>OY770262.1:256644605-257276984 GCA_963669355.1 Chorisops tibialis
TTGTCCTATTGGGAATTGAAGTAGAAAACTTTAGGGTATTGCGAAAAACAAAATTTAGACTTACATTTATCTGTTGCCAAAAAAATGTTCTGTTAAGGTTGGAATAATGTGTACATACTTCACAAATTTAATTATAAACTTGCTGGCTGTACATCATTCTAATTGTGCGATTTAATGACAAGAGACAACTGTAACTGATAAGGAAGAACTGAAGATGGATATATTCATGGTCGGAAGATACTATAATGTTAGTACATCAATCATAAGGCATAATCTTTCATATGGAACCAATTTTACTTGAAATATTTCATTTCAACGTGCCTCTAATATGGAATAGAATGGAAGAGCCTGCGACATAGCATGGCATACGGCTTTACGTGTTTTTAATATCAATGTGATACAAGCCTGTACTCCTAATGACCTCTTGGTCAATGTTTGTGCGCAGGATGTGGCGTGGTATTGAGTTCTACATCTCCAAGTCGAATCGAACAGTGACAACTGAATCGATTCTGTAATAACATAAGGTGAGTCCTATCACTTATTTTAAGATTGACAGAACCGACTTTTTTTTCCCTACTGATATTCGCTTTTGTAAGGACTTACCTTTTGCATTACTAGAGAACAGACTAACTAACGCATTCTGCACTGAATGAATAAATTGATGAAACAATTTCATAAAGAAATTAGCAAATCTATTCTATAATGTCCCGAACAATACCGCATTTCTTGTATTGTTAAACAATGAAATTATTCTTACATCTCATAACCGATGTACATATTCTAGCTATGGTTCTGAAATATTATGAAAATTGATAATGTGATATTAAGTTAAAAAAATACCGAAAAACTCATTGAATAAATTATAAGCAGTATATAATAAAAATATGACAATAATTTTTCTACGACGAAAGATAAAACCCTTAAGAAAAGATTGATGTAATCCAGATGGGAAATTGAAAGATCAGTTTTAAAGATATGATTTTCATTCATTGTTATGTGGTCATTACTTATCGCATTACTATGTAGTCTCACATTATTGGGCAATAATTTACATCGGTGAAAACGTACCATTTTATTGCCTGCTGAAATTTCTGTCGACTCATAAAAATCTGCAATGGCGATCACAACTTGCAAATTTTCCGACTGGGATGCTGCGTATTCACTAGTGAGTATATATGTGTATAACATCGAACATTTATTGACACAACACCAAGCTAAGATAAATTGAATTCAACTACTTTTAGCGTTGAAATTGAAATTGTTTCGAAAATAGAAGAAGTTAAAAACAATCGTTTGTATCTTGATTTCTAAATTCTTAACTGCAAGTCCTTAGTCTAATACGTAAAGATAAAATTTAAATGTACCTGAAACAGTTTGATGTTAAGTTAAATAGGTTCATTACGTTTTGCACTAAAAGGATTTCATTTCAGTATATTTGTTTGCCAATTATAGTCCAATTTCTGGAGAAGGTGTTGAATACACGTATTTACTGATTTTTAAAACGTTGAAAAAAAAAACTTTAAATTACCCAAAAGATGTAAGTTAAAATGAAAACTTATTCAAAGATGTAAGAGTAAATTATAATCTTTGATATTTCGGAATTTGAAAATACAGTACTTTAGCAATAAGTTAAGAATTTTCAATCAATCAATTTTCTGTTAAGACCACCTATGGAGTATCGGACAAAAACAGTTCTCTCGAGGCGCAATTCTAAGCATCAGTATTTAGTTGTCACCAGGACGCTTCCTTGTGGTGCATGGTCAGCCAACACGACGTCTTTCTTGAGAATTATAATCCAGAGCCTGGTTTCTTCAAAGTGTGACCGATCCACTACCACTTTCACCTTTGGATCGCAATGCCTATCCCAGTTTGTCCAATTGTACTACAAAGTTCTCCGTTGGAGATGATTACTGGCTAGAATAACATATCTTTAAAATGTGTTAAGGGCATTGGTACAGGAAAGCTTGTGGTTTTTCGGTTTCCATACTTCCCGCTTCAGTCACCGTCATCTCTGCTTTAAAAATCTTAGCAGCAGTTTGCTGTCTGCGTCAATAGAATCCTCTTAGAGCTTCATAAGTTTCCTAAATAGACTTTTTCGATTGACTATCGCTTTTGGTGTGAGCTTAGCGATTCTTCCGTAATTCATCCGCTCCACACTACCAGCCCATTCTGGATTGTTCAAAATGGTATACACTTCTCTATTTTATCGTATCCTATGGATGAAGTCATAGCTCACTGGTGTAGGACCAAGTACTGGCAAGCCTAGCACTGAAGAAGATGATAAGAGAAAGATTGAATAAAAAGTCATTTCCTGACGAATGTTAAAACGATCAAGACGTGTTTCAATAAATAATAAGAAATAAAAATCTCTGAATGAAATAGAAAACGTCCTCCCAAAGAGTTCACTACACTGGTCCATGGATTCATCTGAAGGCCTTTCCTGCAAAGATATTAAAAATTTTTTTTAGAAAGCATGATGTGAATTCTATTGTAAATTAATTTTTCATCCTTCATCTTAGTAACGGGAGGCGACGAGGATATGAAGTACATATAACGATAGTAGACATTATATGAATTTGATATCCTCGTCACTTTCTGTTTTTTTTTCTAAGGCTCATGTTTACTTATTATTAAATTGGTTGCACTTGGGCACTTAAAATATTAAATATCTCACTTTGTCCAAAAATTCTTTAGGCGACGATTTCTTGCCATTCGATAAAATTTCAGCGTTTTTCTTTTCCTTGTTTTTCAGAAAATCTATTTATTGTATTTTCAAAACTTTTGCATTTTTAATGGAGGGGTAGAAGCGATTATCAGATCGGAAAAGAATATGTTGTTTGAAAAAACTATTTACATTTGCTTTCATTACTTTTGTTTAATGCATGAAAGTTTTGCATCAAAGGAAAATTGAACCCCAAATTTTATTTTAAAAATTTTGAAGAAGTTATAACTCAGTAGCTTGGAATGAAATACTAACTGATAGAATAAATAAAAAATTTCTACCCCCTCCCATACACAATTATTTTTTCGATCATTTCTAAGAAATCAATTATCACCTAACTATTAAAAGGTATCAATTCAAAATTTTGCATAAAAATGTCTAAAAATATTTGCAACGAAATCGCGTTTTGAGATCGCATCTGCCCTTCTACCTCCTTCCATACAAAAGTATGATTTCGACCAATTTCATTAAATCAACTAATAACCAACAAATTAAAAGCTACAAACTTGAAATTTTGTACGAGCACCTTACAAGAGAAAGGAAATAAAACTGCGTCACAAATTTTACGATTCCCTCACCTTCTCTACCCCCTCCCATACAAATTTTTGCGAATTTAAAAAACACCGAATCTTATCAAAATTCTATGCAACTTCGTCTATGAAGCTGACATTCTATAAAGAGAATATTGGACGTGATTCAAGCAATCAGTCAAAAAACTATTGTTGCACGTTGCACGCAACCTTTTATTTGTTTTTATTTTTCTACAGCTATGCCAAATTTTCGGAGCTGGGATGCTCGCTCGCTGCTTGCTACCTTCGCACTGAACCTTTTGTTTTTTTTTTATTTTATACAGTTGTGGTGCATGGTGACTTTTACAATGAGGTGAATTACAATTTACATATAGATGGCTCTTCGAAGCACTTAAAAGGGTTGCGATGCGTAACATGCTCCCGGCCTTGAATATTAGTGAAGCAATATTCAACAATTCAACTAATTCAATTAATTCAATTAAACAATACAATGACATTAATGAGTGAAATATTTAGTTTATAGGAAGAGGATAAATTTTTGTAATTGATCGTTGTATGTCCCCAATCTTCGTCTTGACATGTGCGATGCGAGCCTTTCCATTAGGTCCAAGTCGCAACTGAATGATTTTTCCTAGTAGCCATTGAGTAGGTGGCAGCTGTGCATCATGAACCAGGACGACGTCGTTGAGCTTGTAGTTTGGAAGAGATTTAGTCCATTTCTTCCGTTGCTGAAGCGTTTGTAGGTATTCTGATGACCATTTGCGCCAGAATGATTGGGTCATATGTTGGCAGCGTCGCCAGCGGCTTAAGTGTGAAATGTGGATGTCGTTGACGCTGGGTTCCGATAGTGCGTTCAATGGCCGTCCAATAAGAAAGTGAGTAGGAGTAAGCATTTGAGGCGAAGTAGGATCATCAGTTAGCGCTACAAGTGGCCGGGAGTTGACACAGCTCTCGATTTGCGTGAGCAGAGTTGTAAGTTCTTCGAAAGTGAAAAGTTGGTCCTTCGAAACGCGCATCAAGTGAAATTTCACGGATTTCACTCCCGCCTCCCAAATTCCACCCAGGTGTGATGAATGCGGAGCGATGAATTTCCACTTCACTCCTTCATCAGAGCAAAATACTTCGATTTCAGGTGATGATGAAAGAAATTGAGTCCACCGCTTAATTTCGTTGTATGCTCCAACAAAATTGCGACCATTGTCGCTGTGTATTGTAGTTGGTCTACCTCTACGTGCAATGAATCGACGTAGAGCAGCTAAGAAGCAATCTGTGGTCAAGTCGCTTACCACCTCCAAATGAATAGCCTTGGTTGCGAAACATACAAATAAAGCTACGTATGATTTAATAATAGGTCCCTTTCGTTGATTCTTGTGTTTTGTCATGAAGGGACCACAATAATCTACGCCGACAATTGAGAATGGAGCAGAAGGATTGACCCGAGTCGATGGCAGCTGACCCATTTGTTGTGGTGAATTGTGAGGTTTTGACCGGAAACAGATGACACAAGAATTAACTGTTTTTCTGGCCAATACTTTACCATGAATTGGCCAATAGGTTTGTCGTACGGCGCTGAGTAGTGCTTGCTGTCCACAATGTAGCTCGCGTTCGTGATAGTGTCGAAAGATCAATTTTGTAAAGTGATGATCAGCTGGCAGAAGTATTGGATGTTTCTGATCATAGCGTAGGCTGCAGTTGTGAAGCCTACCGCCGACTCTGAGGACACCATTCTCTGCTATGAATGGAAGCAGCGAATGTATTTTACTGCGACGTGTAGTGTCACATCCCTTCTCTAATCGTTTAAAATCTTCTGCAAAGGCTGCGTGTTGAACCCGTTTGACAAGCCATAGTGTTGCGTGTTGAAGTTCTTCGGGAGTAAGAGGACCAATGACACGCTCTTGAGTAGGTTTTCTAGAGTTATGGCAAAATCTAAAGGTATATGCATAGACATGCGATAATATGCGAAATGAGCGATACTTATCGAATGTATCCAGGTCAGTTTGAGAACTGGAAGTTGTTGCGACGAATGTTTTAAGCTCAGGAATGTCGTCTGGAGATAACATGGTGAACGTCGTGGCTTCACATTCACTGAAAGGCCGTGAGAGGAACTCTGGTCCAGACCACCACAAGTTATTGTGCTCGAGTCGGCAGGCAGAACTCCACGAGACACCACGTCCGCGGGATTGAGCTTTCCATTAATATGCTGCCATTGATGATGTTGATGAAGATCCTGAATCATAGCAACACGATTCGCTACGAAGGTTTTAAGGCGATTGGGCGGAGATTTAATCCATGAGAGTGTTATTGTAGAATCCGACCATAATGTAATACTGTCAAGTTTCACTGTTAAGGACCGTAGCACACTTTTAACTAATTCCGTAAGAAGAACGGCAGCACATAGCTCGAGGCGCGGCAGAGTTATTTTTTTCAACGGTGTCACGCGCGATTTGCTACATAGAAGATTACACGAGATGTTACCAGTCGATCCGATAGACCTAATATAGATCGCTGCACCGTACGCGAGTTCAGAACTATCCGCGAATCCATGTAGCTCAATTCGTGAGGCGCTATTGAGTATGACGCATCGTTTTATTTTTAACGTAGACAGGGCATTGAGCTGACTCCTGAAGCATATCCATTGAGTGACGGTGTCATGCGATGGAAGATCATCCCAACCAATCCTTTGAAGCCAAATTTGTTGCATCAGAATTTTCGCTTTGATGATAGCAGGCGATAGAAGACCCAAAGGGTCATAGAGGGAAGCAATCGTCGATAATATGCTTCGCTTGGTGATTTGTGACGAGACAGGATATTCTGGACGAGACTTGTACCTGAGAACATCATCGTGAGTATCCCAAATTAAACCGAGAGTTTTGATGACTTGATCTTCTTTGTCTAGGGTGAAATTAAGTTCTCGATATTCTTCGTGAATGTTGTTGAGTAACCGTTCGTCATTTGAACACCACTTTCGAAGGTTCATACCAGCTGCCTTCAGCATGGCAATGAGTTGCTTTTGAGTCTCTAGCAGTTTGTGGATATCGTTACCTCCGGTCAATATGTCATCGACATAAAAGTCTTGGAACACCTCTGCAGCAAGTGGGAAGTTTTGTGCTTCGTCAATGGACAGCTGTTTTAAGACTCTTGTTGCTAAATATGGAGCACTAGCTGTTCCATATGTTAAAGTTGTTAGGGCATACGTTTCAAGAGAGGATCTTGTGTCGTTTCGCCAGAATATTAGTTGCAGCGCCTGATCGCGTGAATGTACTTTAATTTGTCTGTACATTTTCTCAATGTCAGCCGTTATTACATAAGTATGTTGTCTAAAACGAAGAATGATGCTGAACAGATCCTGTTGAACAACTGGACCCACCTTTAATGCGTTATTTAATGATATGCCCGTTGAAGAAGCAGCTGAGGCATCGAATACCACCCTGAGCTTGGTAGTACTGCTGGAAGGCTTGAGTATCGAATGGTGCGGCAAGTAGTTACAAGGAGAATTGTTCGTGGTAGGTTTGAAAGGCCTCATGTGTCCAAGAGATAGATAGTCGGCCATGAATGCTACATAGTCTTGGCGTAACTTAGTATCACGATTAAGTTTATGTTCAAGGAGTTGAAATCTTCGAGTTGCTATAGCTTTCGTATCACTCAACCCTTTCAAGACTGCATTCTTGGTGGGTAACTGAACTATATAGCGTCCTGATTCGTCACGCCTGCAGGTCGCTGAGAAGTGATCTTCACATTCTCGCTCTTCAGCGGAAAGATTGTCAGATTTAGGAACGTCCTCCAATTCCCAAAAGCGTCTGAGTAGGAAATCGAGGTTATCCGTAGTTGTTAGGTTGCATATGCCGTTTGAGGTCGTTGACTGAGTGGAGTGGATAGAATAGTTACCTCCAATTATCCAGCCGAATTGTGAATTTTGCAATGTGGGTAAGTCTTCCGACAATTTTATTGTCCCTTCTAGTATGATATCCCAGACGATGCCTGCACTTAGTAGAATGTCTACGTTGCTGGAATGTGCGAAATAAGGATCTGCAAACTTCGCGTTCCGTGGTAGACTCCAAGAAGATATGTCAATAGGTTGATCTGGTAATTGAGTTGTAATCTTTGGCATAACAATAAAATCCAATGTCTTTGAGAACTTTGAGACTCGCGAAGCTATCGTGGTAATTAATTTTTTCGAGACATTAATAGCAGATTGACCGATGCCGAGCACTGTCTCTTGCGTTTTCCGCGGCACTAAATTTAATCGCTTTGCGAGCGATTCAGTTATGACATTTATCGTTGAGCAATTATCAAGAAGAGCGCGACACTGTATGTACCGATTCTTTGAATCCTTCAGTAAGATAAGGGTGGTAGAGAGAAGGATTTTCGATGAAACTGTTTGTGTACAGAGGGACGCTGATGTGATACTGCAGTCTTTATTACTACGATCATCACGATTTGACACGGATAGAAGTGCAGTTTCACTGTTATTAGCAATGGCTGTTGTGACAGGTTCCTTGGAGATGTTTAAATCTGGCACATAATGGGAGTGCAACAATGTGTGATGTTTTCGATGACAATGGGAACACGTCCGTACTGAATTGCAGTTTGTGGCGATGTGTGAGTGCCCAAGACAGTTGACACACAAGCGTAGTTCCATTATTTTGGAGTATCTTTGTTTAGCGCTGAGCTTAGCAAACTGTTCACATCGGTATATTGCATGTGTCGGTACAGCACAAATTGGACAGGGATTTTTAGTAACTGTCACACACGACTTGTGTTTGAGAGCAGCTGGTTTGGATACCGTTTCCCTTTTGAATGCCCCTGTATTTTTTGGCTTTGTGTTAGCTTCTATTGATTCAAAAATTCGTACTCGGTGTTGAAGGAATGTTAACATTTTTTCCCATGTCGGTACTTCGTTATAATCGATTTGTTTTTGCCAGTCCTTTAGTGTATCACTAGATAAGCGCGACGTAGTGAGATGAATAATGATCATGTCCCAAGATTCGATCGGTTGATTGAGACTCTTTAACGCGCGTAAATGCCTCTCGATAGTGTCAATTATCTCGGATAATTGAGTAGATGATTCACAGGTCATGCATGGTATTTTAAAAAGCTCATCAATGTGAGTTTCGATAATGAGTCGTTTGTGATCATATCGATCACACAAAGCTTGCCATGCTAACGCATAACCAATGGATGAAATTTCAATGCGGTCGACGACATGCAAAGCGTCTCCAGATAAATTGCCGATTAAGTATTGGAGCTTATCAACATCTGATAAGTCTGTACGGTTTCCGATAATGGAAGCGAAGCGATCTTTAAAGGCGAGCCACGCGGCGTAACCTCCCGAGAACAGCGGTAATTTAAGTTCCGGTAAGCGAGCGGTTTTTACGTATTGAGTTTTAATAATGGGGCTAACGGAACTAGGAACTTTATGCGTATTCTGTAATCGAAGTATTTCGGCACTTATTTGATATTGCGCAGAAATAAAATTACACGAGATTGTATGCTGATCGTCGGATATGATATCTTCATTGAGCGCATCAAGGATTTGCTCTTGTATTGTGTCGAACTTGGCACGAAGGTTTTCAAGTTGCTGCTGATAAATGCTTAGATCTTCAATTTTGCAGCGTTGAATATCAAACGACTCGACATAGTCTTCAATTAGTGAGAGTTCTTTTTGAATTGATTGGCGAGATCTAACCAATCGGTTCATTTTTAGGGATGTACGAAACAATTTGTTTTTGGAGGTTATGTTAATGCACACGCGATTTTGATTTTGTTTTTTCACTATGTGTCCGAATTATTAATAAAATAAATTATTTACCATGCTATTGTCCAGTAAATCCCTATGCGGCTATCGACGGACCAAAAATTATGTTGCACGTTGCACGCAACCTTTTATTTGTTTTTATTTTTCTACAGCTATGCCAAATTTTCGGAGCTGGGATGCTCGCTCGCTGCTTGCTACCTTCGCACTGAACTTTTTTTTTTTTTTTTATTTTATACAGTTGTGGTGCATGGTGACTTTTACAATGAGGTGAATTACAATTTACATATAGATGGCTCTTCGAAGCACTTAAAAGGGTTGCGATGCGTAACAACTATTAACATCCACCCACTTTTACTATCATCCCCCTTCATAAAAACTCAAACTTGCATAAATAAACGAATGAAATATTGATTATGTATACTGGAGCTATTGATCGTATCCGCAATTTATTGTTAAATTGACAACAGCCCTGCCCAAGAGCCGCCTTTCACTTCTTCCCTAACCACTCTAACCGCATATTGACTTTCCACGCATCTATAACTTGTTCTAAGAATTATAAAGTTGCGCCCGACTTGTTGGCAGTTTATTTATACTCCAGATGAAATCTGAGATTATACTATTGTGTTTACCTTACCGTTTGTAACGCTAAGAAATAACAGTCGCACAGAGTCGGGTACAGAAATATTTGTTGTCGCTCAAAAACCTCGACTCCGAGTGGCTGTCTGTCCGTCTTCCCACAACATAACTCTCGAACGCTTTGAGCTATCGTGCTGAAATTTGTTGTGAGCCATTTTTAGAAAAAAAGTTACTTTAAGTTCGTAAACGGACTACACTCGAATTCCCGGTCTTATGATCTTTGAATATATGACAGCGTCGAGAATCTTATCAATTGGACTGGGCTGATTGAACAATGGATCAGCGAGGACAAGAGATTGGAATTCGTTGAACAATCCACTTGGTAGCGGATGCGCTGGGTGTCAATAAGTCAGTGTAGAAAGGATCATGGCCTTGACCCGAAGAGAGGAGTCTTCACAATGTTAGTTTATGATGAGATGAACTTTGGAATGTGCACGTCCTAACCCGGAAATATGGACATCAGTTTCCGTCCGAGCAAGTTGTAGCATTTGAGCAGCGGATTCGGCAATGAAAGTCGCTTGCGATCCGGGATCAATTAATGCTCGCATCTTATACGTAACATTACGGATGGATACGGCGTTGAATACGACTGTGGCTAACAACGTTTGAGGCCGTTGGTGGATGTGGAAGGCGTGCATGTGTTATAAGCTGGCGGTAATTTCATTGACGTTCATGAACGACTTGGAATTTGATGAATTAATATCCCTGGAATTAGCCGGAGACGTCCCGACTTGAGGACTGCGTGATATGTAGCGGAGTGTGTAGTGGGAACTTCGCGTGTAAAGGCCCTGACGGGTGGCTCAAATCAGAGTGTAGAAGAGTGTGATTCTTTTTGTTACATTGCATACAAGTTTGTACTCTGTCATTTTCCAGTGCCATGACTTTCGGACAGGCAATTGCAACAAAGCCTCTTCTCCTTGATGAAAGAATAGCGAGTTTTTGCATTTAATTCTCAAAACACCGGGCATTTTGGAATAGAATGCGGTCCCTTACACTTAACGCATATTGGCTGGAAGAAATCCGTGTGAAGGACATGAGTGTTGCGCTGAGGATTACTATGCCGAACGGTTTGTGGATTTGAATGGGGGTTGGAATTATCCAAAGCCTCTAATGTTCGAAAACTTACTTCTAAAAACGTCGTGAATGCTTCCAAAGTTGGCAAATCAGAAGAAGCGCTTAGAGTTTGCTCCCATAAATCATGCATTTCCTTCAACAGTCGCTGTACCATGTGGAAAATTAGAATTGGATCTTGAGACTCTACATCAATTCCCAGATTTTGTAGGCCAGCTAAATTTTCGTTCAATAGGCTTAAGAGCATACGCAGGCCGTGAGTAGAGTCCGGAATTGTATGGGGGCCAGAGAAAAGTTTTTGCAAATGTGCAGTCACTAAGGTTCGTGTGTTGTGGTATCGTTTCTGCAGCGCTTCCCAGGCAGAATTAAAACTATCAGCGGTAATGGGAAAATGGCGTAAGAGCTGCTCCGCTTCGTCCGAAACTTTAGTATTTAAATAATACTTCTTCTGGAATAATGATAGTGAATCATTTTGTGCTATTAAAGCTGCGAATAATTCACGAAACGAGGTCCACTCCGCGTATTTGCCGCTAAAAGTTTGAAGATCGATACTGGGCAATTTCACCTCCAATGACACTTCGCGAGACAATTCGGTTGTCTTAATCTTGCCACTCTGCTGAGGAACCCCGAAATTTTCCAGCTCCTCCAACTTCTATATGACACTACCGAGGAATTCAAAGTAGTCGCATTCGAGTTTCTCCATGGACTCGAAGATGAGATATGGATGTCCTTGGTCCTTTTCAGTACTCGTGACCTGCAGTTTCCGATAATTCTGGGAAATCTCACGCCAAAATTCTTCTATAACGGATCTACGTGCCTTTAAATACCTGACTGTAAACCGATTTTTCGGCGTTTTTTTTTTTTTAATTTTTCCACGACCGATGAAACTCTTCTTCAAGTCGGACTTGAATCGCAACGACTGTATTAAAATCAGACATATTTCGCGAGTCACATAATTTTGCGCTTTATTTTTAAACGTTTGGATTATATTTTTCACTTAGTCCTTAAATCTCGCGGCAGTATTTAAATTTATCCTTTAAACTTTAGCGGCTGTATTTAAATTTATTCGCGAATAGATTACAAACTGAATGAGGCAAATGAAAAAGGAAAAGTTAGCTGGGGATACAAGGATGCATCCGGCTCGACGGACCAATGAATTGCAGCGCGAATCAATCCAGCGATAATCGTGCGAAGTCACAGCACTAAAGAACACTAAATTTCCCGGTGCGAAAACTAATGGAAAAATTAAGTGCGACGTACCACAGCACTATAAATACTCCTTGAGCGAAAGTGACAGCACAATAAAGACCAACTCAATGTAGAACTAAGACTCGAGGTTGAAAAAATTCAATTTATTCGAGATCGTTAGTTGACAAACGTTTTTGCTAGAATGCCACTTAACATGTAATTTCAGATTAGAAAATTTATTATGCAATGGCTGTGTATGCACAATCGTTGAGTGACCCATATTCAAGCGGACCGCTCAGCTGGGTCGGGAAATGACCAGAAAGTTGTTGTGAACAGCTGTATGGGTTTGCTGTTGGTGCCGCCGTCTTGACTGGAACGAGGCTTCACGAGTATTTGAGACTCAAACCCAGCTTAATTGACGAACGTTTCAAATCGCTTGAAATCCTCCTATGCAGTATAAGTTTTCGAAGTGCTGTCAAGTTTGTTTACGTTCGTAGGAATAACGATTCTGAGTTTTGCTCAATGGAACGCCAAACACCTCATTCATTCCTCACATACAAATTTCACGAAATTCCGAAATTTTAACACATTGATTTTTTTTCGAGACTTTTTAAGCTGTTTATTTTGAAATTTGGGATAAAGTATAATAATGTATATACCATTTCCGTCACAAAATATTGAGCCAATTCTCTCATTTTTTCCACCCCAAAAATTTTGAAAAAATTTTTTTTTTCGATTTTTATTGAAACTAGCAAAACCATAAGGACAAATGTTTGGGAGAATTAATTTTATTAAAATCACAATCAGTTTTCAAATAATTATCAACTCCATCTCACTCCTTCGACCCCCTCCCATACGAAATTTTGAAATTTTAATTAAATTAGATTGCTTTGAAACTGCCAAAGGTATCAACTTTGAGTTTTGTGGAAAATATAATAGTAGGAATGTCATTGACGACGAAAAATTTTAGTTTTATCCGTATACTCCTTCTAACCCCTCCCATACAAATGCATAATTTAAGTAAATATATTGTAGCGATTACCATTAAAACTACAAACTTAAAATTTTGCCAGTTTGTTTTTTAATAATTCCAATAAATGATAAAACAATCTTCACTCTTTCCATCCCCTCCCATACAAATATCTAAATTATAAATTCAAGTAAAGCATTTCTTCTTCGAACATATGAGAGCTATCGACTTTGAAATTGAAACAAAGCCTGGCGATAGTGATGTTGATAAGCAGTTTCAAAGTTTTCTCAAACCCTCCACTTCCTCTGCCACTTCCCATACAAATGCCCCAATTTAAGGAAAACTATGTCTAATTTCTTTGAAAATAATGGAAACTACAAACTTTAAATTCAGCACAAAACATGCCACGTTTGGTACCATATACAAAAATTACAAACCTCCGTTCTTCGCTTCTACCACCTCCCATACAAAAGCCACTATTCACTATTCCAAAGAATTTGAGATGACATACCTATTTCCCGGTACATTAAACTCTTTCCCATTTCATCTGGAGTATCATATGAATGGATTTTACGGATTTTTCTTCGAAACCATTTCAGCTATTGACTTGAAAATTAGGTCATAGTATAACGATGTAAATATCATTGACATTAAAAAATAATGATATGATCCATTAACTCATTCTCATTCCAAATTTTCAAAAATGCATTTATTCGGTTTGCATTGCAACTAGCAAAACGAAACGAACTAATTTTTATCATAATTAATTCTACTATAATTCAACCAATTTTGTGAAAACTATCAACTTCGCTCTTTCTACCCCCTCCCATACAAATTTGACGAAATTTCGGAATTTGAACTAAATTATTTATCTCCAAAACCGTCAAATCTATCAACTTTAAATTTTGAGAAAAGTGTACTAATACAAATATTTTTTTACATAGAAAAATTAGGGTTTGATTCGAATACTCCTTCCACCCTCTCCCATACAAATGCACATTTTTTGGTAAATGTATTTAATCGATTTTCATTGAAACTAGAAAAAGTACAAGCTTAAAATTTTTCCACAATTTGTCCCTTAATAATTGCAATAAATGCTAAAAAAATATGAATTCGCTTCACTCCTTCTACCACCACCCATACAAATTTTTGTATTGAAAATTCAAGAAAAGTATTTCTCCTTCGAACATATGAGTAACAAGGCAATGTGATTAAAATGTTGATAAGCACATTCGAAAACATCCAAAACCTCCCACTTTCTCTGCCACCTCCCTTACAAATGCCATAAATTCAGGCAAAAATTGTTCAATTTCCTCAAAAATTATGGAAGCTACAAACTTTTGTGTATTACGTTCGGCTTTTACCGCCTCCTATGCAAAAGATATTATTCACTATACGACACAATTTGAGATGATAATTTATTCCGATAAAATAAACTGTTTCCAATTTCATCTCGAGTATCATATGAATGGGTTTTACGCTCAATCATAATTCTGTTATGTATTTTTTTTTTTGCATTTTCATTTTATTTATAAAACGCGAAAAAACAAAATTTCAGGGAAGCAAATTGTTTTCTGTGTCAATCACAATACTTTATTATTAGAATAATAAATTACAACTATCGATTTGAAATTTTCCACAAAAACTTTGTGTGCAAAATTTTAGCTCAACGCGTTCTCAAAGTACAGAGGATATGAACGGACAGAGCCTTATTTCGTGGAGTTACAAGCTTTGTGGCAAACTTATAATGCTCTCAGATTTCATCTTGAGTATAAAACGCAAGTCTGTAGGTGCTATCGTTTGGTCTTGAAATCTCCAGCAGCCACTTACATCCGAGCATACATGTATATTTGATTGCCTTATGATTATCTTATTGTCTAAAGAAATCAGAAAAGCTCTCATTTATGAAATGCGTTAAATTTCAAACCAATTGACTCTAAATTTGTTTGAGACTATCCCAACGTACATACAAACGAAAAATGTTAAAGATGATTGTCAGAAATTGAACATTACATGATCCAAAAATAAAAAAAATAATAATAAGCTAACCTTGTAAAAAATATAAGAATTGAAATCAAAACGAAAAAGAAATCGCGAAACTCTGAAATCATCCCCAAATTACCACAGATTTTTTATCGTTCGTACAAGTACGTAAGGTAGGAAAGTAAAGACTTGTGCACAAGATAAGTGAACACTTGGCATGAGCAGCTGTATCTACCCACGTAACTTGCAGATGGATGAGTTTTCAAAATGGAAAACAGATGACTGCAAAATTTCAGAATATATGTACATATGTTTACTACTACAAAAATGAAGGTGAAAGGTCCGGATAAGAAGTTATCGGCACAAGTGCCTTCAATAGTAACGTTTCCTTTATCCAATCATCTTCAAAAAGTGGGTGAAGTACATATTCAAAAGTACAATATCTGTGATGTATCTTTTGCATGCGCCTGGTAACATGATGCTTAGAGCTCCTGATTGATTACAACTGTTTGATGGATTATTCCATTTTGAAATTCACGAAGCCGGAATTGTAGAAACTCGAGTTATAAATTGCCATCAATCGATTCTTTCGTAACATTTTCTGCAATACGAATCCTTTAACAGTGCCACATCTGCGAAAATGTCACCCGTAAATGTAGTGCAGTAGTAATAGTCGGTGTATTTTATTTCGAAATTAAAGTGTGACATTTAATTGAAATTTTATATTACATTACAGAAACGGGCTATACGTAAGGTTCAGTCAGTGCTTTCAAACCTAATTAATGTCACGGTTAATTATATTTCAAAATAGTTCCTTCGCAATTATTATAATTTGTTCGATTAAATTTATCAGAACGCTCTAACTAGAAATAATAAAAGGATTGAGCCTACGATGGATCGATGGTGAGCCTAAATATGCAATCACATAAAACGGATTGTGAATATTGCTAAATTTTAATGTGGCTATTCTGTCCAATTTACACATGATAGCGTAACAACCGCAATGATGAACACCCCGAAAGAAATTTTCTTTTTGAATTGCTCTAAATTTATCAGAAATTTTAATAATTTAATGATGATTTTTTTATTAAATATTTTGAATGGTTGCCTTAGTAGCTAGCAGTCCTTAGAGTTTTCGTGAATAATTAGAAGTTGTTTTTAAAAAAAAAAGCTTTCCTGAAACTAAAATTGTTGAGATCATACCACAATCGTCGACATCCTTTTAAACTACATTTGTTGACACCCTCCCGCAATAGTTGGCTCTCTTTTAAACTGGGATTGTTGACACCCTTGCCCAGTCGTTCGCAATTTTTTAGACAACAATTTACTACAACTACTACTAATCGCTGAAATATTAAATAAAATAACGAATGGGACGTAGGTATAAAAAATTTCGTGTCAACAAGTCAGGTGAAGCTGTAATATTCTCGGGATGAATTGGGTTGCGAGGGAAGTTAATTTGCAGCATAAAGTAGAAACTAATAGGGAAACCAATAGGATGAGATTCCGCATAAGAAAGGAGGAGGGCAGTAGATATCCCAAGTGGCCATAAATACTAGTGCTTCTCAGGTAATAGGCTAAGAATGGATATAGTAGGTCTCGCGGCATAACTGACAGAACTCCAACTTATCCTATTCATCGGAAATGATCCAGCGATGTCTGTGGGGTTAACTGAGTAAGACCTGGTCCTCCAGATTAAGAGTTGGATGATGGACTAACAGCCTGTTCTCACAAAAAAAAAATCACTTGGTACGGGACTTGAAGCTTCGGGACGGATTCAACGGAACCGACCTGGCAAACGAAAAATTCGAAACCTGGAATGTACGGTTCATGGTCAAACCTGGAGCTCTGTAATCCCTACTGGAACATGTTACTGTTGTTATACTTCAGAAAACAAAATGGCTTGCCAACGAAATAGTGGACATGCGTCGCAAACAATCTTTAAAAGAGGAAAACCTTCGGGAAGCCGTGAGTATGGAGTAGTTTTCGTCTTTACCAAAGCATTTAAACAGCATATCAACAATTTAATGCCCATCAACAAAAAATTGAATTATTTTTGCATTGTAATAAATCGACTCACGATCTATTACCTTTTTCCACTTAAATTTCAACGTAATGAATCGCCTCACGATCTATTACTAATATTCATTTTGTACATCCTCCTCAAACTACTTTTCCGCCAAAACGAATACGACAATCATATAAACCTTGCTTCGCACCTGCTCAGCTCATATCCGAGATAGCATCATAAACAAAAAACACACAAGATACCCGAGAACTGACCACACTCAGTAGCTATCGTTCACTGTGTATATGTTGCTGTTAGAAAATCGGACCTCACACGACCGTATTGGCACGAGCTCGTAGAGTAGGTAGATCGGATCATATGACTCGAAATAAGACATATGATATGGGCTTGCGATTAAGGGAGGTGGTAGATTGTGGTTGCCGAATTGTGTTAACTTTGATCATTACATATTTCATGCATTTTATTGTATGTTAGATTGCAATTGTGGTCATAGGACACTTTTGGTTTTTGAGTAAAACCTTTGTTTTGACTTCCCAAATAATAAAGGTTATCCGTAAGATGATTCCCCGAAGCCATTGAATTTTGATGATCCTTTCAATATTTTATAAATGATGCTTTCCCACGGGAAAGTAAGTCGCAAAATTAGCGCCTTCAAGCAGGAAATCGGTATCGTATAAATAAGGATAACCTGACCCCGGGCAGTTCGTCAATATTGCTATAGCAGCTCGCAATAAGCCCTTCAGGCAGTTCATCAATACTAGTAAGCTACGGTAGTTCGTTGTGCTATAAGAGAAGTTCGCGGACCGATACTACCCTTCAGGCAGATCGTGAATATTAGTAATTAAAGCGGTTTGCTAATAATAATAAGCGGTTCGATAATATCAGTTTTAAGACTTGTTAAGTTTTACCTTAGTATCAATTAGTTGTCAGGCGGTGAATAGAATATCACCTAGTGTTCAAATAAACAAAAATTGCATTAAAATTAAGAATCAGTGCTTTATTTGAAGGACTCCGAAATCTTTCCCACCGTGACGACGTAAAGTCGTAACAGCATAAAGAAATTTTTTTTTAACATCAGACTCATTAATATTGACGCCCGAATGGAAGACAAGAGGAACCCAGTGCCCTAGACTCCCAAGATCATATTAGGTGAAAGGAAGGAGGTTACACATAGAGGAATTATTGGAGGGAACAGTCTCTTCGACACTAGCCAACCTTTAGTTGACTTCGCCTGCAGTAACATCATCACACTAAACTCAATATGCTTTCCACATCGGAGCATTCACAGACACCCGACGGAAAGACGTATAATCAGATAGACCACATTTTTATAGACAAAAGAGCTGTCCTCAGCATCCTAGATGTTCGTACCTTCAGAGGTGCTCACTGCGACTTTGACCACCATTTGATCAAGGCTTCATTCCAATGTCAAATAGCCACACATTCTACATCAAGAAACTTGAGGATGAGCCACATACACATCAGCTGTAGAGAGACATTTCGGTCAATCAAGGAGTTATGGCTATTTATCAAAAATGGTCGCAGATGAGGTTATAGGTCACCAGTCCCGACGAATGAAGAATGACATATTTGGCGAATACCAAATATGAATTCAGAGCCGGACGATCAACTATGGATCAAATATTCACTGTGAAACTGATGCTAGAATAATGTTGGAAATATAAATAACATCGCCGTGTACCAGATATTTGTAAACTTTATTTATTTATTTAAGATTTTGAACAAAAAGATTACAATTTCAATTAAACAAAAGCGGAAAATAAAAAAATAGGTAAGAGATAAATTAAAAGATTGAAGATGATAGTTTTAACTCTATTTTTAAATAAAGGAAAAGAAGTGACTAAAGAACCAAGTTGGAATTCCTGGTTGAGACTTCAGGTTGTCACAGAGGTGGGTATTAAGCAGGTGGTTGCAAAGCTTGAAGAGGAAGCAAACATCGAGGACTGTCCGCCTTAAATGCAGAGGCTGTGGGTGGAATACTTCAAGTCTGTCATTGTAGTTAATATGAGGCTTTATTCATCTGTAGATAAGGGTTCGAGTGAATCTACGCTGAACAGATTCGATGGTCCCAACATGGCAAGAATGGTAAGGGCTCCAGAAGATGGAACAGCATTCAAAAGAACTACGGACAAGACTGGAAAATATTAGAACAGCTGTTCCTCGGCAGTTAAACTGGACTGTTGTACGGAGGATGGAACCAGGAAGTCTGTACCGTTTTAGTAATCTCAGAGAAATTATTGAAAAATTGAAGTTTGCGATCAAAGACCAGTCCTAGATCCTTTATTTTGGTTACTGCCGTAATGATGGATCCATTAACAGAGCAACAAAGAACAGAGGAGGTAGCCTTATACGAGTACTCCATAGCAAAACACTTCTCTATGTTTCAAGAGATATCATTGTTTGAATACCAACGAGAGACAGCAAACAAATCAGCCTGGAGGATGATGCCATCAGAGACGGAGGAAATTTCCCGCAATAATTTGGGGTCAGCAGGGAATAAGTGATAGTTAGAAGATACAAGTTGGGGCAGATCATTTACGAGGAGAGCCAATAGACGACCAAGGTTCGATCCCTGGTGGGACACCAGAGTTAGCAAGAAGGTCAGTAGAGGAGTATCCATTGAACGTAATTCGGACACGATAGGAATTGAACCATTTCAGGAGAGAGCCAGCCACCGTACCTTTCAAGTTGAATATGAATTCAACAATTAATTATGTCGAAAGCTTTTGAATCATCGGTACATATGACTTGGACAGTCTTATCATGATCTAAGGATTGAGCTGCAAAATTAGTGAATTCTCATATATTGGTGGAAGAAGATCTACCTTTTACGAATCTATGTTGAGCTGCAAATGATAAAGTTTCTCCCAGACTACACTATGAACTAATCTTTGAAAAATCTTACAAAAGCAGTTTAGGGTGGAAATCGGGCGAAGGCTCAAAATATTTTCTGTATCCCCTTCCTTTAAAATGAGTACTACATAAACTAGCTTCCAGTAAGCAGGAAACGAGCCTTCTTTAAGTGACTTATTGAACAAGAGAGATAGTTGCACGAAGAGCTCCGAGGATAGAGTTTTCACAAAAAGATTCGGCATCCCATCCGGTTCGTCTATAATTTTTGAATCTAGAGAATTGATGATTGATCTCACTATTGGATATCTCAGTGGTGAACTGCTGGGGTGGGATGAAAAAGTCATAGGACAGATCATTACTCTAGTGGCTAAACACAGAGGAAAAGTATTTGGAAAAAACTATACACATTTCTTGTGAAGAGGAAGTGGCGTGATACTGCCACTTAAGTTGTGAAGAAAAAAATTGTTTATTTCTACGCTTTTCAGCATGCGACCAAAATGGTTTGGTCTTATTGCGCGACAGTGTCGCCTCTAGCTGAGAAATATAAACAGAGAAATCCTTCTTGATCTCCGATTTGACTCGCTTACGCTGAGTGGAATAGTTATGGTAATCGGATAGAAGGGAAGAACGCTTACACTTTTTATGCAAGCGCGTTTTCTTATGAAGAGCGCAAATAATCGACTGATTAAATTATTCAGAGTAGTCATGATTAGAAATGAGGCTTTCGTAACGTAGTGGGAAGCATGCTTGCTTCACAGTCAATAGGTCGTGGGTTCGATTCCCACTCCAGACAATTGGATTTTCTAAAGCACGAATTTTCAGTTGCTACTGGCGATGAAAAATTATTCGAAATAAAATGGGTAAACGGTGTAAAAGTGAATCAGTTCCATTTTAAGAAGGTATATATACTCAGTAAATGATTTCTGTTCACTTTCTATCATTCAGTCCCCCATAACATCTGCAAATATTTGTCAGTAGTAGCCAGTACAAATGAAAAATATACCAGCTTCTCCACTCGTTACGGTCTTTCTCACTCCCCTTTCCCTCCCTACCTTTCCAATACCATTCCCTCCCTCCATGACTGTGTTTGTGCATTGCACATAAAGGCCGAAATTGCTTATAACACAAGTCATTCTGTAAGAAAAAAAAAGAAGAAGCATTGCGATGAATTATATCATCAAGAATGAAGTATAGTTGCGTCGATGATTCATTAGAGCTTTTGTTGAAAAAAAGTTCAAACCAGTTAATCGAAATCAGAACTCTTTTGCTCATGATAAGGGTCGGGTGGCACTAATTCAACAAAGGGGTCAACTTTGATTCGAGAAGCACTGATATTGGAAAAAAATCAAGTCGAGGATCTATCCCCGAAGATTTGTGGTAAATATTATGTTGAGTAAGTGAACACAGGTTCATAAAGTGATCAACACACAAGCGTATGCTAAATAAAGTCAGTGAAGGTTGTGACCAGTCTACATTCCATTGTATGTTGGGGAGGTTGAAATCCCCACAGATAAGAAATGTCGAGGTAGCACCAGCTGAGTTGACGATTTGCGAAAGGCTGTCAAAAAACTTTTCAGTAGTTTCTACTGCTCAGCAACACGGAATATAGACACAGCATATACAGGGTATTTGGTACTCTGTGTGCCACCTCGTAAGGGGTTATTCCTAGATATATTTTGAGAAAAAAATTGTTCTACGTAGATGGTCAATTTTCAATATCCGCGGAGATACAGGGTGATCAGGTTTCGGACATGTGCCCTCACTCACTCAGAAAGCTATATCTTGAAAACTAATAATCATAATTCAAAGTATTCTAACTTGTTTTTTAGGGAATCGAATTACCTTTCATTTGGTGTCATAGTCCACATTGGACCTGTACCTAATCCTGAAGTATTTGCTTCAGAACACATGTTACACATATTATTGCCTATAAAAGATGCACACGTACTTATGACTTAGGTTTTCCCGTTTTCCAGGTAATAAGCGAAAATACATATGGCTTAAATATAACATCGTTCTAAAAAAACTACGTGAAATGTTGTTAAACTGAAATATTCTTTGTGTCCTTTAATTACTATTTAAATTATCGAGGAATGTCCTTTAATTAGTATTTAAATTATCGAGAAAATGAATTAAATTAAAATGAGTTTCAACACAACTAGGTACAGCACTTTGTCTTTTTTAATGGGGTACCTAGCAAAATGAAAAGCGTATAAAAGCAAATCTTACTTCATATTTTTATCAGTTTTAGTTACATTGTTAAAAGTACAAGGTGTCACTAAAATTTAGAAAATAATTTCGAAATGCCTGAGTACTCGAATGAAGAATATGCAGACATCATTTTCATTTATGGAGAGTGTTAGGCAAATACACGAGCGGCGCGATCTTTGTATCATCAGAGATTTTCTAATCATCGGATACCTTACAAGAGAGTATTCCAAGACGTTTACAGAAGGATTCGGGAAACAGCACAAGCAGAGTAAATGCAAATCCTGCGCCGATAATCGCTGTTCCAATCGATGAAGGAATACTACATGCAGTTCAAAATGATCCATCAATCAGTATACGACGCTTGGCATTGCAGTAAACGTCTCTACGTGGAAAGTTTGGAGTGTCCTAAAAGCAAAGTGTTTGAATCCCTACCACCGCACACCAGTGCAGGAGCTGTTACCCATTGATTTGCCCAAAAGAATGGAGTTTTGCAATTGGCTCCCTGAACGACAACTAATTGACGAAAATTTTATGAACAACATTATTTAGACGGATGAGTCCCAATTAACCAGGGACGGTATCACAAACTTACAGACATGGGCTGAGAACAATCCACATACAAGAGGGGAGGCATCATTTCAGCACAAATTCAGTGTCAATTTATGGGCAGGTGTGAATGGTGACGATTTCATTGGTCCTATTAGGCTTCCGCCTACCTTAAATAGTTCCAATTACTTGCATTTTTTGACAAATGATCTACAGGAGTTATTGGATGATATGCCACTGCAACGATTGGCTTCCATGTTTTACCAACACGATGGTGCTCCCGCTCATTACGGCCGACGAATCACAGATTGGTTAAATTCCAATTATAGCAATCGCTGGATTGGTAGAAATGGAACGATACTCTGGCCTGCAAGATCTCCTGATTTAACTATTATGGATTTCTTTGTATGGGGACGAATGAAGGACCTTGTCTACGCAACGAAAGTAGTAACACTGCAAGACACCAGAATCGATGTGGCAGCAACAGAAGTAAGGCAGCAGTTGAGGAGTATGAACACTGACAAAACGCTTTAGCGCGCATTCAAAATGAAGGTGGCTATTTTGAACATTTATTGTAATTAAGGAAATTTGAAATAAACCATAAAAATCATTGTTAAGTTCTTTTAGGTCAAGCGGAGAGTGTTGATCAACATATTCTTGTTTTTTTTATTAAAGTGCTATATTATTGGAATGATAGTTTTTTCTAAACTATGAAACTTATGCAATGCAAGTGTATTCATCTTTTGTAGGCAATAATATGGCACATAAAAAACCAACATTAAAATGACATTTTTATAATGCGGTTTTCTGGGAAAAAACTACATTGATCCCAGAATTTTGAGGGTCAAAGTTGCAGAAATTTGTGTTAAGAAGTAAATATCTCAAGATTGAGTACAGTTACAATACTGACTATTACACCAAATGAAAATTTATTTGATTTCCTAAAAAACAAGCTATAACACTTTAAATTGCAATTATTAGTTTTCAAGATATAGCGCTTTGAGTGAGTGAGGGTACAGGTCCGAAACACTTTTCTTGATCACCTTGTATCTCCGCGGATATTAAAAATTGACCATCTCCGTAGAACAATTTTTTTCTCAAAATATATCTAGGAATAACCCCTTAGAAGGTGGTACACGGAGTACCAAACACCCTGTATATAAATATATGTATATATTTAGGTATCGACTATGGGAGATTTAAATTTTGAGGAGAAGGTACTGAATGGCAAAGCCATCAAAGTCCGCAATAACAACACCGCTCCCATCCTTTTTGGTAGAACGATTAAGAACACGATTATGTCTGTGAACTGTGTAGCAATTCGGGAAACCAATCAAGATTCGGTCATACGGGCATACTCGGGAATCGGGAATACTCTCCAGAAGGGATACTGGGAAGTCATGCAACTTGGTTCCAAGGCCATGCAAATTTCGTTAGAGAATAGTGAGATTGTTATTAGGAGCTAGAAATGTTGGCAATGCCAGATATGTTCTTGAGAACATTAGATGTTTATGGATTGTTAGCAGCAAAACATGAAGTGTTTATGTAGATTTTCGATGATTGCTTCTTCGACGAAAATTCCATTGAGAGCTGTTTCTCGGTTTAAACTTCTGAACAATGACGCCTGGAGGCCAAAATTCAACTGAGTTGGCAGCAGTAAGGTTTGCTCGTAAGTAAACTTTGAACGGTGTGATAATTTTGTCTGAAAGATTGTCCTGAGTCAGCTTACTACAGCTGATGACAGCTGGAATATAGACCAGCTTTGACGTGATGCATTCTGATATTTTTTGATAGACGTACCTTGGGCCATATGAGATACCAATAGCTGTCTGGGAGGTTCAACGATACGTAGTGTAGGTGCTGGTTTAGAATCGGCTGGTACGTTCGTCGATGAATTTTTGAAGACGTCGACCATCAACGAATTAGGCAGCGCATTAGAAGGCGTATTAGCAGACGTTGGCGGCAGAGAAAAAGCACTCGGTATAACTGCGGAATTCGGCGAAAGCATCGGTATTGCAGTAGTAGGTATCTTAACTTGTTTTTTCGTTTTTATATTCTAGATGAAATCTGAGAGTATATTGTGTTTGCCTTATCGTTTGTAACGCTAAGAAATAATGCTCGCACAGAGCCGCCAAGAGTACAGAAATATTTCTTGTCTCTCAAAAACCTTGATTCCGAGTTGCTGTCTGTCCGTCTGTCTACAACATAACTCTCGAATGCTTTGAGCTATCGTGCTGAAATTTGTTGTGTGTCATTTTTACAAAAAAGTAACTTTAAGTTCGTGAACGGGCCACATCCCCCCGCTCCTTCTACCGCCTCCCACACAAATTGTTTTTTCTCCGAAACGATTCCAGCTATTGATTTGAAAATTAGGTCAGAGTAGAATGATATAAATATCATTAACCTCAAGAAATATTGATCTGATCTCCTTACTCCTTCTACCTCCCATACAAATGCACAATTTTCAAAAATGTATTTACCAGGTTTGCATTGCAACTAGCAAAACCAAATGAACCAATTTTTGTCATAATTAATTTTATTACAATTATATAATTTTGGAAAAACTATCAACTTTACCGCGCTCCTTCTACCCCCTCCCATACAAATTTTACGAAATTTCGGAATTTCAATTAAATTAGTTTTCTTCAAACCGTCAAAGCTATAAACTTTAAAATTTGAGAAAAATATACTATATTATATGCAAGGTGTCGTGTCTTGCATAGAGGAGAGCTGATTATGCTGATGACGTGTGTTTGCTTGCACATACCCGTTCGGACTTAGAGTCAAATGTTTGCTCGTTGCATTCTAAATGCAAAGAGGCGGGACTGAAAATAAATGTGCGTAAAACCAAGTACATGCACATGGGTTCGAACGCAAGCACACCGATTGTTCTTAATGGACAGGATGTGGAAGAGGTGCAAGATTTTTGCTATCTCGGAAGCATTGTCAGCATGGACGGCGGAGCCGAAAAGGATGTTGAGGCTCGGCTAAATAAAGCCCGTCAGGCCTTCGGTATCCTTTCCCCTTTCTGGAGGTTAAGAGAGATCTCCCTTCGCACGAAGCTGCGAGTTTTTGACGCATGCGTCAAATCCGTGTTGTTATATGGTTGTACTACGTGGAAAGTGACCGTTCGACTTACCAAGAAACTACAGACTTTCGTAAACCAATGCCTCCGGCGCATTTTAGGAATATTCTGGCCAGAAGTAATCTCCAACGACGAACTTTGGAGTACAACTGGCCAGACTAAAATAGGTATTGAGATTCAACGGCGAAAGTGGCAGTGGATCGGTCATACTTTGAGGAAACCAGAGCAAAACATCGCAAAACAGGCTCTGGATTATAACCCTCAAGGAAGACGTCGGGTTGGTCGATCATGTAACACATGGAAGCGAGCAGTTGAGCAGGAGGCCAGAGGAATAAACAAGTCCTGGCAACAGCTTAAAGCCGATGCTCAGGACCGCGCCTTGTGGAAGAGAGTTGTTTCTGTCCTATGCCCCTATAGGGGGTCTTAACAGGAATTTGAATAATTGAATTGAATACTATTTTAAATATGATTGAAGTCAAAAAATTTGGTTTTGATCGGATATTTCTTCTACCCCCTCCCATACAAATGCAGAATTTTGGTAGACGCATTTAATCGATTTTTATATAAACTAGAAGAAGTAGAAAATTTGCCAGAATTTGTCTCTTAATAATTGTAATAAATGCTGAAAAAATATCGCCTTCACCTCACTCCTTCTACCACTTCCCATACAAATTTTTGTATTGCAAGTTCAAGAAAAGTTTTTCTCCTTCGAACATATGAGAGCTATCGACTTTAAAATTGTAACAAGGCAATATGATTAGGATGTTCATAAGCAAATTCAAAATCATCCAAAATCTCCCACTTTCTCTGCCACCTTCCATACAAATACCATAAATTCAGACAAAAATTGTTCAATTTCCTCGAAAATTATGAAAGCAAGAAACTTTAAATTCAGCATGAAATATTTTAAATACTACGTTCAATGTTACATACAAAAATTACAAACCTCCTCCTCTACTTTTACCACCTCCCAAACAAAAGGTAAGTAAGTATTTCATTTAGAGTAGAGCTTTACGCCCAATCATAATTCTGTTATGTTTTAAGTAAGCATACAACAGTATGTCTAGAGCTATACTGTACAACATTATGCTGGAATAAGGAAGATAGGGTGTAGCCTATGGGTAGCGTGTTGGTCTGTAATGTGAAGGTTGGGAATTCAAATCCCGGTCGGAACATAATTCCAGCACACTGCCTGATTGGTTATACCATAGTCACCTCCATTTACGAAAATGAAAAATTCGAAGATAGATGGTTGTGTGAAGGTCTAAGAACCCTTCCTCAATAAGTTATGAAAATGTTAAGGAACCTGAAGGTCAGGAGGCCAAGGCAATTTGGGCTGAATTACCATTGTAGAAGTAGAAGGAGGATTGCCCCTTATTAGTCGAATTTTTAATGGTCCTTCTCATATCGGTTTAACAGCTTTTTAAAAAGTTTATGTTTCGATAATTAGAAAGTGATCTAGTTGTATTACACTTGAAATTCATCGACCCCGAGAGAACTTTATTAAGTTTATTTCCTTGAAAATTTTGAAAGCCTCTGATCTGAAATTTTTGATAATTTTAGTTTATTCTGTGAAAATCACACAGATCATTTCACTTCTTCTACCACTTCCCACATTTGCTGCACAACGTTTCAATTTTTAATAAATTTACCAAGCTTATATCTGGTGAAGATTCGTGAAGACTTCGGTCATCGCCTTCCATACAAAACATAATAAGTTCTTTTAGTCACAAAAATCTCTAACTTTAAAAAAAAAAAAATTTCATGTTAGTACAATCGATTTTTTTCGAAGGAAAACAAAAAGACAAATTAAATTTTGTCATGAAAAGGTGAATCATTGCTGCCGGCAGTTTTCAGCACGTTCACATGTCGGATCACTTCCTTCGTCAGAACAGAAACTCATGTACCTTCCACAATACTAAATATTCCGATATTCCGTATACCTTTTGATATATACTGTTTGACCGGAAGGGATTTCCATCAAAACACTATTCCCATTACATTCATTAAGATTCATAAACTTCAGGTTTCAGAAACAATATCCGCAATCGTTGATTACCGAGCAAGAAACACAATTATACTCATGTCCTTTCGAGATATCAGTTGAATGAATTTCCGAGATTTCGGTACATAGTGAATATAATCGAAATCTCATGTCGTAATTATTAAAATTAATTGCATTTCTGCATGAGAGTTGTCAGTTATTGGAATTTCAATTTTTAATTATTTTGTAGGAAATATTGGCATTTTACATTATGATATTAAAGTATTGTGATCGACTTGGGAAAAAAAAAATTTGCTGCCCTGAAATTTTGTTTTTCGCGTTTCATGACTAAAATAAACTAAAAATGAAAAACTTAAAAATCCGTCTATCTGTACGCCGCACTGTGGGATCGAATGGCGAAAAAGCGGAAGAAATTCAATATCTTGAGAACGGATTAACATAGAAACCTGGGGCCTGTCTCATTCGACTCAAAAAAAAAAAAAATACATCAAGTTCAACCGTTTTTATTGAAATTTTGAAGAAAATTAAAGAACTAATGAGGAAATGAAAGCCTATAGGCAAGATAACAATTTCTAAAATTTTCGGAATAGGTTGTACTCATCAAAACAAGTAGCAACAAGTATTTTGAGTGTATATTTAAATTAAAATAATTAAATTAATAAATAATTAAATTATAATAATAAATAATTAAAAAAAAAATAGTTACAATTAAAAATTCAAGAAAGCTTAAAAGACTGGAGAATTTGGTAAATAATAAAACTCGGGATTCGAAGTCAAAAGTAGTTCAAATTGAAAAGATACTTACGATATCAAATTCAAGGAAATTAGATTAACAGTTGCTTAGCTGCATCACTGATTTCCAGGTGCTTTTTCTTTGGTTCGGGTGTCTTGTTCGTGATAAAAGTATACGAAGTCTCCAGTAATTTGTGGAACACGTCTTCGTTGGTAGATAAACGAGACATTTTCCGCGAGTTTCCGATCCTGAAAGTCTTGTTATCATTATTTCTACTTTCTTGTGCCTCTTCCGACATTATTCCGACTGGGAGAATCGACTTCCGCACTATTTCATCACTACGCAACAAAATCTTATGTACCGTGGATGGCACGTACATAGTACCATGAATAGTTCTCAATGGCCATCTTTGCTGTTTCTTTTGAGAAGAGCCGAAATAAAGGGTTTTCCAATAAGGACTTGACAACTTTTTTTCAAAGTAAATTTTTTATAATTTGCAGACGTTGTTCCTTCGTGTACTTTACCATGATAAGAATGTTAAGTTTACTGAATAAATTGACAGTGACAGTTTGATGATTAGTGAAAGGGTGCGTTCACAAATTGAATTCAAAGTTGTCAAGTCCCTATTGGAAAACCCGATATTTCTGCGTCGATCATTGCATTGCTATTTATGACTTCCTGTATGGTAGCGATCCGGTGGATTAGAGTTTCGTCGACTCCCGTTATTGCACTTGTGACCTTGCAATCATTGAAAAAACGTCTGGAAGTGTTGCCATTATTTGAAGCTCCGTAACCCTGCTTAACGAAGTCTATTTTGTTGCCGACTTTCTCAAGAAACTTCATGTGTCGCAGCTATGTTAATCAAGCTTTGTGGGTACGATGCTTGAAGGCTGCGTATTTTATTCCTCTTGCTTCTTTCACCACAATCATCAAAGTCTTTACTTGGCCTCCCAACACATTCTATGGATTCCTGGTCTCATATGTTAAAAACATATTAATTTTCCATCCACTTGTGTTGCGAATTGATGTTGTTACGAAACATTTTTTTTCTTGGTAAATTTTTTTTTAGTTTTTATCGTATCCAATTCTACTCCTCACTCACTTAGGTCACAGTTTATTGTTTTTTTTCTTTTTGTTTTGTTCCCATACTTTTCCTAAGTACAATTAGGATTCATGTTATATTTTTTTTTGTTGCCTATAAACTATAAAATTATAACGAAATAATACCACCAAAATAATAAACGTAAAAGAAAACAATATAAAATATAATAATGATAATCAAATTAGTTCGCGCCAAATAATTATCTGAAAAAATTATGGACAAAAACTCCCAGGGCAGCACTGCTGTAAAGTATTTTGGCGCCAAAATTATCGATGAGATTGGAAGAAAAGCCGTTGAGGCTCTCGTCTGCCGGCCCAATTTAAAGGAGTGGAAAAAAGTTTTGGGAGGACGAAATAGACTGTGCTCGAGGAAGGATGGTTGATCAAGAAGTTTTTTTCTGTTGGTGTTTATACTCTAGATGAAATCTGAGAGTATTATAAGTTTGCCACAAAGTTTGTAACGCCAAGAAATAAGGCTCGGAGAAAAAAATGAATGATACAGAAGTTCATATAATCACTCAAAAATCTCAAAACCGGATGTCCGTCCGTCCGTCCGTCCGTCTGTCTGTCTGTCTGTCTGTCTGTCTGTCTGTCCGTCCGTCCGTGTCCTCTCTAGCTTGAGAACGCGTTGAGCTAGAAAGTTCAAATTTTGTATACGTCGTTTTTAACAAAAAAGTAAGGTCAAGTTCGTGAACGGGCCAAATCGCTCCACCCCTTCTACCCCCTCCCATACAAAATGACACAATTGCGCAATTTCACAATAAACGGGTTTGCTCGAAAAGTATAAAAGCTATTGGAATGAAATTTGGAATATATTACTTATATGATAATACCAATCTACCGTATGAAAATTATGCGTGTCCTCCCCCTCCTTCTACCACCTCCCATACAAACTGTACTTGTCTTGAATTACTCTAAGCCAATTTACTCAGTGCGTATAAAATTTAGCAGGCTGAAATTGTGTACCAAATATTTGTTTCAAATTTTTAGTAAGACCAAAAAAAATTATACGATTAGCTTCACCCCTTCTACCCCCTCCCATACAAAATGACACAATTTTGCAAATTGATAATAAATGGATTTAATCGAAAACTATAAAAGCTATTAGCCTGAATTTTGGGATATATTACACTCATAATTATTTCAATCTACCATAGAAAAATTATTTGCGTCGTCCCTCCCCTTCTACCCCCTCCCATACAAACTACACTTTTTCATGAAATGCTCTAAGTCGATTTTCTCAGAACATATAACATTTATCAAGCTCATATTTTGTAAGAAATACATAATTAGCATTTTCACTAAGATCAGAAAAAAATATTTGATTAGCTTCACTGCTTCTACCCCCTCCCATACAATATGACACAGTTTCACAACTTTACAAAAAAACGATTTTCTTAAAAAGTATGAATGGCACTAGTCTGAAATTTAAGGGACATATATTTTATAATATTCCTAGTTATTTTTGAAAAAATCACTAGAATCCCCCCACTCTTTCTACCACCTCCCATACAAACTGCACATTTTCACAAAATCTAACTCACTAATTTTCTCAGTTCCCATTCAGTTTTTGGAGTAAGCATTTTGTATAAATTTTTTCATAGTTACTTTAGCATGATGAGAAAAAAATTAGTTCAATGCTATCATCCCTTCTAATACTCCCCATACAAAATTTTTTGGGATCACTAAAAATTCTATCTCATCTAGAGTATTGTAAGATTGCGCTTTACGCGCAATCGTAGCCCTGTTATGTTTTTTTTTCAAATTTGAACGTAAGACAATGAGGAGCTGAAAGTGGATTTGATAGTGTAATTCGATATAATAAGTGACATTAAAAATTAAAATATAAAAAAAAAATACATTAAGTATCAGTGCAAAAACTCTAACAAATCAATAAGTGACATTGAAAAGAAAACTATTTAATAATTTAATAAATAACCTTAATAAAAATTGAATTGATCTTAATGCAAAATGAATTAATTAATAAAATACCATAAAAATACGAATATACAGAACGAGTGTTGATTTGGAGTCAGATTCATATTCACATCAGGATGCAGCAAGGGCCCCAACGGTTGAGTACGAAATAATAATTTTTTTATATCATCATTTCTTTTTCTATATTACATTAGTTAGTAATTTCTTGAAATATATTTTTATTGTGAATTCAAATTATAATTTTTTTACTGTGAGTGTTAAGTTTTTGTGTGATCTTGTAAGTGCTTAGGAACGGCAATAGATTTATTACGCGTGGCTTTTCTTTTTCTTGAGATGATGAGTGAGTGAGGAACTCATGAGAAGGTTCCCAGGCTCTGTCTGGATATCGGGTAGGTGCTGTTTTCGTCATGCGTGATTCGCATCGTGTATTCTGCCGTTTTTTTTATCGCCCGCTAATTTGGATTAGCGGGGGATGAAAACATCCAGCTAGGCGAATAAACCGCTTGGGGGTAGTACGGTATCGTGATTCCTCTCCCGTTCCATTTTTTTTTCTAACAGCACGAACAAGGATGAGGATTTCTTGGGTCAACGACCCACCCCAAGCTCCTGAGCCGCCGGCAAAATCGTGCTGCCTCGACCTAAGAAATCCCCATTATCTGAAGCGAGATGAAGGCTTCTTTCATCCCTTAACACTTGCTGAAATTTTTTTTGAACCTCGCCCGGTCCCGATTTACCATTTCTTTTTGATAGAGCTCATGACGAAACAACGTTAGCAACTAGACTGAACTCGAACTAAAAGTGTTTTGAAGTGGGGACATGCATTATTTGAGCCAATTGGGTAAACAAGACAGTGCAACAAACAAAGGCGCACTCTAATCCTTTCCTTTCTTTGCGGTATTATGATCAGATAGGCAGATAAAGGCAGATGATTTTTGTTCTAATCTTTACTTTAACACGTCTAGTTTGAAAAGTGACCTTCCCCATCTCGGAGGAAGCCGGAGCTTTTTTTGTAATCATAGCTGTTCTCAATGTTTATTTAAAATTTGTAATTTGTAACGTTGTAAAGCGCTCTAATTTTTTTTTTGCCCAGTTTGACTCATGTGTGGCTTAGTTGGCCATCGTAGAGCAGGGAAAAAATTTGATAATTTTTTTCTCCCCCTTTTACAGTTATATATCACTCATTTAGAGTTGTGTGTAATTTGGTCAAACTTCCATTATTCTGACAGTGAGCCTAAATTAATGGGAATACCCTTGAAACAGGAAAAAAAACACGGTGTTCCTAGATCCTGTAGCTTATATAGTGTGAGAATCACAAACTAAATAATCGAAATCAGCGCTTTCGAAAATCGAATTTTTTCCGCTCTGGCACCACTGTGCGCCGTACGCCGACTCTCAGAGCACATTACCTCCCAAACCCTTCACGATAGAAAGTTCATTTTTGTATAGATTGTAGATGGTTGCGGATCTCAGGCGGAGACTCATTATGAGGAGTGTTCTGGTTAAGGGGAGGCGGATGGAGAGCTAAAACCGAAAACTAAGAATACGAATATCGCAATCATGGATCTAGCTAGGAAGCCGAAACTCTACATATATATAGAGGGGTTTGTGGGACAAACTTTAATTAATTAAATTTTATATCCATTGGGGTCCGAAAAAGAGGGGGTGGCTAAGTTCAAATTGTTGGGCGAATTTGTTTTTTTAAATGATTATATCTTCGATATCCACAAGAATCAGCTTCGAGGGAGGCTAATTATTATGAGGGGGAGGGTCAGGGGGGTGCAAAAAAAATCAATTAAGAATCAATATCTTAGCTATTTCTTAAGCTTTGTAATTGAAACTTGGAAAATATATTAAGCTATGCTAGCGAATTATGGAAAAAATATAAAAATTGGACATAATAGTAGTGGGGAAAAATGGGAAACATTTCAAAAATGGTGCACTTTTCAAAATTTCAATCCATTATATTTCAAAACTGAGTACTGAAATCAAATTAAAATTTTGTCAGATTGTAGAACTATAAAGTTTTTAATTTTGGTTAAAATTTTACGTTGGAAGTGTAAGGAAAGGGAGGTGGTAAACAAAAATGACAAAAATTTTAAATAATTCTCTTAGGACTTTGGTGAAAGATACAAAATTTAAGTTTTGCATATAGATACATACATCTATTTGATATACATACATTTAATATACATAATTGAAACTAAGCAAAAGGTTTGAGATCGCATCTGCCCTTCTACCATCTCCCATACAAAAGTTTGATTTCTACCGATTTCAATAAATCAACTATTAAAAACGATTTTTTTTTTTAAGGAATGGCCTGTGTTATAGGCAATTTCGGCCTTTATATGCAGTACACAAATAGAGTCATGGAGGGAAAAAATGGGATTGGCAAGGTAGGGAAAGGGGGAGTGAGAACGAACGTAGCGAGTAGAGAAGCTGGTATATTTTTCAGTTGTACTGCCTGCTAATGACAAATATTTGCAGATTTTTTGGGGACTGAATAACAGAAAGCGCAGAAAAACCATCTACTGAGTATATAGACCTTATTGAAGTGGAACTGTTTCACTTTTACACCGTTTGCCCATTTTATTTCGAATAATTTTTCATCGCCAATAGCAACTGTAAATTCATGCTTAAAAATATCCCCTGTCTGGAGTGGGAATCGAACCCATGACCTATTGGCTGTGAAGTAAGTATGCTGCCCACTACGCTACGAAGGCATCACAAATTTTACGATTCCCTTACCTCTTTTACCCCCTCCCATACAAATCATTGGTTTCGTGAATATAAAATACACCCAATTTTATGAAAATTATTTGCAACTTGGTCTATGAAACTGACATTCTATACAGAGAATATTGGACGTGATTCAAGCAACCAATTCGGAAATTGTTAATACCCATCCACCCTTACTATCACTCCTCCCCTCATAAAAATCCAAATTTGCATACACGAATGAAATATCGATAACATGTACTGGAGCAATTGATCGTATTCGCAATTACATTGACAGCAGCCCTATCCTAAAGCGTTTCCACTTGTTAAAGAGGTTTCCACTTACTCTTCTTTAACCACTCTAATCTGCATATTCACTTTCTATGCATCCTGAACTTGTCCCAAAAATAATAATGTTGCGCCCGACTTGTTGGCAGTTAATTCATCGATCTCAACTCAGATATAAAAGTGGACGCTATCTTTGTTAGATGTATCATTTGTTGGAAAGAATACTAGTTGGCAATGCGTTCTGATCCTGTAGTTTCGGAAATGAAATATTGCCGATATTTCGCTGTATGTATAATATTATTGCGATATACTCGTACAGTCCAATGGCGAAAAGTTTACATAGAACATTTGAATTCTGGAAGATTCTTACAGCAAACGAGAGTACATCGAAAATTTTGCTGTTACGAGAAAATTTAAAGCAGTCACTAATGAGCAATGCTCGAAGTCAGGAATAATTATGCTCTAGATGAAATCTGAGAGTATTATAAGTTTGCCGCAAAGTTTGTAACGCCAATAAATAAGGCTCGGAGAAAAAAATGAATGATACAGAAGTTAATATCTTCACTTAAAAATCTCAAAACCGGATGTCCGTCCGTCCGTCCGTCTGTCTGTCTGTCCGTCCGTCCGTCAGTTTGTCGGTCCGTGTCCCCTCTAGCTTCAGAACGTGTTGAGCTAGAAAGTTCAAATTCTGTGAACGTCATTTTCAACAAAAAATTAAGGTCAAGTTCGTGAACGAGCCAAATCGCCGCACTCCTTCTACCCCCTCCCATACAAAATGTCACAATTTCGCAATCTGACAATAAATGGATTTGCTCGAAAAGTACAAATGACATTAATCTGAAATTTGGAATGTAATACTTTTATGATGATTCCAATCTACTCTCTAAAAATAACTTGTGTTTTCCCCATCCTTCCACCACCTCCCATACAAACTGCACTTTTTCATTAAATGCTCTAAATCAATTTACTCAGTGCATATAATAGTTATCGAGCTAAAATTGTGCACGAAATATTTATTTAAAGTTACTAGTAAGACCAAAAAAAATGAGACGATTAGCTGTACCCCTTCTACCCCCTCCCATACAAAATGACACAAATTCGTAATTTCTCAATAAACGGATTTGCTCGAAAATTATAAATGCTATTGATCTGAAAATTGAAATATATTACTTTTATGATGATATAAATCTACTGTAAAAAAGCTTTTTGAGTCCTCCCCTTCCTTACACCACCTCCCACACAAACTGCACTTTTTCATGAAATGCTCTAAGCCAATTTACTCTGTGCGTATAAAATTGATCGAGCTGAAATTGTGCACTGAATATTTATTTCGAATTATTATTAAAATTGAAAAAATTAGACGATTAGCTTTACTAAAAAGTAGATTTTCCTGAAAAGTATGAATGCTACTGGTCTCCAATTTAAAACATGTCAAAAGCATGATGTTTACATATAGTTATTTCTGAAAAGTCATTAAAAACTCGCCCCTCCTTCTATCAACTCTCATACAAACTGCACTACTTCACTACATCCAATACACTAATTTTCTCAGTACCTATTAAATTTTTAAATCCTAAATTTTGCATAAAACATTTTGATAGCAACCTCAGCGTCATGTGAAAAAATTAGTTCAATGTCGTCACACCCTCTACCACTTCCCCTACAAAATTTCTTAAGATACAAAATTTTTCTTTCATCTAGAGTATCGCACGATTGGGCTTTATGCCGAATCGTGCTCCAGTTATGTTTTAGTTTTTATATTAGTACTAGCGATCCCCGCGTTTTTTTCCGTGTAAGAATTAAAATAATAATCAATTTTTGAGAATTGAATTCGTAGTACATAATGTGGGATACACAATCTGCTTAATTTCATCGTTCTTTGAACACAATGCTTAGTATTTTGTTGGAATCAGAGCCATAAATGATTAAGAATGAAACCATGATTGCACTTGTATGGGACAGGCTCGTGATCAAATCAATCCCGTGATTTGAGATCATATACAAATTTAAGAGCGTTAAGAACATGAGAATTGTTATAGCTTGTGTTGGTTAAAAAAAAGCCATAATTAAATAACATTAAGCTTAAAACATAACAGCACAAACTAGTACTCAGAAGCAAAAAATTTGCTTAACGAAAATTTGTTAATAATAAAAAATATCGTAATCGACCATTGAAACCTTAAAACATTTTGTAAGCCACACTAAAAATTTATGAAAAAACATAACAGGGCTACGATACTCTAGATGAAATAGAATTTTTTGTGATCCCAAGAAATTTTGTATGGGGAGTTTTAAAAGGGGTGGTAGCATTGAACTAATTTTTTCCCCATAAAGTAGCTATAAAAATGTTTTATACAAAATGCTAACTCCAAAAATTGAATAGGAGCAGAGAATATTAGTGTGTTAGATCTAGTGAAAATGTGCAGTTTGTATGGGAGGTGGTGGAATGAGTGATTTTTTCAGAAATAACTAGGAATATTATGAAATTGACATCCTTTAAATTTCAGAGTAGTGCCAATCATACTTTTCAAGAAAATCGATTGTTTGTGAAGTTGTGAAACTGTGTCATATTGTATGGAGGGGGTCGAAGCAGTAGCTTCACTGCTCAAATATTTTTTTTTGATCTTAGTTATAATGCTAAATAAGTATTTATTACAAAATGTGAGCTCGATAAATGTTATATGTTCTGAGAAAATCGTCTTAGATTTCATCATTTCGTCATTTCATGAAAAAGTAATGTTTAAGGAGAGCTCATCGCAACAAACCAATTTATATCCTCTCGGATAGTCAGGCAGCTCTAAAAGCCCTATCATCCAACAAACATGGATCGAAGCTAGTTTGGGACTGCCTTCAAGACCTAATAATCCTGGGAAAAAGGAATGACGTAACCTTAATGTGGGTACCAGGACACGTAGGAATTGAGGGAAATGAGGAGGCAGATCGCTTAGCTAAAAACGGTGCGGAAGAAAAATTAATTGGCCCAGAACCTTTCTGCGGAAAACCAAAAGGATTTCTTAACTCCTCAATTAAAAAGTGGGTCCAAGAAGAACATATAATCCACTGGAATAGACTTCCTGGTTTATCAACCTCGAAAAAATTAATCCTACCACATAAAAACAAAGTGGAGGATATCCTGAGATTCAGCAAAAGGGACATCAACACTCTAATCGGGCTAATGACGGGGCATAGTGGAGTAAACCATCACCTCAAAAAAATGGGCTTAGCTGAAACCGACATATGTCGTCTCTGTCTCGAAGACTCGGAAACGATAATACATATCCTATGCCACTGCGAAGCAATGGCAAGGAGTAGACTCAAGATTCTTGGGAACGGCATCCTTTCCACCGAGGAACTAGCCAACATGGCTCCCTCACTAATACTCAAATTAGCTAAAGCTACTGGGATATGGTAGGGAAATGGGGCAATCACCGTACAATAGGTCGGAAAGACCGCAGTGCACTCACGTAGTCCCCATACTATAAAAAAAAAAAAGTAATGTTTGTATGGGAGGAGGTGGAAGGAGAGGGGGGACGCAAATAATTTGTATAGATTATGGATTGAAATCATTATGGAAGTAATATATCCCGAAATTCAGACTAATAGCTTTCATACTTTTCGAACAAATCCATTAATTGTCGAATTGCGAAATTGTGTAATTTTGTATGAAGGGGTGAAGCTAATCGTCTAATTTTGTTTGGCCTTACTAAATATTTTAAATAAATATTTAGTGTGCAATTTCAGCCCACTCAATTTTATACGCACTGAGTAAATTCGATTAGAGTAATTCATGACAAGTACAGTTTGTATGGGAGGTGGTAGAAGGAAGAGGAGGACACGCATAATTTTTATACGGTATATTGATATTATCATAAAAGTAATATATTTCAAATTTTAGACTAATAGCTTTTATACTTTTTGAGTAACTCCATTTATTGTCGAATTGCAAAATTGCATCGTTTTGTATGGGAGGGGGTAGAAGGGATGAAGCTAAACATATAATTTTTTTTGGTCTCACTAATAATTCGAAATAAATATTTGGTGCATAATTTCAGCTCGCTAAAGTCTATAGGCACTGAGTAAATTGGTTTAGAGTATTTCTTTAAAAAGTGCAGTTTGTATGGGAGGTGGTGAAAGGAGAAAGAGGACGCGCAAAATTTTTATACCGTAAATGGACATTATTATAAAAGTAATATATTTCAAATTTCAGGCCAATAGCTTTTATACTTTTTGACATATCCGTTTATTATCAAATTGCGCAATTGTGTCATTTTGTATGGGGTAGAAGAGGTGGAGCGATTTAGCCCGTTCACAAACTTGACCTTACTTTTTTATCGAAAACGACGTGTACGAAATTTGAGCTTTCTAGCTCAACGTGTTCTCAAGCTAGAGAGCGCACGGACGGACGGACGGACGGATGGATGGACGGACGGACGGACATCCGGTTTTGAGATTTTTGAGTGATGATATTAACTTCTGTATCATTCATTTTTTCCTCCGAGCCTTATTTCTTGGCGTTACAAACTTTGGAGCAAACTTATAATACTCTCAGATTCCATCTAGAGTATAAAAAGGAAAATTCAGAGATATAAAAATTACAAAATCGACCAATAAAACCATACAAAACATTTGCTAAAAAGCGTAAAACGAATTGTAGGCCACATAAAATAAACTGCCAACAAGTCGGGCGAAACTTTATTATTCTTGGGACAAGTTGCGGATGTGTGGAAAGTCAATATGCAGGTTAGAGTGGTTAGGGAAGGCTAAGTGAAAGGGAGTTCTTGGGCAGGGCTGTTGTCAATTTAACAATATTTCATTCATTTCTGCAAGTTTGGGTTTTTATGAGGGGAGGAGGAGGGGTAAGGGTGGGTGGATGTTAATAGCTTTTTAATTAATTGCTTGAATCGCGTCCAATATCCTCTGTATAGAATGTGTTTCATAGACGAAGTTGCATAGAATTTTCATAGGATTCGGTGCATTTTACATTCACGAAACCAAACATTTGTATGGGAAGGAGTAGAGGAGGTAGGGGAATCGTAAAATTTGTGACGCAATTTTATTCCCTTTCTCTTGTAGTGTGCTTGTACAAAATTTCAAGTTCGTAGCTTTTAATTTGATGGTTATTAGTTGATTCAATTAAATAGGTAGAAATGATACTTTTGTATTGGAGGGGGTAGAAGGGCAAGCGCGATTTCAAAACTTTTAAAGGAATTTCATTTCAATTATTTTTATAAGTTTTTAGGCAAAATTTGAAATGGATAGCTTTTAAGAGTTAGCTGATAACTGATTTCTTAAAAATGCTCGAAAAAATAATTTTGTACGGGAGGGGGTAGAAGAGGTAGGGGAATTGCAAAATTTGTGACGCAATTTTATTTCATTTCTTTTGTAAGCTGCTCGTACAAAATTTCAAGTTCGTAGCTTTTAATTTGTTGGTTATTAGTTGATTTAATGAAATTGGTCGAAATCATACTTTTGTATGGGAGGGGGTAGAAGGGCAAGTGTGATTTTGAAACTTTTAAAATAATTTCTTTGCAAATATTTTTATAAGTTCTTATGCAAAATTTCAAATGGATAGCTTTTAATAGTTAGGTGATAATTAATTTCTTAAAAATGGTCAAAAAAATAATTTTGTATGGGATGGGGTAGAAGTTTTGAAGGTATTCGACCAGTTAATATTTTATACTTTTAGGGATTTTTTTTAAATGTATTTCCCAAATTTTCAAGTTTCTACCCTAAAATTACATCCAAACATTTTCAGTTTTCGTGTTTTTTTCGTTGCACATGAAACAGCTTGTGCCCATTAGACCGGGGTGGTCGGTTCATAACAATTGTGGATCAAATTATTATTTTTTTTCTATGTATATCAAATAGATGTATTCACATGCAAAATTTAAAGTTTCTATCTTTGAGCAGAGTCCTAAAAAATTCACTCAAAATTTTCGACATTTTTGCTTACCACCTCCCTCCCTTTACACCCCCTAACTTAAAATTTTTATCAAAATTATAAATTATATAGTTCTATAATCTGACGAATTTTCAATTCGATATCTGTACTCAATTTTGAGATATAATGATTTCTAATTTTGAAAAGTGCACCATTTTTCAAATGCTCCCCATTTCACCCCACTACTATTATGACCAAATTTTATATTTTTTTTGTATTTCACTAGTACAGCTTAGTATATGTTTTAAATTTCAATTACATAGCTTAAGAGATAGTTGAGATATTAATTCTTAAGTGTTTTTCCTTGCACCCCCCCCGACCCTTCCCCTTACAATAATAAGCCTATTTCTAAGCTGATTCTGGTGGATCTATACGCCATCTTAATTGTCTCAAAATATGAATTTTTTATGGTAAGTAGTTTCGAAGATATAACCATTTCAAAAAAAGATTCGGCCGACAATTTGTTTTTAGCCCCCCCTTTACGGACGCCAATGGCTAAAAAAATTAAATTATTTTTGGAATATGTCCCACAGCTCTTTCTATACGTGTGCTGATTTTCATCTTTCTATCTGCATTCGTGGTGAAGATATTAGCAAGTGTATATTTCAACTTTTTCCATACCCCCGCCTCCCCCTTCCACCCCACACTCCACAAAATTTGGATAATGGAGCTCACTTACCAAGTTAATAACCCACCCAAAAATCAACATTCTACCTTTAACGGTCTTGGAGGTACGAGTCCATATGTACGGCGTACGGCGTACGGCGGGACGGATTTTACTTTATTATTATAATAATAAAGTATTGTGATCGACACAAAAAAAAAAAAAAGTTTGCTACCCTGAAATTTTTTTTTTTCGCGTTTCATGACTAAATTAGCCTAAAAAAGCAAAAAAAAAAAATCCGTCTGTCTGTACGCCGTCCGCCGTACGCCGACGTGTACGCTCAGCGCACATTAACTCCCAAACCCTCCAAGATAGAAAGTTCATTTTTGGGGGGATTGTAGATAGTTGCGGATCTCAGGCGGATACCCATTTTCGAAGGTATACGGGTTCAGGGGGAGGCGGGGGGAGCGCTTAAACCGAAAAATACGAATTCAAATATCTCAACTATGGTAACAGCTAGGAAGTTGAAACTCAACATTAATATAGAAGGGTTTGTGGGACAACTTTTAAAAATAATTTAATTTTTTTATCCATTGGGGTGCGAAAAGGAGGGGCTTAGAACCAATTGTCGGCCGAATTTTTTTTTCAAATGATTATATCTTCGAAATTACTTATCATAACAAAATCATATTTAGAGACCGTCAAGGTGGCATATAGTTTCATCGGAACCAGCTTAGAAAGCTGCTAATTATTGTAAGGGGGAGGGTCAGGGGGGGTGCAAAGAAAAACACTTAAAAAATAATATCTCAACTATCTCTTAAGCTATGTAATTGAAACTTAAAACTTATATTAAACTATACTAGGCAAATACAAAAAAAATATAACATGTTGAAATAATAGTAGTGGGGGGAAATGGGGAGCATTTCAAAAATGGCGCACTTTTCAAAATTACAAATCCTTATATCTCCAAAAATAGTACAGATATCAAATCAAAAATTTGTCAGATTGTAGAACTGCATAATACTTAATTTTGGTAAAAATTTTAAGTTGGGAGGTGTAAGGGGAGAGAGGTAATAAGCAAAAATATCGAAAACTTTGAGAGATTTTTTTAGAGCTCTGGTAAAAGATACAAAGCTAAAATTTTGCATGTGAATACCTATATTTAATCCACATAGAAAAATAATAATAACTTGATCCATATTTGTTATAAACCGACCCCCCCGGTCTAACGTGCACAAGGTGTTTCATGTGCATTGAAAAAAACACATAAACTGAATATTTTTGAGTGAAATTTTAAGGTAGAAATTTGAAAATTTGCGAAATGCATTTAAAAAAAATCCCTAAATATACGAAATATTAACTGGTCGAAAACCTTTAACACTTCTACCCCCTCCCATACAAAATTATTTTTTCGACCATTTTCAAGAAATCAATTATCACCTAACTCTTAAAAGCTATCAATTTGAAATTTTGCATAACAACTAACAAAAATAATTAAAATGAAATTGCGTTAAAAGTTTTAAAATCGCGCTTGACTTTCTACCCCCTCCCATACAAAAGTATGATTTCGACTAATTTCATTAAATCAACTAATAACCAACAAATTAAAAGCTACGAACTTGAAATTTCGTACGAGCACCTTACATTAAAAATGAAAGAAAATTGCATCACAAGTTTTACGATTCCCCTACCTCCTCTACCCCCTCCCATACAAAATTATTTTTTCGAGCATTTTTAAAAAATCAGTTATCAGCTAACTCGTATAAGCTATCAATTTCAAATTTGGCATAAAAACTTAAAAAAATAATTCAAATGAAGTTGTTTTAAAAGTTTTTAAATCGCGCTTGCGCTTCTACCCCCTCCCATACAAAACTATGATTTCGACCAATTTCATTAAATCAACTAATAACCAACAAACTAAAAGCTACGAACTTGAAATTCTATACAAGCACCTTACAAGAGACTCGAAATAAAACTGCGTATCAAATTTTACGATTCCCCTATATTCTCTACCCCCTCCCATACAAATGTTCGGTTTCATGAATGTAAAATACACCGAATTTTATGAAAATTCTATGCAACTTCGTCTATGAAACACATTATATACAGAGAATATTGGACGTGATTCAAGTAATTAATTAAAAAGCTATTAACATCCACCTACCCTTACTATTACCCCTACTCCTCCCCTCATAAAAACCAAACTTACAGAAACGAATGAAATATTGTTAACAGTCCTGCCCAAGAACTCCCTTTCACTTAGCCTTCCCTAACCACTCTAACCTGCATATTGACTTTCCACTTATCCGCAACTTGTCCCAAGAATAATAAAGTTTCGCCCGACTTGTTGGCAGTTTATTTATACTCTAGATGAAATCTGAGAGTATATTGTGTTTGCCTTACCGTTTGTAACGCTAAGAAATAATGCTCGCACAGAGCCGCCAAGGGTACAGAAATATTTGTTGTCGCTCAAAAACTTCGATTCCGATTTGCTGTCTGTCCGTCTGTCCGTCTGTCCGTCTGTCTGTCTGTCTGTCTGTCCGTCTGTCCGTCTGTCTACAGCATAACTCTCGAACGCTTTGAGCTATCGTGCTGAAATTTGTTGTGTGTCATTTTTAGCAAAAAAGAAACTTTAAGTTCGTGAACGGGCCACATCCCCCAACTTCTTCTACCCCCTCCCATACAAATTTCACGAAATTTCGAAATTTTCAGAAATTGATTTTTCTTAGAAACTATTTAAGCTATCGATTTGAAATTTGGGTTCAAGTATTATGATATAGATACCATTAATATGACTCAATATTGATCCGATCCCATCACTCCTTCTACCCCCTCCCATACAAATGCATAATTTTGAAAAATGCAGTTTTTCGATTTTCATCGAAACTAGTAAAGTTATAAAAACAAATTTTTGCCAGAATTAATTTTTTTATAATTCCAATCAGCACTGAAAAAATTAGGAACTTCCCCTCACTCCTTCTACCCCCTCCCATACAAATTTCACGAAATTTTGAAATTTAAATTAAATTATTTTTCCTCGAAACTGTGAAAGGTATCAATTTGATATTTCGCACAAAGTATAAAAATAAAAATATCAATAACAGGAAAAAAAATTGTTTTCATCGTTACACTCCTTCTACCCCCTCCCATACAAATGCATCATTTTTGTTAAATGCATTATATCGATTTCCATTAAAACTAGAAAAATTACAAACTTAAAATTTTGCCAGAATTTGTTTTTTAATAGTTGCAATAAATGCTGGAAAAAATTATCAGCTCAGCTTCCCTCCTTCTACCCCCTCCCATATAAATATCTGTATTATAAATTCAAGAAAAGCATTTCTCCTTCGAATATATGAGAGCTGTCGACTTTGAAATTGAATCAAAGCATAGTGAAGGATGATGATAAGCAGTTTCAAAATCATCTAAACCGTTCCACTTCCTCTGCCACCTCCCATACAAATGCCTCAATTTAAGGAAAACTATGACCAATTTCTTTAAAAATAATGAAAACTAAAAATTTTAAATTCAGCACGAAACATTTTACACGCCATTTTCGGTGTCACATAGGAGAAATACAAACCTCCGCCTCTACTTCTACCACCTCCCATGCAAAGTCTCTTCTCACTATTCGAAAGAATTTCAGATGACATATTTGCCGGTATATTAAAGTCATTTCCATCTCATCTAGAGTATCATATGATTGGGCTTTAAGTCCAATCATAATTCTGTTGTTTTTTTTTTGCTTTTTTAGGCTAATTTAGTCATGAAACGCGAAAAAACAAAATTTCAGGGTAGCAAATTTTTTTTTTTTTTCTGTGTCGATCACAATACTTTATTATTAAAATAATAAAGTAAAATTATGTGAAAATCAAAACATTTTGATGAACAAAAAAAATTATGAGACAATCAAAAACAAAAAATTTGATTAGCTTTACTGCTTCTACCCCCTCCCATACAATATGACACAGTTTCACAACTTCACAAAAAATCTATTTTCTTGAAAAGTATGAATGTTACTGGTCTAAAATTTAAGAGATGTCAATTTTATGATATTCTTAGTTATTTCTGTAAAAATCACTAAAATCCCCTCACTCTTTCTACCACCTCCCATACAAACTGCACATTTTCACTAAATCTAACACATTAATTTTCTCAACTTCTTTTAAATTTTTGGAGTAGGCATTTTGTGCAAAACATTTTTAAAGCTTCTGTAGCATGATGGGGAAAAAATTAGTTCAATGCTATCACCGCTTCTAACACTTCCCATATAAAATTTCTAGGGATCACAAAAAATTCTATTTCATCTAGAGTATCGTAAGATTGCGCTTTACGCGCAATCGTAGCCCTGTTATGTTTTTTCACAGCATTAATAATACTCCGACGTTCACGTGCTGTAAGTTTAAGAGTACGTCCTGATCGATGCCGTAAAATAATCAAGCCGGTTCCTTCGTAATTAGCAACAACCCTTTATACCGAGGAATGGGTTCTTCAAACTAATTTTGCGATTTCACGAAAACTTTTCCCGTTTTCACGCAATTTTACTATCACTTTACGCTCACTAACACTGATTTCCTTATTTTTAACTTCCATATTAAAGAATAGTCTTTAATTCACGCAAAACTCTCAAACAATTTTCCAATGAAGTATCGTCACGCGTATCAATGAAAAAATGTAAGCATAACCACTGCACATTTCGGGGAATCCCCAAATTTTGTGATGTGTACGCAGACTTTTTTAGGGCCGCTCATAGACTTTCAACCATTGAAATCATCATATCTTCGTTAATTTTGGGAATTTTTTAATCAAACCTGCTTCAATACATTTCTTGCAGCTTAGGCTTTTTTATCGAAATGATTAAATCAAGATCACATTATTGATTCATACGATTCCAACAGCATTTAGAATTTACTAATGAGATGTACGCAGACTTTTTTGAGTATGTGTATGTAAATGATACAGCTACTGTACAGAGAATTTTAAATTAGCGTCCACTTTTATCGAAAAATTATTGAAATCAATCAACTCAACCCATCCTCCCTCGCCTCATCTGAAAGTTGATTTTGCACGCATTTTCAACTTATACCGAAAATAATAAAATTGCATCCGACTGGCTTGCAGATATTTTTTCTTTCTGAATATTTAAAAGAATTAGAATTATGCAAATAACGATACTCGTACAGTAGAATAATTTTATTGCAAATCGAGTGCGTTCGCTATTATCTACATATCTACATACATGGTACATAATACGTGCTTAAAATAAAATTTATTTTAACTAATTGAAAATACTTTTTATTCGTATGCCAACAAAATCGATACAGTGCACATGAAAAAAAAAATTACAAAAATGCTTGAAACATAATATATAGGTAAATGAATATTTTTGATAGGAATTTGGAGGAAAAATGTATGAGATACATTTTGTTGAAATTTATTAATAACACTAACATGAAGAATAGTGGTGTTGAGGTTATGTTATCCGTGTTATACCTACTTACAAAATTATTATATTATTCGGTGCTTTTAGTAAAATGTTCTGTGTGCAGTTTAGAGATTGTGGTGATATTGTACAGAATATTTATGTATACATATGTATGTATGTATGTATATTTGAACGATTAAGACACAGTCATTTTGCTGCGAAAAAAATAACAGCTATTCTTATATTTAATGTGCTGATACCAAATATTGAATCAGTTTCATTTTTAAGATATAGAATAGTTTCCATATTCGGGAGAACAAAAAACTAGAATTGAAAATAATTATCTTGACAAATCATAATCGACCTAAACTTAGGCACATTGCATGGAAACCACGCTACAGATGTGTAACGAGCAAGTCACACTTATCACGTCCAAAACTAGAAAAATGTGTGAAACTTAAATCAGTACCCCATATGCTCAGTCCTTTTTTGAATCAAGTAATTTATTTCCGCTCTAAGACATTGACATGATTTATTAAAATAGATTCCAATATTAATTTTGAATACTAATTTTCCATTTAACTGTTCTTATACATTTGAATCCATAAAACTTTATAAAGTTTTTTTTTATCACTATCAGAATTCCTTAATGCAAGGAAATGCCATAAATCGGTTCCAAATTCAAAAGATGGAAATCGAATTATCATCTGGCTCATCATTTAGTGAAGGGACGAAACAAACAAGAACATCCCTACACCAATTAGTATCAACCAGCATTAAGTCTACGCTTTAAGAACATCTTATCAATAGAGAAGTCGAATACATCAGCATTCTTATTAACTTCTCTCGCGAGACGCGAAATCGGCTCATTCATACCATAGTTTGTCCGGTGAAAGCAAATCTGAAGAAGTCTAGGCTGCCTGTGTAAAAATTGACCAATTGCAAACTGCATCAAGCCCAAAAGTGTGGAAGAATCAACTAATCCTGTAAGAAGTTGATGAGCAAAAACTACATCAGCTACCTCACGTCGTTTAGAGAGTGATGACATATTTAATAACTTAAGTCGATCGATATAAGGGGGAAGACGAACTCTGTCATTCCAATTAAGGTGGCATAAGGCAATTCTCACAAATTTACGCTGAACTGATTCAATTCTGCCAATGTGCTCATCATAATAAGGAGACCAAACTTGGGAAGCATATTCAAATAATATTTCAATTAGAAGTGGAAAGGTGCTAAGTAAATATTTAGTAAAATTTTCAAGCAATAACATCATAAAAGCATTTACATTACAAATATATGTATACATCTGAAATATCTGCCAACAAGTCGGGCACAACTTTACATATTATTGGTTTGGTGAAAGTTTTCTCAGTGCATTTCGAGTTAGAAGGAATGATTACCGGATTCTACACTATAACGCTTTATTATTCGTGACGTTTCGGTCTTTGCTGCGACCTTTGAAAAAATGCTTGTTGCAAAAAAAAACATAACAGGGCTACGATTGCGCGTAAACTGCAATCTTACGATTCTCTAGATGAAATAGAATTTTTTGTGATCCCAAGAAATTTTGTATGGGGACTGTTAGAAGGGGTGATAGCATTGAACTAATTTTTTTCCCATCAAAATGTTTAGCACAAAATGCTTACTCCAAAAATTGAATAGGAGCTGAGAAAATTAGTGTGTTAGATTTAGTGAAAATGTGGAGTTTGTATGGGAGGTGGTAGAAAGAGTAAGGGGATTTTAGTGATTTTTTCAGAAATAACTAAGAATATCATAAAACTGATATCTATTAAATTGTAGACCAGTAACTTTCATACTTTTCAAGAAAATAGATTTTTTGTGAAGTTGTGAAACTGTGTCATATTGTATGGGAGGGGGTAGAAGCAGTAAAGCTAATCAAATATTTTTTTCTGATCTTAGTGATAATGCTAAATAAGTATTTATCCCAAAATGTGAGCTCGATACATGTTATTTGTTCTGAGAAAATCGGCTTAGAGCATTTCATGAAAAAGTGTAGTTTGTATGGGAGGGGTTGGAAGGAGAGAGAGGACGCAAATAATTTTTATAACGTATATTGAAATCATTATGAAAGTAATATATCCCGAAATTCAGACTAATAGCTTTTATACTTTTCGAGCAAATCCATTTATAGTCGAATTGCGAAATTGTGCCATTTTGTATGGGAGGGGGTAGAAGGGGTGAAGCTAATCGTCTATTTTTTTTTAGCCTTACTAACAATTTTAAATAAATATTTAGTGCACAATTTCAGCCCGATAAATTTTATACGCACTGGGTAAATTGGCTTAGAGTAATTCATGACAAGTACAGTTTGTATGGGAGGTGGTAGAAGGAGGGGGAGGACACGCATAATTTTTATACCGTAGATTGATATTATCATAAAAGTAATATATTCCAAATTTTAGGTCAATAGATTTTATACTTTTTGAGCAAATCCGTTTATTGTCAAATTGCGCATTTGTGTAATTTTGTATGGGAGGGGGTAGAAGGGGTGAAGCGATTTGGCCCGTTCACGAACTTAAAGTTAGTTTTTTGCTAAAAATGACACACACAAATTTTTAGCACTATCGATCAAAGCTTTCGAGAGTTATGCTGTAGACAGACGCACAGACGGACAGACGGACAGACGGTCACTCGGAATCGAGGTTTTTGAGCGACAACAATTATTTCTGTACCCTTGGCGGCTCTGTGCGAGCAATATTTCTTAGCGTTACAAACGGTAAGGCAAACACAATATACTCTCAGATTTCATCTAGAGTATAAAAATCGGAAGTACAATAATGAGGAAATTTAAAATTTGGACGAACATTTTAAGTTACACAACACAAGAGCTGCTTATTCCCTTGCTAAAAGGGTAAAAGGTATCAACCGGAAACAGCCAGTATAAGTCATGCGGAAGATAAAGAATCCTCGGACTTGTGAGGGAAGACTCGTTCTGGAGAATATGATACAATAGAGAATTTTGTGCCATTTTCAACATAACAGAAGTGTCAAATTTAAGAAGTTACAATGGGCTTGTCATATGGAGCGGATGGATGACGAAAGAATTCCCAAACGTACTCTAAAAGGGAAAGTCAATGGAAATAGCCCGGATGGGAACGGAAAAGTTAGGAGGATTCAATTGACGCAGACAGCAAATCACTGCTAAGATTTTCAAACTCGAGGAGGCGGTCACTAAGCCGAGGTGGATGGAGATAAAGCATTCAGGAGGCCAAAGTCCGATTTGGGCTGTAGCGTAATCGTAAGTACGTAAGTAAATAGGTGGCTTATAGGTCAACTTGGACATAAGTGTAGCGGGAGGAAATGGGAAGCATTTTAAAAATGAAGTGATTCTCAAACTTTCAAACCAGTATAACTCAAAATCCAATGCAGATATTAAGTTGAAAATTTATCAGATTGTAGAACTACAGTACCGGGCCAATGAATTATACTCAAAGCATTTTTCTTCGAGATGAAACAATAATGAACACAAATATAAGTCCCTTGTGGGCATTTCCATATTTTACGAGCAGTAAATACCCTGGCTGTTTTGCTATGCATTTATTATCTTAATTCATATTATTCTAGAGAAATTTAACTTTTATTTTATTATTTTATTTTTAAAAATTTTAAAATTTTCGTCCTGTATATAACCGAGTGTCCAGGTCTTTTTGACATTTAAATGGATCTTGTGAGTGGATGTATGTGTACAAATAAGGTTTTAACGGAAATTTCGGTAAGAACTTAAAAGTAACATTTTTTTAACAGAGCTTAGTGTGCAGTAGTAAAAATTCGGGCATAATGGGGAAAAAAAAGGACATTTCTAGTGACATAAAAGAAATTGTGGAAAATTTATTGAAGAAAAAGACTTTTTCACAACGGGAAATTGCTAAAATGTGCAATTTTTCACAATCGTCACTCAGAAATATAAAAAAAATGGTAGATGAGTGAGTAGATGTTTGATTGGGCAAGAGGGAGCATTGCAAAAGTGTACGAAAAACAACACCGCGGGCTGACAGGAAGGTTGTTTCAATTGTTGGAAGGAACAGAAAGGCTTCAATAAAAGCGGTCCATAAGATGGTTTCGGATCAAGGCATTGAAATTTCAGAGCGCACTCTAAGACGTCGGATGAAAGAAGTGCATTTGGACTGCAGAAGAATAACCAAAAAACCAAAGTTAACTCCTGCAATGATAAAGAAAAGACTGGCTTAGGCAAAGACGCATAAACACTTCTCAACATCTGACTGGGAAAATGTAAGCATCATTTTATTTTATTTCAAAGATATTAAATATTTGGAATTGAAAAATCTGACAGGTTTGCTTCTCTGATGAATGCCGAATCGAAGTGACTGAAGAGCAAGCAATTTATGCAAGAAGGAGACCAGGTGAAAGATTGCTACCTGAATGTGTTGAGCAAATTGTAAAGCACCCAATAGCAGTGATGATATGGGCTGTGATTTCTGGGACAGGATTGGGAGCTTTTTATTTTGTCGAAGCTATCATGAACTCCGACCAATATCTGAAAGTTCTCAAGGATGTTTTTCTTCCTCAAGTGGCAAGTTGGTTCGAAGAGAAGTACTAGTATACCCTTATGCAGGACGGTGCATCCAGCCACACTGTTAAATGTGTGAAAAAATACCAAAGCGAAAATAATATTAGAGTTTTAACATGGCCAGGGAATTCACCGAACATGAATCCCATTGAGAATGTATGGGCAGTATTAAAAAAACAAGTTTCCAAAAAAAGTATTAGCAATAAAGCAGAATTAATTAGTTCTATTAAAGAAGTTTGGTTTCATGATGATCTAATCATAAAACTGCAGAAAAGTATGGAATCTCGTGTAAAAGATTTAGTAAAAAATCGTGGTAGTTGGACGGAATACTAGTTTTTAATTATATCTGAATGTCCTTTTCTGCAATTATTACTTTAAATGAATTGAAGAATATTTAATAAAAACTAAAAAGAAACAAAAATATGCTGTGCATTATTGTCAACTGAAAGACTTTATGGCTAATATGCTAATGCTTGGTTTGAATATAATTCATTGGCAAGGTACTGTATTTGATTTATAGTTTTGATAAGAATTTTAAGTTGGGATGTGTAAAGGGAGAGGGGAAGTGGTGAGCCAAAAAGTCGAAAATTTTGAGGATTTTCTTTGGTGCTGTAGTAAAAAAGCTATACGAAGTTCAAATTTAGCACGTGCATATACAGAAGGAAAAATATTAATTTGAACCAAAACTGTTGTCCACCAAAGGGGGCCCTAACCTGCACGTGTATCAAAAAAAAAAACACAAAAACTTTGTGAGTGAAATTTTAACCTAGAAACAAAGGCAAAGGAAGTGGAGCGTTTAAGATGATTGTGAAACTGCTTATCATCATCCTTGTCACCACGCTTTGACTCAATTTCAAATTCGATAGTTCTAATATATTTGAAGGAGAAATGCTTTTTTTGAATTTATAATACAGATATTTGTATGGGAGGGGGTAGAAGGAGTGAAGAGGAGCTGATAATTTTTTTTAGCAAATATTGCAATTATTGAAAAACAAATTCTGGCAAAATTTGAAGTTTATACTTTTTCTAGTTTTAATGACAATCGATATAATGCACTTAACAAAAATTATACATTTGTATGGGAGGGGGTAGAAGGAGTGGGGGGATGTGGCCTGTTCACGAACTTAAAGTTTCCTTTTTGCTAGAAATGACACACAACAAATTTCAGCACGATAGCTCAAAGCGTTCGAGAGTTATGCTGTAGACAGACGGACAGACGGACAGACAGCAACTCGGAATCGAAGGTTTTGAGCGACAACAAATATTTCTGTACCCTTGGCGGCACTGTGCGAGCATTATTTCTTAGCGTTACAAATGGTAAGGCAAACACAATATACTCTCAGATTTCATCTAGAGTATAACAACAAATTCAAAGTTAGGAACTTTAAATTTTATGCGAAAGAAACTTAACAAAACTGCGTCACAAATTTTGCTACTTTCTCATCTCCTCTATCTCCTTCCATACAAATGCATGATTTTATGAATATAAAATACACCGAGAATTTCATAGAACTGACATCGTCTATGAAACTAACATTATATACAGCCAATTTAGAGCGCGCTTTTAACATCAATTAAAAAATTATTTACATGAAACCATCCCTTCTATGGCATCCCTCTCAATACAAACCCAAACTTGCATATATAAATGAATGATATATTGCTTCTATGTAATCGCAGTTAAGTGTTAAATAATAGACATCAGCTCTGCCCTAGAAGCCCCGTTCACATAGTCTTTCCTATTCACCCTAACCTGCATATTGACTTTCCATGAATTCTTAACTTATCCCAAGAATAATAAAGTTGTGCTCAACATGTTAGCAGATTTTTTCTCTATGTATATCAAATAGATGTATCCACATGCAAAATTAAAACTTTGTATCTTTCACCATAGTCCTAAAACAATCACTCAAAATTTTCGGCATTTTTGCTTACCCCTTAAGACCCTTAACTTAAATTTTTTTGCAAAATTAAGGACTATGAAGCTCTACAATTTGACAAATTTTCCGATTTGTACTCAGTTTTAAGAGGTAAAGGTTTGAAATTTTGAAATACTCTCCATTATATATATATATATAGTCCTCCACTACTATTATGACCAAATATTACATTTTTTTATATTTTGCTAGTATAGGTTATTATATGCTTCAAGTTTCAATCACATAGCTTAAGAGATAGTCGAGATATTAATTTTTAAGTGTTTTTCTTTGCAATCTCCTGACCCTCCCCCTTACAATAATTAGCCACCCTGTAAGCCGACTCTGGTGGATCTGTACGCCATGTTAATGATTCCAAAATATGAATGTTTTATGGTCAGTAATTTCGAGTATATAACCATTTCAACAAAAAAAATTGGCCGACAATTTGTTTTCAGCCCTGCCTTTTCGGGTGCTGGATAAAAATAAACTGCCAACAAGTCGGGCGAAACTTTATTATTCTTGGAACAAGTTGCGAATGAGTGGAAAGTCAATATGCAGGTTAGAGTGGTTAGGGAAGGCTAAGTAAAAGGGAGTTCTTGGGCAGGGCTCTTGTCAATCTAACAATATTTCATTCGTTTCTGCAAGTTTGGATTCTTATGAGGGGAGGAGGAATAGTAATAGTCAGGGTGGGTGGATCTTAATAGCTTTTTAATTAATTGCTTGAACCACGTCCAATATTCTCTGAATAGAATGTGTTTCATAGACGAAGTTGCATCGAATTTTCATAAAATTCGGTGTATTTTACATTCACGGAATCGAACATTTGTATGGGACGGGGAGAGATGGTAGGGGAATCGTAAAATTTGATATGTAGCTTTAATTCGCTTCTCTTGTAAGGTACTTGTGCAAAATTTCAAGTTCGCAGCTTTTAGTTTGTTGGTTATTAGTTGATTTAATGAAATTGGTCGAAATCATAGCTTTGTATGGGAGGGGGTAGAAGGGCAAAACTTTTGACGCAATTTTGTTTCAATTATTTTTGTAAGTTTTAATGCAAAATTTCAAATTGATAGCTTTTAATAGTTAGGTGATAATTGATTTCTTAAAAATGGTCGAAAAAATAATTTTGTATGGGAGTTTATTTAGGGATTTTTTTCAAATGCGTTTCGCAAATTTTCAAGTTTCTACCTTCAAATTTCATTCAAAAATTTTCAGTTTAAGTGTTTTTTTCAATGCACATGAAACACCTTGTGCACGTTAGACCGGAGGGGTCGGCTTATAACAATTATGGATCAAGTGATTATTATTTTTCTATGTATATTAAATAGATGTATCCACATGGAAAATTTAAATTTTTTTTTCTTTCACCAGAACCCTAAAAAAATCACTCAAAATTTGCGACATTTTTGCTTATCACCCCCCTCCCCTTACACCTCCCAACTTAAAATTTTTATCAAAATTAGAAACTATGTAGTTCTACAATCTGACAAATTTTGGATTTGAAATTTGTACTCTTTTTTGAGATATAAGGATTTGTAATTTTGAAAAGTGTGCCATTTTTGAAATGCTCGCCATTTCTCCCCTCTTCTATTATTTCAACATGTTATATTTTTTTTTGTATTTATCTAGTATAGCGTAATATACTTTCCAAGTTTCAATTACATAGCTTAATAAATAGCCGAGATATTGATTCTTAAGTGTTTGTCTTTGTACCACCTCCGACCCTCCCCTTACAATAATTAGCCTCCCTCTCTTACGGTGGAGCTATGTGCCACATTAATGGTCCCAAAATATAAATTTTTTACGATAAGTAATTTCGAAGATATAATCATTTGAAAAACAATTCGGCCGACAATTTGTTTTTAGCCCCCTCTTTTCGGACGCCAATAGATAAAAGAACTAAATTATTTTTAAAGTTTGTCCCACAACCCTCTCTTTAGCTCTACTGATTTTTTACTTCCTATCTGCATTCGTGGTGGAGATATTAGCAAGTTTATTTTTTGACTTTTTCCTTTTTTACAAGCAAATAACAGACACACACTAGAATTATATTTATACATATGTATAGATTATGCTTTTAGTTATGAAAGCTTTAAGTTCTATACTGATCTCATTATATCATACTTTTCACGCTGCGTGCAGGACACGTTGTTTAAAAGGAGATGACCAAAATTATGACTATACTCTAGCGAAGGGTTTGGTCAGTGATAGTTTCGTTCGGTTAAAACATTTTGGTTATAAAATGTTAAACGCTTGACTCGTTCAATGTGTTATCCAAATATGAAAGTAAAATCCAAGTAACGAAAAGTTATTGTTTAATCTTTGCAGGTTCATAGTTTGAGCTCGCCACCGGAGTAAATTTTATCACTTGACCCTACATTGAACATATCAAAAGTCCATTTCAATTCCGATGAATAACGCAATGATCATTAAACCTGGGAATCATTATATCGTTTAAAACGTGTTTAGTCAGAAAGAATTTGAAGTTGGAATTACTAGTGCATTCATTTTTAATTCGTAGATTTATAATGAACTGTTTTAATAAATCCTATAATGTCACTATAGCCCAGATCGGGCGTTGGCCTGCTGACCTTTACGTTCCTTAACATTTCCATTACTTATTTATTGCCGAAGGGTTGTTGACCCATCGTACAAATTCAATCTAAGAATTTTACATTTTGGTAGTGTGAGGAAACCAAGGTATATCCAAGCAGGTAATATACTGGAATTATATTGTACGTCGACCGGGAATTGAACTCACGACCTTCGCATTTTAGCTTACACGCTACACTCTTACCTCTGTCTAAATTAAATTACATCATTTTCGTTACGTTCTATCCACGAGAAAGTACTACATTATCGATCAATAGCTAAAAAGAAAAATATATTTTTTGAAAATATTTCGCAAGGGACTTGGCAGGACTGTTTTTTTGAAATGTTGTACCCGTTTATACTGTTCTCATTTCCTATTCTGTGATTAATTTTCTGCGCTACCTCTTGCGATATCATGTCGTCTAGTAAACATCATTAATATTGCACATTCTTGCTACATGAATGTCGCTATCGTGCTTTGTCACATACTTGTAATGGTCGCAATAAAAAAAAGTCATGTTTCATGTTTGTTCGTACGTTTGTGTGTAAAAAAGTACTTTTCGCGCCATTTATAATAAGTACAGGTCTTACCTTATGTCTTTAAACATTAGGCATTACTTTTGCACCACGTCTTTTAGTTAGTTTATGGGTAAATATTGAGGAATGAATATTCATGCGACTTGCGAAATAGATTACAAGCACATAGCATTATGTTTTGATTAAGTAGGCGTCATACACATATACATATATAACGTCGTATGTGTTCATGGTTCGTTCGTAGGAACAGAAGCTAACACGTTTGTGTTTATATTGTAAATTAAATCTGTAGCATAAACAGAATACAATATTAAGAAGCAAAGTTCGAGCACCCGAAGCTCCTCTTCTTATCTTGTAATTATCACATTTTGTTACAAAGTTTATTTAATGTATACATATATGTAAATTTCGCTGGTTTCTTCAATTTTAGAAAATTAATTCATTCAACTTAACCCTCCATCAGGCGCACCTTCAGTCCAACCAGAATCGGGCGCACCGGGCCTGAGAGGCCACCCACATATCTTAGCCCTCTCATTCTACCATGTTAATTGAAATTCAAAATACTTTTTAAGGAACGGAATTATACCAAATTCAACATAGAAGGACGTGTTTATTAAACAGTATCACTAAACTAATCGAAATTGCTAATTCTTCAAAAAAAGTAATTGGTCGATTACAACTCCATAAAAGTAATAGAAATAATCATGTGCTCATCCTTGCTCGCTGCAGCCGTAGCCAAGAACGGACGTTGAGGCTCCCAAATCAGCAGCTGAAAGACATGTGGCACAGCGCTTTTACATGGGTTAAGCAGATCGGCTGATGACAAACTAAACATTTGTAATTCGCCATCCTCCCAAATCCTGTTTCAAGCATGCACGTTTCTCACTTCCGTCTTTTGAGAGGTATTGTGGAGGTTTTTTTCCAGTTCCTCGGGGTGAATAACTTTTCAACCGAGTTTGCAACTAAATGGACATTCCACTTGTATTCAGACTTTGCTGGGCTAATTGTACAGTCACAAGTTGATGAGACAAAGCTTTGAGAAATACTCTTCTTTTCAGTGGTTCCAGCTGACTCCCAATCGAAATTACTTCAACATTAATGCCGGCGACGTTCAGACAAGCAAAAAACATGACCATAGGCCAGCGGCTCACACTGAAAGAAGTACACATCTGATCAGCTGTGTATACTCTAGTTCTGGCATTATTGTATGATAGTTTCAGGATTCTTCTGCTATCCTGTATTCTGATCAATGGCATCATCTTCGTAGAGCGAGGAAACAAGGATCAAGGACAAAGGAAACCAGAGTGTTGTCGTTGTTGAATCCAAATATGTTGCTGTATTGACCTCTTCCTTTAACGTTGACGAAGATGTTTGGTCAATCAATCAAATTCCTTTTAAGACCCCCTATAGGGGCATAAAACCGAAACAACTTTCTTCCACAAGGCGCGATCGTTAGCATCGGCTCTTAATTGTTGCCAGGACTTGTTTATTCCTCTGGCTTCCTGCTCAACTGCTCGCTTTCATGTGCTACCCTACGTCTTCCTTGAGGATTATAATCCAGAGCCTGTTTTGCGATATTTTGCTCTGGTTTCCTCAAAGTATGACCGATCTACTGCCACTTCCGCCGTTGAATCTCAATACCTATTTTAGTCTGGCCAGTTGTACTCCAAAGTTCGTCGTTGGAGATCACTTCTGGCCAGAATATTCCTAAAATGCGCCGGAGGCATTGGTTTACGAAAGTCTGTAGTTTCTTGGTAAGTCGAACGGTCACTTTCCACGTAGTACAACCATACAACAACACAGATTTGACGCATGCGTCAAAAACTCGCAGCTTCGTGCGAAGGGAGATCTCTCTTAACCTCCAGAAAGGGGAAAGGATACCGAAGGATTGACGAGCTTTATTTAGCCGAGCCTCAACATCCTTTTCGGCTCCGCCGTCCATGCTGACAATGCTTCCAAGATAGCAAAAATCTTGCACCTCTTCCACATCCTGTCCATTAAGAACAATCGGTGTGCTTGCGTTCGAACCCATGTGCATGTACTTGGTTTTACGCACATTTATTTTCAGTCCCGCCTCTTTGCATTTCGAATGCAACGAGCGAACATTTGACTCTAAGTCCGAACGGTTATGTGCAAGCAAACACACGTCATCAGCATAATCAAGGTGACTTAAGATGTTAAATAGTCTCCATTGAAGACCCTTACCTTCTCCACCTTCCAGTGCAGCTTTCAAGATGTCATTTATTACCACCATAAACAGGGCTGGTGATAATATGCAGCCTTGTCTGACACCCGTTCGCACAGGGAAGCTCTCGGACAGCTCTCCTCTATGCAAGACGCGACACCTTGCATCTTCGTAGGATTCTTTAATCATAGCTATGGCCTTATCTGGAATACCTCTCCTACGCAAAGCATTCCATACGTAATCTCGCTTAACGCTGTCGAAAGCCTTCTCGAAGTCTACAAACATGAGATGTAGTGGCGAACCCATTTCGGTTGACTGCTCTAATATTATCCGTAGGGTATTTGTGTGGTCGGTACAAGACGACCCTTTACGGAATCCAGCCTGATAAACTTCGAGAGTGCTCTCGACGACATCACTAATTCTATTGAGAATTACCTTAGCCATAATTTTTGATACGGCAGTAAGTAGACATATACCACGCCAATTGCCACAATCCCGAAGGTAGCCCTTCTTCGGAATTTTCACAATGACGCCCTCTTTCCATTCAGTCGGATATCTTCCCTCACTCCACACCTTAGTGAAGAGTGGGAGGATTATATCGGCTGTGATTTCCGGGTCTGCTTTGAGGAGTTCGGTTGGTAGTCCGTTTATACCTGGAGCTTTCCTTCCCGCCATTGACGGAATGGCGGAAACTATCTCTTCCTTATCTGGGGGATCGTCCCTAATAGAGGATTGATGTGGTTGGATGTTTGGTAGTTGTTCTGTTTCCGGAATATCTTCCTCTGACAAGATGTTTAAAATATCAGGCAAGTATTCCTTTTATCGCCGCAACTGGTGTTCACTCATATTAAGGAGAGTTCCGTTGACATCTCTCACCAGGTGGTTGACGGTGAAATTTCTGTTCGCCAACTGTTTCATGATTTTGAAAAGTGAACCCATATCCCCTAGGTAAGCCGCAGATTCTGCCTTGTTTGCCAGATCTTCAATGGTCTTTCTCTTGTCGCGTCTAACAGCCCTCTTAAGCTGTATATGAGCATCGCGGTAGTTCTGCCCCAAGTCGGCCGTTCGTTGGTTGACATCGGGTTGAGAGATGATTGCCAATTTGGCTTTTTTCCAATTGCCAACCTTGACCCATGTGTCTTTCGACATCCAGGGTATCTCACCGCTTTGCACATATCCCACAGATTCTTCAGCACTAGTTAGAAAAGTGTTTCTGGTTGCCTCCCAATTGGCGTCCAGTGTGCGCATTTCATATTCACCCAATGTGGATGACTTTTCGCGTAGAATAGTGGTGTATTCGAGTTTTTTGTTGGGATCTCTGAGTTTATCCACATTAAGCTTGCACTTCATTTGAAGAATTTGTGGTCGTCGGATAGCTGCTGTACACAATCTCAAGCAGGCAACCATCAAGTGGTGATCGCTCCCCGCGTCAGCTCCACGTTTCGCTCGCACAACGAGAAGACATCTTCTCCATCGGTGACTTATAGCCAAATGGTCGATCTGGTTCTGAGTAACACCATCAGGGGAAACCCAAGATTTTTTATGATGACTCTTGTGTGGAAAAAGGGTCCCTCCGATGGCCATTTGCCGAGTACTACAAAACTCCACAAATAATTCGCCGTTTTCGGGTCTCTTAATCCAAGGTCATGACGCGTCGACCCAAGGGTCACCATGCCTCCCATGACGTGTTCTAGTCCAGTGTTGTATGATCCAACCTGGGCGTTCATATCTCCTGAGATGATAATAATATCACCTCTTGGAACACGTTCGAAGGTGGCACTCAGTTGGCTATAAAACTCCTCTTTGTCACCAGATGTTGCGGTATTAGTTGGTGCGTAGCGCTGCAGAATTGTGACGTTTCTGACACTGGTTCTGAGCCTGACGAGGATAATCCTATCCGAGATTGGTTCCCAGCTAATGAGACTGTTTCTCGCTCTCGGTGTAAGGACGAACGCCACGCCAGTTCTGGCTTCACTTTCAGGGCCAATGTACAGAATAGTGTTTCCGCTAGGGGTTCGTTCTTCTCCTGATCCTGTCCACCTGACCTCGCTCAATCCCAAGATTTGGATGATATAGTGCTCCATTTCACGGTCGAGCACCGATTGGCGGTGCAAGGACCGAGTAACCCCAGCTCTTCCCCCGTCATTCAATGTTCGAACGTTGCAGAAGCCAATCATAGTCCGTTTTCGAATGCCAAAAGTCGTTACCGTAGAATCAGTCCGTATCCGAGGCGATGTATCTGTTTCTCGTATCATTTAGGTCTTAAGATCACGGGTAATAAGCCCATGATCCAGTGAGTGTCCATTTGCCATTTTTAGGGCAAGCAGGACTGGCTGTGGGTGAATTCTACAGCCTTCATCCCAGAGGGGGATAGTTAGCTCAGGTCGGTGGAGTCGCTAGTCTCCAAAGATAGTTACAGGAATTGGTAAAACCTCATCCTTCAACTACCCCCTTGCGGGGCCCTTTGTATCTGGCGAGCAGCATTTTGGAAGTGGTTTTTCTGTTTTCCTGCTGTCTTTCGTTGAGATCATTTCGGACCCATTTTCCCATCTTGTTGATCTTCCCCATGACTTTCAAACGTATGGCGACGGCTGCTCGTGTTACGTTTAACTGATCTGCCAGTTGTTGTTGCGTTTGAGCTTCGTCCTCATCCAACAATGCTTGAAATCTGCTGTCTTCAAACTTTTTCGGTGGTTTTCCACGTTCTTCATTTCTCACGTCAAAATATCCACTTTTGAATTTTTTAAACCACTCAAAGCTAGTGTGTAGCCTAGCGAGTAGCGTGTTGGCCTACAATGCGAAAGTTGTGAGTTCAAATCCCAGTCGACGCTTAATTCCAACACACTGCCTGCTTGGGTATATCTTAGTTACCTTAATCTACGAAAATGATAAATTCGTAGATAGAGTGTTGTGCGAAGGTCTTATCACCCTTCTACAATTAATAATGAAAAAAATGTTAAGGAACCTGAAGGTCAGGAGGCCAAGGCCCGATTTGGGCTGTAGCGCCATTGTAGAAGAAACCACTCAAAGCACTGTGATTTACCAAGAGTATGATCACCGTAAGCATCGACAAGCATTCGATGCGATTCAGCAGCAGTTTTCTTCAAATGGTAACAGAAAATTAAAGCTGACCGCAAATCGTAGTTTCGCGGTACAAAGTTCGACATGTTCACTGTTATTAAAAACTATTCTGTCGTATGAAACTGTTATGAGTTGACAATCTTTGTCCGATGTCAAAACAAGAAAATGGCGCCACTGACGCGTGTTCATAATAACCACATTGACCAGTGAGACCCTCTATGATCAAATTCCGGTTTCATATTTACACCCCTGGTAGTATGAACTGAGTAAAAGGAGTCCGAGGATGTGGCACGTTCACGAGCTTAATAATTTTTTTGCTCGAAATGAATTGGTAAAAATTTCATCTCGATGGCTTAAAGCGTTCAAGACTTAAAATATGGTCGGTCTTACTGACAGATAGTCAGGCGGACAGACGATCACTCAAATTCAGAGTTTTTGAGCGACAAAAAAGATTTTACGTAATACTGTTTGGTTCGTACTTCCAATCATTTTTTTCAATGTATACAATTTAATTAGTCAATTTGTCTAAATCATTTAGTAGACCGGAAATCAACTAATGTTTAGTAGGTTCTTCTAATCTTTTTTTTCGGCGTATATTTTTATCGTCAATAATACAGAAGCATACTCGTTTAAGTACAATATCCTACAAGACTAACAAAACAAGTAACATTAAAAAAGGTAAAACATGCAGAACATCTTATGTCTTTAATTTCAGCATCACTATTACGGTATTACGATATACAAACATTTATTTATCGTTCGCATAGAGTAAAGCATGATTTCAGTTTAACTCAATTTTCCTCGATACACTACAAAGTGTAAACACAAGTTTCCAATTCTTTCTTATATTCCGAGAAAATCGAATCGGTTGTTCTATTTCCTACTCTAACTCACAATTTCACAAACTTAGGTCCTCAATAATATAAGGGAAACCCATCAATTCTTTCCATTCTCAGTGTGACCATCAGGGTTCCCTACTTCTTACTATTTGACTTAACATAGCGGATGTTTTGTAACTAAAATGAAAATCTTCACAAATAACCTGAAGAATACTTTTATCCATTGAAGTGGAAGCCATGTTATGTGTAGTCAGGGATTTTAAATGCAATCGAATATATTTCGTAGACATGTCACTCGTAACAACAACAGATACGTATGTATACCACAATAGACCATTGGATTCTTTTTTCAGTTTAATTTCAGAAAGGTTAGTTATATCTATTTGTAGCAGTAACTGCAGAATTTTAGTTATAGAAAATCTCTTTCATGAAATATTGCATGAGACTTGTTTTGGCTGTAGTATTAAATAATGAGTCAAGCAAGTCTGAGTTCCTATTCAAGGCTCGAGTTACGGGTCGTTTCGATAAAGGTGTTCCACATTAAAATAATTAACTACATCAAAAAAACTGCCGAAAATTCGGGCGCAACTTTATTATTCTTGGGATAATTTGAATGTACGTGGGAAGACAATATGCAGGTTAGGGTAGATAGGGAATAGCAAAATTTGTGATGCAATTTCGTTAAGTTTCTTTTAAAAACTGTTCATACAAAATTTCAAGTTCGTAGCTTTTAATTTGTTGTTTATTAGTTGATTTATTCAAATTGGTCGAAATCATACTTTTGCATGGGAAGGGGTGGAAGGGCATCGAGGATTTCAATACTTATGAAACATTTTTAACTGAAATATTTTCAAAAGTATTTGTACAAAATTTCAATTTGATAGCTTCTAATGGTTTGGTGATAATTTATTTCTTAAAAATTGTTGAAAAAATACTTTTTTATGGCAGGGGGTATTCGACTAGTTAATATATTAAACTTCTCAGCAATTTTTTTTGAACAATTTTACAAATTTCCAAATTTCACTCCGCAATTTTGAGTTTTTGTGTTTTTTTCAATACGCATGAAACACTCCGTGCAGGTTAGGGCCCCCCTTTGGTGGATAATAATTTTGGGTCAAATTAGTTTTTTTTTCTTTATGTATAGACAATAGATGTGTGCACGTGAAAAATTCTAACTTTGTATCTTTTATCAGAGCTCTAAAAAAATTGTACAAAATTTCGACATTTTGGTCCACCACCTCGTTCCCCTTACTCCCCCATCTAAACATTTTTACAAAAATTATATATCATATAGCTCTACAATTTAACAAAATTTCAAAGTAATACCTATTTTGAATTTTGTGATATAACCGGTTTGAAACTTTGAAAAGTGCACCATTTTTTAAATACTCCCCATTTCCCCCCAGTACTATTGTGGCCAAATTTTCAATTTTTCTTGTATTTCGCTAGTAATATATGTTTTACATTTTAAGTGTTTTTCTTTGTACCTCTCATGACCCTCCCCCTTATAATTCTTGGCCTCACTTTCAGTAGATTATAGTGCAATTGTATGCCACCTAATTGGTCTTAAAATAATAATTTTTTGGTTCAAGTATGATACTCTAGATGAAATATGATAGAATTTAATGTACCGGAAAATATGTCATCTCAAATTCTTTCGAATAGTGAATAGGGACTTTTGCATGGGAGGTGGTAGAAGTAGAGGAGGAGGTTTGTATTTTTAGTATATGATATCGAACATGGCATGCAAAATGTTTCGTGCTGAGTTTAAGGTTTGTAGCTTTCATTATTTCCAATTGGACATAGTTTTCCAGAAATTAAGGCATTTGTATGGGAGGTGGCAGAGGAAGTGGAGCGTTTAAGATGATTTTGAAACTGCTTATCATCATCCTTATCACCATGCTTTGATTCAATTTCAAAGTCGATAGCTCTCATATACTTGAAGGAGAAATGCTTTTCTTGAATTTATAATACAGATATTTGAATGGGAGGTGGTAGAAGGAGTGAAAGGAGTGAAGCGGAGCTGATAATTTTTTCTAGCATTTATTCCAATTATTAAGAAACAAATTCTGGCAAAATTTGAAGTTTGTAGTTTTTTTAGTTTTAATGGAAATAGTTATAATGCATTAAATAAAAATTATGCTTTTGTATGGGAGGGGGTGGAAGAAGTATACGGATCAAAACAAAAATTTTTTGCGGTAATGACATTTCTATTGTTATACCTTGCATAAAATTTCAAGTGCATAGCCTTGACAGTTTCGATGAAAAATAATTTAATCGATAATTTAAAATTTCGTCAAATTTGTATGGGAGGAGTGAGTTGAAGTTAATAATTTTTTTATACTCTAGATGAAATCTGAGAGTATTATAAGTTTGCCACAAAGTTTGTAATGCCAAAAAATAAGACTCGGAGAAAAAATTAATAATACAGAAGTTCATATAATCACTCAAAAATCTTAAAACCGCAAGTCCATCCGTCCGTCTGTCCATCTGTGTCCTCTCTAGCTTGAGAACGCGTTGAGCTGAAGAGCTCAAATTTTGTACACATTTTTTTTTACAAAAAAGTAAGATCAAGTTCGTGAACGGGCCAAATCGCTCCACCCCTTCTACCCCCTTCCATTCAAAATTACACAATATCGTAATTTCACAATAAACGGATTTGCTCGAAAAGTAGAAATGCCTTTGATCTGAAATTTGAAATATATTATTTATATTGAGGCTTCCGTGGCGTAGTGGGCAGCGTGCTTGCTTCACAGTCAATAGGTTGTGGGTTCGATTGCCATTAGAGACGGGATTTTTTTAAGCACGAATTTTCAGTTGCTACTGGCGATGAAAATTTATTCGAAATAAAATGGGCAAACGGTATAAAAGTGAAACAGTTCCACTTCAAGAAGGTCTTTATACTCAGTAGATGGTTTCTATTCGCTTTCTATGATTCAGTCCTCCATAACATCTGCAAATATTTGTCAGTAGCAGCCAGTACAACTGAAAAATACTCCAGCTTCTCCACTCGTTACGGTCGTTCTCACTCCCCTTTCCCTAATATTCCAATCCCATTCCTGCCCTCCATGACTGTGTTTGTGCATTGCACTTAACGGCCGAAATTGTCTATAACACAGGTCATTCCCTAAAAAAAATATGATGATTTAAATCCACTATGTAAAAGATGTTTGAAACTTCCCCTTGCTTCCACCACCTCCCATGCAAACTGCACTTTTCATGAAATACTCTAAACAAATTTTCTCAGTACGTTTCAAATCGATCGAGGTGAAATTGTGCACTAAATATTAATATAGAATTATTAGTAAGACCAAAAAAATTAGACGATTAGTTTTACTCTTTCTACACCCCCATCCCATACATTCTGACACAACTTCACAAAAAGTCGGTTTTGCTGAAAAGAAGGAGTGGGGGGATGTAGCCCGCTCACGAACTTAAAGTTACTTTTTTGCTAAAACTGACACACAGCAAATTTTAGAACAATAGCTCAAAGTTTTCAAGAGTTAGGTTGTAGACAGACGCACAGAAGGACAGACGGACAGACAGACGTCCGTCTGTCGTCCGACGCTCACTCGGAATCAAGGTTTTCGAGCGACAACAAATATTTCTGTACGCTTGGCGGCTCTGTGCGAGCTTTATTAATTAGCGTTATAAATCGTAAGGCAAACACAATATGCTCTCAGATATCATCTAGAGTATAAAAATTCGGCCGACAATTTGTTTTTTGTCTTTTTGGACGCCTATGGATAAAAACAAATTATTTTAAGAGTTTGTCGTCCCTCTCTATACCAATGCTGATTTTCATCTTCCTACGTGCATTAGTAGTGGAGACATTAACAAGTATAGTTTTTGACTCATTCCCTCCCCTGCCTCCCTCTTCTTCCTAACACACCTCAAAATTTAAAATCTTAAAATTAAAATATTAAAATCTCCACTAAAAATGTAGATAGGAAGATGAAATCCTCATACGTACTACCCTCTAATGAAACAAACTTTTAAAAGAATTTTATTTTTTCCATTGGCGTCCGAACAAGGGGGGCTAAAAACAAATTGTCGGCCGAATTTTTTTTCAAATGATTATACCTTCGACATTGCTTACCATAAAAAATGCATATTTTGGGACCATTAAGGCGGCATACAGATGCACCAGAAGCAGCTTAGGTGGAGGCTAATTATTGCAAAAGGGAGGTTTAGGAGGAGTTAAAACACTTTAATATGAATATCTCAACTATCTCTTATGCTATGTAATTGAAACTTAATATATATATTAAGCTATACTCGCAAAATACAAGAAAAATTTGGTGATAGCAGTAGTGGGCGAAATGGGCAGCATTTCCAATATGGTGCATTTTCCAAAATTTCAAGTCGTTATATCTCAAAACTGAGTCCAGATATCAAATTGAAAATTCTTCAGATAATAAATTTGCGCCCGACTTCTTAGCAATTTATACTCTAAATGAAATTTGAGAGTATAACAAGTTTGCCACAAACTTTGTAACGCTAAGAAATAAGGCTCGGAGTGAATGATTCAGAAGTTAATATTATTACTCAAAAATCTCCAAATCGGATGTCCGTCTGTCCGTCTGTCCGTCCGTCCGTTCGTCCGTTCATCTATTCACTCTCTAATTTGAGAATACGTTGAGCTAGAACGTTCAAATTTTGTACATGTATTTTTTACAAAAAGGTAAGGTCAAGTTTGTCAACGATCCAAATCGCTTCACCCCTTGTAATCCCTCCCATACAAAATGACGCATTTTCGATAGATGACAGTAAATCGATTTTCTCGAAAAGTATAAAAGCTATTAATCTGAAATTTGGAATATATTATTTTTATATCAATTTAAATTTACGGTATAAAAATTATTTGATCCCCTTACTCCATCTATCACCTCTCATACAAACTATACTTTTTCATGAAATACTATAAACCGATTTACTCAGTACGTATAAAATTTATCGAGCTGAAATTTCGATCCAAATATTTATTTAGAATTATTAGTAATACCAAAAAAAATTAAAAGATTAGCTTCACCCCTTCTACGCCCCTTCTACGCCCCTTCTATACAAAATGACACATTTCCACAACTTTTCATAAAATCGATTTTCCTGAAAAGTTTGAATGCTACTGGTCTGCGATTGAAAACATGTCAAATGCACAATGCTTATAGTTATTTCTGAAAAACTCACTAAGAACTTCCCACTCCTTCTGCCACCGTCCATATAAACTGCACAATTTCACTAAATCCAATACACTAATTTTCTCATAAATTTTTGAAGCTTAAATTTTCAATAAAACATTCTGATAGCAACTCCGACATGATGTGAAAAAATTGGCTTAGTAACCACTCCCCATACAAATTTCTTAGAATCAAAAAATGCCTGTTCATTTAGAATATCGCATGTTTGGGCCTTACGCACAGTCGTATTCCTGTTATGTGTACTACTGGATTTGGTGTATATCTACCGTATTCGATTATTATATCTTCGGAAGACATTTAGTATGTTGCTCCATTTGAAACATGTGCATAAATAAATTTTGCCAAATGTCAATAAATTGAAAGTTTACAATTTTTTCATATTTATTCATTTTAATTCGAAATATTTTCGGTTGCCCTTATATAATATTACGAAAAGGAAAGCGATTTCTTTGGAACTTAAAATTAAAATTTTAAATCGTCTTACAACTGGATAAGGTGCTACGTCTGTAGGAAAGCATTTTGGTATTCATGAAGCTACCATAAGATCAATTATGAAAAATGAAGCTGTAATTAGGAAGTCGGTATATTGTGAAACAACATTAAGTGTTACTTCATCATCATATACAAGAGATATTGTGAAGGAAAAGATGGAAAAGGCTCTAGTAATATGGGTAGGAGACAATTCACTAAAAAGAGTATCAGTAGATGGAAATACCATCAAGCAAACAACATTAAGGATTTATAGACAGATTAAAGAAAAGCACCCAAGTGCTTCATCTCAGTTAAACAGAAAGTATGAATTTTCTGCAAGTTCAGGTGGGATGACAGAATTTCTGAAAAGGCATGCTCTCCACATAAAGATTAAAGGTGAAACAGTATCTGCAGATGAATCGGCTGCTAAAGTATTCTCTCAAGAACTGAAGTTGTTGACAACCTCTTACAGAGAATTACATAAAAGCTTAACTAAAACATAATTATGATTGGACGTAAAGCCCAATCATATGATACTCTAGATGAAATATGTTGGAAATAGTTTATTGTACTGGCAAATATGTCATCTCAAATTCTTTCGAATAGTGAATATTGACTTTTGTATGGGAGGTGGTAAAAGCGGAGGGCAGTTTTGCAATTTTACTTCATTACTTTAATAATAAAGTATTGTGATCGACTTGAAAAAAAAAAAAAAAATTGCTACCCTAACATTTTGTTTTTCGCGTTTCATGACTAAAATAGCCCAAGAATTCAAAAAAAATCCGTCTGCCTGTACGCTCAGCGCACATTAACTCCCAAACCCTTCAAGATAGAAAATTCATTTTTGGAGAGATTGTAGATAGTTGCGGATCTCAGGCGGACACCCATTTTGGGGAATGTAAGGGTTCAGGGGGAGGCGAGGGGAGCACTTAAACCGAAAACTAAGAATTCAAATCTCTCAAACATGGTTACAGCTAGGAGGCTAAAAATTAACTTACGTACAAAAGGGTTTGTGCGACAACTTCTAACATTAATTTAATTTTTTTATTCATTGGGGTGCAAAAGGGGGGGCTAAAAACCAATTGTCGGCCGAATTTTTTTTCAAATGATTATATCTCCGAAATTACTTAGCATTAAAAAACTTATATTTTTAGACCATCAAGGTGGCATATAGATCCATTGAAACCTGCTTACATAGAGGCTAGTTATTGTAATGGGGAGGGTCAGGGGGGGGGGTGCAAAGAAAACCACTTAAGAATCAATATCTCGGCTATGTGTTGAGCAATGTAACTGAATTTTGGTAGTTATATTAAAATATAATAGGGAAATACAAGAAAAATATAACATTTGGACTAAATAGTAGTGGGGGGAAAATGGGGACCATTGCACTTTCCAAAATTTCAAATAATTATATCTCAAAACTACATAGTTTTGAATGTTGGTCAAAGTTTTATGCCGGGAGGTGTAAGGGGAGGGAGGTGGTAAGCATAAATGTTGAAAATTTTGAGTGATTTTTTTAGGGATCTGGTAAAAGACACAAAGTTTAAATTTTGCACGTGAATACATCTATTTATTATACATATAGAAAAAGTAATAAAAATTCTGCAATTGTTATGCACCGACCCCCCTGGTCTAACGTACACAAGGTGTTTGATTTGCAATGAAAAAACACATAAACTGAAATTTTTTGAATGGAATTTTAAGGTAGAAACTTGAAAACTTGCAAAATGCATTTAAAATTTTTTTTTAAAAGAATTAAATATTAACTGGTCGAATATCTTCCAAACTTCTACTCCCTCCCATACAAAATTATTTTTTCAACCATTTTTAAAAAATCAATTCTCACCTAAAAATTAAAAGTTATCAATTTGAAATTTTGCACAAAATCTTTGAAAAATAGTTATAAACGGAATCGCGTCAAAAGTTTTGAGATCACACTTGCCCTTTTACCTCCTCCCATACAAAAGTATGATTTCGACCAATTTCAATAAATCAACTGCTAGTCAACAAATTAAAACCTACGAAATTGAAATTTTGTACGAGCACCTTATCCCACAAGGGGGTAGTTGTAGGATGAGGTTTTACCAATTCCTGCAACTATCTTTGGAGACTAGCGACTCCACGGACCTTAGCTAACTATCCCCCTGTGGGATGGGGGCTGTAGAATTCACCCACAGCCAGTCCTGCTTGCCCTAAAAAATGGCAAATGGACACTCACTGGATCATGGGCTTATCACCCGTGATCTTAAGACCCAAATGATACGAGAAACGGATACATCGCCTCGGATACGGACTGATTCTATGGTAACGACTTTTGGCATTCGAAAACGGACTATGATTGGCTTGTGGAACGTTCGAACCTTGAATGACGGGGAAGAGCTGGAGTTACTCGGTTCTTGCACCGCCAATCAGTGATCGACCGTGAAATGGAGCACTAAAACAAGTCCTGATAACAGCTTAAAGCCGATGCTCAGGATCGCGCCTTGTGGAAGAGAGTTGTTTCTGTCCTATGCCCCTATAGGCGGTCTTAACAGGAATTTGATTGATTGATTGACCTTACAAAAGAAATAAAATAAGACTGCATCACAAATTTTACATTTCCCTTACCTCTTCTACCCCCTTCCATACAAATAATTGGTTTCGTGAATGAAAAATACACCAAATTTTATGAAAATTCTATGCAACTTCGTCTATGAAACTGACATTCTATGCAGAAAATATTTGACGTAATTTAGGCAATAAATTGAAAAATTATTGATATTCACCCAAACTTAATATCACCCCTCCCCCCTCCCTTATTAAAATCCAAACTTGCATAAACGAATGAAATATTGATTACATGTACTGGAGCTATTGATCGTATTCGCAACTAAGTGTTGAATTGGCATCATCCCTACCCTGAACGGGGTTCCACTTATGAAAGGGAGTTTCACTTGTGAAAAGGGGTTCCACTTGTGAAAGGGGGTTCCACTTAGTCTTTCCTAACCACTTTAACTTGCATACTGACTTGCCAAGCATCTTTAACTTGTTCCAAAAATAATAAAGTTTCGCCCGATTTGTTGGCAGTTTATTTGTTTATAATACCGAACGTAGTATACAAAATGTTTCATGCTGAATTTTGGAGGAAATTGAAAAATTTTTGTCTGAATTTATGGAATTTGTATAGGAGGTGGTAGAGAAAGTGGGAGGTTTTGGATAATTTTGAATCTGCTCATCAACATCCTAGCCACTTTGCTTTCCTACAATTTTAAAGTCGATAGATCTCATATATTCGAAGGAGAAATACTTTTAATGAAATTACAATACACAAATTTGTTTGGGAGGTAGTAGAAGGGGTTAAGCGAAGCTCATCTTTTTTTAGCATTTATTGCAATTATTAAGCGACAAATTCTGGAACAATTTTAATTTTGTAATTTTTCTAGTTTCAATGAAAATCGATTAAATGCATTTAATGAAATTGTGCATTTGTATGGGAGGAGGTAGAAGGAGTATTCGAATCAAAACCAAATTTTCGACATCAATGATATTTGTAATAATATGCTTTTCTCGAAATTTAAAGTTGATAGCTTTGACGGTTTTGAAGAAAATGAATTTTATTTTAATTACGAAATTTGTTTGAGAGAGGGTACAAGGAGTAAGGGGATTAGATCAAAATTTTTGTACGTTAATAAAATTCAGATCTTTATACTATGACCTGTTTTTCAAGTTAATAGCTGAAATGGTTTCGGAGAAAAATCAATTTCTTCAAATTTCCAAATTTCATGAAATTTGTATGGAAGTGGATAGAAGGAGTGGGGGTATGTAGTCCGTTCACGAGCTTAATGCTACTTTTTTGCTAAAACTGACATACAAAAAAGTTCAGCACGATAGGTCAAAGTTTTCGAAAGTAATGTTGTAGACAGATGGACAAACAGACAGACTGATAGACAGACAGACGGTCACTCGGAATCGATGTTTTTGAGCGACAACTAATATTTCTGTACCCTTGGCGGCTCTGTGCGAGCGTTATTTCTTAGCGTTACAAACGATAAGGCAAACACAATATACTCTCATATTTTAAATAGAGTATAAAAATTTATGTCTAAGATAGGTTTTTTTTGTTTATGAAGATTTTTTTTTTCATTTTCGTTACATAATTAATTGTATTATGTTGAAATAAAATAATAAGTTTGAAACGAATATTTTCATATGGTTTTTTGATCCGGAACCAAACCTCTTATCTTCCATAGAGACAATATTTTTTTTACACGAATTTTTTTACACGTATTCTTCAGGAACGTATCTGTCGTGTAGAAATAGAACCAGGTGTATTATTAGTAAGATAAAAATATTAGACGATTAGTTTCACTTCTTCTACCCTCTCCCATAGAATATGACACAATTTCTTAACTTCACAAAACGTTGATTTTTCTGAAAAGCATGAATGCTACTTATCTGTAATTTAAAGCATGTAAAAAACATGATGGTTATAGTTATTTCTGAAAAATCGTTAAGAACTCTCCCCTCCTTCTAATTCCTACCATACAAACTGCACAATTTCACTAAATCCAATACATTAATTTTCTCAGTACCTATAAAATTTTTGAATCTTGAATTTTGTATAAAACATTTTGATAGCAACTCTAGCGTGATGTGAAAAAATTAGTACAATTTCGTCACCCCGTCCACCATTTCTCCTACACAATTTCTTAAAATCACAAAATTTCTTTCCATCTAGAGTATCGCACGATTGGGCTTTACGTCATATCGTAGTCCTATTATGTTTTTTTTTTTTAGTTTTAGGTTATGTGGCGGCACCATTATGTTTAGTATCTAAATTACTTTACGATTAATTTTGATACTAAACGTAATTGCATCAAAGCAAGCCATTTATAATATTTGCTTTTTTAAAAAATATTTTGTTTCAGTCTATTGTAAGGATCTATTAAAATAACACGTAATTCGTAACTTGTAGTAATTTGATGGATATTTGAAATTAAAGAATTTATCATAATATAATTTAAATATTGTATTTTAAATAATTTGATGTCCTTACAAATTGGTGACCCCGAACAAAGGGTTTTCTGTGTCGGATTTATATGTTACTTTTGTGCCCCGACGCATCATTTTTCAACCGGGAGCGACCGGCATGGAAACATATCTACAAATTAAATAAATTTTCTTTCGTCCTCAAGACCGCCCGACGTTCATTTGTTACATGAATAAGATGTATAAATACAAATTGGTGACACCCAAGAAGTTTTTCTTTTTTCATGATTATTCACCGTTACCTGGTCATTTTCGCCTGTGAAGTTCTGTGAAAAAACGGCGAAATTTGCTACTCTTCGTCGCATCAATCGAAAAGATTATATCTTTGAACAAAAAAGAACGATCGGCGTAGCAACATTCATTCAAATTAGTGACTCCGCAAATTACGAATGCTGATTTCATTACAATATATCAACGATTTATTCATCATTGAAACTATCATCATTGAAACTATCGTCATTGAAACTTTCATCATTGAAACTATCATCATTGAAACTATCATCATTGAAACTATCATCATTGAAACTATCATCATGAAAACTTAAGCAACTTCAAATATTGGCTAATTTTTTTTTCAAGAATTGTATGGAAGTTCTGAATTGGTATTTACTACTAATTACTATTTGTTATTTTTTATACAGTTAATTTAAAAATCACATCATTTGAATAATCATATTTAACTTGTAATACTTTTTGTACAGTGAAGATCGCATTGTCAATAGTGAATCGAAACATTTTCTCGATTCAAATTAAAAATTATCAATTTTTTATAAACATTGAAGCTATTCTTATCAATGTTAAAACTTTTCTAGTTGTGAACTTTCGTAATATTTCTATTAACGTATTTAGTCAATATGTCTAACGAAGACGAAATCCATTTACGTGAAGCAGGCGACACCCAAGATACACACGGAGTTAATGTTACAGAAACGCATTCCGTTTATGTAATTAAATTGCCACCGTTTTGGGGAAATAGGCCTGATTTATGGTTCCTTAAAGTGGAAACTCAATTTCGCTTGAAGGGAATAACGCAATCCAGCACAAAATATGATTACATTGTTTCTTCTCTAGAATCAGAGACAATGGAACTTGTAGCTGATGTTTTATCTAATCCTCCTGATTCGAATAAATATGCGCACTTGAAAGAAGCTCTTATGAAAAGAACCAGGGACACAGAAGAAAAACGCTTAGATTCACTATTGCATAAAATTGAACTAGGTGACGCAAAACCTTCAGAATTGTTTCGACAAATGGAGACTTTAGCTGGTGGTAACAGTCTTGTCAACAAACAACTGTTAAACAAGCTTTGGTTGAATAAATTACCAAAATCCACACAAGCTTGTCTTATAGCCATTGAAAAATCCCATAGTTCTGAAGAGATTTTATCCATCGCTGATCGAATTAATGACGCTTCAGATAGTGTAAAATTATCAGCCATACATACCGCACCAAAATTTGATAATTATTCTGGTGAAAATACAACTGTAAATTCTTTATCATTAACTATAGATAAATTATCCAAGCGTATTGCACATCTGGAATCCAATAAATTTCAGAATAGAGAACGTGATTCTTCGAGGCATAGAAGAAAAAGAACTTCTTCAAAATCACGTACAGATCAACAATCATACCCATTTTGTTGGTATCATTATAGGTTCAAAGAAAATGCTAAAAAATGCATTCCTCCTTGTAATTACAAGGATTCAAAAAACTAAATAGTCCAACCAAGATTGCGACAACTAGGTCGGACTCATTCTCACGCCGTCTGTTTGTCTATGACAAGAAAAATAAAATTCAATTTTTAATTGACACTGGAGCAGAAATTTCTGTTCTTCCTAGAAAATTTTTTCCTAAATGCCTGCATAATTCAAATTTCTTTTTATCTGCAGCAAATGATTCAAAAATTTCAACCTATGGGCTAAAACATTTAACATTAGATTTTAATTTACGTCGAAATTTTTGTTATACCTTTGTTATAGCTTCTGTTGATTATGCAATTATTGGTGCAGATTTTTTGTACAAATTCAATCTTTTAGTTGATTTACGTGAACGAAAATTGACTGATAAACAAACACTTCTTTCTGTTAATTGCATTTCCAAAATAGTAGAAATGTTATCTCCGAAGTTGTTTTCAGTCCAAGGTGAATTCGGTGCTATTTTCAACGAGTTTCCTTCAATTAAAGCACCTCCTAATTTTAACACCAATGTTTCACATAATGTTGTACATAAAATAGAAACAACTGGATCACTTCCTTCATCACGTCCTAGAAGATTAAGTGCGGAAAAGTACCAGATTGCCAAAAACGAATTCGAGAATATGGTTAAATAAGGAATATGTCGACCTTCGTCTTCATGTGTTGCATCACCTCTTCACATGGTCCCTAAAAAGGACTCAACAAATTGGAGACCTTGTGGTGATTATCGCCTTCTCAATTCGGTAACCAATTTTGACAAATATCCATTGCCTAATATCCAAGATTGTACATTAAATCTTTCCGACTGCACGATATTTTCAAAAATTGATCTCGTAAGAGCATACAATCAGATTCCGGTTGCTTCTGAGGATATTCATAAAACAGCTGTAATAACACCTTTCGGACTTTTCGAGTTTCTGCGCATGCCTTTCGGAATTAGAAATGGCGCTCAGACTTTTCAAAGGTTTATAAATGAAATTCTTAAAGGTTTGGAATTCATTTTTGTATATGTAGATGATATTTTGGTTGCTAGTAAAACACCACTAGAACATAAAAATCATTTACGGCAACTATTCAAAAGATTGGCTGAAAACGGAATAAGTACTAATCCAGCCAAATGTATACTTGGTGTAAGTGAATTAGACTTCCTAGGATATAAAATCAATCAAGATGGTATATTGCCTACAAATTCCCGAGTTGAGGCTATTTCCAAATTTCCAACACCATCTTCACTAAAACAGCTTCAGAGATTTTTGGGAATGGTTAATTTCTATCATCGTTTCCTTCCAAATTTAGCGGATATCGCAATTCCACTATATTCTTTAGTAACAGCGTATTCTAAAAGTAATGCTAAAAAACTTCATTTTAAATGGAATGAAGAAGCGAATTTGGCTTTTGATAAAATAAAAGTATTATTACAAAAATCAACTATTCTAGTGCATCCTAAAACAAATACAAAACATAGTCTTATGGTAGATGCTTCTAGTACTGCAGTAGGTGCAGTATTACATTAATTTGAAAAAGATAGTTGGAAACCACTTGGTTTTTTCTCAAAAAAATTAAGTCCAACCGAGCAAAGATATTCTACTTTCGATAGAGAATTATTAGCCATATATCTTGCAATTAAAAAATTTCGTCATTTTATTGAAGGTATGGAAATTACAGTTCTAACTGATCACAAACCTTTAACTCGAGCCATCACTTCCAAAACGGAAAAATCACCTCGACAAATTAATCAGTTAGAATTCATTGCCCAATTCACTAATGACATACGGTATATTAAATGCACACAAAATATTATTGCAGATACTTTATCTCGGTCTCATATCGATTTAATAGATTTCACTAAAATTAATTTACAAAATTTGAAGCAAGAGCAGGATCGAGATGATGAATTAAACTCAATTTTAGCAGAACAATATTTGAATAAAATGTCTTGTAAGCTGCAAAAAATATTATTACCAGGAGAAAATTTAGAAATTTGGTGTGAAATTAATACAGGTAACAATCGACCTTATGTTCCACTCCTGCTACGTAGAACTATATTTGATTCTTTACATGGATTATCCCATCCTAGCATTAAAGGTACTAGAAAGTTAATTACCAACAAATATTTTTGGCCGTTTATGAATAACGACATTAACAGATGGACAAAATGTTGCATATCCTGTCAAAAATCAAAAATTAATCGTCATACAAAATCTCCTCACGGTAAATTTGATGTTCCTTCTGGAAGGTTTGAACACGTACATTTAGACCTTGTAGGACCATTACCACCATCAAAAGGGCACACATATATTCTAACTATGAAAGATCGATTTTCATTTTGGCCGGAAGCCATTCCGTTAAAGGATATAAGTTCTTCTACGGTAATATATTCTTTCATTAATAACTGGATAGCTAGATATGGCATACCACAAACAATTACAACCGATCAAGGATCGCAGTTTGAATCACGTCTTTTCAAAGAATTAACAAATCTCTTTGGTTCAAAACGAATTCACACTACAACGTATCATCCTCAATCAAACGGATTGATCGAAAGGTTTCACCGCCAATTGAAAGTTGCAATTCGAGCTACTGAAGAGCCTAGTAAATGGTTTGATCATCTTCCATGGATATTGCTTGAAATACGAACATCTCTTAAAGAAGACTTAGATGTTTCACCAGCTCAACTTCTATTTGGTCAAGCACTTCGACTACCAAGTGAACTAATCACCTCTAATATTTCAAATGAAGCAAAGACATTAACCAATTCTTTAGCAAAAGAAATTCAATTCAATATAAGAAAAATATGTCCTAAAGTACAAAATCATAGGAAACAAAAAAATATTTTTATTCCTCAAGCTCTTAAAACATGTACACATATTTTTCTTAGAGAGGAAGGTTATAAAGGTTCATTAACTGCACCCTATACTGGACCTTACCAAGTAATATCGAGGACTGAAAAATTTTTTAAAATTTCTAAAGATGGAATAGAGTCAATTATTTCAATTGATAGAATTAAACTAGCTTTCATTCTTAATAAAGAAATTTTTTATAATCAAAAGACAATGCGATCCGTAACTAAAACAGTTTCATTTAAATTATAATTTAAAATTTCAAACTTAATTATATATTATATTATGTTTATATAATTTTATTCTAAGTACACAATTAATTTTTTCTTTTTCAATGAGGGAGAGTACTGTGGCGGCACCATTATGTTTAGTATCTAAATTACTTTACGATTAATTTTGATACTAAACGTAATTGCATCAAAGCAAGCCATTTATAATATTTGCTTTTTTAAAAAATATTTTGTTTCAGTCTATTGTAAGGATCTATTAAAATAACACGTAATTCGTAACTTGTAGTAATTTGATGGATATTTGAAATTAAAGAATTTATCATAATATAATTTAAATATTGTATTTTAAATAATTTGATGTCCTTACAGGTTAATTCAGTCATAAAACGCGAAAAAAAGAAAATTTTGGGGTAGCAAATTTGTTTTCTGGTTCGATTTATAATAAATTAGAATAATAATGTAAAATTATACAATACCACATGAATATTGTTGCTAGGGTGTAGCCTAGGGCTAACAATCCGTATACAACGATAAATAAAATATTAAGGAACCTGACGGTCAGGAGGCCAAAGCTCGATTTGGGCTGTAGTGCCATTGAAGAAAGAGAATGAGCCATAAATATTAAACTATACCTATTATGCTACGTTTCGGTCTCTGCTGAGACCTTTATCAAAACTGGTCTAAGCAGAGACAGAATCTTCAGATTTAATAAAGCGTAACAGTGTGAAATCCGGTGAATCTTCTCTTTTAATTCAAAATGCACTGTGAAAACATTCAGCAAACCAAAAGGAATGAGTAGTTTAAATTAATTAGGAGTCAAGAAAATAGTGAAAACTAAGTTGTGTGGAATACAATAGCGCTTACAACCTAACAGCGATCGTTTTTAAACTCTAGATGAAATCTGAGAGTATATTGTGCTTGCCTTACCGTTTGTAACGCTAAGAAACAACGCTAGCACAGAGCCGCCAAGGGTACAGAAATACTTGTTGTCGCTCAAAAACTTCGATTCCGAGTTGCTGTCTGTCCGTCTATCCGTCTGTCTACAGCATAACTCTCGAACGCTTTGAGCTATCGTACTGAAATTTGTTGTGTGTTATTTTTAGCAAAAAAGAAACTTTAGGTTCGTGAACGGGCCACATCCCCTTACTCCTCCTACCCCCTCCCATACAAATTTCACGAAATTCTGAAATTTTCAGAAATTGATTTTTCTTTGAAACTATTTACGTTATCGATTTGAAATTTGGGTCAAAGTATTATAATATAGGTGTCATTAATATGACGGAATATTGATCCGATGCCGTTACTCCTTCTACCCCCTCCCATACAAATGCATAATTTTGAAAAATGCAGTTTTACGATTTTCATTGAAACTAGCAAAGTTATAAAAACGAATTTTTGCCAAAATTAATTTTATTATAATTCCAATCAGAATTGAAAAAATTATCAAATTCACCTCACTCCTTCTACCCCCTCCCATACAAATTTCACGAAATTTTGAAATTTAAAATAAATCATTTTTATTTGAAACTATTAAAGCTATCAACTTAATATTTTGCACAAAGTATCAAAATAGAAATATCAATAACGAGAAAAAAATGTGTTTTGATCCGTACAGTCCTTCTACCCCCTCCCATACAAATGTATAATTTTTGTTAAATGCATTATATCGATTTTCATTAAAACTAGAAAAAGTATAAACTTAAAATTTTGCCAGAATTTGTTTTTTAATAGTTACAATAAATGCAAAAAAACATTATCAGCTCCTCTTCACTCCTTCTACCCCCTCCCATACAAATATCTGTATTATAAGTTCAAGAAAAGCATTTCATCTTCGAATATATTAGAACTAGCGAATTTGGAATTGAATCAAAGCGTGGTGACAAGGATAATGATAAGCAGTTTCAAAATCATCTTAAACGCTCCACTTCCTTTGCCACCTCCCATACAAATGCCTCAATTTCAGGAAAACTATGTCCAATTGAAAATAATGAAAGCTACAAACCGTAAATTCAGCACGAACTATTTTGCAAAACAAATTAGTGTCATATCCAAAAATTACAAACCTTCCTCCTCTCCTTCTACCACCTCCCATACAAAAGGCACTATTAATTATTTAAAAGAATTGGAGGTGACATATTTTCCGGTACATTGAACTCTTTCTCATTTCATCTAAAGTATCATATTGTTGCGAGCTAGGGGTTCGCCAGATTCCAAAGAAAACTCAATTCGTTTTAAAAACAATATAGATAATTTATTTATTGCACTTTATACACAATTCTCACTTTAACTTAATTCGCCTTAAAACGCACTACCGATATTTCGCTTTTTATCGCTTTTACTACCGTCGCGTTCAGATGTCTCTGATTCACCGATAGGTGTCGCCAAAATCTCACTAACTGGTTGTCTGAAAGTTGGCGGGTATTTATACTAAGTCTCCCAGACAGGTGTCGTTGTGTGTGTGTGTCTAGAATGATTGCCTACATTGTGGAGCTCGGTAGAAGTGTCTGGAAACATGTTGATAGTGTTTTGACATGTTGCTGGAATTCTCTCGGTGTTTCTGGCAACATCCAAATTGCGTGATTGCAAGATCTATAACAATATGATTGGGCTTTACGCCCAATCATAATTCTCTTATGTTTTAAATTAGAGTCATATAACACAAAACTGATTATTTCGAAGCTCCTATTTATGATTTTGTAATAGTTATTTAACCTATTACATTTAGGTGAACTATGTAGTTCACTGAAGTTATTATTAAATCATAATTCATTTTTGATCCAATTTCTGGTAATATAATTTTAAATTAGTATTAAGAACTTGAAGCAATGAAATGCACACTCTACTCGTTTAAAGAAATTCCCAGTGGCACGTAAATTTTTTTTTTTTTGTTCGAATGAGATGTAAATTATATTTGTCTGAATCAAGCCTCCAGCTATGTTTTCTGTTTTTCCATCCCCTTAGTGATGGCAAATCTTCATGAATTTTAAGCAGCCTTGAATTAAGCTAGCAAAGCCTGAAAGTGTGCTACTTGGAAGACAAGAATAAGTGATAGATGTAATCAGTAATAATTTGGTTTTTTATTGTTACTCGCGTTACTCGAGGCACAGTGAATTTTTGTAACTGACAACGGGAGCCTAATATTTTCCTTTCTTGTTTTGAAGCGCATTACTGATATTGTACTTTTCTCTGATTGTATAAATTTGCATTTTTGTGTGGACGCCTTGTACAAGTAAAGGAAGGTTTTTTTTAAATAGAACATTTGTTAGAGTAACATTGTAAATGTTGAACATAAGTTTAACTATACGACCAATGTTTTTAATGTACTGAAGAAATTATGTAACAATAATTTGCTACACTATTTATTTTTTGAATAACAACATTTATAGTCGTGAAGATTATCGTCTAGTTTCATTTCCTTGATTAGTTGGATAATTTGAGCGAGATAAAAATTTGAAATTGGTTAAGCAATATTTACGATGTGCCTAAAATACTTCCGACCTTAGTAGGTTATGTGCTCACATTGCTAATATCTGAGTCGACTAGATTCAAGCTCTGTTAAGTCATGTAAAATTAGTTAGTGGTATCAATCGATTTATTTTTCCAATTGCTCCACGTTCAAACCAAAATCAAGGATAAAAGCCGGTTAAAACCCTGAAAAATTGAAAAGAAAACGAATGCTGGGTCGATCGTCTCCTCGTGGAGAAGACTGGGTAATGCTAAAAGATCTACAGGTAGTGGGGGGGGGATAAATTGAATAGCTTGCTGTCGGCTTCGTATCCTATCAAGATAAGGCGGAATAAAGTCGAACAGCTTACTGTCGGCTCCGTATCCTATCTATGGTCTTTGTCGGATGTGAAATCGTTCAGCTAGCTGTCGGTTCCGTATTCTATCACAGCATGGATCCTCTTGAAATCTGGACTGGTCATGTTTCAGGCAGTTCTCAAGAGGCTCTACGGTTACAAAAGTATTTTTCCCTAAAGTGATTCGCAAGTGTACGTGCTACCTATATGGTGACCATTATAAAAATCGACCCAAGAGGAGTAAATCTCTTATATAATCTACGGTGGAACAGCATATGGTTAGTGGCTAACTAATCCTTAATATGCAAACTCTGGATACCAGGTGTGCTATCGGCAGAGCTGAAGCGATTGCGTTTTATAGAAAATAAAAAGAGGTTAAGTGGTGCCGGTAAGAGGTGATACACGCACCACCGTAACCACGGCAAAACTACAAACGAGGCATACGATCTTGCCTGCATGCCAATACAAGATACTCCAGCACTGGAACGGAAAAAGGCGAGAAAAAGAGATAAAATCTCATCAACCTTACCGCCTTCGGCCGTAAGTGAAAATAAGAGGCATACATAGACCTGCAGAAGAGGCTCAGCCCTCCACTTCGGGCACTAGCTATAGAGACGCGGTCAAAGGAATAAGGATAGGTATCATACACACCGAACATCCACTCAAGATCCTCACTCCGGTATCCTGGTCGAAATCCCAAAAGCCGCCAAAGAGGGTACAAATCCACAATTTCATGGACTTAGGCTCGAGTCAGAGTGGATGCCAATTGTTTGCCTGGATGAGCAAACTGCATCTTGGTTAGAACAAACAGCTGAGAGCCTCAAGCCGGACAACTCCACCAACATCCGGGCTGTACGAGAGGAAAATATTTCAAGATTAGAAATAATCATGGGATATTTCCCTCACGAAGAAGACTCGTCAGAGGATATTACCGCCCTCATCGATGCCCAAAATGCTGGTTTATGCGCCTCGAATTGGAAAGTGCTCAGCACGAGGAAAATGGGCAAATATACAATAATAACCTTTTCCATCGACGGCCAATCGATGAAAAGACTTAAATGGAAGGGGCCCCGAGTCTGCTTCCGATTCTCGAATGTGCCTCTGTGCCTTTAAACCAAGAAAATCAGAAGCAACAAGCCGCAACCTACCCAAAATGGCCAAAAGCCTGAATAACGCTTAGGAGTCTCCATCGTGCAGCGGCGGTCATGGACGTACTGGCGTGAAGATTCGCAAAGGAGGAATTCCATGTTGCCCTTCTACACGAACCAAGTGCCGCTAAGGGTAAAATTATTGGAATTCCTAAAACAATGGGTAAGTGATTTATGATAAAAGAAGTAACAGGCCAAGATCTGCACTTCTTGTGTCATCTGAAATTAATTATCTATAATAAATATGCCTCTTTTCATCAGAACAGATTTATTAGGTTGTTGCAGATGAAATGGCGACTTTACTAGTAAAATTTTAAACAACTTTAACTCTTATAAAACATAATTTCAGTAATCAAAATAGATACCAGCAGATGCAATGCACTTCTCCTAACTAGATACAAGTGCATTTATGCCAGTTTCGTAGAAGTCCGACTTTCTAAACTGAAGAAATTCCTCGAAGGCATTTTTGATGGCTTCTTATTTGTTAAATTGTTTCTCCGCCAAAAAATGATCCAAATGTTTAAGAAAGTGGTAATCGGTTGGCGAGAGGACTGGTGAATATGGTGGAAGAGGAAGAGTCTCATGCTGCAACTCGTTTAATTTTTTGACCGTTATACTTGATACATGAAGCCGTGCGTTATCATGAAGCAATATAGCTCCATCTCTGTTGATCAATCTCGGCCGTTGAAAGCGCAATTTCTGGTGCATTTCATCAAGTTGGGTACAATAAATCTTTGCATTGATGGTTTCACCACATTGCAGAAAGGAATAGTGAATGACGCCAGCTGCAGACCTCCAAGCAGTCATCATTATCTTCTTCGGATGTAGACTTTGTTTCGATGTGTGTTTCGGGGCCTTATCAGCATCTAGCCACTGTGCCGATCGTCGACCTTTGTCGTACAGTATTCACTTTTCATCAAATGTCACTAATCTGTTTAGCTTATGCTTTTGACCATGTATCAATAGCTCACTTAGTTTTATTGCTTCAATTTTCACATCCTTCTGTCTGCTACTACGCCGTCCCGGCTATACCGAACCCCTGCTTTTCGCATCCTTCAGTCTGATACTACTTTCCGCATACCACAACCATCATTTGCTACTTTTCTTCCATAGTTCTTTTTGAAAATTGATTCGCATCTTTTCGGTAGCTACTAAGCTGTCCCGGCTATACCGAACTCCTGCTTTTCACCTCCTTCAGTCTGCTATTACTTTCCGTACTTTTCATTTGCTACTTTATGCTTGCCTTAATCCATCCTCCGTCATTTCCTTCATCTGACGCCTCTTGAGACATTATCGATACAATCCGGTACGGGGTTTCCAATACATCCTCCCGTAGTACTAATTTTAAAGTCCTTGGTGAGAGCTTCCGTAAAGCATGTTCCACTTCAGTCTAAGTTCACACGCAGCTCTGATACCGATCGATCAGCTCGGGTTCGTGGAGTCACGCTCCAAAACCAGTTACTGGAGTTGTCGTAGCTTTATGGACCAGCACTTACTTCCCTGCGATAGCTCGAGTCCGTGGAGGTGTTAAAGTTTCCAAAGATACTCGCATGATTCGGCAAAGTCCTCCTCATGCAACTACCCTCCGTGCGGAGGTCTATAGACAAATAGAAAAGGCTAAAGACTACAAAGAAATTACTCTTTGTGCATTCCTAGATATTGAAAGAGCTTTCGACAATACTCCACATAACGCCATAATAGCAACAGCTAGGAAAAAAGGACTTGAATCGGCCACTATAAAATGGATACAGGCCATGCTAAGGAACCAATCGACAAACACGGATCTAGATGATAGCACATTGACTGCACAGAAATATAGGGGCTGTCCCCAAGGTGGGGTATTACCTCCACTTCTTCGGTCAAAGGTAGTAGATGACCTCTTAGACCGTCTAATAGAACAAGGCTACGGGGTAATGGGATATGACAATGACCTTGTTAAAATCATTAGATGCAAATATGTTGTAACTTTGACGGAAAGGTTACAAACTGCCTTGGAATTGATACTGAGCTGATGTCAGTTAAAGCACTTGAACATCAACCCAAGAAAGACTGAGATAGTACCAGATGAAAGAGAAATTTTTTGATTTCAAGAAATATTGTAGGGGAAGTGGTACAGGAGTTCACGACATTGAACTAACTTTTTCTCATTTCACCTTATTTCTTAGCGTAAAAAACTTTAGAGCAAACTTACAATGCTCTCAGATGTCATCTAGAGTATAAAAATGAGGCTATCAAAGGGGTATTATGCATAAAGAGGGATAACAAATACAAGTCGGGGGATTTTAGACGTTACCTCCAAATCTTAAAAAATTCGAGAATCGGGGTTTTATCTTCAATACTGTCAGACACTATGCCGATAAAATTGAACTTTGAAACCCCATTCAAATTAATAATCTGAAAACGCAAGGAATGACAATCCATGATACTTGAAATTTGGGACTGGAGCCAGAGTCATAGGTCCTAGCTTCTCGGTCTCAAAACCACTTGGCAACGAAACTACAATCTTTCAAGCCGAACTTATTGCAATATTAGGAGAGCTCATCGCAGTAAAAATATCTGTACCTTATCGAATTGTCAGGCAGTTCTCAAAACCCTAGGATCCAACAAAACTGGATCGAGGCTTGTTTGGGACTGCCTTCAAGACTCAATCATCCTGGGAAAAAATGAACAAAGTAACATTAATAAGGGTGTCAGGACATATGGGGATTGGGGGAGATGAAGAGGCAGACCGCCTCGAAAAAAATGGTGTAGAACCAAATTTTATTGGACCAGAACCATTCTATGGAAAAGCAAAAAGATACTTCAAACTTATACTTAAAAATTAGTTGTAAGATATCTTATCCAAAGTGAAATAAATGATTTGTTGACAATGGGTCTAATAATTTGGCAAGGCAATGTAAGTAGTTTTTCGGACGCTTGAGTTAATGTCCACGTTTCGCTTTTAATTGTTTTATATACATACATTAAGTTTAGTTTCCTGTGAATGTTCTTTTAATAATTGGAAGCATCGAATAATACGTCTTACAACTGATGAACTATCCAACATGGCTCCTTTAGATATACTTAGATTAGCCAAAGCTATCGAGTTATGGTAGGGTAAAGGGGCAATAAACGCACAATTGGCCAAAAAGTTCGCGGTGCTCTCATGTGTTCCCTAAATAAAATAATAATGATACCAGGGCGCCTAATAATCACCCTCGAAAAGAAATGTTTAGTTGAAAAAATTTAAACTACATCGAAATTCTTAAAATATACTTCATCTATGAAACTATAATATTCTGAATAGAGAGATTCAAGCAATTAATTGAACAACTATATATATGTATTAACATCAAACCTAGGGTGCTAGGTTGTACTTTCTGCCTGGAAATATGTACCTTGGTTATCTCAATCTACGAAAATAAATATTCGTAAACGGAGGTTATGCGAAGGGCTAACCACCCTTCCACAATAAGTACTGAAAAAATGTTAAGGATCCTGAAGGTCAGGAAGCTAAGAACTGATTTGCGTTGTAATGCCATTGTAGATGAAGGTTAACTTCCAATCACAACCACTGAATACTGTATACAGGTATACTCACATTTTACCGAAAATAAAAAAAATGTATACGATATCAGATTGTCGTTCAGGCCAATTCCGGTGGCTAATAAGCTACTATTAAAATTTACATTGGTAATATTTTCGTTCCTTTCCTAGCAATTTCCGTGAATTGTTAGCCCGTGCCTTGTTCAGCCGATGGTAATGTGTCATACCAATTCATCTCATCACCACAATCAGAAAATTCACAAAAGAAATTCAATCACTACAGATTTGTTATACGTCTCCCGCAGCACGGTTCGTTAAGTATAATAAGCTCCGAAGCTCCTGTTCTTTTCGAAATATATCAACAGCTTGACTTGTGATTTTCAAATGGATTTATCACAATTCAATACTATTGGGATATACAAAGTAATTAGCTTTACTGGATTATCTGATGTATTTGTATTTATGACATTATTCAATTTCTGGAAAAGGTATTTACTTCAGTCAGAACGTGAACGCGATAAGCTGTATCTTTCACATGAATTATCAACGACCGGTATGCATGCTTACATATGTAATGACAACAACTCACAAAGCGGACATTGAAATCAATTTGCAATCAATGCAAGTCAATATTAAATGATTAGTTTGACACAACCTACTCGTATGTTAGCACTATACATTGTCGGGCAATCGAACATGTTAACTGTTTAAGTTCGAGTTCTTCCTAATTGAACTATCTGTAGTATTGCCAATGCTAAAATATAGTTTCTCTTTGTTGTGTACGTGTTACAAAATTTTAACGAAAATGATCGAACGAAAACTCATTGAATACGCTAACAACATCATCGCAGAATGTCGATGTAACTTCAGATCCGTACGATCGACAACAGACCTCACATGAAATTGATGTGCACCAACTGTTTTTCGATTTTTGTCAAGCATACGATAGTGTCGACCGTAATGCTCTGTATAGAATAACGATTGAACTCACCGAAACTAGTTCGGTTAATAAAAGACACCGAAACTAGTTCGGTTAATAAAAGCCACGATGGATAACAATGAGTGCCAAATAAAAATCCAAAACGAGTTGACTCAAAGCTTTACAATGGAGTCAGGTCTCAAACAAGGAGATGGTCTCGCGACCCTGCTCTATAACTTTGTGCTCAAGTATGTCGTCAGGAAGGCAACTTCAGTAACCTCAGTGGACACCAGAGGTACGCTACTCGTAAGATCCGCACAGTTGGTAGCGTACGCAGACGACGTGGATATTGTGGTCCGATCTATACTGTGCGTTAAGGAGGTATTGCAGGAGTTGGAGTCGACAGCGGGTGAAGTAGGGGTCAGGTGAAGTAGGCTCTGCGACAACTAAGTACATGACGCAGATACACAGGACTGTTCCAGAGAGGCAGAATATCACTATTGGCGAATAAAACTTCGAGCACGTGGATGAATTGCCCAGCAATGAACGACACGAAATTCAAAGAAGAATTATGACTGCCAACAAAGCATCTTATGCGGTTCTCCCCATAATGAAATCAAGGAAGATCCATCGAAACAATAAATTACATATCTAAGAGATATTAATTCGCGCTGTTATATGGATGCGGGTGTTGGAGAATTTAATCGACACGTCTGATCGAAAAATTCTTTGCAGAGTGTACGGATCAGTTAAGGAAGGAACAATGGAGAACTCGATACAACTATCGACGATTTGACGACCTACCAGCATCTATCGTGATCAAACTCCGCAAACTTCAATGGGCTGGTCACGTGGAGTGAATGCACACGAAACGAATTCCAAAACGAGTGCTGAAGAACAAAGCACAATGCAACCGACCGCCGGGGAAGCCACGGAAGTGATGGGAGGACTCAGTTGACGCATTTTGCAGATCGCTTCTCGATTTTTTAAACTGAATGACGCGGTCGTTGTACCGAGGCAGTTGGAGGAGGTGCATCCGGGAGGCCAATGATGATGCAATGGCGCTACAGCTCAAATTGCGCTGTAGCGCCATTGCATCATCATCAAGATATAGTTTTTAGTAAAATCTAAGAAAACAATTTTTCAGTATTTTTGAACCTGAATTAGGGGTAAGTAGAAGCTAGATGCATTATGATCCAGGAAACGGCATGTCTTCAGAATAAGTTAGATTTCTTGGAAAGTACAGGAGCTATTAATCTTGAAATATGCAAAGTTTCATAGAATTTCTATGAAATTCGGTATATTTAATATTCACGATTTCTTGTATTTGCGTGGGAGGAGGTACATGAGGTGAGGGAATTGCAAAATTTGTGATGTAGTTTGATTTCGTTTGTCTAACTTTCAGATTCGTAGCTTTTTTCATTGGTTTTTTTTTTTTAAGGCTCCGAGTATAACTTAGGGGGTCACCCTTTAATGCATTGCACAGTTAAGTCGGTATAGGAAGTGGATTAAAATTTGAAGTATTATGGAAATTCGGATGGATAGAGAAGGAAATGACTGTGAATAATATTCTTGAAGGACTGGAGGTTATACCCGTTCGGAAAAACGCTAGCCGGCAATGCGTTCCAGAGTCTGAATGTTCGGGAAATGAATGACCGCCTAAATTTCACTGTACGGGTAGATAAAAGTTTGACTGTATACTGGTCCGCATGTTCCGCTTATCGAGTATGTCGTGGAAAAATGTAAAGTGGAGGAATAACTGCATTTACTATGGAAGTAGCGATAGTAGATGCTGAGTACTCCAACATTTCTGCGATGCTCGAGGGAGTCAATAGAAGCCGTAATGGTTGCATCTCCAATTAGTCGGAACGCATGTTTTTGGGTTCGGTCGAGCAGCGCAAGGTGAGTTTTGGGAGCCCTAGCCCAAAGATGCGAGTTGTACTCTAAGCGAGGTCGAATGTAGGCCTTGTATATGGTAGCTAAGTTGTGAGGCGTAAAGTATTTTTTGCATTTACGAAGAATATCTAGACGTTTGGAAGCGTCAAGGGCAACTTCGAAGATGTGTCGACTCCAATTGAGATAGTTATTGAACTTTACGCCTAAAAGGATAAAATCTTCGGAAGAGCAAAGTTGTACGCCATTAAAGGCTACATTAGAAGACGACGCTGGAACATCACGTTTGAGGGATAGATGACAGACCTGTATCTTAGCGGCATTGAACTCTACTCTATTTTGCCTGCCCCATTCCAGGATTAAATCGAGATCTGAGTTCAGCGAACGGAATAACTCTCTGCGATTGGAAGCAATAGAATGCTTGTTTGATTCCGCAAGAGAGTCAAATTCATGGGTGTTACCCAAGGTACTGTCATCCGCGAAACTGTGGATTGGATTGAGGGTAGAAGGCAAGAGATCATTAATAGATACTAAGAACAGGGTCGGCGATGAGACAGAACCCTGAGGGACACCGGAATTGATTGGGAATGAAGAAGAAGTAACGCCATCTAATACTACTCGTATAATACGTTTAGACAAGAAACTCTCAATCCATTGAATGAGGGTAGCATCCAGGCCAATGGTCGTGAGCTTAACAAGAAGGCATTTATGCCAAACTCTGTCAAAAGCTTTTGCAATGTCAAGCGCAAGAACTTGACCTTCGCCGTATTTATGCAAGCAAGAGTTTTAGCGTTCCGTTAGATAAACCAATAGATCTCCCGTCGATCTTCCAGAACGGAAACCGTATTGGGGGTCGTGAGTAAGCTGTTTATCCTCGAGGTGTTTAACGATTTTGCGATTGACAGCAGTTTCCATCACTTTCGAGAGCACTGAAGTAATGGCTATTGGGCGGTAGGTGACGGGGTTCGCTTTGCTTCCTTTCTTGCGAAGTGGCTGAACATTCGCAACTTTCCACAATTGTGGAAAGCACCCAGAAGAGTAGAATAGATGAAAAAGGTTACGAAGAGGTTTTGCCAGAGAAGAGGAGCACATTTTAAGGGTTATTAGTTGATGATTTCCTGAGCGAAACATCGCCAAGTAGGCTCTGGATTATAATCCTCAAGCAAGACGTGTGGTTGGTAACCATGTAGCACATGGAAGCGAGTAGTTGAGCAGGAGATCAGAGGAATAAAAAAGTCCTGGCAACAGCTAAATGCCGATGTTCAGGATCGCGCCTTGTGGAATAGAGTTGTTCCTGTCCTATGCCCCTATAGGGGGTCTTAACAGGAGTTTGATTGAGTTGATGCATTGAAATTAGTCAAAATCATACTCATAGAGGGGCACGGTGGTTTTCAAAACTCTTGGCGTAACTTACGTTTGTACTAAATTTCGAGTTGATTGCTTTTAAGGATTTGGTTATAATTGATTTCTTAATGATGATCGAAAAAGCACTTTTGTATGGGAGGAGGTAGAAATTTAGAGGGTATTCGACCAACTAATATCATAAATTTGTATACTATAGATGAAGTCTGAGAGTATTATAAAATTGCCACGAAGTTTGTAACGCTAAGAAATAAGGCTCGGAGAAAAAAATTAATGATAAGGAAGTTCATAAAATCACTCAAAAATTTCAAAACCGGATGTCCGTTCGTCCATCCGTCCGTGAGAACGGGTTGAGCTAGAAAGTTCAAATTTTGTACTCGGCGTCTAGAACAGGCAAAATCGCTCCAGCCCTCTCATTCAATATGACAATAAACGGATTCGCTCGAAAAGTATAAACGCTATTGATCTGAAATGGTACATAATATTGGTTTGGTGAATGTTTTCACAGTGCATTTCGAAATGAAAGAAAAGATTTCCGGATTCTACACTGTTACGCTTTATTATTCGTGACGTTTCGGTCTCTGCTGAGACCTTTATCAAACTGATCGACAATTACAAAATACAATTATTATTTAGAAGGAAGGGTAATTAAGGTTAAATTAGTTAATTAAGGTTAATTAATTAGTATCAGGTAGTTAAATTAGTTAAGGGTTTGTGGGTACGGATTTTGTTCTTACCAAATTTTAAGGCAGGTAGCCAAACTGCTGATAACTTGTATCCGGTGTCTCGGTTGAAGTTCTGTGGATGCTTCGAAATTTCTATTGCTTCTCGTACTATTCGTTGATAATATTGATTTGTCCTGGCCAGAATTTGCACATTGTCGAAATCGATTGTATGGTCCTCTGTCGTTGCATGTTCCGCGATCGCTGATGACTGTATTTGGTTTTTCCGTATGCATCGTTGGTGCTCGTTGATCCTTGTTTGGACTGTGCGTCCCGTTTCTCCTATGTATACTTTATCGCATGAGCCGCATGGTACCTTGTATACTCCTTCAGTCTCCAATGATTTTTTGTCCTTCTGGTTTCCTAAAATTCCTCGGAGTAGTGGGGGTAGTGAATGTTGTTTTGATGGATTTTTCCAATCTTATCCGTCGTACCCTGGATGTAAGGTAGTTTCACCCATCGTTTGTCTGCATTTCCTTCTTCAGTGTCTTCTCGTTCTGCTGTCCTCGGATGCTTCGGTTTTCACGCCTTGTTAATTTCGCTCGCTTTGTATACATTTGCTGTGAATGCCAGATTCAACTGTTCCTTTTTCTTTCGTAGACTGCCTGGATTTCCTTCAGTTATACGTCGAGCTCTGTGTATTAGGGTCTTCAGTACGCCTGTTTTCTGGCTTGGGTGGTGATGTACATGAGCGTGGAGATATCTGTTGGTGTGCGTTGGTTTCCTGTATACCCCGAAGCTTAGCGACGTATCATTCCTTTCGACGAGTACATCCAAGAATGGCAGTTTCCCGTTGCTTTCCGTTTCCATGGTGAGCTTAATTTTCTCGCGGTGTGAGTTCAGGTGTGCTAAAAATTTGTCCAGCTCTTCTTTCCCATGTTGCCAAATGATGAAGGTGTCATCTACATACCGTAGATACAATTTCGGTGTTAATGGAGCTGAGTCCAGTGCGTTCTTTTCAAATTCCTCCATGAAAATTTCCGCTAACACCGGTGAAATTGGAGATTCCATAGCCGTTCCTTCCGTTTGCTTGAAGAGTTTCCCTAGAGCTGAAAAGAAAGTATTATTTAAACAAAATTCTATTAAGTTTTCCGGGATGAGTTTCCTGATGGTGTCCTTAATCGGAATGTTGGTGAAAAGTGATTCCACGTCTAGGCTGACTAAAATATCAGTTGATTCCAGGTTGATTTTCTGAAGAATCTCTACTAGATGAGCGGAATTTTTGACAGAACGTGATGTGTTACCTACTAGTGGACGTAACTCTGTCGCGAGAGTCTTAGCCAGTTTTTGGGTAAGTGAATTTACCGAACTGACGATGGGTTGAAGTGGGGTATTCTCCTTGTGTATTTTCGGAAGTCCGTACATTTTTGGTGTATGAGGATCTGAAGGGATTAATTTGGCATATTTTTCCGCTAATATGGGATTTTTCTTGATGAATAGCTTGGTAAATGTTTTCACAGTGCATTTTGAATTAAAAGAAAAGATTTCCGGATTCTACACTGTTACGCTGTATTATTCGTGACGTTTCGGTCTCTGCTGAGACCTTTATCAAACTGATCGACAATTACAAAAGACAATTATTATATAGACAAGGGGGTTAATTGAGTGTGGGAAGGATAATTAAGGTTAATTAATTAGTATCAGGTAGAAGAAAGAACGGAAAGCTTTAAAAGAGCTTAAGCAAACGAAGGAAATAGCGATTATGCGAGCTGACAAAGGAAACGCAACGGTAGTCATGGACAAAGAACAATACGAGGAGAAGATACGAGATATTCTACAAACAGAACCATATACAGAAATGAAGAGAGATCCAACCGCTGCCCTCCACCGGAAACTAACCCTATTCATCAAGAAATATCCCATGTTAGCGGAAAAATATGCCAAGTTAATCCCTTCAGACCCTCATACACCAAAAATGTATGGACTTCCGAAAATACACAAGGAGAATACCCCGCTTAGTAGTGGGTATGTAAGGCTTCTGGCTCACGGTAATGCAGTTCGTTTTCTCCTTGGCGACACTAGCGCCACGAGCGGATGTGGCTAATAGCAATACTAATTAGTGGGATGGGATAATGCAGTTCGTTTTCTCCTTGGCGACACTAGCGCCTAGCAGTACCCCTAACTGACTTTTTTTTGAAATGTTAAGATTGATAAGAGTTTTATAAATTATGCCCCTAACTAACTCTTTTTTGAAATGTCAAGATTGATAAGAGTTTTATAAATTATGCCCCTAACTGACTCCTTTTTGAAATGCCAAGATTGATAAGAGTTTTATAAATTATGCCCCTAACTGACTCTTTTTTGAAATGCCAAGATTGATAAGAGTTGTACGAATTATGATTCATATATGATGAAATTGATATTTACATTGACAGGAATAAACACGAATTGTAAACAATTATATTTTTAGTTGGACTTTAAGAATGCTTTCGTTGTTTATATTGTGAAATAGGTTTTGATCAGCTTGTTTAGTTTTATGAATTAGGTGTCATATACATATGATGAAAATTGATAGATTGTGTGTATGGAGATTGTTATTGTTATTAATAACGTGATATTATTTTATGACGTCATCATCGAGTAGGAATAATTCTTTCGAATTGTTTATGGTTTAGAGTATTCATGTGATAGGTTGTTTACATTTTTTTGTGTATGGAATTTTTTGGTTTACGAGTGAGATTGATATGAAAATTTCACCTCAATTCGCTAACATATATGATCATTTTTTTTGATAAACGAGTTCAAGCTCTTGCACATTACCTGCTTAGATACACCTTGGTACCCCTTTACCTGTCGATATTAATTTTAGAGTAGATTATTGGTTATTGGTTGTAAGAGATTATTGGTTATTGGTGAGTATATATATTGGTTAATGGAAGAGAGAGAGAGAGAGAGAGATGATGTATTGGTATTGATCCAGATAGAATGCTGGATAGGGGGATGTTGTATTAGTCCAGATGGGGTATAGATTGTGGTGTATGTGTATATGTGTGTGTGTGTATGTGTGGAGATTGTTATTGTTATTAATAGCGTGGTATTATTTCATGACGTCATCATCAATTGGAGTTGCCATAATGTCAAAAAAAATAAAAAAAAATAAAAAAAAAAAAATAAAAAAAAAATAAAAAAAAAATAAAAAAAAATTAAAAAAAATTAAAAAAAAATAAAAAATTAAAAAAAAATAAAAAAAAAAAAAAAAAATCATAAATTTACAGATTCGCATGACAATGTTCCTATGCCTAATACTGATAAACCCGATTAATGGGCTATTTAACGTACACGAACTGACAGGATTTACAGAAATACAACTTAACAAAGTAGAAATAGTGACCAAAGCAAATATTATCATACACATAATTGACATAAAAGAAATTTTAGACGTAATAAACGAATTTTCAACCAATACAGCTAATTTTAACGGAGAACAGAAGAACTTACTTATTACAGAACTAAAACAATTGACAAACAAAATTAAAAATATTTTAGGAATTATATAGAAATAGAAAGAAAAGTGCTTTATTGAATATAGTCCGATGTACAGCAAAATGGTTATTTGGAACGATGGACGAACAAAACAGACTAGACACATAAAATCACATGAAGACGACAGACGAAAATAATCATAATCTCATTACCGTAATAAACCAACAAATAATTATAAACAACAATTTAATGAATCTTTCAGACAGCTTAAAAATTGAAAAATAAATATATAGAACCATATCAACTACAACAACAACAACTACAACACTATAAAATACAACCAAACAACCATACAAACACCTGCTACCAACTCGTAACCATATGATACCAACTTACCTTATTAAATTTTACTATAAGTTAAGAAATTAAAAGAGTTTTGTGTGTTGTTATACTTGTATACCAAATTCGGGTTAATATGCATATTTCAAGAAAAAAAAACAAACTGAATAATGGTTTTAAGCATATTTATTATCAAGATATTTTTTTAAATAAATAAACATAAGAAAATTACGATATGTATCGGTTATATTATATAGAATAGCTATTTTCTTTAACATTGAAACAGTTTTCAGAGAGTTTCAGCATTAACTCTACCGATTTTTAATTGCTTATATTTTTTACATATCGAGTTAGTAGACTTTATAACTTGTCTAAGAATATCTTTATCGGTCTACTTCTGCATTTTCCTTCTTACACAACAACAGATTAACAGATATCGTACACTTTGAAGAATTCTCTGAACTGGTTTTATATAGGTTTGAAACTGCTTCTGTACTGCTTTGTACAGCTTTAATACTGCTTCTGTACTGCTTTGTACAGCTTTAATACTGCTCTGTTCAGCTTTAATACTGCTTTAATACTGCTTCTGTACTGCTTTGTACAGCTTTAATACTGCTTCTGTACTGCTTTAATACTGCTTTGTACAGCTTTAATACTGCTTTAATACTGCTTCTGTACTGCTTTGTACTGCTTTAATACTGCTTTGTACAGCTTTAATACTGCTTTGTACAGCTTTAATACTGCTTCTGTACTGCTTTAATACTGCTTTGTACAGCTTTAATACTGCTTTATACAGCTTTAATACTGCTTCTGTACTGCTTTAATACTGCTTTGTACTGCTTTGTACAGCTTTAATACTGCTTTGTACAGCTTTAATACTGCTTTAATACTGCTTTGTACAGCTTTAATACTGCTTCTGTACTGAGGTGTACTGCTTTATACAGCTTTATTACTGCTTTCAGTTTTTTTAAATATAGTTTTTCAAACTTTTTTCTCATATTACTGAATCAAAGTCTTCATATTGATTATATATAGTTGTATTTACTTGATATTGGAATCAAGATAGGAAATAACTTCTCTTGGCTGCTGAAAGTGAACAGAATTCAAAGCATATATACAGTATTCATATAAATTTAGAAACATGACTGCTGAGTGTTGGAGGGACAAGTATAGATTTTTTTTTTTTTTTTTTGGTTATTCGAGCCTCAATGTGATTACAATCAACCAAGTACAGCTGTGAGGTTGTATAGTTGGTTGTACAGCTGTGTGGTTGTATAGTTGGTTGTACAGCTGTGTGGTTGTATAGTTGGTTGTACAGCTGTGTGGTTGTATAGTTGGTTGTACAGCTGTGTGGTTGTATAGTTGGTTGTACAGCTGTGTGGTTGTATAGTTGGTTGTACAGCTGTGTGGTTGTATAGTTGGTTGTACAGCTGTGTGGTTGTATAGTTGGTTGTACAGCTGTGAGGTTGTATAGTTGGTTGTACAGCTGTGTGGTTGTATAGTTGGTTGTACAGCTGTGTGGTTGTATAGTTGGTTGTACAGCTGTGTGGTTGTATAGTTGGTTGTACAGCTGTGTGGTTGTATAGTTGGTTGTACAGCTGTGTGGTTGTATAGTTGGTTGTACAGCTGTGTGGTTGTATAGTTGGTTGTACAGCTGTGTGGTTGTATAGTTGGTTGTACAGCTGTGAGGTTGTATAGTTGGTTGTACAGCTGTGTGGTTGTATAGTTGGTTGTACAGCTGTGTGGTTGTATAGTTGGTTGTACAGCTGTGTGGTTGTATAGTTGGTTGTACAGCTGTGTGGTTGTATAGTTGGTTGTACAGCTTTGTGGTTGTATAGTTGGTTGTACAGCTGTGTGGTTGTATAGTTGGTTGTACAGCTTTGTGGTTGTATAGTTGGTTGTACAGCTGTGTGGTTGTATAGTTGGTTGTACAGCTGTGTGGTTGTATAGTTGGTTGTAATCACATTGAGGCTCGAATAACCAAAAAAAAAAAAAAAAAATCTATACTTGTCCCTCCAACACTCAGCAGTCATGTTTCTAAATTTATATGAATACTGTATATATGCTTTGAATTCTGTTCACTTTCAGCAGCCAAGAGAAGTTATTTCCTATCTTGATTCCAATATCAAGTAAATACAACTATATATAATCAATATGAAGACTTTGATTCAGTAATATGAGAAAAAAGTTTGAAAAACTATATTTAAAAAAACTGAAAGCAGTAATAAAGCTGTATAAAGCAGTACACCTCAGTACAGAAGCAGTATTAAAGCTGTACAAAGCAGTATTAAAGCAGTATTAAAGCTGTACAAAGCAGTATTAAAGCTGTACAAAGCAGTACAAAGCAGTATTAAAGCAGTACAGAAGCAGTATTAAAGCTGTATAAAGCAGTATTAAAGCTGTACAAAGCAGTATTAAAGCAGTACAGAAGCAGTATTAAAGCTGTACAAAGCAGTATTAAAGCTGTACAAAGCAGTATTAAAGCAGTACAAAGCAGTACAGAAGCAGTATTAAAGCAGTATTAAAGCTGTACAAAGCAGTATTAAAGCAGTACAGAAGCAGTATTAAAGCTGTACAAAGCAGTACAGAAGCAGTATTAAAGCAGTATTAAAGCTGAACAGAGCAGTATTAAAGCTGTACAAAGCAGTACAGAAGCAGTATTAAAGCTGTACAAAGCAGTACAGAAGCAGTTTCAAACCTATATAAAACCAGTTCAGAGAATTCTTCAAAGTGTACGATATCTGTTAATCTGTTGTTGTGTAAGAAGGAAAATGCAGAAGTAGACCGATAAAGATATTCTTAGACAAGTTATAAAGTCTACTAACTCGATATGTAAAAAATATAAGCAATTAAAAATCGGTAGAGTTAATGCTGAAACTCTCTGAAAACTGTTTCAATGTTAAAGAAAATAGCTATTCTATATAATATAACCGATACATATCGTAATTTTCTTATGTTTATTTATTTAAAAAAATATCTTGATAATAAATATGCTTAAAACCATTATTCAGTTTGTTTTTTTTTCTTGAAATATGCATATTAACCCGAATTTGGTATACAAGTATAACAACACACAAAACTCTTTTAATTTCTTAACTTATAGTAAAATTTAATAAGGTAAGTTGGTATCATATGGTTACGAGTTGGTAGCAGGTGTTTGTATGGTTGTTTGGTTGTATTTTATAGTGTTGTAGTTGTTGTTGTTGTAGTTGATATGGTTCTATATATTTATTTTTCAATTTTTAAGCTGTCTGAAAGATTCATTAAATTGTTGTTTATAATTATTTGTTGGTTTATTACGGTAATGAGATTATGATTATTTTCGTCTGTCGTCTTCATGTGATTTTATGTGTCTAGTCTGTTTTGTTCGTCCATCGTTCCAAATAACCATTTTGCTGTACATCGGACTATATTCAATAAAGCACTTTTCTTTCTATTTCTACATAATTCCTAAAATATTTTTAATTTTGTTTGTCAATTGTTTTAGTTCTGTAATAAGTAAGTTCTTCTGTTCTCCGTTAAAATTAGCTGTATTGGTTGAAAATTCGTTTATTACGTCTAAAATTTCTTTTATGTCAATTATGTGTATGATAATATTTGCTTTGGTCACTATTTCTACTTTGTTAAGTTGTATTTCTGTAAATCCTGTCAGTTCGTGTACGTTAAATAGCCCATTAATCGGGTTTATCAGTATTAGGCATAGGAACATTGTCATGCGAATCTGTAAATTTATGATTTTTTTTTTTTTTTTTTTATTTTTTTTTAATTTTTTATTTTTTTTTAATTTTTTTTAATTTTTTTTTATTTTTTTTTTATTTTTTTTTTATTTTTTTTTTTTATTTTTTTTTATTTTTTTTGACATTATGGCAACTCCAATTGATGATGACGTCATGAAATAATACCACGCTATTAATAACAATAACAATCTCCACACATACACACACACACATATACACATACACCACAATCTATACCCCATCTGGACTAATACAACATCCCCCTATCCAGCATTCTATCTGGATCAATACCAATACATCATCTCTCTCTCTCTCTCTCTCTTCCATTAACCAATATATATACTCACCAATAACCAATAATCTCTTACAACCAATAACCAATAATCTACTCTAAAATTAATATCGACAGGTAAAGGGGTACCAAGGTGTATCTAAGCAGGTAATGTGCAAGAGCTTGAACTCGTTTATCAAAAAAAATGATCATATATGTTAGCGAATTGAGGTGAAATTTTCATATCAATCTCACTCGTAAACCAAAAAATTCCATACACAAAAAAATGTAAACAACCTATCATATGAATACTCTAAACCATAAACAATTCGAAAGAATTATTCCTACTCGATGATGACGTCATAAAATAATATCACGTTATTAATAACAATAACAATCTCCATACACACAATTTATCAATTTTCATCATATGTATATGACACCTAATTCATAAAACTAAACAAGCTGATCAAAACCTATTTCACAATATAAACAACGAAAGCATTCTTAAAGTCCAACTAAAAATATAATTGTTTACAATTCGTGTTTATTCCTGTCAATGTAAATATCAATTTCATCATATATGAATCATAATTCGTACAACTCTTATCAATCTTGGCATTTCAAAAAAGAGTCAGTTAGGGGCATAATTTATAAAACTCTTATCAATCTTGGCATTTCAAAAAGGAGTCAGTTAGGGGCATAATTTATAAAACTCTTATCAATCTTGACATTTCAAAAAAGAGTTAGTTAGGGGCATAATTTATAAAACTCTTATCAATCTTAACATTTCAAAAAAAAGTCAGTTAGGGGTACTGCTAGGCGCTAGTGTCGCCAAGGAGAAAACGAACTGCATTATCCCATCCCACTAATTAGTATTGCTATTAGCCACATCCGCTCGTGGCGCTAGTGTCGCCAAGGAGAAAACGAACTGCATTACCGTGAGCCAGAAGCCTTACATACCCACTACTCCGCTTCGACCCATCGTCAGTTCGGTAAATTCACTTACCCAAAAACTGGCTAAGACTCTCGCGACAGAGTTACGTCCACTAGTAGGTAACACATCACGCTCTGTCAAAAATTCCGCTCATCTAGTAGAGATTCTTCAAAAAATCAACGTGGAATCACTTTTCACCAACATCCCGATTAAAGACACGTTAAGCATCATCAGGAAACTCATTCCGGACAACAGGTATGACTTAATAGAATTTTGTTTAAATAATACTTTCTTTTCAGCTCTAGGGAAGCTCTACAAGCAAACGGAAGGAGCGGCAATGGGATCTCCAATTTCACCAGTGGTAGCGGAAATTTTCATGGAGGAATTCGAAAAGAACGTCCTGGACTCAGCTCCATTAAAACCGAAATTATATCTTCGGTATGTGGATGACACCTTCATCATTTGGCAACATGGGAAGGAAGAGCTCGACAAATTCTTAGCATACCTGAACGCACACCACGAGAAAATTAAGTTCACCATGGAAACAGAAAGCAACGGGAAACTGCCATTCTTGGATGTACTCGTCGAAAGGAACGATACGCCGCTAAGCTTCGGAGTATACAGGAAACCAACTCACACCAACAGATATCTCCACGCTCATTCACATCACCACCCAAGCCAGAAAACAGGCGTATTGAAGACCCTAATACACAGAGCTCAACGTATAACTGATGGAAATCCGGGCAGTTTACGAAAAGAAAAGGAACAGTTGAATCGGGCATTCAGAGCAAATGGATACAAAGCGAGCGAAATTAACAAGGCGTGGAAACCGAAGCATCCAAGGACAACAGAACGAGAAGACACTGAAGAAGGAAATGCTGACAAACGATGGGTAAAACTACCTTACATCCAGGGCACGACGGATAAGATAGGAAAAATTCTTCGAAAATCGAACATCAAGACAACATTCACTACCCCGACTACTATCCGAGGAATTTTAGGAAACCAGAAGGACAAAAAACCATTGGAGACTGAAGGAGTATACAAAGTACCATGCGGCTCATGCGATAAAGTATATATAGGAGAAACGGGACGCACAGTCCAAACAAGGATCAAGGAGCACCAACGATGCACACGGAAAAACCAGATACAGTCATCAGCGATCGCGGAACATGCAACTACAGAGGACCATACAATCGATTTCGACAATGTGCAAATTCTGGCCAGGACAAATCAATATTATCAACGAATAGTACGAGAAGCAATAGAAATTTCGAAGCATCCACAGAACTTCAACCGAGACACCGGATACAAGTTATCAGCAGTTTGGCTACCTGCGTTAAAATTTGGTAAGAACAAAATTCGTACCCAAAAATCCTTAACTAATTTAACTACCTGATACTAATTAATTAACCTTAATTATCCTTCCCACACTCAATTAACCCCCTTGTCTATATAATAATTGTCTTTTGTAATTGTCGATCAGTTTGATAAAGGTCTCAGCAGAGACCGAAACGTCACGAATAATAAAGCGTAACAGTGTAGAATCCGGAAATCTTTTCTTTTAATTGATGAATAGCGTTAATTTCCGATGGAGGGCAGCAGTTGGATCTCTCTTTATTTCGGTATATTGTCCTGTCTGTAGAGTATCTCGTATCTTCTCCTCGTATTGTTCCTTGTCCATAACTACCGTTGCGTTTCCTTTGTCCGCTCGCATAATCGCTATTTCCTTCGTTTGTTTAAGTTCTTTTAAAGCTTTCCGTTCTTTCGGGGGGATATTCGTCGCAGGTGGCACTGCTCGCTTGATGATGTGGGAGACCTCGTGTCTGATTTCAATGCTTGCGGAAGACTTCTGATTGCCGGCTCTATTTGCTGAATGATTTCTTCCGTCGGAATTCGAAGCATCCATAGAACTTCAGTGTAGAATCCGGAAATCTTTTCTTTCAAAACGAGAAAAAATTAGTTCAATGTCGACAATACCTGTACATAATTTCTTGAAATCAAAAAATTTTCATCTATAGTAATGCACGATTGGGCAATCGTCGTTTTTGTTAATTTTTGAATAAATCTGTAGTTCTGTTTATTTATGCATAAATAATTGTAATAATTACAAGAATATGTGAGTGACTTATTAAAAAAAACTTAACAGGACTACTATTGGGCGTAAAACCCAATCGTGCGATACTCTAGATGGAACAGAATTTTTTTGATATTAAGAAATTTTGTAGGGGAATTGGTAGACAGGATGACAACAACTAATGTTTTCACATCATGCTAGAGTTGCTATCAAAATGTTTTATACGAAACTTAGGATTCAAAAATTTAATAGAAACTGAGAAAATCAATGCTATAGAGACGGACGAACGGAAGGACATCCGGTTTTTAGATTTTTTAGTGATTATATGAACTTCTGTTTTATTCATATTTTTCTCTCCGAGCCTTATTTCTTAGCTTTGCAAACAAAAGAAAACTTATAGTACTCTCAGATTTCATTTAGAGTATAAGAATTCCAAGTAGTCCTCCATTTTTATGAATAAACTGCCAACAAGTCGGGTGAAACTTTATTATTCTTGGGACAAGTTGCGGATGAGTGGAAAGTCAATATGCAGGTTAGAGTGATTAGGGAAGGCTAACTGAAAGGGAGTTCTTAGGCAGGGCTGTTGTCAATTTAACAATATTTTATTCGTTTCTCCAAGTTTGGGTTTTTATGAGGGGAGGAGGGGTAATAGTAATGGTGGGTGAATGTTAATAGCTTTTTAATTAATTGCTTGAATCACGTCCAATATTCTCTGTATAGAATGTGTTTCATAGACGAAGTTGCATAGAATTTTCATAAGATTCGGTGTATTTTACATCCACGAAATCAAACATTTGTATGGGAGGGGGTAGAGAAGGAAGGGGAGTTGTAAAATTTGATATGTAGTTTTATTTTGCTTCTTTTCTAAGGTGCATGTACAAAATTTCAAGTTCGTAGCTTTTAGTTTGTTGGTTATTAGTTGATTTAATGAAATTGGTCGAAATCATACTTTTGTATGGGAGGGGGTAGAAGGGCAAACGCGATTTCAAAACTTTTAACGGAATTTCATTTTAATTATTTTTGTAAGTTTTCATGCAAAATTTCAAATTGCTAGCTTTTAATAGTTAGGTGATAATTGATTTCTTAAAAATGGTCGAAAAAATAATTTTGTATGAGAGGGGGTAGAAGTCTTTAAGATATTCAACCAGTTAATATTTCAAACTCTTAAAAATTTTTTTTAAATGCATTTCACAAATTTTCAAGTTTCTACATAAAAATATCATTCAAAAATTTTCAGTTTATGTGTTTTTTTCATTGCACATGAAACATTTTGTGCACGTTAGACCCCCACTTCAATGCATAACAATTTTGGAACAAATTTTTTTTTTGTGTATATTACATAGATGTATCGACGTGCAAAATTTAAACTTTGTATCTTTTACCAGAGCCATAAAAAAATCACTCACAATTTTCAACATTTTCGCTTTCCACCTCCCTCCCCTTACACCCCTCAACTTAAATTTCTTACCAAAATTAAGAACTATATAGCTCTAAAATCTGACAAATTTTTGGTTTGATATATGTACTCAATTTTGAGATTTGATGATTTGTAGTTTTGGAAAGTGCGCCATTTTTGAAATGCTCCCCATTTACCCCCACTACTATTATGTCCATATGTTATATTTTTTTCATATTTCGCTGGTAAAGCTTAGTATATATTTCAAGTTTCAATTACATAGCTTAAGAGACAGTCGAGATATTAATTTTTGAGTGTTTTTCTTTGCAACCCCCCCTGACCCTCCCCCTTACAATAATTAGCTTCTATCTAAACTGATTCTAGTAAATCCTTATGCCATCTTAATGGTCTCAAAATATAAATTTTTTATGTGAAGTAATTTCGAAGATATAATCATTTGAAAAAAAAATTCGGCCGACAATTGGTTCTTAGCCCCCCCCCCCTTTTCGCACCCCAATGGATAAAAAAATTAAATTATTTTTAAAAGTTGTCCCAAAAACTTCTCTATATGTATGTTGATTTTTAGCTTCCTAGCTGTAACCATGGTTGAGCTATTTGAATTCGTATTTTTCGGTTTAAGCGCGCCCCCCGCCTCCCCCTGAACTCGTACACCCCCCAAAATGGGTGTCCGCCTGAGATCCGCAACTACCTACAATCGTTCCAAAAATGAACTTTCTATCTTGAAGGGTTTGGGAGTTAATACGCGCTGAGCGTACACGTCGGCGTACGGCGTACAGACAGACGGATTTTTTTTTGCATGCTTAGGCTATTTTAGTCATGAAACGCGAGAAAAAAAAATTTCAGGGTAGTAAATTTTTTGTTTTCCCAAGTCGATCACAATACTTTATTATTAAAATAATAAAGTAAAAATAAAAGGTCACCGTACCTATATGGTTCTAAAACACGAACTTTTTGTGCTCAGTAATTTTGAAGATATAATCCTTTAACAAAAATTTCGACCGACGTTTTTCTTACTCCCATTAGTCATTCTGTAATACATAAAACTACTTCCAATTTCATTTAGGTCGCTTAAAAAGCAGAAATTAATGTGCAAAAGCATTCGATTTTGAAATCTCAATGGTGATAAAGTTTGCTATTCCCCTGTATAAGTCCTGCTGGAAAAGGGAATGTACTCGTAGTTATGTTAGGTTAGATTTATAAATGCCAGCATATACGGACTGTAATGCCCTGCAGTTATTTCATTCTCTCGAGGCATGTTCTTTTGCTTCAGCAGCTCTCACAAAAATACATACTTACCAGGAGGATCGTTGACGAAAAAAAAGGAACTTTTAGCAAACGAGTTTCTTTCAAATTGAGGTGTACATCAACATTGAATGAAAGGGAATTGAAATGTTTCGCTCCCCATCAGCTAAATAATGCGAAAAATAAATTGAATGGTTTTATTTTCGACCATTCGCTCACTTACCTTAATTAATTGCGTACGCGCATGTGTGTATGTGTGTCGCAGTCCTGGCAGTGAATGGAAATCAGACAAGGCTTTGTGCCAATTTAAATGAAAAACCATTATGTGTACATTTAAAATTTCAATTTTATTGAATTCATAACAATTCCATTAAAGGATTCGCAGAATTGAAACACGTTCGGAAAACACAAATCATATTTCATTGCTGTTATTCGAAAAATTTTCCATAAAGGACTTTCGAGAATTTGCAGCGCAATCAAGCGGATACATTTATTAAATATGTGGCTTGTAAAGTTTTGGCAGATTGGAATGGCTGCACATCGCATATAAAAATGGATTAAATTTAAATTAACCGAATGATAATGTGCAAGCGAGATACTGTACTCATCCGGGCTAAACTTATGGCTCTTATTTTTTTCCAAAGCCACGTGAATTTTATGGAAATTAATAAGCGACAGACTCCCTCTTAATCACTTGCATTGAAAACGTCATTGAACTCACGATAAATGTCGACTTCAACTTCAGAGCTCCATTGAAATTTTGGATAAATGCGAGGATTTCAAGTTTGAAATTGCGTAATGCTTGGTATTCTTAAGTGCGTATAAAAACGCCAAAAAATATCCGCAATAAAGAATAATTGGATTAGCAGTCAATCCCTAAACTTCGAAGGCTTTCTGCGAGATAACAATCGTTTGCGTGGAATGGGGCGGAACGCAAGCCAAGTAGAAAATTGCGAACGACAAGACTACGAAGAAATCGTTTAATCACTGTCAGAAAATTGAGGAAAATTTCTCTCTGATTTCAGGACTCATCTCCGTACCTGATTTTCAAAGACCGATTTTCTTTGCATACGAACTGTTTTGACCGCAAGTGAACGTATCGTTTGACTTGGACATTCTAGAAATTCGAAATGAAATTCCTTTTGTGATTAGGTTTGTCCATGAATGCTTGAAATCGCAACATTTGTATTCGGTTCTTGTTACTCATTCAGCCGACATTAATCCACAGCGTTTTGGACGTTTGGTTTTGTAATTTTCCTTATGGAGGGATTTATTTCCTTATTCAGGTATTTATCATAAAGGTTCTAAGGTATGTTCTAGCTGTATGTATATTAGGGCAGGTACATCTGCCATTCACAATTGGTAAAAAAAGAACAACGATGAATAACGTAGTTCCCCACAGCTATGGTTCACTTTTGTACTACTCGTAACATATTTCGTCGTGCGTTATTCGAGAATTTAGCCCTATGCTGAGAAAGTAATTGGTGATTACCAAGGCGGATTTAGAGCTGGACGATCGATCACGGACCAGATATTCTCAGTTAAACAGGTGCTGGAAAAGTGCTCGGAATATAATATTTATGTGCACCAGATATTTGTTGACTTCAAAGAAGCATACGACAGTATCTACAGGCGCGTACCGTATAAAATTATATTGGAGTTTAGAGTCGCCCCGAAACTGGTTCGGGTTACAAGAATGACAATAACTGAGTTTTCGGAACAAGACAAAATAGAAAATGATCTGACTTCCAGTTTTAAAACAGACATTGGCCTTAAACAAGGTGACAGCCTAGCACCAATGCTTTTCAACTTGACACTCGAATATGTCGTTCGAAAACTTCCAGAGGACATCTAGAGAATACTATACTTCAAATCTACACAACTCGTAGAATATGCCGACGATATAGATATCATTGCAAGATCTCTGGAGAGTGCTAAGGAGGTATTTGTAAGCCTTGACTCGCTAGGGAAGTTGCAATCAAATTCCTGTTAAGACCCCCTATAGGGGCATAGGACAGAAACAACTCTCTTCCACAAGGCGCGATCCTGCGCATCGGCTTTAAGCTGTTGCCCGGACTTGTTTATTCCTCTGGCCTCCTGCTCAACTGCTCGCTTCCATGTGTTACATGGTCGACCAACCCGACGTTTTCCTTGAGGGTTATAATCCAGAGCCTGTTTTGCGATGTTTTGCTCTGGTTTCCTCAAAGTATGACCGATCCACTGCCACTTTCGCCGTTGAATCTCAATACCTATTTTAGTCTGGCGAGTTGTACTCCAAAGTTCGTCGTTGGAGATCACTTCTGGCCAGAATATTCCTAAAATGCGTCGGAGGCATTGGTTTACGAAAGTCTGTAGTTTCTTGGTAAGTCGAACGGTCACTTTCCACGTAGTACAACCATATAACAACACGGATTTGACGCATGCGTCAAAAACTCGCAGCTTCGTGTGAAGGGAGATTTCTCTTAACCTCCAGAAAGGGGAAAGGATACCGAAGGCCTGACGAGCTTTGTTTAGCCGAGCCTCAACATCCTTTTCGGCTCCGCCGTCCATGCTGACAATGCTTCCGAGATAGCAAAAATCTTGCACCTCTTCCACATCCTGTCCATTAAGAACAATCGGTGTGCTTGCGTTCGAACCCATGTGCATGCACTTGGTTTTACGCACATTTATTTTCAGTCCCGCCTCTTTGCATTTAGAATGCAACGAGCGAACATTTGACTCTAAGTCCGAACGGGTATGTGCAAGCAAACACACGTCATTAGCATAATCAAGGTGACTTAAGATGTTAAATAGTCTCCATTAAAGACCTTTACCTTCCCCACCTTCCAGTGCAGCTTTCAAGATGTCATTTATTACCACCAGAAACAGGGCTGGTGATAATATGCAGCCTTGTCTGACACCCGTTCGCACAGGAAAGCTCTCGGACAGCTCTCCTCTATGCAAGACGCGACACCTTGCATCTTCGTAGGATTCTTTAATCATAGCTATGACCTTATCTGGAATACCTCTCCTACGCAAAGCATTCCATATGTAATCTCGCTTAACGCTGTCGAAAGCCTTCTCGAAGTCCACAAACATGAGATGTAGTGGCGAACCCATTTCGGCTGACTGCTCTAATATTATCCGTAGGGTATTTGTGTGGTCGGTACAAGACGACCCTTTACGGAATCCAGCCTGATAAACTTCGAGAGTGCTCTCGACGACATCACTAATCCTATTGAGAATTACCTTAGCCATAATTTTTGATACGGCAGTAAGTAGACATATACCACGCCAATTGCCACAATCCCGAAGGTCGCCCTTCTTCGGAATTTTCACAATGACGCCCTCCTTCCATTCAGTCGGATATCTTCCATCATTCCACACCTTAGTGAAGAGTGGGAGGAGTATATCGGCTGTGATTTCCGGGTCTGCTTTGAGGAGTTCGGTTGGTTGTCCGTCTATACCTGGAGCTTTCCTTCCCGCCATTGACCGAATGGCGGAAACTATCTCTTCCTTATCTGGGGGATCGTCCCTAATAGAGGATTGTTGCGGTTGGATGTTTGGAAGTTGTTCTGTTTCCGGAATATCTTCATCTGACAAGATGTTTAAAATATCAGAGAAGTATTCCTTCCATCGTCGCAACTGGTGTTCACTCATATTAAGGAGAGTTCCGTTGACATCTCTCACCAGGTGGTTGGCGGTGAAAGGGAAGTTGGACTACGTATTAATGAAAACAAAACAAAGATTATGACACAAACGGGACGGAAAAGTATAATGTTGTGGTGTCGGAAGATAACGAAGGACCGTCGTACACGCGTTTCCTCAAAAGACAGTGGATTTTTTAATAGAGCGGCGTGTCTATTTTTTTGATGATTCCTATTTGGGGTAATATATTTAAACTTTCAAATAATTGATTCGTTTGACAAAAAAAAAACTATTGTGCGAACAACGGTGTGGCGAAAGCAGAAAGAAACAACGAAGCTGAGCGGAGAGGGCCCCATAATTCACGGCGGAACGTAAGAGGATATATTTTTTTTTGTTTTTTTCTGCTAAGAGTGCATGAATAGAATAAAAAAAATTTTAAAAGAATAATAAATTCCTTTTTTTTTTCTCTATGTCGATGCATGTAATAATTAGTATCTTCCCAGGTGCAGACGGTTTTTTTTTTCCTTCTCAGTAGGTTTGTTTTGCCCATGAAAATGGCGTAGAGAGGGCAGAGGAGAATCCCGGAACGAATCCTAAAGGTGGAGTGAGCTTCGGTCGGGAGAGAGAGAGAATGTAAGTATTGACGATCCTACGTTCCAGATTCCGTACGGTAACGGTTGAGCCGTTGTTTTTACAACTCCTACGGAATCTGAGGTAACAACAGTTGAACGATTCCACAGGTCCTTTCCCTCTTCCCATATTCCTTTTCCTGCAGCACCTTCAAGGATGGTGTGCTCTTCTGGGTCGTTTTCCCCCCGCCCACGCTCCTGACTGCCCGCAAATCGTGCTGCCCAGATCTGGAAGAGCCCCATTATTCTGTTGACGTCTTGGGAGTCGCAGCAATGTGGACCCATTTCGTTACACACTATCCCGAAACATAGCGCTAATGAACAGGCTTCAGTATATCAGCCATATATCTTAGGATCCCATTACAAAGACAGTGCAATTGATCAGTAGGTCATAGTGCCTTTGATGACGCTTACAATCATTGGAATAAAGCTTTATCATAAATACCTTTGGATTCATCCTCATCTCTTTGTGCGGCAAACCCATTTCAGTGAAACTCTTCAGCAAAGTTTGAATACAACTGGTTTTTCCAGATCCTGTTGGACCCATTGTCATCAATCCGTGCCGTACAAGTGATGTTTCATAGAGTTGTACAACTTTCAGATTCCACTCTTGACTATTTACATATTTAAATTCTTCCACTGCTACATTAATCGCACTCTGTAAGCTTTTATAAGTTGCATGTGTTAACTTAATGCCCGGAAACATGTCCTCTATCAACGATAAAAACAACGGTTCGTCTTCATCAATCAATTTTGAAACGTTCCCGAAGGACACGCATTACAATCGTTTCTTCGGTATCGCTGGGATTTGCTCGTTTCTGCGATCCTAAAGTACGCAGAACAGAAAGGATATTTCGCAATCCGAAATTGTAATGAACTTGTTTCGAAAGTTGCTCTTCACAAAGTTTGTACAAAGTGAAAAACTTTCGCGATAGAACGACGTTTTGCTTGAAACCGGAACTCGCTAATTTTACACGAATAATAATCTGACGATCGGGAACGATCATGGCAACAGTTCTGAACCTGATTGAATAGGAACAATTTAATGACTCTGTAAATAGCTTACTAAGTTATTTATTAACATTATTTTCAGATTCTCGGGCAACTCCTGACGACCAGCATAGCCAGGATTCATTGTAATGAATAAACCAAATTCTGGATTCAACGAAACAATATCCCCATCGCTGAATATGAAATGTGCTTTCTTTTCTTTCCTTGCCGTTAGCACAATACTGGAAAGGTTTATCAATATTAACTACATTGCAGATACGAACCAGACGTATTTATACTAAATTTGTTGCGCAGCGACAGAAAGAACGGGCAGTTCGATTCGATTAAATTCATCAAAATATCCCCACGATCCTGATTGTGCCAAGCCCTTATAAATTCTGCTTAAACCTCGGAAATCCATTTGATCCGAACAGTTGAATACTACGACTAGTTTTCCTAGTGCTCTGCCCATATCCTTGGTGGTTTCTGTTTTCCCAGTTCCTGCAGGTCCTGCGGGCGCACCGCCCATACTCATGCCTACCGAGACACAATATCGTTTAGAGCGTTATCAGAATAATAGCAATTTACCTATAGCTTGCGCTAATGTTATGTAACATCTGTCCGTTAAAGGTGTAATGGCTAGGCGTTCAGTTACTCCTAAATATTCATTTTGATACAAGAAATCAACGTCGGTTATACCGACAATAATGTCATCGTTATCTTCTTTATAATAAAATCGAGCCTGCTTCTTCCATTCAAAATCTGTTATCAATTTTATCCGTAGATCATCAAAAATATCCCTGAAGACATTTCATTACATTTTAATAATTGAACAATAATTAATTTTTGTACCTCTGATGAACGTGAATGGTAACCATCGTTTCGAAACGAATCCGTTCCAATGCTGTTAAGTCCTTGACAGTAAGAGCTTACTATTCAGTAAATTTAAGAATCGTTGATTTGTTTTCTTCATTATAACTTTATCCGTTTTACTTTTTCGCAAAGCATATTCGGCTTCTTTTGTCCACAACAATTGTACACCAATAAGTGCGGCCTATTATTTTAATACCACAATAAAGAAAAATGTTTCTTAAAGATAATTTTCCACAAAACTTACCTGTTCACAATAGCTCGGAAAATCTAAGACAAAATTAAATTCAGGATCCGATAAGGAAATAGCCATCGATGCGTGTACAGTTTTAACACTTTCTTGCATGTCCTTTAAGAGTTTCCCTAACCAATTCTCAACACCTCCTATACACATGACTCCACTATCTAATTACACCTGTAATAAATCAGAACGGTATTTGAATAGTTTTAGATAGGCAGCTGCAATCTTATTTACCTTCTCGCCGTTGCTTGAATTAAGGTTAATTATATGGTCAATTGTTTTCGGTTCAAAATCAACCAATAGATATGACAATGTTTAGAAAATTTGCAAAACAAAAATGTACGATCGAATACGACTTACTGTAGCTATAGCATCAAAAACACTATGCAAATGCGGTTGAATAGTTGTGGGGTCCGAGGACTGGCCTAATATTTCCAAGAGGACAGGATCAGATACAAAAAAGAATCTCGGAAAAATCAATCGTTTTGATTCGAGATAACCTAGAATAGTTTAAATTAAAGTATTTTAATTAATATTATAGAATTACTCAATAATATGACGTAAAGTCTTCCCAGTGAGTCTGTCTGTGTGTGGAGGTTAATCTCGAAAACGGTTGAACGAATTTTGATCTGACTTCAAACGATTGATTTCCGAGGATCTCGAAGAAGTCGCAGAAAACCGTGTTGTCGTGCGCAGCCTAAACTATTAGAGATACATGAAAATAATGATTGGTGGCATTCCCCTTCTTCTTCAATGGCAAGTCGAGCTTTGACGTCATGGCCTTCACGCTCCTTAACATTTATTTGTTATTGTGAAAGGGTTGTTAGCCCTTCGCACAACATTCTATCTTAGAATTTTTTTATTTTCGCAGATTGAGGTGTCCAAGATGAACCCAGCCTTTGTTGAATGATCCTTGTGATACTCTAGATGATACTCTAGATGAAATGGGAACGACTTTAATATACCGGAAAATATATCATCTCAAATTCTTTCGAATAGTGAATCGAGACTTTTGCATGAGAGGTGGTAGATTTGTATTTTTCGTATACGACACCAAACATGGCATGCAAAATGTTTTTTGCTGAATTTAAAGTTTTTAGTTTTTATTATTTTTAAAGAAATTGGTAATAGTTTTCCTGAAATTGGGGCATTTGTATGTGAGGTGACAGAAGAAGTGGAGCATTTAAGATGATTTTGAAACTGCTTATCCTTATCACCATGCTTTGATTCAATTTCAAAGTCGATAGCTTTCATATATGTAGGATCGAGAGAGATGGAGAAGATGGAGCGGAAAAAGAGATCAGGCAGTCGAGAAACAACGTTAGACGGAGACGGTCGTAAGAAATGAAGTATCTTATCATTGACGGCGTGTTTTCTTCTTTAAATCGCACTTCCTGTTCACGCCAATCCTCCCTCAACCCAATTGCTATTCGAAGAAGAAATGCATTTTTTGAATTTATAATACTGATGTTTATATGGGAGGGGGTAGAAGGAGTGAAGCGGAGCTGATAATTTTTTCTAACATGTATTGCGTTTATTAAAAACAAATTTTAGCAAAATTTTAAGTTTGTACTTTTTCTAGTTTTAATGGAAATCGATATAATGCTTTTAACAAAAATTATGCAATTGTATGGGAGGGAGTAGAAGGAGTGTGAGGATCAAAACAATTTTTTTTCATAAGGACAACAGGCAGCATGACAATATTCAACATTTTATCACAAACAATTAATGTTTCAAGACTATATTACTCAGTTTGTGAAGTCTTATGAACCCGAAGCCTAGTGGGTAGCGTGTTGGTCTACAATGGTCATACATAAGTTCAAATCCCGATCGACGTATAATACCAGCACGCTGGCTACTTGGGTATACCATAGTCACCTAAATCTATGAAAAATGAAAAATTCGTGGATGAAGGGTTGTGCGAAGAGCTACCAACCCTTCCATAATACTTACTTACGATGACACTACAGCCCAAATAGGACTTTAGCCTCCTTCCACAATAAGTAATGAGAAAATGAATGAAAAAAGTTACCTGAAGGTCAGGAAGCCAAGGCTAGATTTGGACTATTGTGCCATTGTAGAAGTAAAAGAATGAAACCGTGTGAAATCGGGCTGCTTCTTTAACATATGTTTTACACATAATAAGCTCATGTAATATTTAGTTTGGTGAATGTTCTCACAATGCATTTCGAATTCGAAGAAAAGATTTCCAGATTGCTCACTGTTATGCTTTTATTATTTGCGATGCTTCGGTCTCTGCTGAGACCTTCATCAAACTGGTCTCAGCAGAGACCGAAACGTCGGAAATAAAAAAGGCATAACAATGTGACAAAATATTACAATAGGAGACTACAACTTAGAAAACGTAGACAACTTTGTATACCTATAGGCAAACTTATCAAAGGGTGGAAGCGAACCCATTGAAATTAAAAGAAGGATCCATCATCCATCCATCAATGGCGCAATAACCCAAATCGGGCCTTGGCCTCCTGAAGTCGTCGCCTCCAATCGTCTCGATCCAAAGACCGCGTCCTCCAGCTGCTAATTTTTAAGGTGGCTTTGCTATCTTCATCAACCGAGTCTTCCCATCGCTTGCGTGGCTTGCCTACTGGCCGGTTATCACTCGCTTTGCCTTTCAGAGCACGTTTGGAGATTCTTCTGTCTTTAATTCGCTCTACATGGCCAGCCCACTGCAGCTTACGTAGCTTAATGAACGTTGAAGCCCACACTCTCCAAATTATATTCCACAATTGTTATGTTTTGTCTGATAGGCGGTCTCCTTCTTGTTTGCGTCATTACTTTTGTTTTGTTATCGTTAATGCGCAGCCCAACTTCTTTTGCGGCAGAGTCAAGATTGACAAATACCTTCTTAGCACTAGGGAAGGATCTTCCTAGGATGTTAATGTCGTCAGCGTATGCTACTACTTGGGTGGACTTGAATAGTAGTGTCCCATTGGTGTCGACTGGGATTTTTCGGACGACATACTCTAGTGCAGAGTTGAAAAGCATGGGGCTAGACCATCTCCCTGCTTTAGACCACATTCCGTTCGAAAGCTGGTTGTGGAATCGGCTTGTATTCTCACTTGGGATTCAGTGTTCGTCATTGTGAGTCTTGTTAGTCGGACTAGTTTTGGAAGAATTCCAAAGCCAAGCGTGATTTGGTACAGTACGCTCCAGTTGATACTGTCGTATGCTTGTTTGAAATCTACGAAGATTTGGTGCACATCTGTGTTATATTCCCAGCATTTCTCAAGCACCTGTTTCACCGAGAATATCTGGTCTGTTGCAGATCGTCCGGTTCTGAATCCGCCTTGGTATTCGCCAATTATTTGACTAGTATAGGGCTTAAGACGACGTTCAACTATTTTTGTCAGTATCTTATAGGACGTACACAACAATGATATTCCTCTGTAATTCTCACAGCAGAGTTTTTCTCCTTTCTTGTAAATTGGACATATAATGTTTTTTCGCCAATCGTCGGGTATGATTTCCTCTGTCCAAATTTTGCATATCATGTTGCGCAGTATTTCAGCGACACAAATTCCACCGTTTTTCAGAAGTTCAACTGGTATTTCGTCAATTCTCGGCGCTTTGTTTAGTTTTTGGTCACATAGTTGCTGCTTTGATTTCAGCAAGCGTGGGGGGTATCGATGAAGGTTCATCTTCGTCAGTTGAGGCGTCAATTGAAATGTTGTCTGTTGTGATCGTTGCTAATGGAGTGGGATTCAAAAGATGTTCAAAGTATGAAGCCCACCTCCTTTTGATTTCTTGTGTGTCGCTGATGATGTTGCCTTCTGCGTCTTTGCAGAGACTGGTTTTTGGCTTATATCCCTTTTTTAAGTCTTTTACTATTGCGTATGCGTCCCGCGTTTTATTTTTTCTCATGTCGTCGTCCATTTTTTGTATTTTGTCATTATGGTGTTTTCGTCTGCATGTATTTTTTGCATATTGCCTAAGCTCGTCATATCTTTCTTTTTTGGCTCGTGTTGGTCGTTCAGTAAAAATTTTGTAAGCCTCGTTCTTTCTGTCTATTGCGTCGCGACATTCTTGGTCGATCCAATCATTATTTTTTCGCCGTTCCTAATACCTCTTCTGCGGAGGATTTGATGCCGTCTCGTATTTTCATTCACTGGCATATTTTGGATATTTTCATATATTGGTGCTAGGTGTTTATTACATACTAACATGTAAGCCTGCGCCACCGTTTCGTAATTAAGCTTATCGACATTGAATTTGCGAGCTCTACTCATTTTTGAATATCCACGACAAGCTATCCTGCATCGATACTTAGCTCTGACTAGATAGTGATCAGAGTCACAATTCGCACAGCGAAGAGTTCGTACATCAAGTATGCTGGAAGCAGCCCTTTTCTCAATTAGAACGTGGTCTATTTGGTTGAAGGTGTGACCATCTGATGATGCCCACGTTCGTTTGTGAATATCGCGATGTGGGAAGCACGTAGAGCTTACAATCATTATTTTGCTGCTTACGAAATCAATAAGACGTTGGCCATTGTTGTTGGTTATGTCATGGAGACTGTGTCCTCCAGTTGTTCCTCTATGAGCCTCCTCTTTTCCGACTTTTGCATTAAAATTCCCTAAGACAATTTTTAGGTCATTCGAGGGCAGTGAATCATAGGTTGTCTCTAGGGTGGCATAAAATTCGTCTTTAGTAATATCGTCCTTGTCTTCTGTTGGTGCGTGAACGTTGATCAACCAAGTGTTGAAAAATTTAGACTTTATTCGGATTGCACACAATCTTCCACTTACTGGTCTGAAGTTCGTGACCTGCTGTTTAAATTTGTTATCAACGACAAAAGCGACTCCATACTCTCTGCTTCCCGACAATTTTCCACTTGGATAGATTGTGTGTGATCTCATGATTTTGTTACCGAGCCATTTCGTTTCTTGGATGTCAGTTATGTTGATGTTGTGTTTTGCCACTTCTGCGAGGAACTCTTTCAGAGCTCCTGTCCTAAATAAGGATCGAACATTCCAAGATCCAATAGAGTAGTCCATTTTTCGTTTGCGGGGTCGTTGCCGTTGAGTCCATCCTTTCCGAGGCTGTTCTTCAGGTTTCTGGACAGTGTTCTTTTGTCAGTGATGCGTTGTCGGCGCCTCGCCCAACTTCCGACTTGGAGGACCGGTCCTACTTATTTATTACACCCTAGTAGAAAAAGAGTGGGAGTTTTGAGCTAAATATGACAGGCTGGAGTTCTCATAGCTACGCTGCGAGTCCAACTATGTCATACTTTTTGCCTACTTCCTGAGACTCACTGGTGTTACTGGCCATTCAGGTTAACTCCATGTTCCCTCCTCCTTTCTCAAACTGGGCTTGGGACCGTCTATGGCGGAGTTAAAAGAAGGATAATATTGGCAAATAGCACGCATTATTCGATTTTATTCCAATAATTAAAAACAGGAACGTGCACAGAAAGACTTATTATTATTTTTATCATTTTTTTTTAATAGATGCATTTAATCGATTTTTATTTACATTGATTTTCACATATTTTTAGGGTTAGACCCTGTTATAGGGGTGATGTTAATATTAATTATCTAATTAAAATTAATTATTAATGTAACTCATAAACTATTACTATTTTTATTGTTATAAATTCATTGTGATTTTAATTATACTATATATATCCAAATTTTTACATTACAATCTTTAATATTTAAATCTGTGCTGCATATTTATTGTTCGTTTAAATTTTAGAAAGAAACCACACAATGCGTACACTATACATTTCATTCCATTTCTCCCTGTATAGTACAGACCTTTGACTTTACTTTACAATTCTAATAACAAAGTATTGTGATCGACACAGTCAAAAAAAGGTGGAAGGGGGTAGTGGGGGGAGGGAAAGAGTCAAAAACTTCACTTGATAATACCAGGAATGCAAATAGGAAACTGAAAATCAGCAGAGATATAGAGAGGGTTGTGGGACCAACTTTAAAAATAATTTAATTTGTTATCCATTGGCGTCCGAAAAGGGGGGGGGGCTACAAACGTTGGACGTGATTCAAGCAATCAATTAAAAAACTATTAACTTCTACCAACCCTTACTATCACCCCTCACCCCTCCCCTCATAAAAACTCAAAATTGAATAAATAAACAAATGAGATATTGATTATATGAACTGGAGCTAATGATCGTATTCGCAATTAAGTGTTAAATTGATATCAGCCCAGCCATAGAACCCCCTTTTCCTTAGTCTTCCCCAACATATCTAACCTGCATATTGACTTTCAACGCATCCCAACTTGTTCCAAGAATAATAAAGTTACGCCGACATATTGGCAGTTTATTTTATATTATGAGCGAATAATGTATGCCAAAACATTATACTTGTAAGGAATTCAAATTATATACATAAGTGCAAGTGAAAGAAGCCGAAATTTAAAGAAATTTAAAATAGATTTGAAGAAGGTATAATTTCAACAATTAGAAAACCTAAATTGTTCGAGTTATTTATAATAATAAGAATTGTTTCTTTGTGCTAAGCATTTATGAAAATTATGATGTTCTGTATAAAACGCGTTCCAAATTATATATCACAATTGGTTAGTATCACCTTTGATTAAGAAGCATTAAAAATTACTATTACACTCTAGTGATGTGTTATATTTTAATCGATAGCTATTGTTTATTTACATTGATATTATTACATATTAATTTTACAGTACACGATTTGTTACTAGCAATAATTATTTAGGCTTTAAGTGTTTTCTGTGAAATATGAAAGTATGAATTGATCCCTCACCCTTAACTCAAGATTACAACCATACAAGGGGTAGTAGTCCTAATTGAATTAAAATAAAATTGTATAATCTTGTATTTATAAAAAATGAAGCATTGGAATAAAAAAAATTCATAATTCTGGTATGTTTTTTTTAAAAGGAGTTAATAGTCTTTGTGATAGATGTGATAAATGTATTAGACTTAAGGGCGAATATATTGAAAAGGAAAAGTAATAAATTGTTTAATTTTAGCCCCTACCCTGCCATTCCGAGAACTTCTTAACCCCCCCTCGTAGTATTAAATATTGAGATGAATCAGAATTTCTCAAATTTTAATCTTACGACTTAATATAATAAGGGTCTGCTTTTCAGATATCCAATAGTTGCATAGTACAGAGCAAAGTTAAGTATAACTTTTGAAACAAATCTCGGGCTACCTAGTTTTAGTATTGAGGCGACAATATAATCTATAGTAATTTATAAGTAGCAGACCAAAGTTATCAGGACTTGATAATATTAAAATTTTTCATAAAGCTTACCTCACCGAATGTTTTCGACTTCATTCTACTAACAATGCCAATTGCGATTCATATTCATATCAAGTGTATTCAATGTTAATGTTGATGCAATGTCAAAGATGTACGCACGTGACAGCTCCTTGGGATCTATCTTGTTATTCGTGCCGTATGATATGCAAATATCTTAATGATTTCTTTTCGGTAAAATATTCTGTTTTAATTAGAATTATTTTGTTTTGCTAGGACTGTAGTGACCCTACAATATTAATAATATACGAATAATAATTTTTATTATGAATTGAAATAAGAACGTATTTTGGTTACAACCTGCATATTTAATTTTCAATCCGCACTGTATAATATATCAAAATTCTAGGTATATAATATTTTTCACTCAATATAATTATAATATTTTGATTTTGTAAGTAGGCTATAAAAACAGATAAAAAAATAAGAGATTCATTCGAGAATGTTTTTGATCAGAAAAAGCGCTGTGTTTTATGTCCGAAAATAATAATTAAATAAAAAGCAATAATAATTAAATAATAATTAAATAAAAGGCAATTTATAAATAGAGATTAGAGTTTTTGTAAAGATTATTAAACTCTAACATTGGTGACCTCGAAGAATTTAACGTTGCAATGCAGGAGTGCAGCAGTCAATCTTCTCAAGAAAAATTTTTTTCTCAAGAGAAAAAGTGCCGTTCTTGTGAATTCGGCATACTGAATCGGCGAAACGCAGCGACCAGCGGCAGCATCCAAGCGTAAATTTACAGCATACATTTGTGCAAACGCAAGAGTGCCGAACAACGGAAGAAAAAAAGAAGAAACATCCAAGGCAGCAACAAGACTTAGGAAATATTATAAACACCAATTATAATTTTTCATATCAAAATTATCATATAATTTTCATGTAAGTACCTAAAATTTTGGTATAACAATAGATTTTATCAATCAGTGCGTATTAGAAGACTTTAAAAAAAAAAAAAAAAAATATTTTATCAGTCAGTCAAAAAGATTAATTCATATTATTCGGATATATTTATATATATAAAAAAAGTGAAAACTAAAAGGGATGAACGGTTTCTTTTTGTAATAGTGATTGATTGTTAAAGGCAACTAATATTTCATTTGTGTGTGTGTGTGTTTTTATATATAACGAGTTTTGTGTTAATATTAATAATTTTCTTATATACGACGAGTTTTCTGTTTGTCGGTAATTTTCCTTTTCGGATTTTTGATTTTTCCTTTCTCTCACTCTTGATTTCACATCATGGGAATCGAAGACGAAGAGATAAATCAGCCGAATGTTAAAGACATAAGGCAATCATCAAACGAGAATTCACTGAACCCACATTGCAGCAATGCGTATGGGAATGAATTAAGCCCTATGCATGTGCGCTTACCCACTTTCTGGCCTAATAGCCTTATAACATGGTTCATTCAAGTTGAATCACAGTTTGCAATAAGCAGAATAACTAGCGATGCTTCTAAATACAACTACGTTGTGGCAGCCTTACCACACGACGTTGCGGAATCGCTTACTGATATTCTTGAAAATCCGCCAAAGGATAATACGTATCCATATTTAAAAAAAGCAATCATAGATCGCCATTCACTCAGCATTGAGTCAAGAATTAAAAAATTAATTTCAGTGGAAGAAATGGGTGATAAAAAACCATCTGAATTCTACCGCACAATGAAACTATTGGCAGGGAATTCAGGAACAGTTGGGGAAGAGTTAGTGAAAAAACTTTGGGTAGCGAGATTACCCAACTTAATCAATATAGCGCTGATTCCCCAAATGAGCAACGATATGCGGTGTATTCTCGATACAGCTGACAAAATTTGGGAGGCAATGAAAAATAATGATAATGTTGTATCAGCTATTAACATACGCCCAGAAAAACACTTTAATGACTCCAATTCTGAAAAAATTGAAAAATTGGAACGAGAAATTCAAGAGTTGAAACAATTAATAACGAATAAATGTAACCTTAGAACTTCAAGGTCGCCCACAAGAGGTAGAAATTCAACTGGTTCGTCTAACAATAGATCCAGGTCAAGGGGAAACAAATACAATCCAAACGGATCTCTGTGTTGGTACCATTTCAAATATGGAAGTGATGCCAAAAAATGTATAACGCCATGCACATTTAAAAATTCTACCCCATCAACATCCGTTTCAACAAACTAAATAATCCCACTATTCAAGCGGCTGATAGTGGGGTGTTATTAAAAAGTCGCCGCCTATTCGTCAAAGACAAAAATAGTAATTTAAATTTCCTGATTGACACAGGTGCCGATCGTTCTGTAGTTCCACGTAAATTTTGCGCAAATACTACAAGCAATAACTCTGAGTTGTGCCTGTTCGCCGCGAACGGAACAACCATAAATACATTCGGAACTTGACTGATGCAAATAGATTTAGGTCTTAGACGAACATTCTTACACGTTTTTATCATAGCCAAAGTAAACCAACCCATTATAGGCGCGGATTTCTTGGAAAAATTCGCATTAAACGTTGATCTTAAAGGCAAACGATTGATAGATAGTAAAACGACTTTGCACATAAGCGCGAAGTCTTCTAATACAAATACCCCAACTCCAACAAACTACTCAATAGACAATCCATTCGGTGAATTACTTCGAAAATATCCTTCGTTAACCGCATCTCCGGATTTTACGCTATCGACAAAACATAGCGTAGTACATCATATATTAACAAAAGGCCATTTACCATACTCCAAACCTCGTCGACTTGAGCCAGCAAAATACAAAGCCGCCAAGTTGGAATTTCAGCATATGGCGAACATGGGAATTTGCAGACCATCCTTTTCCCCAGTATCTTCACCGCTGCATTTGGTAGCCAAAAGAGGTAGTGACGAGTTACGACCATGCGGTGATTACCGTAGACTAAATGCCGTCACAATACCTGATCGTTACCCAATACCTCATATACAAGATTTTACCATGAGGCTTGCAGGATGTTCTATTTTCTCTAAAATAGATTTATTTAGGGCATATCACCAAATTCCAGTTGCGGTAGAGGACATTCATAAAACCGCAATCACGACTCCTTTTGGTTTATATGAGTTTCCAAGAATGAGTTTCGGATTACGTAACGCCGGTCAGACTTTCCAGCGTTTTATGAATGAAGTCGTGCTAGGAATAGATTTCGTTTTCGTCTACATTGACGATATATTGATAGCTAGTAAAGATATCACTGAGCACAAAAATCATTTAAAACTCCTTTCTGAAAGGTTATCAAAATACGGTTTAACAATAAAACCAAATAAATGTATTTTTGGAGCGCCAACACTTGATTTTCTTAGCCACACCATTTCCAAAGATGGAATCACTCCATCAGCGGACAGAGCTAAAGTCATACAAGACTACCCGTCACCTAAATCCATCAAACAAACACAAAAGTTCATTGGAATGGTTAATTATTACCATCGTTTTGTTCCACACTTGGCCGAATTTCTTGCACCAATATATTCGCACATCACTACATTACAAAGCCAAATCAAATCAAAAGTTAAACCAACATTTTCCTGGCCTGATGAATGCGAGACATCTTTTCAAAAAATTAAAGACGCGATGTGCAAAGCTGTTTTACTCGTTCACCCTGCCGAGGGCGCGGAGATTAGCATAACGACAGATGCCTCTAACCACGCTGTCGGAGCTGTACTACAGCAGTATCACAACAAAAAATGCCAGCCTTTAGCATTTTTCTCTCGGAAATTTTCATCAGCAGAAAAGAATTATTCCACGTTTGACCGTGAACTCCTAGCTATATTTCTAGCCATAAAACTTTTCAAATACTTTGTAGAAGGAAGGTCATTCGTCATTTACTCAGATCATAAGCCATTGGTATATGCTATCAAATCAAAATAAACTGCCAACAAGTCGGGCGAAACTTTATTATTCTTGGGACAAGTTGCGGATGAAAGGAAAGTCAATATGCAGGTTAGAGTGGTTAGGGAAGGCTAAGTGAAAGGGAGTTCTTGGGCAGGACTGTTAACAATATTTCATTCGTTTCTGTAAGTTTGGGTTTTTATGAGGGGAGGAGTAGGGGTAATAGTAAGGCTGGGTGGATGTTAATAGCTTTTTAATTAATTGCTTGAATCACGTCCAATATTCTCCGTATAGAATGTGTTTCATAGACGAAGTTGCATAGAATTTTCATAAAATTCGGTGTATTTTACATTCATGAAACCGAACATTTGTATGGGAGGGGGTAGAGAATATAGGGGAATCGTAAAATTTGATACGCAGTTTTATTTCGCGTCTCTTGTAAGGTGCTTGTATAGAATTTCAAGTTCGTAGCTTTTAGTTTGTTGGTTATTAGTTGATTTAATAAAATTGGTCGAAATCATAGTTTTGTATGGGAGGGGGTAGAAGCGCAAGCGCGATTTCAAAACTTTTAAAACAACTTCATTTGAATTATTTTTATAAGTTTTTGTGCCAAATATGAAATTGATAGCTTTTAAGAGTTAGCTGATAACTGATTTCTTAAAAATGCTCGAAAAAATAATTTTGTATGGGAGGGGGTAGAGGAGGTAGGGGAATCGTCAAACTTGTGATGCAATTTTCTTTCATTTTTGTTGTTAGATGCTCGTACGAAATTTCAAGTTCATAGCTTTTAATTTGTTGGTTATTAGTTGATTTAATGAAATTAGTCGAAATCATACTTTTGTATGGGAGGGGGTAGAAGGGCAAGCGCGATTTTAAAACTTTGAACGCAATTTCATTTTAATTATTTTTGTAAGTTGTTTTGCAAAATTTGAATTTGATAGCTTTTAATGGTTAGGTGATAATTGATTTCTTGAAAATGGACGAAAAAATAATTTTGTATGGGAGGGGGTAGAAGTTTTAAGGGTTTTTGACCAATTAATATTTCGTATATTTAAGGATTTTTTTTAAATGCATTTCGCAAATTTTCAAGTTTCTACCTTAAAATTTCACTCAAAAATTTTCATTTTATGTGTTTTTTTCAATGCACATGAAACACCTTGTGCACGTTAGACCGGGGGAGTCGGTTTATAATAAATATGGATCAAGTTAATATTATTTTTCTATGTACATTAAATATAGGTATTCACATGCAAAATTTTAACTTTTTACTTTTCACTAGAGCCCTAAAAAAATCACTCAAAATTTTCGACATTTTTGCTTATCATCTCCCTCCCCTTAGACCTCCCAGCTTAAAATTTTTACCAAAATTAACCATTATGTAGTTCTACAATCTGACAAATTTTTGATTTAATATCTGTACTATTTTTTGAGATATAAGGATTTGTAATTTTGAAAAGTGCGCCATTTTTGAAATGTTCCCCATTTCCCCCCACTACTATTATTTCGACATGTTATATTTTTTTTGTATTTGCCTAGTATAGCTTAATATACCTTTTAAGTTTCAATTACATAGCTTCAAAGATAGTTGAGATATTAGTTTTTAAGTGTTTTTCTTTGAACCCCCCCTGACCCTTCCCCTTACAATAATTAGCCGTTTTCTGAGCTGGTTCCAATGGAACTATATTTCACCTTAACGGTCTCTAAATATAATTTTTTTACGATAAGTAATTTCGAAGATATAATCATTTGAAAAAAAAATTCGGCCGACAATTGGTTCTTAGCCCCCCCTTTTCGCACCCCAATGGATAAAAAAATTAAATTATTTTTAAAAGTTGTCCCACAAACTCGTCTATATGTATGTTGAGTTTTAGCTTCCTAGCTGTTATCATGGTTGAGATATTTGAATTCGTATTTTTCGGTTTAAGCGCTCCCTCCGCCTCCCCCTGAACCCGTATACCCCCCAAAATGGGTATCCGCCTGAGATCCGCAACTATCTACAATCCCGCCAAAAATGAACTTTCTATCTTGAAGGGTTTGGGAGTTAATGTGCGCTGAGCGTACACGTCGGCGTACGGCGGACGGCGTACGGCGTACGGCGGACGGCGGACGGCGGACGGCGTACAGACAGACGGATTTTTTTTTTTTGCATTTTTAGGCTAATTTAGTCATGAAACGCGAAAAAAAAAATTTCAGGGTAGCAAACTTTTTTTTTTTTTGTGTCGATCACAATACTTTATTATTATAATAATAAAGTAAAATGATAGAAGTCCTAGACAGACACGTCATCTGGAATATATTGCACAATTTACAACGGATATCCGCCATGTTAAAGGAAAGGACAATATCGTAGCCGATTGCCTTTCGAGAATAGGTACGGATATTTCTTCGATAAATATTCATTTGGATCACGCCACTTTCGTCAAGCACCAATCATCTGACACCGATTTGCAGAGATTGCTTAATGATCCGAAACGGCAAGATTCTCAAGTAAAAATGGAACAAGTTCCTACTCCACTATCTGACGACAAGCTCTGGTGCGAAACGAGTACCGGAAAGCCTCGACCATTTGTTCCGCAGGCACTTAGACAACATGTTTTTCATAAGCTTCATTCTCTGTCACACCCAGGCATAAAAGCCACAAGAAAGTTAATCTCAGCTCGATATTTTTGGACGAATATGACAAAAGACATTAAAGCGTGGACTCAATCATGCATCCCATGCCAAAAAAGTAAAGTTAATAGACACACAAAGTCAACACCCGGGAGATTTGAAACACCCGCTGGTAGATTTGACCACATCCATATGGATCTAGTTGGTCCACTTCCCACATCGGATGGAAACTCCTACATCTTAACAATTATCGATCGTTTCACCCGTTGGCCCGAAGCAATCCCTATACCAAACATGTCAGCCGAAACCGTCGCGAAAACTTTCGTAACGCATTACATTTCACGGTTCGGTGTTCCTTTAACACTTACAACCGACCAAGGTTCGCAATTCGAATCAAAACTATTCCGCGAGTTATCAAACTTAATTGGCACTAACAAACTAAGAACCACCGCTTACCACCCACAGTCTAATGGGATGGTAGAACGTCTGCATAGACAAATCAAGGCATCACTCATGGCAAGGTGTAAAACCATGCACTGGAGCAACGAGCTACCAATGGTGATGCTTGGTTTAAGAGTAGCCGTCAAAGAGGACCTAAAATGCTCCCCATCTGAAATGGTTTATGGGCAAGCTCTTAGAATCCCTGGCGAATTTTTCGAAAATTCCAATTCATTGAACTTAACAGAAAACTTTATAGAAAGGTTACGTAGTAATATGAGAGATATTAAAGCAACAGAACCACGTTCTTGCGGCAACTCCAGAGACTTTATACCGAAGTCACTGGACACTTGCACCCATGCATTCGTTAGAGTTGACAAAGTCAAGCCACCCTTGAGTCCACCCTATGAAGGACCTTTTCCGATAATCAGAAGATTCCGAAAACATTTTGTAATAAATATCAACGGTCGTAATAAATCCATTTCGATCGACCGATTGAAACCGACATTTGGAATAGCCACAACAAATATCCTTAAGGAAAACAAGCACAAACACGAAGGAAATAAAAAAGTAAAATTTGCTAGTCAACTCGTCAATACGCGGTATATAGAATAAACTTCATTTTTGTTTTTATTATTAACAATTAACTTTATTAGCTATATTTTAATTTAAAAAAAATATTTTAATGCTAATAGTTTGACAATTTAATAACCGTTTCACTAGAAAGGGGGTACTGTAGTGACCCTACAATATTAATAATATACGAATAATAATTTTTATTATGAATTGAAATAAGAACGTATTTTGGTTACAACCTGCATATTTAATTTTCAATCCGCACTGTATAATATATCAAAATTCTAGGTATATAATATTTTTCACTCAATATAATTATAATATTTTGATTTTGTAAGTAGGCTATAAAAACAGATAAAAAAATAAGAGATTCATTCGAGAATGTTTTTGATCAGAAAAAGCGCTGTGTTTTATGTCCGAAAATAATAATTAAATAAAAAGCAATAATAATTAAATAATAATTAAATAAAAGGCAATTTATAAATAGAGATTAGAGTTTTTGTAAAGATTATTAAACTCTAACAGGCTTATTATAACATACTCGTGTTATGAAATATCTGGCAATAAGTCGGGCGTACTTTATTATTCTTGGGACAAGTTGAGGATACGTGGAAAGACAATATGCAGCTTAGGGTGGATAAGGAAGACTATGTGAATGGGGGATCCAGCTCAGAGCTGTTGTCAATTATTTGACTCTTAACTGCGATTACGATCAATATCTCCAGTACATCCCTCTTTCATCCGACACGCGTAACTATTTGCAATCAGATGGTTCATCTTTAATTCCGCAAATGGGTGAGGCAATTGTCTTGGATAACCAGGTCAGTCGTAGTTGGATCATATTGTCACACCTCATACAGGATGCAGAAAAATATTTTCCAAGTTGGAGATGGAGGGATAACCAAACCCAACCAAATCTTATGACCTACAGAGTCTATATAATATATTTAAGTGCATGTAAATTATAAGGTTTAATTGATTATATTATTTGTTTAATTTTAATAATTAAAAAAAAATTAATGAATTAAATACGCTTTATCTTTAAATGTATATATGAACATACCCTACGAGATAAAAAAAAACTGTCAGCAAGTCGGGCGAAACTTTATTATTCTTAGGACAAGTTGCGGATGAGTGGAAAGTCAATATGCAGGTTAGAGTGGTTAGGGAAGACTAAGTGAAAGGGAGTTCTTAGGCAGAGCTGTTGTCAATTTAACAATATTTCATTCGTTTCTGCAAGATTGGATTTTTATAAGGGGAGGAGAAGGGGTAATAGTAAGCCTGGGTGGATGTTAATAGCTTTTTAATTGATTGATTGAAGCACGTCCAATATTCTCTGTATAGAATGTGTTTCATAGACGAAGTTGCATGGAATTCTCATAAAATTCGGTGTATTTTACATTCACGAAACCGAACATTTGTATGGGAGTGGGTGGAGGAGGTAAGGGAAATGTAAAATTTGTGATGCAGTTTTATTTCATTTCTTTTGTAAGGTACTCGTACAAAATTTCAAGTTTGTAGCTTTTAATTTGTTGGCTAGCAGTTGATTTATTGAAATTGGTCGAAATCATACTTTTGTATGGGAAGGGATAGAAGGGCAAGTGCCATCTAAAAACTTTTGACGCAGTTCCGTTTTAACTATTTTTAAAAGTTTTTATGCAAAATTTGAAATTGATAGCTTTTAATTTTTAGGTGATAATTGATTTTTTAAAAATGGTCGAAAAATAATTTTGTATGGGAGTGGGTAGAAGTTCGGAATTTTTTTTTTATATATAATAATTAGCCTTTATGTAAGCTGATTCCAGTGGACCTATATGCCACCATGATGGTCTAAAAATATAAATTTTTTATGCTAAGTAATTTCGAAGATATAATCGTTTGAAAAAAAAATCGGCCGGCAATTGGTTCTTAGACCCCCCTTTTTGCAGCCCAATGGATAAAAAAATTAAATTAATTTTAAAAGTTGTCCCACAAATCCTTTTATATGTATGTCGATTTTTAGCTTCCTAGATGTAATCATGTTTGAGATATTTGAATTCTTAGTTTTCGGTTTAAGTGCTCCCCCCAAGTTTTCAAGTTCAAGCACAATACATTAGTTTTAAAATAATAAAGTAAAATTATACAGATTAAAAAAAATATACATATATATAAACGAAAATATGGCAACACGAAATGGATATGCAAGCTTAGGCTACCGACACATGATGCGAGTTAATATATATTAACTTCCTATTTCGATAAAAGTAGGCCGAATTATGTATAGGATAATGATACTAGTAATATCGAAAAGCGAGATAATATATATTAACTCGCATCGTGTGTCGATAGCCTTAGGAACGCAAAAATTAAAAAAAAATCCAAGCAGCATAAACAACAACAACACAACTGAAAAATAATTTACAGTCCGGGGTCCGCAACTGCAAGACCCGCACAAGTATTAGGCCTATGTACGGGACAACTAGCACACCGAAGACCCCGGTCCGTTAAGCAACACTTAGCTGGAACTTGTAGACTTAGAAATCCGACGGCGGTTTGACCCCCTCGTAAAGGTCACAATGTAAAATTTGTATAGAGCACTCGTGACGGAAAAACGGCAAGAAACAAGCAATAAAATGATTTCGAAAAAAAAAGATGAGACTGCGAAAAGCACGTCCGGCCCCGATAGATTCAACAGTAATAATAGTTTATGTTGGTATCATTTTAAATTTGAGAATAAAGCTCAGAAGTGCATTCAACCATGCAATTACTCTAGCAGTACCAATTCTTTAGCCTCAAACAAACTAAAACATCCTACTATCCAAGGTGGTGGGGTGCTAAAAAAAACTGCCGTCTTTTCCTAAAAGATAAGAAAAAAAGTTTAAAATTTGTAATCGATACTGGCGCTGATTGGTTAGTAATTCATTGCAAAGCACTTACGATCAAGTCTCACAAAAATAAAGATTTCTGTCTTTCGGCAGCAAACGGGTTAACTTTAAATACCTTTGGGAGTAAATAGATTGAAGTTAATCTCGGTTTACGTCACTCACGTTTGCACGGTGTTACAATTGCCCAAGTTGACAAACCCATTATAGGATCAGATGTTTTGGTGGAATTTGGGCTAGTGGTCGATTTAAAAGGCAAACGCATAATTGATAGTAAGACAAAATTATCTGTAAATGCAATCACAATTAACTGTGACGTAGCTCCTAGTCCAATAAACTACTCCCTAAATAGCACATTCTTGTTCTTCTTACAATGGCGCTACAGCTTAAATTCGACCTTGGTCTTCTGATATTCAGGTTCCTTAACATTTTTCATTACTTATTGTGGAAGGGTTGTTAGCTCTTCGCATAACCCTCTTTCTACGAATTTTTTATTTTCGTAGATTGAGGTGACCAAGGTATATCCAAGCAGGCAATGTGCTGGAATATATATTGCGTCGACCGGGATTTGAACTCACGACCTTCGCTTTACAAGACCAACACGCTACCTACGGCGAAATATTAAGCAAATTTCCATCGCTGACTGCGTCCGTCAATTTCAGCGATCCAGTAAAACATAGTGTTACTCATCGTATCTTAACCGAAGGATCCATTTTCTAAGCTACGTCGTCTAGACCCTGAAAAATTTCGCGCAACCCAGCTCAAATTCAAGCACATGATCGAGATAGGGATTTGCCAAACTCACGGGCTGTCGCATTTTCTCAAAAATTTACTTACTCCGAGCTTATCACCAAATCCCTGTTGCTCGAGAAGATATGCGCAAAACAGCCATCATAACTCCTTTCGGGTTATTCGAATTTCCAAGGATGAGTTCGGACTTCGAAATGCTGGACAAACTTTCCAGCATTTCATGAACGAAGTCATTAGCCGGCCGGATTTTGTATTCGTTTATGTATACGATATTAGTGATTAGCAAAGATGAATAAACGTATCAAACCAATTTACTTCTGTTCATCATAATTTGAATTGGCAATCAAACATTCCAACTACGTTTTTGGAGCTAAAAACCTCGAATATCTGAGCTATTCAATCTCTAAGGAGGGAATTGTTCCATCACGAGACAGAGTACAAGCAATCTGACAGCGGACAGCGTTGTACATTCACTGTTCCATTTAACATGTGTGCTTCTATGATGGAAAGATATAGAGTACTGGTGAGGAAATGCATGCGTGCGTGTAAGGAGGAGACCGAGTATCTGCATTACATTTCAAACCGCGTGCTCTATGATACTGCAGATGTGATGAGAATCGATTCCACCATAATACATCTAGGGTGGCTAGGGTGTAGCCTAGTGCATAGCGTGTTGGTCTACAATGCGAAGGTCGTGATTTCAAATCCCGGTCGACGCATAATTCTAGCACACGTTCTGCTTGGGTGTACCTTAGTTACCTCAATCTACGAAAATTAAAATTTGTAGATAGAGAGTTGTGCGAAGGGCTAACAACACATCCACAATAATTAATGAAAAATGTTAAGGAACCTGAAAATCAGGAGGCCAAGGTCCGATTTGGGCTGTAGTGCCATTGTCGAATAGAATAATCCATCTGATTCGTAACCATATTTATAGATCCTCGCAATAAGGTGAAAATCCTTGGATCTCACAACTCTTCTTTCCGAGTCCCCTATATATTTCGAAAATACACTCAAAATAGGGTATATCCCTCCTTAAGCATTCACATACCGCGACAGCTTGGGCTACATAACAGACGCAAAGAATGTACTTGTTTTGGCTTAACGATAGTAATCGTTAAGATACGTGAGTAGGATTTGTCTAGCTCTTCCTCTTTTGAATATTTCAAAATTTAGAGTAAATTTTATGATGAAAATTTAGATTATAAGATAGCTCTGTAAAAATTGCAAATAATAGAGAATAATTGTATAGGTACATTGTAATTTAAGTTATGCTATGAGTAGTTAAGATTAATTTAGGCTTAATTTTTATAATTTTGTTCTAGTTAGTTAATTTAAATTTTTAATGCATTATGGATTATGTAGCATTATGTAAATCAATTAGGTTAAGGAGGAATAAATAACAAAACGGATTCGATAATTTGTTGGTTATTAGTTGATTTAATGAAATTGGTCGAAATCATAGTTTTGTATGGGAGGGGCTAGAAGGGCTAGCGCGATCTCAAAACTTTTGACGCAATTCTATTTCGACTATTTTTAAAAGTTTTTGTGCAAAATTTCAAATTGATAGCTTTTAATAGTTAGGTGATAAATGATTTCTTGAAAATGGTCGAAAAAATAATTTTGCATGGGAGGGGGTAGAAGTTTTAAAGGTATTCGACCAGTTAATATTTTCTATATTTAAATATTTTATTTTTTTTTAAATGCATTTCGCAAATTTTCAAGTTTCTACCTTAAAATTTCATTCAAAAATTTTCAGTTTATGTGATTTTTTCAATGCACATGAAACACCTTGTGCATGTTAAACCGGGGGGCGGGGGTGGTTCGGTTTATAACAATTATGGATCAAGTTATTATTAGTTTTCTATGTATATCAAATAAATGTATTCACATGCAAAATTTAAACTTTGTATCTGTCATTAGAGCCCAAAACAAATCACTCAAAATTTTCGACATTTTTGCTTATCACCTCCCTCCCCTTACACCTCCCAAATTAAAATATTAACCAAAATTAACCACTATATAGTTCTACAATCTGACAAATTTTCGATTTGATATCTGTACTCTTTTTTGAGATATAAGGAATTGTAAGTTTAAAAAGTGCGCCATTTCTGAAATGCTCCACATTTCCCCCCACTACTATTATTTCAACATGTTATATTTTTTTTTTGTATTTTCCTAGTATAGCTTAATATATGTTTTAAGTTCTAATTACATAGCTTAAGGGATATTTGAAATATTCAGTTTTAAGTGTTTTTCTTTGCACCCCCCTGACCATCCCCCTTACAATAATTAGCCACTCTCTAAGCTGATTCCGTTGGAGCTGTATGCCACCTTAACGGTCCCAATATATGAAATTTTTACAATAAGTGATTTCGAAGATATAATCATTTGAAAAAACAATTCAGCCGACAATTTGTTTTTAGCCCCCTCTTTTCGGACGCCAATAGGTAAAAAAATTAAATTATTTTTAAGGTTTGTTCCACAGCCTTCTATATATCTCTACTGATTTTTAACTTCCTATCTGCATTCGTGGTGGAGATATTAGCAAGTGTAGTTTTTGACTTTTTCCCTCCCCGCCTCCCCTTTCTACCTAACACCACCCAAAATTTAGAAAATAGAGCTCACTTACCTAATTAACAATTCACCCAAAAACGAACATTCTACCTTTAACGGTCTCGGAGATATGAGTCCATATGTACGGCGGACGGCGTACGGCGGGACGGATTTTTTTTTTGCATTTTTAGGCTAATTTAGTCATAAGACGCGAAAAAACAAAATTTCAGGGTAGCAAATTTTTTTTTTCTGTTTCGATCACAATACATCATTATTAGAGGAATAAAGTAAAATTAGCATTTGGAGAAAATATTTTTTTTACAGTATAAATAGCTGCTACCTATTTACATGGATATCAATGTTATAGTTTATTATTTTTATGGTTATCGTTCGGTAATATTTCGTATTGTCCTCGATATTATACGTCATATCAAGTGTACAATTTGTTGGGCTCGAAATCGATTTGATTTATTTGTAGTGCGGCCAGTATCTAGCTGAAATAAATTGTTGCGATTATTCAAATATTCGATTGAATTTTATCGATGTCGGCCCCGGCTAGAAGTTTATTGAGAGTTGGAAATGTACTCCAGATGATTGAAATGAAACATCCTGGCCACTTTATGTGATAGTGGACCCAATAAATATAGAGCCTGTCTGAGGTATTGTACAAAAAGTGATTGATAAGTCCAGTACTTATGGGAAACAGTAACAAAAAACGTATTCGCCTTTTGTTATTCGGTTATTGGTTAAACCCTTCTGGATTATAGTTTTAAAATTAACTCTCCGCCATAAATATGATTCAAGTTACACAAAAAAATGAGTTTTTGTTAAAGTTATCGATTTATACCTTGTGATTAAAACGTGCAAATTAACTTTGTTTCGCTGAGCACGTTTAAGCCATAATAATATAATGTGATTGCTTGTTAAAGGAATTCGTGGTTTTGCAGAAAAAGCTGAAAACATTTTTTGTACAAAATATCTGCCAACAAGTCGAGCGCAACTTTATTATTCTTTTGACAAGTTGAAGACGCGTCGGGATTGGTATGAGAAGGGGGGGGGGGGCGATAGCAGAATATGTTTGATGTTAATAATTATTTGATTGATTGTTTGAATTGCGTTCAACATTTTCTACATATTACGTTAGTTTCATAGACGAAGAAAATTCTATGAAATCGCTGGATTTTATATTCATGAAACCATACATTTGTATAGTAGGGTGGAGTAGTTGGGGGAGTTATAAAAATTGTATTCTTTCGTTTCTTTCGAAAGGCTTTTAATTTGCTGGTGATTCGATGATTTATTGAAATTGGTCAAAATTTCACTTTTGTATGGAAGAAAGATTGAGTAACTTTTGATGCAATTGTGTTCAAGTATTTATAAAAGAGTTTATACAAATTGTCAAGCTATTAACTTCTAATGAGTTGGTTAATAATTTACTTATATATTGTTGTTGCAGGTGAAACGGCGACTTTCGCGATGAAATGAAGTTAGTTGCGATTTTCATGTCTCAAACTGCCGTCAGGTGGCTCTGGTAGCAATGAATATTAAAGTATAAATACTCCTACATTTGGTCATGGCATCATTTTAGTTTGTTATATGGTTGTACTACGTGGAAAATGACCGTTCGACTTACCAAGAAACTACAGACTTTCGTAAACCAATGCCTCCGGCGCATTTTAGGAATATTCTCGCCAGAAGTAATCTCCAACGACGAATTTTGGAGTACAACTCGCCAGACTAAAATAGGTATTAAGATTCAACGGCGAAAGTGGCAGTGGATCGGTCATACTTTGAGGAAACCAGAGCGAAACATCGCAAAACTGGCTCTGGATTATAACCCTCAAGGAAGACGTCGGGTTGGTCGACCATGTAACACATGGAAGCGAGCAGTTGAGCAGGAGGCCAGAGGAATAAACAAGTCCTGGCAACAGCTTAAAGCCGATGCTCAGGATCGCGCCTTGTGGAAGAGAGTTGTTTCTGTCCTATGCCCCTATAGGGGGTCTTAACAGGAATTTGATCATTTTAGTTTTGGACTTCATAGAGATCGGAGAGAAAAAATATAAAAACAAAACATGGAATCGAGTCAAAAACGGTTACTTTTTCTTTACGAGTTCAAACTTGGCCACAACGCAAGGGAGCCAACCAAAACCATCAACAGGGCATTTGGAGGTGATACAGTAAGCGAACGAACCACACAACGATGGTTTGAAAAATTCCGATCAGGAGATATGACCCTTCAAAGTGAGCCAAGTGGTCACCCAGGACCATCGATGACAGCGACGAGCTGCGTTTACTAGAGGAGTCTAACTCACGCCAAACTGTAAGGGACAATGCAGAGAAACTGGGCGTATACTACTCAACAGTTTCCGGTACTTGCAACAACTTGGAAAAGTCAAAAAGCTCGATAAGTGGGTTCCGCATGAGTTTACTAAGCAAAACATGACGCGGAATAACGGTCAAAAAATTAAACAAGTTGCAGTATGAGACTCTTTCTCATCCACCATATTCACCAGACCTCTCACCAATCGATTACCACTTTCTTAAACATTTGGATCATTTTTTGGCGGAGAAACAATTTAACAATGAAGCAGTCATAAAAAATGCCTTCGAGAAATTTCTTCAGTCTAGAAAGTCGGACTTCTACGAAACTGGCATAAATGTACTTGTATCTCGTTGGGAGGAGAGTATTGCATCTGCTGGTATCTTCTTTGATTAACAAAATTTAGTTTTATAAGAGTTAATGATGTTTGAAATTTCACTAGCAAAGTCGCCATTTCATCTGCAACAACATAATACTTTTGTAGGGGTGGGGTAGCAGTTTTGAAGGTTTTTTACTAGTTAATATCTAGAAATTCAAAGCATTTTTACACTATATGAAATTTTTGAGTAAATTGTGTTTGCCTCACCGTTAGTAACGCTAAGAAATAATGATCGCACAGAGTCGCCAACAGTACAGAAATATGTCTTGTCGCTCAAAATCCTCGATTTCGAGTGACGGTTTGTATGTCTGACTGTAACTCTCGAACACTATCTGGCTGAAATTTTTTTTAAGTAATTTTTAGTAAAAAATAAATTCTAAGTTCGTGAGTGGGCTACCCGCAAGGGGGCAGTTGCAGGATGAGGTTTTACTCTCTCTCTCTTTGGAGATTAGCAACTCCACGGACCTGAGCTAACTATCCTCCTGTGGGCTGTAGAATTCACCCACAGCCAGTCCTGCTTGCCCTAGAAATGGCAAATGGACACTCACTGTATCATGATTGGCTTCTGGAACGTTCGAACATTGAATGACGGGGGAAGAGCTGGAGTTACTCGGTCCTTGCACCGCCAATCAGTGATCGATCGTGAAATGGAGCACTATAACATCCAAATCTTGGGCTTGAGCGAGGTCAGGTGGACAGGATGAGGAGAAGAACGAACCCCTAGTGGAAACACTATTGTGTACATTGGCCCTGAAAGTGAAGCCAAAAATGGCGTGGCGTTCGTTCTTACATCGAGAGCGAGAAACAGTCTCATTAGCTGGGAACCAATCTCGGATAGGATTATCGTCATAGGGCTCAGGACCAGTGTCAGGAATGTCACAATTCTGCAATGTGCTACGCACCAACTAATACCGCAACATCTGGTGACAAAGAGGAGTTTTAAAGCTAAATGAGTGCCACCTACGAACGTGTTCCACGAGGTGATATTATTATCATCTCAGGAGATATGAAAGCTCAGGTTGGATCAGACAACACTGGACTTGAACACGTCATGGGGGGGTATAGTGACCCTTGGGTCGACGCGTCACGACCTTGGATTAAGAGACTCGAAAACGGCGAATTATTTGTGGAGTTTTGTAGTACTCGGCAAATGGTCATCGGAGGGACCCTTTTTCTACACAATAGTCATCATAAAACATCTTGGGTCACCCCTGATGGTTTTACTCAGAACCAGATCGACCATTTGGCTATAAGTCGCCGATGGAGAAGATGTGCGAGCAAAACGTGGAGCTGACGTGCGGAGCGATCACCACTTGATGATTGCCTGCTTGAGATTGTGTTCAGCAGCTATCCAACGACCACAAGTTCTTCAAATGAAGCGCAAGCTTAATGTGGATAAACTCAGAGATACAAACAAAAAACGCGAATACACCACTATTCTACGGAAAAGTCATCCACATTGGGTGAATATGAAATGCGCGCACTGAACGCCAATTGGGAGGCAACCAGAAACACTTTTCTAACTAGTGCTGAAGAATCTGTGGGATATGTGCAAAGCGGTGAGAAACCCTGGATGTCGCAAGACACATGGGACATGGTTGGCAATCGAGAAAAAGCCAAATTGGCAATCATCTCTCAACCAGATGTCAACCAACGAACGCCCGACCTGAGGCAGAACTATCGCGATGCTCATATACAGCTTAAAAAGGCTGTTAGACGCGACAAGAGAAAGGTCACTGAAGATCTGGCAAACAAGGCAGAATCTGCGGCCTACCTTGTGGATATGGGTTCACTATTCAAAATGATGAAACAGTTGATGAAGAGGAATTTCACCGCCAACCGCCTGGTGAGAGATGTCAACGAAATTCTCCTTAATATGAGTGAATACCAGTTGCGGCGATGGAAGGAATACTTCTCTGATATTTTAAACATCTTGTCAGAGGAAGATATTCCAGAAACAGTAGTTGTTCAACTACCAAACATCCAACCACAACATCCTCTATTAGGGACGATCCCCCAGATAAGGAAGAGATAGTTTCCGCCATTCGGTCAATGGCGGAAACGAAACCTCCAGGTTTAGACGGACTACCAACCGAACTCCTCAAAGCGGACCCAGAAATAACAGCCGATATACTCCTCCCACTATTTAGTGACGTGTGGAATGAAGGAATATATTCGACTGAATGAAAGGAGGGCGTCATTGTGGAAATTCCAAAAAAGGGCGACCTTCGGAATTGTGGCAATTGGCGTGATATATATTCGCCACTACATCTCATGTTTGTGGACTTTGAGAAGGCTGTCGATAGCGTACTCCAGATTACATATGGAATGCTTTGCGTAGGAGAGGTATTTCAGATAAGGGCATAGCTATGATTAAAGAATCCTACGAAGATGCAAGGTGTCGCGTCTTGCATAGAGGAGAGCTGTCCGAGAGCTTCCCTGTGCGAACGGGTGTCAGACAAGGCTGCATATTATCACCAGCCCTGTTTCTGTTGGTAATAAATGACATCTCGAAAGCTGCACTGGACGGTGAGAAAGGTAAAGGTCTTCAATGGAGACTTTTTCACATCTCAAGTCACCTTGATTACGCTGATGACGTGTGTTTGCTTGCACATAACCGTTCGGACCTAGAGTCAAATGTTCGCTCGTGGCATTCTAAATGCAAAGAGGCGGGATTGAAAATAAATGTGCGTAAAACCATGTACATGCACATGGGTTCGAACGCAAGCACATCGATTGTTCTTAACAAACAGGATGTGAAAGATTTGCAAGATTTTTTGCTATCTCGGAAGAATTGTCAGCATGGACGTCGGAGCCGAAAAGGATGCTGAGGGTCGGCTAATTAAAGCTCGTCAGGCCTTCGGTATCCTTTCCCCTTTCTGGAGGTTAAGAGAGATCTCGTTTCGCACGAAACTGCGAGTTCTTGACGCATGCATCAAATCCGTGTTGTTATGTGGTTGTACTACGTGGAAAGTAACCGTTCGACTTACTGAGAAACTACAGACTTTCATGAACCAATGCCTCCAACGCACTTTAGGAATATTCTGGCCAGAAGTGATCTCCAACGACGAACTTGGAAGTACAACTAACCAGACTAAAATAGATATTGAGATTCAAAGGCGGAAGTGGCAGTGGATCGGTCATACTTTGAGGAAACCAGGACAAAACTTCGCCAAACAGACTCTGGATTATAATCCTCAAGGAAGACGTCGGGGTTCGACCATGTAATACATGGAAGCGTACAGTTGAGCAGGAGGCCAGAGGAATAAACAAGTCCTGGCAACAGCTTAATGCCGATGCTCAGGATCGCGCCTTGGGGAAGAGAGTTGTATCTGTCCTATACCCCTATAATAGGTCTTGAGAGGAATTTGATTGACTTGGAAAAAACATAATAGAGCTATGATTGGGCGTAAGACCCAATCATACGAAACTCTAAATGGAATAGGAAAGAGCTAATGTACCAGAAAGTATTTCATCTCAAACTCTTTCAAGAGTGAATAAATACTTTTTATGGGAGGCTACAGCCTCCCATAAAAAGTATACAGATGGGGAGGTTTGTCATTTCTGTTTATAACACAGAACGTTGTATGCAAAATGAATGTAAAGTTTGTCTGAATTTATGGCATTTGTATGGAAGGTGCAACATTGCTTTGTTACAGTTTTAAATGCAATAGCTCTCGTCGAAGTAGAAATACTTTTCTTAAATTTCCATCAAAAAAAATTCTGTGGCAGGGGATAGAAGAAGAAAGATGTATCCACATGCAAAATTTAAGCTTTGTATCTTTCACCAGGGCACTAAAAAAATCACTCAAAATTTTCGACATTTTTGCCGCTCCCCCCTTTTACCTAGACCACCAAAATTTAGATTATAAAGCTTACTTACCCAATCAAAAATCCATCCAAAACCAACATTCTACCTTTAACGGTCTCGGCGATAAGAATCCATATGTACAATTAAAAATATATAACGGTAAAGTAAGATGGTTCGCAAAAGGTGTTTGAGCAAGAGTTGTAGGGTTGGTAAGGCCTAGTAATTGACACCTTTTCAAATGTTGACATTTGTCATATAAAAACGCAAGAAATTTACCATGGAACGCTACGCAGTCGTTGAATTTTATTACGAAAATTCGCATTAAAATTCGAGCTAAATTTGATCGTAATCATGTGCCTCCTGAAACGTATGTGTGCAACCTACTCAAAAAATTTCAAGAGACTAGCTCAGTGCAAAATGTGAAGACACCAAAACGACTTCGGCCCGGACGTTCGGCCGCAGTGAACGAAAGTGTTGAAGACGACCTCAATTCGTCACCATCCTCAAGAACTTGACTTATCCACGTCTGCATTGCAGCGAATATTGGCGAAAAATTTGGCTCCACATGCATTCAACCTCCGTTTGACTGAAGAACTGCAGCCGACGGACCACCAGCAGTGCCGTACGTTCTCTGATTGGTTCTTGGATACATATCCTACACTTCTTGTTAATTCATATCATATTATTTTTTAATTTATAAAGTAATTTTCATTTCATTCTTATGTTTGTAATATTTTTTTGAGTTTTTCTTATTTTATTTCATTATTCTAATAATAAAGTATTATGATCGACACAGAAAAAAAAAATTTGCTACCCTGAAATTTTGTTTTTTCGCGTTTCATGACTAAATTAGCCTAAAAATGCAAAAAAAAAAATCCGTCCCGCCGTACGCCGTACATATGGACTCATATCTCCGAGACCGTTAAAGGTAGAATGTTCGTTTTTGGGTGGATTTTTGATTGGGTAAATGAGCTCTAATTTCAAAATTTTGGGGACTGTTAGGTGGAAGGGGGAGGCGGGGGAGGGAAAAAGTCAAAAATTACACTTGCTAATATTTCCACCAGAAATGCAGATAGGAAAGTGAAAATCAGCTGAGATATAGAGAGGATTGTGGGACAAACTACAAAAATAATTTAATTTTCTTATCCATTGGCGTCCGAAAAGGGGGGCTAATTCAAATTGTCGACCGAATTGTTTTTTCATATGATTATATCTTCGAAATTACTTATCATAAAAAATTCATATTTTGGGACCATGAAGACGGCTTATAGCTCCACCAGAATCAGCTTAAAAAGAGGCTAATTACTGCAAGGGGGAGGGTCAGAGGGGTTCAAAGAAAAACATTTATAAATAAATAGCTCAACTATCTCTTAAGCTATGCAATTGAAACTTGAAACATAAATTAATCTATACTAGTGAAAAACGAAAAAAATATAGCCTGTGGAACTAATAGCAGTGGCGGTAAATGGGGAGCATTTTAAGAATGGCGCACTTTTCAAAATTACAAATCGTTATTTCTCAAAATTGAGAGCAGATATTAAATTGAAAAATTGTCAGATTGTAGAACAAAACAATTATTAATTTTGGTAAAAATTTTGAGTAGGGAGGTGGTAAGCAGAAATGTCCAAAATTTTGAGTAATTTTTTTAGGGCTGTGGTGAAAGATACAAAGTTTAAATTTTGCATTCGGATACAACTATTTGATATACATAAAAAAAACATAACAACTTGTTCCACAATTGTTATAAACCGACCCCTCCGGTCTAACGTGCACAAGGTGTTTCATGTGCATTGAAAAAAACACTTAAACTGAAAATGTTTGACTGAAATTTTAAGGTAGGAACTTGAAAATTTGCAAAATGTATTTAAAAAAAATCCTTAAATATATGAAATATTAACTGGTGGAATACCTTTAAAACTTCTACTCCCTCCCATACAAAATTATTTTTTCGACCATTTTCAAGAAATCAATTATCACCTAACTATTAAAAGCTATCAATTTCAAATTTTGCATAAGAACTTCTAAGAATAGTTGAAACAAAATTGCCTCAAAAGTTTTGAAATCGCGCATGCCCTCTACCACCTCCCATACAAAAGTATGATTTCGACCAATTCCATTAACAACTAATAACAAACAAATTAAAAGCTACGAAATTGAAATTTTGTACCTTACAAGAGAAATGAAATAAAATTGCATCACACATTTTACGATTCCCTTACCCGCTCTACCCCCTCCCATACAAATGTTCGGTTTCGTGAATGTAGAATACACCGAATTTTATGAAAATTCTATGCAGCATCGTTTATGAAACACATTCTATACAGAGAATATTGGTCATGATTCAAGCAATCAATTAAGAAGTTATTAACATCCACCCACCCTTACTATCACCCCTCCCGCTCCCCTCACAAAAACCCAAACTTGCATAAACGAATGAAATATTGTTAAATTAATAACAGCCCTGACCAAAAGTTTCTCTTTCACTTAGTCTCCCAAACCACTCTAACCTGCATATTGACTTTCCACTCATCTGCAACTTGTCCTAAAAATAATAAAGTTTCGCCCGACTTGTTGGCAGTTTATTTTTTATGAAACGTAATTATAAAATGATTATTTTTTGTCATTTTCGATCATTTCAATGCTATTGAAACCTAATATCTATTCTCTATATTGCATTTTACTTATTTCTTATTTTTACACATTCAGTAAAATACTTTAATTGCTATAGTAAACCTTTTATTCACCACGTGGATTTTGTTTTGTACTGGGAGGACGTCTTTATAAGTGTGTCATAAATTATTGCGTAGAATAATTAAATTGAAATTCTTCAAGATTTGATGATTTGACGACTCTAGCTTTGCAACAGCGTATACTCTCTGATGAACTTACGAATACAGCCATGATTGCATTTGGAGAAAAATTCAGAAAAGTGTCTAGCTTTTTTTCTTCTTGAACGTTTTTAAGAACTGTGCGCAGTTTTAAGTACTTAATTAAAAATTCACAAACAAAAATTTTTAAGGAATAATTTATATTCAGGTGTAGGATTTTTTCTTAAAGAAAACCACTGAATCTTTCTCTGCGCTAATGCCGAGTTATGGGAGGTGAGTTAGCAGGTGTCGTTTGTAACATCTCCACCCGACTCTACTACGGAGTATCTTTTTCTTGTATGGAGTGACTACTATGGCCAGTATTTCAAGTTAAGCGATATTAGAAGAAGAGGAAACAATTTCTTCTTCTCTAAAATTCATCATATTAATTTTTAATTGAAATATTATTAAATTTTTAATTTCGAGAGACTCAGCAATATTTTTTTTTCCTGGAAAATAGACGACCAGGAAAACAATCAATTAAGCACACGGGAAATGCGAAATACAACAACTTCCGGAGCCAAAACGAAACAAATTAGCATACAACGTTTTCTACAAGGGAGCTCCAGGATGGAGGAAACGAGTGCGAAGGATTGGAAGACCATTGTTCCACCATGAGACCATGATGCTCGAATTTAACACATGGCTGAATTCAGGACAGCCGTAGATTTTCCCGTGAAATTCGGGATTGACTAAGCGATTTTCTTTGCTGCTTTCTGTGTGCTTACTGTAACTCGACTCGGAAGCGACTTTGTAGTTATCCATATCAGTTTTCCACTTTGCAGTTGAACCGGTTAAGTTTCAGAAAAGTTTTTAAAATAAAAAACGCTCTGTTATTTTCATTGTTGCTGCACGTAGCTGTCGCATTGCTTATCGCGACTTTCTCCGTGAAGGTCCCTGCCCAGATAAAAACATTCACCAGGCAAAATTATCCAACAATCTTTCTTATTTGTTATGTGAAATTAACATAACGAACCAGATGGCTAGAAAGCAAATGAAAATGTTAATTTCAATTACAGTAATTACATATTTTAGATAGATTGTAGAAGAGTTAGGGAATTAAGATAAATCGGACTGAAAACAACTCAGTCCCAAGCTATTGGTAATGATCTCAGTTAATGACACCGTGAATTTGTTATTTTCGGAAACTTGCTCCAATTTGAAATTAAGCTTACGGAACTTGACAAATCATCCTTTAATTCGGCCAAACGTGTAAAACCAGTCAGCAAGACGGGTGGCGAGGCTTACTAGTTTGAAGAGTTCGGTGGGGAAGCAGGAAGAGGAATATCGACATTTTGAGAATATCAGGGCGAGAATATCTGAAGGTTGTCATGTACGTGACAGGAATAATTGAAGAGGTAACTTATGATAGCGTTCAGGGCAAAAGGAAAATGTTGAGTAAATAAGGGAGCGTTAAGACGACTTATCCTTCGCCAGTTCTTCAGATTCGGTGTACTGCACCAGCTGCCATCCACCATAGTTTGCTTCCATCCTGAAGGTAAATGACATTATTCATTAGGACCTAGAAATAAAACAAAAACTTTTTCAAGTTAGCTACATGTTGATTGGAATTAAACAGACTTACGAGAATAGTTAATTATGAAATTAATCGTTTAATTGTACTCACTATTTAACAAATCCGAATATAATTCCTTTTATGATTAATGTGAAACATTCCTCGAGGCTTAGCATGCGTGCTGTATCAATTAAGTTGGCATTTCACCATTCCGCTTTTTGTTTTCCGAAAGAATTGGAAAATATTTTCTGGACGTAGCGCAATTCTTCCGAAATACCAAGAAAACTGACGGTAGTCATCGGCTCAACGTGCCACAGGATATCTACCCTTAGCACTATGAACCCTAAGCTAATAACATACATATGTATAACGAATCTGGGATCCTTGAACCCTTGAGCTCAGATTTAATGGACGGAAATACTAACAGATGGCTACAAACAGAAAACTCCCGTGGGTGAGCTTCATAGCATGCGAAAATTATTTGCGAAAATAACCATTTCGGCAGTTCCGTGAGTCGGCATGTCAGTAAACCGTCAATGCTGATTTGACAGTCAACACAGGTATAATAGAGCGAGTTGTTGTTCCAACTGGCAAAACAACGCGCATGAAGGCCTTATTTTTCAAGAGGACACTGCAAATTGCCAGAGGATTTAGCTACGTTTGCTCGCTCGACAATTTCCCACGCCTACAGGCAATTAAAAAAGTTTTCACTAGGCTTTGTCACTCGCACTGCAATCTTTGTCACCGACAACAATAAGTGGCATATTATGAGTACTTGCATACATATGTATGTACATAGCACAGAGCTATTTCCTCCGCTTTTTGCCGAATAAAAAACTTTCCTGTACAACTGAGATGCAATTATTGAATGTGAGTAATCATTTCCGCGACACTAACCACTCAATTTTCTGGGCGGGATACGTCTGTACGAGTACTACCCCGGTTAGGTGGACTTTTTAGCTGTCGCCTACAAGAAATTGTCGACTTGGACGAATTCGTGGAAGAGTTAAAAAACATAAGGAAGTGCAATTAATTATAGGTTTAATGCTATTTATTTATTTATTTCTCAGTTTTATTACAATCTTTTTGAGTTTGAACATACATTAATACATATGAAGAGTTGTTGGATGTATATAAATAAATAAACTGCCAACAAATCGGGCGCAACTTTAATATTCTTGGAACAAGTTGAGGACTCCGCCATAGACGGTCCCAAGCCCGAGTTGAGAAAGGAGGAGGGAACATGGAGTTAACCTGAATGGCCAGTAACACCAGTGCGTCTCAGGAAGTAGGCAAAAAGTATGACATAGTTGGACTTGCAGCATAGCTGTGAGAACTCCAGCATGTCATATTTAGCTCAAAACTCCCACCCTTTTCCTACTAGGGTGTAATAAATAAGTAGGACCGGTCCTCCAGGTCGGGGGTTGGGCGAGGCGCCGACAACGCATCACCGGAAAAAGAACACTGTCCAGAAACCTGAAGAACAGCCTCGGAAAGGATGGACTCAACGGCAACGACCCCGCAAACGAAAAATGGACTACTCTATTGGATCTTGGAATGTTCGATCCTTATTTAGGACAGGAGCTCTGAAAGAGTTTCTCGAAGAAGTGGCAAAACACAACATAAACATAACTGCCATCCAAGAAACGAAATGGCTCGGTAACGAAATCATGGACATGAGATCACACACAATCTATCCAAGTGGAAAATTGTCGGGAAGCAGAGAGTTTGGAGTCGCTTTTGTCGTTGATAAAAAATTTAAACAGCAGGTCACGAGCTTCAGACCAGTAAGTGAAAGATTGTGTGCAATCCGAATAAAGACTAAATTCTTCAACACTTGGTTGATCAACGTTCACGCACCAACAGAAGACAAGGACGATATAACTAAAGACGAATTTTATGCCACCCTAGAGACAACCTATGACTCACTGCCCTCGAATGACCTAAAAATTGTCTTAGGGAATTTTAATGCAAAAGTCGGAAAGGAGGAGGCTCATAGAGGAACAACAGGAGGGCACAGTCTCCATGACATAACCAACGACAATGGCCAACGTCTTATTGATTTCGCAAGCAGCAAAAATATCATAGTAAGCTCTACGTGATTCCCACATCGCGATATTCATAAACGAACGTGGGCATCACCAGATGGTCACACCTTCAACCAAATAGACCACGTTCTAATTGAGAAAAGGGCTGCTTCCAGCATACTTGATGTACGAACTCTCCGCGGTGCGAATTGTGACTCTGACCACTATCTAGTCAGAGCTAAGTATCGATGCAAAATAGCTTGTCGTGGATATTCGAAAACGAGTAGAGCTCGCAAATTCAATGTCGACAAGCTTAACGACGAAACGGTGGCGCAGGCTTACATGTTAGCATGTAATAAACACCTGACACCAATATATGAAGATATCAAAAATATGCCAGTGGAGAATGCGTGGATAAAAATACGAGACGGCATCAAATCCTCCGCGGAAGAGGTATTAGGGTATCAAGCACGGCGAAAAAATAATGATTGGTTCGACCAAGAATGTCGCGACGCAATAGATAGAAAGAACGAAGCTTACAAAATTTTTACTGAACGACCAACATGAGCCAAAAAAGAAAGATATGACGAGCTTAGGCGATATGCGAAAAAGACCTGCAGACGAAAACAAAGGAAGTACCATAATGACAAGATACAAAAAATGGACGACGACATGAGAAAAAATAAAACGCGGGACGCATACGCCATAGTAAAAGATTTAAAAAAGGGATATAAACCAAAAACCAGTCTCTGCAAAGACGCAGAGGGCAATATCATCAGCGACACAGAAGAAATCAAAAGGAGATGGGCTTCATACTTTGAACATCTTTTGAATCCCATCCCAGTAGCACCGATAACGACAAACAACATTTCAATTGAAGCCTCAACTGACGAACATGAACCATCATCGACACCACCCACGCTTGCTGAAATCAAAGCAGCCCTATGTGACCAAAAACGAAACAAAGCGCCGGGAATTGACGAAATACCAGTTGAACTTCTGAAAAACGGTAGAAACTGTGTCGCTGAAATACTATACAACATGATATGCAAAATTTGGACAGAGGAAATCATACCCGACGACTGGCGAAAAAGCATTATATGTCCAATTTACAAGAAAGGAGACAAACTCTGCTGTGAGAACTACAGAGGTATATCATTGTTGTGTACGTCCTATAAAATACTGACAAAAATAATTGAACGTCGTATTAAGCCCTATACTAATCAAATAATTGGCGAATACCAAGGAGGATTCAGAACCGGACGATCTACAACAGACCAGATATTCCCGGTGAAACAGGTGCTTGAGAAATGCTGGGAATATAACACAGACGTGCACCAAATATTCGTAGATTTTAAACAAGCATACGACAGTATCGACAGGAGCGTACTGTACCAAATCATGCTTGACTTTGGAATTCCTCCAAAACTAGTCCGACTAACAAGACTCACAATGACGAACACTGAATCCCAAGTGAGAATACAAACCGATTCCACAACCAGCTTTCGAACGGAATGTGGTTTAAAGCAGGGAGATGGTCTAGCTCCTATGCTTTTCAACTTGGCACTAGAGTATGTCGTCCGAAAAATCCCAGTCGACACCAACGGGACACTACTATTCAAGTCCACCCAACTAGTAGCATACGCTGACGACATTAACATTCTAGCAAGATCCTTCCCTAGTGCTAAGGAGGTATTTGTCAATCTTGACTCCGCCGCAAAAGAAGTCGGGTTGCGCTTTAATGTAAGCAAAACAAAAGTAATGACGCAAACAAGAAGGAGAACGCCAATCAGACAAAACATAACAATTGCGGAATATAATTTGGAGAGTGTGGACAACTTCATATATCTTGGGGCTAATCTAGCAAAGGACGGTAATGAAACAGACGAAATCAAACGACGGATAATACTTGCAAATAAGACGTATTATTCGGTACTTCCAATAATGAAATCCAAGAAAGTGCACAGGAACAATAAGCTGCGGATTTATAAAACTGTTATACGACCTGTGCTCTGTTATGGCAGCGAGACGTGGACATTAACGCGAACTTCCGAAAAAGCAGTTAACGCATTCGAAAGAAAGGTCCTCCGAAGAATTTTGGGACCTGTGAAGGAAGGAACGGAATGGCGAATAAGATACAACCATGAGTTGTATCAACTCTACGACGAGCCAGAAGCTTCAACGTTCATCAAGCTACGTAAACTGCAGTGGGCTGGCCATATAGAGCGAATGGAAGACAGAAGAATCCCCAAACGTGCTCTTAAAGGCAAAGCGAGTGGTAACCGGCCAGTAGGCAAACCACGCAAGCGATGGGAAGACTCGGTTGATGAAGACAGCAAAGCCATTTTAAAAATTAGCAGCTGGAGGACGCGGTCTTTGGATCGAGACGATTGGAGGCGACGACTTCAGGAGGCCAGGGCCCGATTTGGGCTGTCGCGCCATTGATGATGAAGTTGAGGATGTGTGGAAAGTCAATATGCAGGTTAGAGTGATTAGGGAAGACTAAGTGAACGGGAGTTCTTGGGCAGGGCTGTTGTCAATTTAATTGTGGAAACGATTAATAGCTCCAGTACATATAATCAATATTTCATTCGATTATGCAAGTTAAAAATGGTCGAAAAAATATTTTTGTATGGGAGGGGTAGAAGTTTCAAAGGTATAACATATTTCATATTTTTATGAATTTTTTTTAAATGCCTTTTGCAAATTTTCAAGTTTCTACCTCAAAATTGCGGTTAAAAAATTTCAGTTTTTTTTCAATGAACATGAAATACCTTGTGCACGTTAGACCGCGGTGGTGGGGGGAAGTCTGCTTAAAACAATTGTGGAACAAATTGTTAATTTTTGTCAATGTAAATTAAAGAGATGTATCCCCATGCAAAATTTAAACTTGGTATCTTTCACCAAAGCTCTAAAAAAATCACTCAAAAATTTTGGACAATTCTGCTTACCACCTCCCTATCCTTACACCTACCAGTTTAAAATTTTTATCAAAATTCAAAATTATGTAGTACTACAATCTGATACCAGTTGCGGCGATGGAAGGAATACTTCTCTGATATTTTGAACATCTTGTCAGAGGAAGATATTCCAGAAACAGAACAACTACCAAACATCCAACCGCAACAATCCTCTACAAGGGCCGATTCCCCAGATAAGGAAGAGATAGTTTCCGCTATTCGGTCAATGGCGGGAAGGAAAGCTCCAGGTATAGACGGACTACCAACCGAACTCCTCAAAGCGGACCCGGAAATAACAGCCGATATACTCCTCCCACTCTTTACTGAGCTGTGAAATGAAGGAAGATATCCAACTGAATGGAAGGAGGGCGTCATTGTGAAAATTCCGAAGAAGGGATTGTGGCAATTGGCGTGGTATATGTCTACTTACTGCCGTATCAAAAATTATGGCTAAGGTAATTCTCAATAGGATTAGTGATGTCGTCGAGAGCACTTTCGAAGCTTATCAGGCTGGATTCCGTAAAGGGTCGTCTTGTACCGACCAGACAAATTCCCTACAGATAATATTAGAGCAGTCAGCCGAAATGGGTTCGCCACTGCATCTCATGTTTCTGGACTTCAAGAAGGCTTTCGACAGCGTTAAGCGAGATTACATATGGAATGCTTTGCGTAGGAGAGGTATTCCAGATAAGGTCATAGCTATGATTAGAGAATACTACGAAGATGCAAGGTGTCGCATCTTGCATAGAGGAGAGCTGTCCGAGACCTTCCCTGTGCGAACGGGTGTCAGACAAGGCTGCAAATTATCACCAGCCTTGTTTCTGGTCGTAATAAATGACATCTCGAAAGCTGAACTGGAAGGTGGGGAAGGTAAAGGTCTTCAATGGAGACTTTTTCACATCTTAAGTCACCTTGATTATGCCGATGACGTGTGTTTGCTTGTACATAACCGTTCAGACTTAGAGTCAAATGTTCGCTCGTTGCATTTTAAATGCAAAGAGACGGGACTGAAAATAAATGTGCGTAAAACCAAGTATGTACATGCACATGGGTTCGAACGCAAGCACACCGATTGTTCTTAATAGACAGGATGTGGAAGAGGTGCAAGATTTTTGCTATCTTGTAAGCATTGTCAGCATGGACGGCGGAGCCGAAAAGGATATTGAGGCTAGGCTAAATAAAGCTCGTCAGGCCTTCAGTATCCTTTCCCCTTTCTGGAGGTTAAGAGAGATCTCCCTTCGCACGAAGCTCCGAGTTTTTGACGCATGCGTCAAATCCTAGTTGTTATATGATTATACTACGTGGAAAGTGACCGTTCGACTTACCAAGAAACTACAGACTTTCGTTAACCAATGCCTCCGACCCATTTTAGGAATATTCTGGCCAGAAGTAATCTCCAACGACGAACTTTGGAGTACAACTCGCCAGACTAAAATAGGTATTAAGATTCAACGGCGGAAGTGGCAGTGGATCGGTCATACTTTGAGGAAACCAGAGCGAAACATCGCAAAACAGGCTCGGGATTATAACCCTCAAGGAAGACGTCGGGTTGGTCGACCATGTAACACATGGAAGTGAGTAGTTGAGCAGGAGGCCAGAGGAATAAACAAGTCCTGGCAACAGCTTAAAGCCGATGCTCAGGATCGCGCCTTGTGGAAGAGAGTTGTTTCTGTCCTACACCCCTATATGGGGTCTTAAAAGGAATTTGATTGTTTTGATTAATTGATAGTCATGTCACATTGAACAAGATGTTCTACTTTAATAGACGATTATCTTGATAGTTACAAATATTATAGTTACAAACGAACCAAGACTGAAGTGATGGACTCAGTAATGAATAACATTATTAATTATTTTTCCTAGTAGTTGTCATTGCTACCCACTCTTGTATATACATTTATCAATTCCGTCAACAGTATTATTGGATGAAAAGGAGTAATACATACGGAAGTTTTCTGTGTCCACAACATAATCAAAGTCACTAAACTAGTAGTACACTTGTCAAACGTCCAAGATAAATCTTCTCTTACATGAAAAATGCTTTCGTAAAGGAAAGAGTTCTTTCTGACTTTATAAGTCTGCAGATGATTAGAACGAAATAAATAGACTAACAGACATTTTATTTACTTATATACGGGTATGTTTAGGACCAGAAATATCTCCGGATCATTATTTGAATTTTTTTTTTTGAGGCTATAAAGAAAATTTTCAGATGCTTAGAGAACGAATAATGCACATTTTAAATTGTTCTTCTTGGATGGCTTTATATTATGCATGAGAAAGCCCCTGAAATGCAGAAAACACTCCATGCTAGTTTATTTAAGTTACGACGTTTCCAGCAAATTTTCTAGAAAATCATAATTATGGCTTCAGTATAGCGAGTGTGTGTAATGCTTTTATCTTAAAAGTACAAATGAAATACGAAAGTTCGTAATGAAGTAGCAAGCTCGTAGGAGAAATTGAAGAAGTTTTGCTGTGATGGATTGAAAACATTAAACATACAATCTATTACATCTATTTGGAAGGAATTAGTGGATTTATGAAACATTACAGAGCTCAATTCCTTGGTAAATAATGCTGTTAGTAAAATATAAAAGTTGTTAATGAAATTATCACATTGACGATAATGGAGATGCAGATGGATTGTTGTTCTGGAAAGAAAATTGCAAAGACTTGATGATCATTTTTAAAGAAGGACATAACTAGGAGAGAATTTGTAAATGATTTGTAAGTGTGAATTATAAAAAAATTATTTCAATTGACTATATTTCCATGGACTGTTGTCGAAAAATATTAAGGTTTCTCTAATGGATAATAGTGGGCGAGCTAAAGTTCATGCTACGAAGCCTCGAGAATTGCAGAGGCGGTCAAATCTAGCTCTTGAGGCAAAAAGATGAACGGACGGATATCCGGATTCGAAATTTTTGAGTGCAAACATTAACCTCTGTGCAATCAATTTTCTTCGTCGAACCTGATTTCTTAGCAAAGTAAATTTAAGAGTGAGACTGCTTAGGTCAGCTTCGTATCTCGCTTTTCATTTCTATTATATTTGTTAGAGTCAGTAATCCTTACTAAAACTCTAATCACTATTTTTAAATTACTTTTTTATCTAATTATTATTTTTCGATTCAAAACGCAGAGCTTTTATTTGTTCAATCATTCTCGAATAAGTATTTTATTTTTTAATATCTATTTTTTATAGCCTACTTAAAAAGTCAAAATATTACAATTATATTAAGTGAAAATATTATATACCTGGCATTTCGATATAGTGTGCAGTGCGCATTGAAAATGAAATGTACAGGTTGTAACCAAAATACTTTATGTTATTTTAATTCAGAATAATAATTTATATAATAATTATAATATAATAATTATTCGGATATTATTAATATTGTAGGGTGCACTACAGTACCCCCTTTCTAGTGAAACGGTTATACCAAAAAAAAATTTTAATGATAATAATAAAAAAAAAAAAATGAAGTTTATCTTACATATAGCGTATTGACGAGTTGACTAGCGAATTTTACTTTTTTATTTCCTTCGTGTTTGCGCTTGTCTTCCTTAATAGTATTTGCTGTGGCTATTCCGAATATCGGTTTCAATCGGTCGATTGAAATGGATTTATTACGACCGTTGATATTTATTATAAAATGTTTTCGGAATCTTCTGATTATCGGGAAAGGTCCTTCATAGGGTGGATTCAAGGGTGGCTTGACTTTGTCAACTCTAACGAATGCATGGGTACAAGTATCTAGTGACTTCGGTATAAAGTCTTTGGAGTTGCTGCAAGAACGTGGTTCTGTTGCTTTAATATCTCTCATATTGCTACGTAGCCTTTCTATAATGTTTTCTGTTAAGTTCGATGAATTGGAATTTTCGAAAAATTCGCCGGGGATTCTAAGAGCTTGCCCATATACCATTTCGGATGGGGAGCATTTTAGATCCTCTTTGACGGCTACTCTTAAACCAAGCATCACCATTGGTAGCTCGTTGCTCCAGTGCATGGTGTTGCACCTTGCCATGAGTGATGCCTTGATTTGTCTGTGCAGACGTTCTACCATCCCATTAGACTGTGGGTGGTAAGCGGTGGTTCTTAGTTTGTTTATGCCAATTAAGTTTGATAACTCACGGAATAGTTTTGATTCGAATTGCGAACCTTGGTCGGTTGTGAATGTTAAAGGGACACCGAACCGTGAAATGTAATGCGTTACGAAAGTTTTCGCGACGGTTTCGGCTGACATGTTTGGTATAGGGATCGCTTCGGGCCAACGGGTGAAACGATCGATAATTGTTAAGATGTAGGAGTTTCCATCCGATGTGGGAAGTGGAACAACTAAATCCATATGGATGTGGTCAAATCTACCAGCGGGTGTTTCAAATCTCCCGGGTGTTGACTTTGTGTGTCTATTAACTTTACTTTTTTGGCATGGGATGCATGATTGAGTCCACGCTTTAATGTCTTTTGTCATATTCGTCCAAAAATATCGAGCTGAAATTAGCTTTCTTGTAGCTTTTATGCCTGGGTGCGACAGAGAATGAAGCTTATGAAAAACATGTTGTCTAACTGCCTGCGGAACAAATGGTCGAGGCTTTCTGGTACTCGTTTCGCACCAGAGCTTGTCATCGGATAGTGGAGTAGGAACTTGTTCCATTTTTACTTGAGAATCTTGCCGTTTCGCATCTTTAAGCAATCTCTGCAAATCGGTGTCAGATGATTGGTGCTTGACGAAAGTGGCATGATCCAAATGAAGATTTATCGAAGAAATATTCGTACCTATTCTTGAAAGGCCATCGGCTACGATATTGTCCTTTCCTTTAACATGGCGGATATCCGTTGTAAATTGTGCAATATAGGTATATTCAAGATGGCGTGTCCGTCTAGGACTTCTATCATTTTTTGATTTGATAGCATATACCAATGGCTTATGATCTGAGTAAACGACGAATGACCTTTCTTCTACAAAGTATTTGAAATGTTTTATAGCTAGAAATATAGCTAGGAGCTCACGATCAAACGTGGAATAATTCTTTTCTGGGGATGAAAACTTCCGAGAAAAAAATGCTAAAGGCTGGCATTTTTTGTTGTGATACTGTTGTAGTACAGCTGCGACAGCGTGGTCAGAGGCGTCTGTCGTTATGCTAATCTCCGCGCCCTCGACAGGGTGAACGAGTAAAAAAGCTTTGCACATCGCGTCTTTAATTTTTTGAAAAGATGTCTCGCATTCATCAGGCCAGGAAAATGTTGGTTTTACTTTTGATTTGATTTGGCTTTGTAATGTAGTGATGTGCGAATATATTGGTGCAAGAAATTCGGTCAAGTGTGGAACAAAACGATGGTAATAATTAACCATTCCAATGAACCTTTGTGTTTGTTTGATGGATTTAGGTGACGGGAAGTCTTGCATGGCTTTAGCTCTGTCCGCTGATGGAGTGGTTCCATCTTTGGAAATGGTGTGGCTAAGAAAATCAAGTGTTGGCGCTCCAAAAATACATTTATTTGGTTTTATTGTTAAACCATATTTTGATAACCTTTCAAAAAGGAGTGTTAAATGATTTTTGTGCTCAGTGATATCTTTACTAACTATCAATATATCGTCAATGGAGACAAAAACGAAATCGTGTCCTAGCACGACTTCATTCATAAAACGCTGGAAAGTCTGGCCGGCGTTACGTAATCCGAAACTCATTCTTGGAAACTCATATAATCCAAAAGGAGTCGTGATTGCGGTTTTGTGAAAGTCCTCTACCGCAACTGGAATTTGGTGATATGCCCTAAACAAGTCTATTTTAGAGTAAATGGAACATCCTGCAAGCTTCATGGTAAAATCTTGCATATGAGGTATTGGGTAACGATCAGGTATTGTGACGGCATTTAGTCTACGGTAATCACCGCATGGGCGTAACTCGTCACTACCTCTTTTGGCCACCAAATGCAGTGGTGAAGATACTGGGGAAAAGGATGGTCTGCAAATTCCCATGTTTGCCATATGCTGAAATTCCAACTTGGCGGCTTTGTATTTTGCTGGCTCAAGTCGACGAGGCTTGGAGTATGGTAAATGGCCTTCTGTTAATATATGATGTACTACGCTGTGTTTTGTGGATAGCGTAAAATCCGGTGATGCGGGTAACGAAGGATATTTGCGAAGTTCACCGAATGGATTGTCTATTGAGTAGTTTGTTGGAGTTGGGGTATTTGTATTAGAAGACTTCGCGCTTATGTGCAAAGTCGTTTTACTATCTATTAATCGTTTGCCTTTAAGATCAACGTTTAATGCGAATTTTTCCAAGAAATCCGCGCCAATAATGGGTTGGTTTACTTTGGCTATGATAAAAACGTGTAAGAATGTTCGTCTAAGACCTAAATCTACTTGCATCAGTCGAGTTCCGAATGAATTTATAGTTGTTCCGTTCGCGGCGAACAGGCACAAGTCAGAATTATTGCTTGAAGTATTGGTGCAAAATTTACGTGGAACTACAGAACGATCGGCACCTGTGTCAATCAGGAAATTTAAATTGCTATTTTGGTCTTTGACGAATAGGCGGCGACTTTTTAATAACACCCCACTATCAGCCGCTTGAATAGTGGGATTATTTAGTTTGTTGAAACCGATGTTGATGGGGTAGAATTTTTAAATTTGCATGGCGTTATACATTTTTTGGCATCACTTCCATATTTGAAATGGTACCAACAAAGAGATCCGTTTGGATTGTATTTGTTTCCCCTTGACCTGGATCTATTGTTAGACGAACCAGTTGAATTTCTACCTCTTGTGGGCGACCTTGAAGTTCTAAGGTTACATTTATTTGTTTGTTGTTTGTTTCAACTCTTGTATTTCTCGCTCCAATTTTTCAATTTTTTCAAAATTGGAGTCATTAAAGTGCTTTTCTGGGCGTATGATAATAGCTGATACAAAATTATCATTATTTTTCATCGCCTCCCAAATTTTGTCAGCTGTATCGAGAATACACTGCATATCGTTGCTCATTTGGGGAATCAGCGCTATATTGATTAAGTTGGGTAATCTCGCTACCCAAAGTTTTTTCACCAACTCTTCCCCAACTGTCCCTGAATTTCCTGCCAATAGTTTCATTGTGCGGTAGAATTCGGATGGTTTTTTATCACCCATTTCTTCCACTTAAATTAATTTTTTTATTCTTGACTCAATGCTGAGTGAGTGGCAATCTATGATTGCTTTTTTAAATATGAATACGTATTATCCTTTGGCGGATTTTCAAGTATATCAGTGAGCGATTCAGCACGATTTTCATTAAAACCCGTTTCAGAATTTGAGCTTGAACGTTTCCAACTAATGAGTTAATAAAATAATAATCAAAAATAACAATAAAGTTCGTGTAGGAAAGTTGATAAACGTGTTTATACTCTAGATGAAATCTGAGAGTATTATAAGTTTGCCACAAAGTTTGTAATGCTAAGAAATAAGGCTCGGCAAAAAAAATGAATGATACAGAAGTTCATATAATCACTCAAAAATCTCAAAACCGGATGTCCGTCCGTCCGTCCGTGTCCTCTCTAGCTTGAGAACGCGTTGATCTAGAAAGTTCAAATTTTGTACACGTCGTTTTTGACAAAAAATTAAGGACAAGTTCGTGAACGGGCCAAATCGCTCCACCTCTTCTACCCCCTCCCATACAAAATGATACAATTGCGCAGTTTGACAATAAACGGATTTGCTCGAAAAGTATAAAAGTTATTGCTCTGACATTTTGAACATATTACTTTTATGATGATATCAATCTACCATATAAAAATTATGATTGTCCTCTCCCTCCTTCTACCACCTCCCATACAAACTGTACTTTTTCATGAAATACTCTAAACCAATTTACTCAGTGCGTATAAAATTTAGCGTGCTGAAATTGTGCACTAAATATTTATTTAGTATTATTAGTAAGACCAAGAAAAATTAGACATTTAGTTTCACCCCTTCTACCCCCTCCCATACGGATTTTTTCAAAATGAATTTACTCAGTACGTATGAAATTTATAGAGCTGAAATTATGCACTAAATAATTATTTAGAATTATTAGCAAGACTAAAAAAAAATTAGGCGATTAGCTTCACTCCTTCTACCCCCTTCCATACAATTTGACACAATTCAATAACTTTACAAAAAGTCGATTTTCCTGAAAAGTATGAACGCTACTGATCTGCAATTTAAAATATTTCAATTAAATAAGCTTACAATTATTATAATTAAGAAATTCACACTCCTTCTACCACCTTTCATACAAACTGCACAATTTCACTAAATCCAATACACTAATTTTCTCAGTACCTATTAAATTTTTGAATCCTAAATTTTGTATAAAACACTTTGATAGCAACCTTAGCGTGATGTGAAAAAATTAGTTCAATGTCGTTACCCCCTCTACCACTTCCCCTACAAAATTCCTTAAACTGAAAAAAATTCTCTTTCATCTAGAGTATCACACGATTGGGCTTTACGCCCAGTCGTAGTCCTGTTATGTTTTTATCTAAGATTTGCGTTAAAAATAATTCCTAAAAACGTTGAGTAAGAGATGTCTAATAAAGGAAAGGAAATTGAATTTGGGAAAGGAAAATTATCGTGTATTTGTGGAAAAAAGGTACGTCATATCGTGAAATAGGTGCAATAGCCAGCAGAAGTCATTCATCTGTCCAACGAGTCGTAAACAACTTAAAAAACACAGGAGTTTTGGTTTCAAAACCCAGATCTGGCCGTCCTCCAAATTTGAGCCCTCAGCAAACTCGGAGTTTGCTCCGAACGATGAAGGCTAATCCTAGATTAACTGCAGCTGATACGGCAAAGGACATCAAAGAAAAGTACCGCAAGTCTATTTCTGATGATGGTGTTCGTAAAATTCTTAGGAGATATGGGTATCACGGACGCGTTGCCCGTAGAAAGCCATTTATAACAACAGTAAACAGACTCAAGCGGCTGGCGTTTGCTAAGAAACACATAAATAAGCCAAAAGAATTTTGGAAACAAGTTATTTTCTCGGATGAAAGTAAATTTTGTATTTTTGGAATCAAAGGTTGGAAGATTGTATGGAGTAAAACTGGCGCGGCCTTCGACGTAAAAAATCTCTGTCCAACAGTAAAGCACGGTGGTGGCGGTGTAATGATATGGGGGTTTATGGCTAGTGGAGGAGTTGGAAAAATGGAGTTTATTGAAAGTATTATGAATAAAATAGACTACCTTAATATTCTCAAGCGCAATTTGAAGAAAAGTGCAGGACATTTGGGCTTAAGCGACAACTTTTACTTCCAACAAGACAACGACCCTAAGCACACTGCGGAGGTAGTAAGACTCTGGTTGCTGTAAAATGCCCAAAATTAGCTTCGTACACCGCCCCAATCTCCTGACCTTAATCCAATAGAGCATTTGTGGCATCACTTGGAACAAAGGATTCGAACGCACACAATAACGTCGAAGATAATGCTCAAGGAATTCCTGATCCAGGAGTGGAATTCAATAGCCCCAGAGTTCCCTAAGAAGCTGGTAGATTGCATGCAAAAACGGTTGCGGGAAGTAATAAAGAGACGAGGAGATCCCACAAGCTATTAACGAGGAAAAACAATTGTTTTATTCTGAAAAGAAATATTTGTACGCAAACTTTTTATTGTTGCAATTCAGGATTTGTTTTCGTTTTTTAATTTTAATATTTTTATGGAGTAGAATAATCGTCATTATACTCTAGATGAAATCTGTATATTGTGTTTGCCTTACCGTTTGTAACGCTAAGAAATAACGCTCGCACAGAGCCGCCAAGGGTACGGAAATATTTGTTGTCGTTCAAAAACCTCGATTCCAAGTGACCGTCTGTCCGTCTGTCTGTCTGTGCGTCTGTCTACAGCATAACTCTCGAAAGTTTTGAGCTATAGTGCTAAAAGTTTTTGTGTGTCATTTTTAGCAAAAAAGTAACTTTAAGTTCGTGAATGGGCTACATCCCCCCACTCCTTCTACCCCCTCCCATGAAAATTTCATGAAATTTCGAAATATAAAGAAATTGATTTTTCGTTGAATCTATTTAAGCTATCGACTTAAAATTTAGGTCAAAGTATTATGATATAGATGTTACTAATATCACGAATTATTGACCCGATCCCCTTACTCCTTCTACCCCCTCCCATTCAAATGGACAATTTTGAAAAATACATATTTTCGATTTTCATTGAAACTAGTAAAGCTGAAAAGACGAAATCGGAACTGATTCTACTATAATCGCAATTTATTTTAAAAATAATTATCAACTTCACCTCACTCCTTCTACCCCCTCCCATACAAATTTCACGAAATTTTGAAATTTAAATTAAACTATTTTTCTTCGAAACTATTAAAGCTATCAACTTGATATTTTGTATAAAGTATATAAATAAAAATATCAATAATGAGAAAAAAATTTGTTTTGATCCACTCCTTACGTACACTCCTTCTACTCACTCCCATACAAATGCATAATTTTTGTTAAATGCATTTTATCGATTTCCATTCAAACTAGAAAAAGTTCAAACTTTAAATTTTGCAGAATTTTTTTCTTAATAACTTAAATAAGTGTTAGAAAAAATTATCAGCTCCACTTCACGCCTTCTACCACCCCCCATACAAATATCTGTATTATAAATTCAAGAAAAGCATTTCTTCTTCAAGTATATGAGAGCTATTAATGTTGAAATTGAATCAAAACATGGTCATAATGATGATGATAAGCAGTTTCAAAATCATCTTAAACGCACCACTTCCTCTGCCACCTTCCATACAAATGCTCCAATTTCAGGAAAACTATTACCAATTTCTTTAAAAATAATGAAAACTGAAAACTTTAAATTCAGCAATAAGCATTTTGCATGCCATGTTCGGTGTCATATAAGAAAAATACAAACCTCCTCGTCTACTTCTACCACCTCCCATGCAAAAGGAATTTGAGATGATATATTTTCCGGTAATACTTTATTTTTATAATAATAAAGTATTGTGATCGACACAAGAAAAAAAAAAATTTGCTACCCTGAAATTTTTTTTTTTCGCGTTTCATGACTAAATTAGCCTAAAAATGCAAAAGAAAACATAACAGAATTATGATTGGGCTTAAAGCCCAATCATATGATACTCTAGATGAAATGGAAATGACTTTAATATACCGGAAAGTATGTCACCTCAAATTCTTTCGAATAGTGAGTAGAGACTTTGCATGGGAGGTGGTAGAAGTGGAGAGGGAGGTTTGTATTTCTCCTATGTGACACCGAAAATGGCATGTAAAATGTTTCGTGCTGAATTTAAAATTTTTAGTTTTCATTATTTTTAAAGAAATTGGACATAGTTTTCCAGAAATTGTGGCATTTGTATGGGAGGTGGCAGAGGAAGTGGAACGTCTTAGATGATTTTGAAACTGCTTATCATCACCCTTATCACTATACTTTGATTCAATTTCAAAGTCGACAGCTCTCATATATTAGAAGGAGGAATGCTTTTCTTGAATTTATAATACAGATATTTATATGGGAGGGGGTAGAAGGAGGGAAGCTGAGCTGATAATTTTTTCCTGCATTTATTGCAACTATTAAAAAACAAATTCTAGCGAAATTTCAAGTTTGTAATTTTTCTAGTTTTAATGGAAATCGATATAATGCATTTAACAAAAATTAGGCATTTGTATGGGAGGGGGTAGAAGGAGTGTAAGGATGAAAACAATTTTTTTTCCCGTTATTGATATTTCTATTTTTATACTTTATGCGAAATATCAAGATGATAGCCTTAACAGTTTCGAAGGAAAATAATTTAATTTAAATTTTAAAATTTCGTGAAATTTGTATGGGAGGGGGTAGAAGCAGTGAGGTAAAGTTGATAATTTTTTCAATGTCGATTGAAATTATAATAAAATTAATTCTGGCAAAATTCGTTTTTATAACTTTACTAGTTTCGATGAAAATCGAAAAACTGCATTTTTCAAAATTATGCATTTGTATGGGAGGGGGTAGAAGGAGTGATGGGATCGGATCAATATTCAGTTATATTAATGGTATTTATATCATAATACTTTAATTCAAATTTCAAATCGATAGCTTAAATAGTTTCAAAGAAAAATCAATTTCTGAAAATTTCGAAATTTCGTGAAATTTGTATGGGAGGGGGTAGAAGGAGTTGGGGGGATGTGGCCCGTTCACGAACTTAAAGTTTCTTTTTGCTAAAAATGACACACAACAAATTTCAGCACGATAGCTCAAAGCGTTCGAGAGTTATGCTGTAGGCAGACGGACAGACGGACAGACAGCAACTCGGAATCGAAGTTTTTGAGCGACAGCAAATATTTCTGTACCCTTGGCGGCTCTGTGCGAGCGTTATTTCTTAGCGTTACAAACGGTAAGGCAAACACAATATACTCTCAGATTTCATCTAGAGTATAAACACATAAACTGAAAATTTTTGAGTGAAATTTTAAGGTAGGAACTTGAAAATTTGCGAAATGCATTTAAAAAAAATTTTTAAATATAAGAAATATTAACTGGTCCAAAACCCTTAAAACTTCTACCCCCTCTCATACAAAATTATTTTTTCGACCATTTTCAAGAAATCAATTCTCACCTAACTATTAAAAGCTATCAATTTAAAATTTTGCATAAGAACTTACAAAAATAATTAAAATGAAATCGCGTTAAAAGTTTTAAAATCGCGCTTGCCCTTCTACCCCCTCCCATACAAAAGTATGATTTCGACTAATTTCATTAAATCAACTAATAACCAACAAATTAAAAGCCAGGAACTTGAAATTTCGTACGAGCATCTTGCAATAAAAATGAAAGAAAATTGCATCACAAGTTTTACGATTCCCCTACCTCCTCTACCCCCTCCCATACAAAATTATTTTTTCGAGCATTTTTAAGAAATCAGTTATCAACTAACTCTTAAAAGCTATCAATTTGAAATTTGGCATAAAAACTTATAAAAATAATTCAAATGAAGTTGCTTTAAAAGTTTTGAAATCGCGCTTGCTCTTCTACCCCCTCCCATACAAAACTATGATTTCGACCAATTCCATTAAATCAACTAATAACCAACAAACTAACTACGAACTTCAAATTTTATACAAGCACCTTACAAGAGAAGCAACATAAAACTGCATATCAAATTTTACGTTTCCCCTACCTTCTCTACTCCTTCCATACAAATGTTTGGTTTTGTGAATGTAAAATACACCGAATTTTATGAAAATTCTATGCAACTTCGTCTATGAAACACATTCTATACAGAAAATATTGGACGTGATTCAAGCAATTAATTAAAAAGCTATTAACATCCACCCACCCTTACTATTACCCCTACTCCTCCCCTCATAAAAACCCAAACTTACAGAAACGAATGAAATATTGTTAACAGTCCTGCGAAAGAACTCCCTTTCACTTAGCCTTCCCCAACCATTCTAACCTGCTTATTGACTTTCCACTCATCCGCAACTTCTCCCAAGACTAATAAAGTTTCGCCCGACTTTTTGGCAGTTTATATTAAAGTCATTTCCATCTCATCTAGAGTATCATATTCATATCAATTCTGTTATGTTTTTTGTTTTGTTTTATGTTTGTAATAAAGCCATGAAAAAAAAATAACAGAATTATGATTAGGCGTAAAGCCCATCATATGATACTCTAGATAAAATACTTACTTACCTTTTGTTTGGGAGGTGGTAAAAGCAGAGGGAGAGGTTTGTAATTTTTGTATATGTAACATTGAACGTAGTATATATAAAATATTTGATGCTGAATTTAAAGTTTCTTGCTTTCATAATTTTCGAGGAAATTGAACACTTTTTGTCTGAATTTATGGTATTTATATTGGAGGTGGCAGAGAGAGTGGGACATTTTAGATGATTTTGAATCTAATGGTGTGGTGAATGTTTTCACAGTGCATTTCGAATTGAAAGAAAAAGATTTCCGGATTCTACACTGTCACGCTTTATTATTCGTCCGAATAATAATGCGTAACAGTGTAGAATCCGGAAATCTTTTTCTTTCAATTTCGATTCTGAATATGCTAATCAACATCCTAATCACATTGCTTTGTTACAATTTTAATGTTAATAGCTCTCATATGTATGTTCGAAGGAGAAAAACTTTTCTTGAACTTGCAATACAAAAATTTGTATGAGAGGTGGTAGAAGGAGTGAGGTGAAGACGATATTTGTTTTTTTTGCATTTGTTATAATTATTAAGGGACAAATTCTGGCAAAATTTCAAGTTTCTACTACATCTAGTTTCTATGAAAATCGGTTAAATGCATTTAACAAAATTTTGCATTTGTATGGAGGGGGAATATCCGACTCAAAACCAAATTTTTTGACATCAAACATTTTTAAAATAGTATACTTTTCTCAAATTTTAAAGCTGATAGCTTTGACGGTTTTGAAGAAAACTAATTTAATTGAAATTCCGAAATTTCGTAAAATTTGTATGGGAGGGGGTAGAAGGAGTGAGGTAAAGTTAATAGTTGTTTCAAAATTAGTTGCGATTATAAAAAAATTAATTATGACAAAAATTGGTTCATTTAGCTTTGGTAGTTGCAATGCAAACCGAATAAATGCATTTTTGAAAATTATGCATTTGTATGGGAGGGGGTAGAAGGAGTGTGGGGATCGGATCAATATTCCGTAATATTAATGACATCTATATCATAATACTTTGACCTGAATTTCAAGTCGATAGCTTAAATAGTTTTAAAGATAAATGATTTTTTTAATATTTCGAAATTTCATAAAATTTGTATGGGAGGGGCTAGAAGGAGTAGGGGAATGTAGCCCATTCACGAACTTAAAGTTACTTTTTTGCTAAAAATGACACACAAAAATTTTTAGCACTATAGCGCAAAGCTTTCGAATGTTATGCTGTTGACAGACGGACAGACAGACAAACAGACAGACAGACGGACAGACAGACAGACGGTCACTCTGAATCGAGGTTTTTGAGCGACAACAAATATTTCTGTACCCTTGGCGGCTCTGTGCGAGCGTTATTTCTTAGCGTTACAAACGGTAAGGCAAACACAATATACTCTCAGATTTCATCTAGAGTATAAAAATTTCAGGGTAGCAAATTTTTTTTTTCTGTGTCGATCATAATACTTTATTATTAAAAACATAACAGGGTTACGATTGCGCGTAAAGCGCAATCTTACGATACTCTAGATGAAATAGAATTTTTTGTGATCCCAAGAAATTTTGCATGGGAAGTGTTAGAAGGGATGATAGCATTGAACTAATTTTTCCCCATCATGCTAAAGCTATACAAATGTTTTAAACGAAATGTTTACTCCAAAAATTGAATGGGAACTGAAAAAATTAGCGAGTTAGATTTAGTTAAAATGTGCAGTTTGTATGGGAGGTGGTAGAAAGAGTGGTTGGATTTTAGTGATTTTTTGAGAAATAACTAGGAATATTATAAAATTGATATCCCTGAAATTTCAGACTAGTGCCATTCATACTTTTCAAGAAAATCGATTTTTTGTGAAGTTGTGAAACTGTGTCATATTGTATGGGAGGGGGTAGAAGCAGTGAAGCTAATCAAATTTTTTTTTCTGATCTTAGTGATAATACTAATTAAGTATTTATTACATAATATAAGCTCAATAGATGTTATATGTTCTGAGAAAATCGGCTTAAGGCATTTCATGAAAAAATGTAGTTTGTATGGGAGGGGGTGGAAGGAGAGGGAGGACGCAAATAATTTTTCTACTGTAGATTAAAGTCATTATGAAAGTAATATATCCCAAAGTTCAGACTAATAGCTTTTATACTTTTCGAGTAAATCCATTTATTGTTAAATTGTGTCATTTTGTATGGGAGGGGGTAGAAGGGGTGAAGCTAATCGTCTAAATTTTTTTTGCGCTTACTAACAATCTTAAATAAATATTTGGTGCACAATTTCAGCCCGCTAAATTTTATACGCACTGAGTAAATTGGCTTAGAGTAGTTCATGACAAGTACAGTTTGTATGGGAGGTGGTAGAAGGAGGAAAAGGACACGCATAATTTTTATACGGTAGATTGATATTATCATAAAAGTAACATAGTCCAAATTTCAGGCCAATAGCTTTTATATTTTTCGTGCAAATCCGTTTATTGTCAAATTGCGCAATTGTGTCATTTTGTATGGGAGGGGGTAGAAGGGGTGGAGCGATTTGGCCCGTTCATGAACTTGACCTTACTTTTTTTGTTAAAAACGACGTGTACAAAATTTTAACTATCAAGCTCAACGCGTTCTCAAGCTAGAGCGCGCACAGACGGACGGACGGACGGACATCCGGTTTTGAGATTTTTGAGTGATAATATTAACTTCTGTATCATTCATTTTTTTCTCCGAGCCTTATTTCTTAGCGTTACAAACGGTAAGGCAAACACAATATACTCTCAGATTTCATCTAGAGTATAAAAATTTCAGGTTAGCAAATTCTTTTTTTCTGTGTCGATCACAATACTTTATTATTAAAATAATAAAGTAAATTTTGAGTAAAACTAATTTTGCTCCAATAAAAGCAAATTTTCATTTTTAAAAACATGTACACTTTAAACCAAATTAATATAAAGTATTTTTATATAATCGTTTTTCATAAAAATAGCAATTTTTAGATACATGACTATTATAATAAAAAAAGAATAGATGAGCTGTATCTCTTACTCCAATATTTTTAATATACAAAAATTAAACTAATCTTAAAGAATGCCCTTCAAGCCTTTCTTTTTGTGTGACGATTTTCAGATTTCTAGCTAGTGCCATAGTTGAGGTTGGTACGGTGCTTATAATATCGCTATTCACAACCGGTATAAATATTGTAGATTAAATTCAATGAAACTAGTTATAAGTGCTTGTGTTTAGTTTAAGTTCAGTTTTAATTTTGTTAAGAAAATTTAAACAGTTGATAGCGAACTTCAGGCCACTTTGGTCGTTTTTATTTTGCCCCCGGCATAAGCCACCACAAGATTTTAGAATTTGCAGTTCTCGGTTCTAGCACTCATGCACATGTGGGAGTATAAGCTCCCACACACTTGCAGAATGCTGAGCGACAGATTTTTTTTTTTTACATTTTAAGGCTAATAAGTCATGAAATGCGAAAAAAACAAAATTTAAGGTTAATAATTTTTTTTCCAAGTTGATCATTATTTTTAGAATAATAAGGTAACATTGATCAGCAATTTAATGAAAACCCCACGAAATACAAACTCAGTTGATCTGTGTGACTTACTATATGCTGAAACATAGTCCACTCTGAATTTTGGCTCTTGAAAATTTCCTTTTTTCTGCTTCTACTTTTAATTACAATTGATATTTTCCTTCTTATAATTTTCTTTAGTGTAAGCTCTGAAGCATTCTAAGAAGTAAATTTCTTTAAGTGAATAAGCCTAATTTAAAATACATTTCTTTTGTTTCATTTATCTCGGCTTAACTTGGATTCTTAACTATGAAACTGCTGTTAAATTCACTCCTTCGCATCAAGGTTTGCTCAATTCAAAGCTAAATCCTCTTGCACGCCTATAATACGAGTTCGTTAGTACGACGCGACAGCCAGGAATAAGACATTTGATGATTTAAGACGATTAGCAAGCCTCACTCCTACGTTAAATCCTCCTAATCCCACGCACCTTGCAAGCATTAAGCTTCTGCCATAAAAGGGAGTTCCGGATCGCCAAGTATCTAAAGGAATTATAATAATTTGCCAAATGATCCGACATTTCAGAATTTTTAAAGGTCATAATTAAATACGTAACATTGACGAGTAAATTTGAAATGCCCATTCGTATGCAAATATTAATTGTACGTACAATAAAAATTAAAGTTAAACTAAGGAAAGTGAAAAATCAACGATCCAATTTTATGTTATTTACATACGCCATCAAGCTCTGATATAAAGAATATCATCGTCCTCTAAATAGTCGTTAAGGGAAAAAATGAGCAGAGAATTTTCAATTTACATCAGCTCACGTGTCTGCATCTGCTGCGTAGTCCTTGTAGCAATAAAAATAAGGGAGCGTGAAAAGCCGCTTTTGGGATCCACTTACAAAGAATGATTTACTTAAGGGATTTGGGAGGTGGTGCCTTGTTCTCAGATGTTTTGACATTTTCTTTCGAGGCCCTTGTTTTGTATCTTTATTTTCGCTTAAATTGCATTCAAATCTGCACAACTTTTTAAAGTTTCCCGGGGACCGGCAGACGCGTCAGAAAAAAATTTTGATAATATTTCTGCCAAAAACTTTTAGATCTCGAGCATGACTGTAATTTACATATTTCTGACATGAAAAAGAAAAAGCTAAGTAATGGTCTTACATTCGCTTCGGAATTTCAAAGTAATAAAAAAAAAACTCCTTCAAGTGAAAGTGTTACGAAGCCAGCCCATGCAAATCTACTTCGAAATTCCTTCATCCTGATAATCTCAGGGTAGATATTTATTGTTATTTTCCATTTACAGAAGTTGTTTGTAATATAAACTTATCTCCTTGCGGCCAAACGTTTTATAGTGCTTGTCAAAGGAATTCCCAAGGCTCATCCTTTATCAATGAGAAATGGAAAGGTGAAAATGATAAGGCCGTTTTTTGATAAAAGAAATCTCGAGTCTAAGGGATTTTCGCAACCATTGTCCGTTCAACACCTTCATCCAACCAATTTCCGTAGTGTTCAATCACACTAAGCCTTTGTCACTCGACCCCCATGTTATCTGATATGGTCGTAACCTGGTAATTTGACGAGAGTGTTTCATAGTTTTCCCTGCAGCTTTCTGATGTTCTCATACGAATAATGTGCTCCTAGGGTGAAAATGGATTTTCAAGAAGATCCTATCACAGAGAAAAAATCTTCTGCCATTTAATGGCGTTTTTAAAGGGTATAAATGATTTATTTAACATAATATTGTGACTTTATGCTAGTCAAATCAGCAAAGGTGTAACTTCCGATCATGAAGTGAACTTTGTAACGAGCGAGATGTCTCCAGGGTTTTTCCATAGATAAGATGGGTAGTCAATATTTACACATTAAGGATGTAATTTCAATGCAATTATTTATAACTATGGAGAGTTGTTTGAAGAACCCGTGTTTGAAGGTAGATAGCAGCTTTGACGTTCAATCTATAAATTAGCGATTAGTGTCGTCTTTCAAACAAAGATAGTCAGAATTTCAGATAAATTTTGTATTTTTATTTTAGTAAATGTTGCAGGTGACCAAGTTTAAGTTCAGTCCCGATCAGTAATTAGAATCTTGTTCGTTGGATGGGAAGACTTAAGAAAGAAAAGTTGAAAACCGTTGGGGCGGGGAGATCTAAACCAGTGGCAGCTGGTTCTTGGGATGACAGGAGGGACATGCTCAAGGCTCAGTCAAATATTTTACGTTGGAAAATAACAAAAAAATATCTATGGAAAAATTCAATTCACACACACCTTAAATAAACTGCGAACAAGCCATCCGCAACTTTATTATTTTTGGGACAAGTTGAGGATGCATAAAAGTCAATATGCAGTTTAAATTGGTTAAGGAAGACTAATTGGAACCCCCTTTGGAGCAGGGCTGCTGTCAATTTAACACTTAATTTCGAATACGGTCTATAGCAGTACATACAACCAATATTTCATCCATTTATGCAAGTTTGGGTTTTTCTGAGGAGAGGGGTGATAGTAACGGTGGATGGGTGCTAATAAATTTTTGATTGATTGCTTGAATCACGTCCAATATTCTCTGCATAGAATGTCAGTTTCACAGACGAAGTAGCATAGAATTTTCAAAACATTCGAAGTATGTACTTTACATTCATGAAACCAAACATTTGTATGGAAGGGGCTAGAGGAGATAAGGCAATCGTAAAATTTGTGATGCAGTTTTATATCGTTTCTCCTGTCTCTACCACCTCCTAAATAACAGCTTGGATTCGTAAATGTAAAATTCACCGAATTTTATGAAAATTATATGTAACTTCGTCTATGAAACTGACATTCTATACAGAGAATATTGGATTTGATTCAAGCAATCAATTTAAAAACTATTAACATCCACCCACCCTTACTATCACCCCTCACCCCTCCTCTCATCAAAACTTAAACTTGAATACATAAACGAATGATATATTGATTAAATATACTGGAACAACTGATCGTATACGCAATTAAGTGTTAAATTGACAACAGTTCTGCCCATGAACCGCCTTTCATTTATTCTTCCCTAACCACTCTTACCTGCATATTGGCTTTCCACGCATCCTCAACTTGTCCTAAGAATAGTAAAGTTACACCCGACTTGTTGGCAATTTATTTTTCATTGCACATGAAATACCTAGTGTACGCTAGACCCCCCCACCCATTCGGTGCATACCAATTGTGGAAAAAGTCATTATTTTTACACTCTAGATGAAATCTGAGAGTATTTTAAGTTTGCCACAGAGTTTGTAACGCCAAGAAGTAAGGCTTGGAGAAAAAAATGAATGATACAGAAGTTCATATAATCACTCAAAAATCTCAAAACCGGATGTACGTCCGTCGTCCGTCCGTCTGTCTGTCCGTCCGTTCGTCCGTCCGTCCGTCCGTCCGTGTCCTCTCTAGCTTGAAAACGCGTTGAGCTTGATAGTTCAAATCTTGTACACGTCATTTTTGACAAAAAAGTAAGCTCAAGTTCGTGAACGGGCCAAATCGCCCCACCCCTTCTACCCCCTCCCATATAAAATTACACAATTTCGTAATTTGACAATAACGGATTTACTCGAAAAGTATAAATGCCATTGATCTGCAATTTGGAATGTAATACTGGTATGATGGTTCCAATCAACTGTATAAAAATTATTTCTATTCTCAACCTCTTTCCACCAACTCCCATACAAATTGCAGGTTTTTGTGAAATGCTCGAGACCAATTTACCAAGTGCGTATAAAATTTATCAAGCTGGAATTATGCACCAAATATTTATTTAGAAATATTAGTAAAATAAAAAAAAAATAGATGATTAGCTTTACCCCTTCTACCACCTCCCATACAAAATGAAATAATTTCGTAATTTGACAATAAACGAATTTGTACGAAAAGTATACATGCTGCTGATCTGAAATTTGGAATGTAGTACTTTCATGATGATTCCAATCTACTGTATAAAATTTATTTAAGGCCTCTCCTTCCTTCCACCACCTTCCATACAAACTGCACTTTTTCGTGAAATACTATTAACGAATTTACTCAGTACGTATATAATTGATTAAGCTCAAATTGTGCACTAAATTTTTATTTAGAATAATAAGTAAGACTGAAAAAAATTAGACGATTAGCTTCAGTCCTTGTATCCCCCTTCCCTCCCATATAATCTGACACAATTTAACAACTTCACAAAAAGTCGATTTTCCTGAAAAGTATGAATGCTATTGATCTGCAAATGTCAAAAACATGATGTTTTCAGTTATTTCTAAAAAGCCATTAAGACTCCATCCTTCTACTACCTCCCACACAAACTGCATAATTTCACTAAATTTTCTCAGTACCTATTAAAGTTTTTAATTCTAAATTTTGTATAAAACATTTTGGTGGCAACTCTAGCGTGATGTGAAAAAAGTAGTTCAATTTCTTAAAATCAAAAACTTCTCTTTCATCTAGTGTATCACACGATTGGGCTTTACGCCCAATCGTAGTCCTGTTGTGTTTTCTCTATGTGTATGAAATAAATGTATCCACATAGATTTTAAACTTTGCGTCTTTCACCAGAGCCCTAAATAATCACTCAACATTTTCGACATTTTTGTTTGCCACCTCCCTCCCCTCACATCCCTCAACTTAAAGTCCACCAAAATTAAAGGCTAGCTTAAGACATGTTCGAAGTTAAAATTATACAGCTTAGGAGATAGTTGAGATAATAATTTTTAAGTATTTTCCCTTGCAACCCCCTGACCCTCCTCCTTACAATAATAAGCCTCTCTCTAAGCTGATTCTCGTGAATCTATAAGTCACCTTATTGGTCCAAAAATATTAGCTTCTTATGGTAAGTATCTTCGAAGATATAATCATTTAAAAAACAAATTCGCCCAACAATTTGTATTTAGCCCCCTCTTTTTTCGGATGGATATAAAATCCAATTTATTTTAAAGCTTGTCCCACAAACGTCTCTATATATAAGAAGAGCTTCAGCTTCCTAGCTAGAACCATGGTTGAAATATTTGAATTCTTAGTTTTTGGATTTAGCGCTCCTACCAATTCCCACTTAATTCTTCACTCCCCAAAATGGATGTTCGCATGAGATCCGCAACCATCTACAATTCACCTATAAAAGTATAAAAGCTATTGATCTGAAATTTCGAAAATATTACTTTTATGATGATTTTAATCTACCATATAAAAATTATTTGCATTCTCTCTCTTCTTCCACCCCCTCCCATACAGACTACACTTTTCATGAAAAACTCTAAGCGAATTTACTCAGTACGTATAAAATTTATCGAGCTCAACTTGTGCACTATTAACTTATTCAGAATTATTAGTAAAAAAAAAAAAAAATTTGACGATTAGCTTTACCCCTTCTACCCGCTCTCATACAAAATGATACAATTTTGCAATTCGACAATAAACGGATTTGCTCACAACGCATATATGCTATTGATCTGAAATTTATATATATTACTTTTATGATGATTTCAAACTACTACATAAAAATTATTTAAGTCCTCTCCTTTCTTCCACCACCTCCCACACAAACTGTACTTTTTCATGAAATACTTTAAACCAATTTACTCAATGCGTATAAAATTTATCGAGCTGAAATTGTGCACTAAATATTTATTTAGGATTATAAATAAGACCAAAAAAAATTAGACGATTAGTTTCACTCCTTCTACCCCTTCCCATGCAATCTAACACAATTTCACAACTTCGCAAAAGGTCGATTTTTCTGAAAAGTATGGGAGCATCTGTGAAATTAAGTGACATTATTTTTTGTGTTTTTTTCCTCAAATACACTGGGTTTCACAGCAACTTCGACTGTATTGTATGTATATTGTTATGATCAGTAGAGACGATTTAATCAGTAAAATGCACTCTATTGCGAAAATTTCTTCTTCAAGCCATAATGTTAACATAAGTAACATCTCCAGGGAAGATGACAAGACAAGAAAACATTGTGAATTTAGGTTTCATAAAATAAAGCTAATGAACTGGACTAACTATAAACCCCAGTCAGAAAACGGGTCTGCAAATAGCATAAGTAGCACTAAAGTTACTGTGGTCATTGAGAACTGAGAAATCAATTGCTAGACTCAATCATAAATGTGAAAGCCCTACTAGATAGTTGGGCAAAATAATCGATTCCAGTCTGAATATCAAGAAAACAAATCTACTAAAACCGCACTAATCAATTTGATTCGCTACATTAATGGAGCGATAGTATTCGAAGAAATCATAATCTTTGCTTTCTAGTACAGGATGCCTTCGATAACGCATCTATAGAATCGTTACCATTGGCTATGGACCCATTTATCTGTAGATGGATCAGAACCATACTTATTAATATGACAATTACATCGCAAATAGATAGCAACACCAACTGTATTCCTTTTTGAACCACAAGATACTATCAACTAGGAGTAGTAATCTTGCCTCTACTGAGGTTACTGATGGTGATGACGTTCCCCCTAGGAAGATTGCACAGGCTGCTCAAACCACATACACTTTCAATCGCAACCATTACTTTTCCCATTGAAGTAGATCACTTGAGAGTAACTTTCGAAAAAGCTATGATTTGGAATCAACACCTAAACAAAATCATAGAACTAACCAATACAGATCTGTAGACCTGGTACAAATTCACAGGCATATCTTCGGGGATGCAGCCAAGAATCAATCTTTGTATGTATGTATATGTATAGCCTGTTTGGTCTTAACAGGAAATTAATCAATACAGTAATAGTAAGACCCATTCTCACCTTCTTGGTGATGTTATTAAAAATGTTCTCCAACGTAGAAAAACCCTAACATGATCAAAATTTTATTTTACTCGTAAACAGAAGTTGAGCACGGAATTAGTCTGAATGACTGGTGTCCATCTAACATTGGTATTTATCGCTTTTTTTAGTTGTTTCCATTTTTTTTCAAATACATGTAATGATGAGCATTTCAGATTAATTTTTTTCCATCATGGAAACGTCGGATTTCTTTATTGGAGTTTTATTTGTAACTCATCTGATTAACTCAAATTTAGATGGCGATGATAAAGGCTTAATTATTATTTTCTAAACGAACTGAATAATCCTTATCAGCCTAATTAGCGACATCCCAAAACAATTACCCAATAGGACTCAAAAACAATATAAGCGTAATAACATTCAAAAATTTGTTTTCTTTTTATTAATTCTTGTTCCATAGAAAACAATGAGCACGTTCGGCTAATTACAGAATAATCGATCCATTTGCTAGCGACTCCTGGAAGGAGTTACGTGTAAGGAATATTTTTTTCAGGGACTCTCGCCCTAAAAACTGTTTTCGTTGTATCATGCTACTGACTGTCAGCAGCATCCATTTCTGTTGAGTGAGGGTATCCACTCGTAAAATCATTTATCATTATCAATCGGAAAAACCAAGCGCAACATTTTTTCAAGCATCCCGAACCTTTTATATGAATGGCTATAAACGGGTGGTCGTAATTAAGTTACCTCAAGGGTTACACAGCACGTTCAAGAGGCACTTGCAGTTTTGAGTTTTGAATAGGATTTTTTTTAACATTTAGAAAGGTTGGGCTAAGAGTGGTAGAAGTGTTACATTAAGGTTGTTGTTTACTCCAAAGCATTTACTTCGTTTGACTGTAGACTGACTACTCACCATTTTCAACCAAATTTTTGAACATTGTACGTAAGGCAAATAAATAATCTAGACATCTATACATATAAATATAATTGCAGTGTCTGTCTGTTATTTGTTTATAAATGGCTGCAAATAAGTATTTTGCTTTATTTTAGCAATAACTAAGCAGAAGCAAAGGTTTTTAAAAATTTTCTCTGTCTGTCTGTCTTTCCGGTTTTCACGCAAAAACCGCTAAGCCGATTGTAATGAAACTTTCACAGTTTATTAGATATGCACCGAGATGTAATCTGCGTGTGGTCTTATTTCAATACCCCCACGCCTTCCACCCCTCCCATACAAAATGACTCATTTTCAAAAATATATAATAATCAAATTTTCTTCAATACTATTGCAGCAAATCTTTTGAAATTTGGATCATACTATTTTTATCAAAAATGTGATCGATGGTATACAAATTATTTGAATCATCCTACTCCTTCCACCACCTCCCATACAAACTGCATTTTTCCATGAAATGCTATTCACCAATTTTCTCAGTACGTGTAACTTTCATCGAGCTTAAATGGTGTACTTAATACTTAATTTGTATTATTATTAATATTGCGAAAAAAATTAACCGAGTAGCTTCACTCCTTCTACCCCCTCCCATACAATGTAACACAATTGCACGACTTTACTTAAATTCGATTTTCTTGAAAACTGTAAATGTTACTGATCTGAAATTTAAAATATGTCAACTGCAAATTAATTATAGTTGTTTCTCAAAAAATTGCTTAAGATCCCCTACTCCTTCCACCACCTCCCATACAAACTGCACTTTTTCATGAAATATTCTAAACTAATTTTCTCAGTACATATAACTTTCGTCGCGCTCAAATTTTGTACTCTTTTCTAGATTAGAATCATTGTTACTATCAAAAAAAAATTAACCGAGTAGCTTTACTCCTTCTACCCCCTCCCATACAATGTGACACAATTCCACGACTTTACATAAATTCGATTTCGTGAATGATACTGACCTGAAATTTAAAATATATCAAGTACATGATGATAATAGTCGTTTCACGAAATATCACTCAAAACACCCCTTTCCTTCTACCACCTCCCATACAAATTGCACAATTTCATTAATTTGCACTCAATTTCTCACTACCTACTCAATTTTTGAAACTTAAATTTGGTACAAAACATTTTTATAGCTACTCTAGCATGATGTGAAACAAATGAGTTCAATGCAGCCACTCCCCATACAAAACTTCATAGTATCACAAAAATTTCGATTTCATCTATAGTATCGTATGATTGGGCTCTACGCACAATCGTAGTCCTGTTACGTTTTAAAGCTTAATGTTATTTTATTTGGGCTTTTTTTTAATTAACACAAGATATAATTATTTTCATGTCCGTAATGCTCTTCAATACGTATAAGATCTCAAATCACGGAATTGATTTGATCACGAGCCTCTCCTATTCAAATACGAGTATCATGGTATCATTCTTAATAATTTATGGTTCTGATTCCAACAAAATACAAAACATTGTGTTCAAAGAGCCATTAAAGTAAGCAGATTATATAACCCACATAATGTATTACTAACTACATTCTCAAAAATTGCTTATTATTGCGATTTTTATGCGGACGAAGTCACGGGCGTTTGCTAGTAATAAAATAAAAAGCAAATTCGACGTAAAATTTGGCAGCTTTTGAATAAATAATACATAGTTTTGGAACTATAACAACTAAAATATAATATAATATAATATATAACTTTTGAGGCAATTTTGTTTCAACTTATGCAAAATTTTAAATTGATAGCTTTTAATAGTTAGGTGATAATTGATTTCTTGAAAAAATAATTTTGTATGTGAGGGGGTAGAAGTTTTAAAGGCATTCGACCAGTTAATATTTCATATATTTACTGATTTTTATACTCTAGATGGAATCTGAGAGTATTATAAGTTTGCTCTAAAGTTTGTAACGCCAAGAAATAAAGCGCGGAGAAAAAAATGAATGATACAGAAGTTAATATTATCACTCAAAAATCTCAAAACCGGATGTCCGTCTGTCCGTCTGTCCGTCCGTCCGTCCGTCTGTTCGCTCTCTAGCTTGAGAACACGTTGAGCTAGAAAGTTCAAATTTCGTACACGTCGTTTTTGACAAGAAGTAAGGTCAAATTCGTGAACGGGCCAAATCGCTCCACCCCTTCTACCCCCTCCCATACAAAATGACACAAATAAGCAATTTCACAATAAACGGATTTGCTCGAAAAGTATAAAAGCTATTAGCCTGAAATTTGGAATATAATACTTTTATGATAATATCAATCTACCGTATAAAAATTATGCATGTCCTCTCCCTCCTTCTACCACCTCCCATACAAACTGTACTTGTCATAAATTACTCTAAGCCAATTTACACAGTGCGTATAAAATTTACCGGACTGAAATTGTGCACCAAATATTTATTTAAAATTGTCAGTAAGGCCAAAAAAAATTAGACGACTAGCTTCACCCCTTCTACCCGCTCCCATACAAAATGACACAATTTCGAAATTTGATATTAAATGGATTTACTCAAAAAGTATAAAAGGTGTTAATCTGAATTTTGGGATATATTACTTTTATATCAATCTTATTCTACAGTAGAAAAATTATTTGCGTTCTCCCTCTCCTTCCACCCTCTTCCATACAAACTACATTTTTTCATGAAATGCTCTCAGACGATTTTCTTAGAACGTATAACATTTATTGAGCTCATATTTTGTAATAAATACTTAATTAGTATTATCACTAAGATCAGAAAAAAATATTTGATTAGCTTCACTGCTTCTACCCCCTCCCATACAATATGACAACAGTTTCACAACTTGACAAAAAATCTATTTTCTTGAAAAGTATGAATGTTACTGGTCTAAATTTTAAGAGATGTCAATTTTATGATATTCTTGGTTATTTCTGAAAAAATCACTAAAATCCCCCCACTCTATCGTTAGATCCCATACAAACTGCACATTTTCACTAAATCTAACACACTAATTTTCTCAGCTCCTATTCAAATTTTGGAGTAAGCATTTTGTATAAAACATTTTTATAGTTGCTTTAGCATGATGGGGAAAAAATTAGTTCAATGCTATCATCCCTTCTAACACTTCCCATTCGAAATTTCTTGGGATCACAAAAAATTCTATTTCATCTAGAGTATCGTAAAATTGCGCTTTACGCGCAATCGTAGCCCTGTTATGTTCATACTCTAGATGAAATCTGAGAGTATTATAAGTTTGCCACAAAGTTTGTAACGCCAAGAAGTAAGGCTCAGAGAAAAAAATGAATGATACAGAAGTTCATATAATCACTCAAAAATCTCAAAACCGGATGTCCGTCCGTCTGTCTGTCTGTCTGTCTGTCCGTCCGTCCGTCCGTCCGTGTCATCTCTAGCTTGAGAACGCGTTGAGCTAGAAAGCTCAAATTTTGTATTCGTCGTTTTTAACAAAAAGAAATGTCAAGTTCGTGAACGAGCCACCCCTTCTACCCCCTCCCATACAAACTGACACAATTTCGCAATCTGACAATAAACGGATTTGCTCGAAAAGTAAAAATGACATTGATCTGAAATTTGGATTGTAATACTTTTATGATGATTCCAATCTAGTCTATAAAAATAATTTGTGTTTTCCCCCTCCTTCCACCACCTCCCATACAAATTGAACTTTTTCATGAAATGCTCTAAGCCAATTTCCTCAGTGCGTATTATAGTTATCGTGCTGAAATTGTGCACGAAATATTTACTTAAAATTTTAAGTAAGTCCAAAAAAAGTGAGACGATAAGCTGTACCTCTTCTACCCTCTCCCATACAAAATGACACAATTTCGTAATTTTACATTAAACGGATTTGCTCGAAAAATGTAAATGTCATTGATCTGAAATTTGGAATATATTACTTTTATATTGATATAAATCTACTGTACAAAAGTTATTTGAGTCCTCCCCTTCCTTCCACCACCTCCCACACAAACTGCACTTTTTCATGAAATCCTCTAAGCCAATTTACTCAGTGCGTATAAAATTGGTCGAGCTCAAATTATGCACTAAATATTTATTTGGAATTATTAGTAAAACCAAAAAAAATTAGACGAATAGCTTTACCCCTTCTACCCCCTCCTTTACAAAATGACACAATATTACAGCTTTATAAAAAGTAGATTTTCCTGAAAAGTATGAATGCTACTGATCTGCAATTTAAAACATGTCAAAAGCATGATGTTTATAGTTATTTCTGAAAAGTCATTAAAAACAAGCCCCTCCTTCTATCACCCCCCATACAAACTGCACTACTTTACTAAATCCAATACACTAATTTTCTCAGTGCCTATTAAATTTTTAAATCCTAAATTTTGCGTAAAACATTTTGACAGCAACCTTAGCGTCATGTGAAAAAATTAGTTCAATGTCGTCACCCCCTCTACCACTTTCTCTACAAAAATTTCTCTTTCATCTAGAGTATCGCACGATTGGGCTTTATGCCCAATCGTACTCCTGTCATGTTTTTTTCAATGCACATGAAACACCTTGTGCACGTTAGACCGGTGGGTCGGTTTATAACAATTATGGATCAAGTTATTATTATTTTTCTATGTATATCAAATAGATGTATTCACATGCAAAATTTAAGTTTTTTATCTTTCACCAGAGCCCTTCAAAAATCACTCAAAATTTTCGACATTTTTGCTTACCACCTCCCTACCCCAACACCTCCCAACTTAAAATTTTTACCAAAATTAAAGACTATATAGTTCTACAATCTGACAAATTTTCGATTTGATAATTGTACTAAATTTTGAGATATAACGATTTGTAATTTTGGAAAGTGCGCCATTTTTTAAATGCTCCCCATTTCCCCCCACTACTATTATTTCAACATGTTATATATTTTTTTTTGACCCAGAAGTTCAGTTTGAATTGGATGAGTGCCCGGCGCTTTGTTGTTTGAGTGGTTTATTAGGGCTTTTTTTACTTCTTCGAATTTAGGAACCGTTTGTGTTTTTGGGTGTCTTTGGTTTGCTATTTGACACCGGAACTGGATATTTATCATCCAATCTTACAAGACCACTAGTGTCCATTTGTAGACACTATTTGAATCACCTAGCGGCCATAATGGAAGTCTTTTTAATTTGGATACCGGGTCATAGCGACCTGCTAGGAAACAAAGCAGCAGATACGCCTGAACGGCAAGGATCTGAAAACATCAATTCTACTTAGAAGTTAGTCGATGTAGCACCAACAGTGCTGAGTGCTGAGGACTAGCTTCAAGCAAACCCTTATGGATTTTTTCTTGCGGGGGGTATTATAGCTCAGCTCTTACAACGAAGTCGCTATTGCGTCCGAACTATTGTTGGCATAACCACATCGCTTGCTAGAGCTACTTGCTAGGTTGCGCGAGCGATAGCCTTTGCAGAGGTTGCGAGGAAGACGAAGAATCTATCGAATACTATCTTTGTCACTGTCTGCAAATCTCCAACAGAGTTCTCCTTTGCTTAGGCTCTAGATTCTTCTCAGAACTGAACGACCTCAGAGGGGTCCAACATTTGAGCCTGCTATGGTTCGCTAACAGAACTAAGTGGCTAGAACAATAGAAGTGACTTTCATGTCATAATCACGAGGGAGAGTACAATAGGCCGAACTAGATGGCCCCAGTGTATTGTGGTTTTGTGAAACAATCCTCCTACAACCTAATCCTGGTCTTAACCAAATGATGATCTGTGTCGCAGTTAGCCCCTCGACATGTGCGTACGTCGAGAATGCCGTAGGCCGTCCTTTTCTCTATTAGATCGTGATTTATTTGGTTGAAAATCCTTCCGTCGTATAAGTTTCGTCTTTGCCCACTTTCGTGTTAAAGTCACCTAAAACTATTTTGATATCGTTTGACGGAAGGTAGTCCAATTTTGATTTTAAGGTGCTGTAGAAATCATCTTTTACTTTGTCGTCTTTGTCTTCCGTTGGGGCGTGGACATTTATAAGCCAAACATTAAAGAATTTTGTTTTGATGCGGATCGCTCACAATCGGTCATTGACGGATTTGAAGTTGATAACTTGGTGTTTAACGCAACTCCAAACTACCGGCATCCCAATTTTTTCGCACTTTTGAAAATTGTGTGCGATCCACTGTCAGTAGCCTCGCGGGGGGTGCGGCCGTTGGCCAGATTACCGTTCCAACACACATCTATTGCTATAAATTTGTAACGGAGTGGACATTTTTTACGATACTTTTTTTTATCAATTATTAAATGTATCTATACATATAAATAAAACTCCGCCATAGACGGTCCCAAGCCCGGTTTGAGACAGGAGAAGGTAACATGGAGTTAACCTGAATGGCCAGTAATACCAGTGCGTCTCAGGAAGTAGGCAAAAAGTATAACATAGTTGGACTTGCAGCATAGCTGTGAGAACTCCAGCATGTCATATTTAGCTTAAAGCTCTCACCCTTTTTCTACTAGGGTGTAATAAATAAGTAGGACCGGTCCTCCAGGTCGGGGGTTGGGCGAGGCGCCGACAACGCATCACCGGAAAAAGAACACTGTCCAGAAACCTGAAGAACAGCCTCGGAAAGGATGGACTCAACGGCAACGACCCCGCAAACGAAAAACGGCTACTCTATTGGATCCTTATTTAGGACAGGAGCTCTGAAAGAGTTTCTCGAAGAAGTGGCAAAACATAACATCAACTAACTGCCATCCAAGAAACGAAATGGCTCGGTAACGAAATCATGGACATGATATCACACACAATCTATCCAAGTGGAAAATTGTCGGAAAGCAGAGAGTTTGGAGTCGCTTTTGTCGTTGAAAAAAAATTTAAACAGCAGGTCACGAGCTTCAGACCAGTAAGTGAAAGATTGTGTGCAATCCGAATAAATACTAAATTTTTCAACACTTGGTTGATCAACGTTCACGCACCAACAGAAGACAAGGACAATATAACTAAAGACGAGTTTTATGCCACCCTAGAGACAACCTATGACTCACTGCCCTCGAATGACCTAAAAATTGTCTTAGGGGATTTTAATGCAAAAGTCGGAAAGGAGGAGGCTCATAGAGGAATAACTGGAGGGCACAGTCTCCATAACATAACCAACGACAATGGCCAACGTCTTATTGATTTCGCAAGCAGCAAAAATATCATAGTAAGATCTACGTGCTTCGCACATCGCGATATTCACAAACGAACGTGGGCATCACCAGATGGTCACACCTTCAACTAAATAGACCACGTTCTAATTGAGAAAAGGGCTGCTTCCAGCATACTTGATGTACGAACTCTCCGCGTTGCGAATTGTGACTCTGATCACTATCTAGTCAGAGCTAAGTATCGATGCAGAATAGCTTGTCGTGGATATTCGAAAAGGAGTAGGGCTCGCTTATTTAATGTCGACAAGCTTAACGACGAATCGATGGCGGAGGTTTAAATGTTAGCATGTAATAAACACCTGACACCAATATATGAAAATATCCAAAATATGCCATTGGAGTATGCGTGGATGAAAATACGAGACGGCATCAAATCCACCGCAGAAGAGGTATTAGGATATCAAGCACGGCGAAAAAATAATGATTGGTTCCATCAAGAATGTCGCGATGCGATAGATAAAAAGAACAAGGCTTACAAAATTTTTACTGAACGACCAACACAAGCCAAAAAAGAAAGATATGACGAGCTTAGACGATATGCGAAAAAGACCTGGACGAAAACAAAGGAAGTAATAATGAAAAAATACAAAAAATGGACGACGACATGAGGAAAAATACAATGCGGGACGCATACGCAATAGTAAAAGACTTAAAAAAGGGATATAAGCCAAAAAGCAGTCTCTGCAAAGACGCAGAGGGCAACATCATCAGCGACACACAAGAAATAAAAAAAAACCCGGCGCTGCGCGCCTCATTTCATTGAAAATATCATGGGTATCATAGGTAATTACGTGACTGCAGCGTTGCGCTAGCCGGTACACCCGCGTAACCCGCTTATAGAAGCTCGCCTTAACACTAGTCAAATTATAACTGACAACGCCTTTTTTTTTGTTGCTTCGAGATTTTCGATAACGCTTTTTGATCACGGTTTTTGATGACGGTTTTTTCTTATAACAGCCCCCGTAAAAGTTCAATTTACAAGAATGGAGACAAACTCTGCTGTGAGAATTAAAAAGGAATATAATTGTTGTGTACGTCCTATAAAATACTGACAAAAATAATTGAACGTCGTCTTGAGCCCTATACTAATGAAATAATTGACGAATCCCAAGGCGGATTCAGAACCGGACGATTTACAACAGACCAGATATTCTCGGTGAAACAGGTGCTTGAGAAATGCTGTTAATACAACACAGACGTGAACCAAATCTTCGTAGATTTTAAACAAGCAGACGACAGTATCGACAGGAGCGTACTGTACCAAATCATGCTTGACTTTGGAATTCCTCCAAAACTAGTCCGACTAACAAGACTCACAATGACGAGCACTAAATCCCAAGTGAGAATACAAACTGATTCCAAAACCACCTTTCGAACGGAATGTGGTTTAAAGCAGGGAGATGGTCTAGCCCCCATTCTTTTCAAATTGGCACTAGAGTATGTCGCCCGAAAAATCCCAGTCGACACCTACGGGACACTACTATTAGAGTCCACCCAACTAGTGGCATTCGCTGACGACATTAAGATCCTTGCAAGATCCTTCCCTAGTGCTAAGGAGGTATTTGTCAATCTTGACTCCGCCGCAAAAGAAGTCGGGTTGCGCATTAACGAAAACAAAACAAAAGTAATGACGCAAACAAGAAGGAGAGAGACAAAACATAACAATTGCGGAATATAATTTGGAGAATGTGGACAATTTTATATATCTTGGGGCTAATATAGCAAAGGACGGTAATAAAACAGACGAAATCAAACGACGGATAATACTAGCAAATAAGACGTATTATTCGGTACTTCCAATAATGAAATCCAAGAAAGTGCATAGGATCAATAAGCTGCGGATATATAAAACTACTATACGACCTGTGCTCTGTTATGGCAGCGAGACGTGGACATTAACGCGAACTTCCGAAAAAACAGTTAACGCATTTGGAAGAAATGTCCTCCGAAGAATTTTGGGACCTGTGAAAGAAGGAACGGAATGGCGAATGAGATACAACCATGAGTTGTATCAACTCTACGACGAGCCAGAAGCTTCAACGTTCATGAAGCTACGTAAACTGCAGTGGGCTGGCCATGTAGAGCGAATGGAAGACAGAAGAATCCCCAAACCTGCTCTGAAAGGCAAAGCGAGTGGTAACCGGCCAGTAGGCAAGCCACGCAAACGATGGGAAGACTCTGTTGATGAAGATAGCAAAGCCATCTTAGAAATTAGCAGCTGGAGGACGCAGTCTTTGGATCGAGGCGATTGGAGGCGACGACTTCAGAAGGCTAGGGCCCGATTTGGGCTGTCGCGCCATTGTTGATGATGATACATATAAATATAATTGTAGAGTGTGCCTATTATTTGTTTGGAAATGTCAATAAGTCAGTTTTTGGCTTTATTTAGCAATAACTAAGCAGAAACATACGTTTTTGAAATTCTCTTCTGTCTGTCTGTCTGTCCGGCTTTCACGCGAAAAGGGCTATATCGATTGTAATGAAACTTTCACAGTTTATTAGGTATGTACCGAGATGTAATCTGCATGTAGTCTTATTTCAAAACCCCACGCCTTCTACCCCCTCCCATACAAAGTGACTCATTTTCAAAAATATATAATAATCAAATTTTCTTAAAAACCATTAGAACGAATCATTTGAAATTTAGAACATATTATTTTTATCATAAATGTGGTCTATGGTATACAAATTTTTTGAATCCCTCCACTCCTTCCACCACCTCCGATACAAACTACACTTTTTCATGAAATACTATACTCCAATTTTCTCAGAACGTGTAACTTTCATCGAGCTAAAACATTGACTAAATCCCTAATTAGCATTATTATTAATGTCGATCAAAATTAACCGATTACCTTCACTCCTTCTACCCCCTCCCATACAATGTGATACAATTCCACGACTTCACATAAATTCGATTTTCTTGAAAAGTGTGAATGTTACTGATCTGAAATTTAAAATATATCAATTGCATGGTGATTGTTGTTGTTTCTCGAAAAATCACTAAAAATCCCTGTCCTTCTACCATCTCCCATACGAATTGTACAATTTCATAAAATGCACTAAGTTTCTCAGTACCTATTCAATTTTTGAAGCTTAAATTTGGTACAAAACATTTTTATAGCTACTCTAGCATAATGTAAAACAAATTAGTTCACTGCTGTCACCCCTTCTACCACTCCCCATAAAAAATTTCTTAGCATCACAAAAATTTCGATTTCATCTATATGTAGTATCGTATGATTGGGCTTTACGCACAATCGTAGTTTTGTTATGTGTTTAAGCTTAATGTTATTCTATTTGAACTTTCTTTTAATTAACTCAAGCTACAACTATTCACACGTCCCTAATGCTCTTCGATACTTATATGATCTCAAATCACGAGTTTAATTTGATCACGAGCGTGTCCTATACAAATGTGAGTATCGTGGTTTCATTCTTAATAATTTATGGTTCTGATTCCAACAAAATACAAAGCATTGTCTTGAAAAGTCCATTAACCTAATCAGAATACATGTCCCGCATAATGTACAACCACATTCTCAAAAATTACTTATTTTGCGATTCTTACGCGAACAAAGTCGCGGGCAATCGCTAGTGCAAAATAAATAAACTGCCAACAAGTCGGGCGAAACTTTATTATTCTTGGGACAAGTTGCGGATGTGTGGAAAGTCAATATGCAGGTTAGAGTGGTTAGGGAAGGCTAAGTGAAAGGTAGTTCTTGGGCAGGGCTGTTGTCAATTTAACAATATTTCATTCATTTCTGCAAGTTTGGATTTTTATGAGGGGAGGAGGAGGGGTAAGGGTGGGTGGATGTTAATAGTTTTTTAATTAATTGCTTGAATCGCGTCCAATATCCTCTGTATAGAATGTGTTTCATAGACGAAGTTGCATAGAATTTTCATAGGATTCGGTGCATTTTACATTCACGAAACCAAACATTTGTATGGGAAGGAGTAGAGGAGGTAGAGGAATCGTAAAATTTGTGACGCAATTTTATTCCCTTTCTGTTGTAGTGTGCTTGTACAAAATTTCAAGTTCGTAGCTTTTAATTTGATGGTTATTAGTTGATTCAATGAAATAGGTAGAAATGATACTTTTGTATGGGAGGGAGTAGAAGGGCAAGCGCGATTTCAAAACTTTTAAAGGAATTTCATTTCAATTATTTTTATAAGTTTTTAGGCAAAATTTGAAATGGATAGCTTTAAAGAGTTAGCTGATAACTGATTTCTTAAAAATGCTCGAAAAAATAATTTTGTACGGGAGGGGGTAGAAGAGGTAGAGGAATTGCAAAATTTGTGACGCAATTTTATTTCCTTTTTCTTGTTAGCTGCTCGTACAAAATTTCAAGTTCGTAGCTTTTAATTTGTTGGTTATTAGTTGATTTAATGAAATTGGTCGAAATCATACTTTTGTATGGGAGGGGGTAGAAGGGCAAGTGTGATTTTGAAAATTTTAAAATAATTTCCTTGCAAATATTTTTAAAAGTTCTTATGCAAAATTTCAAATGGATAGCTTTTAATAGTTAGGTGATAATTAATTTCTTAAAAGTGGTCGAAAAAATAATTTTGTATGGGAGGGGGTAGAAGTTTTGAAGGTATTCGACCAGTTAATATTTTATACTTTTAGGGATTTTTTTTAAATGTATTTCCCAAATTTTCAAGTTTCTACCCTAAAATTACATCCAAAAATTTTCAGTTTTCGTGTTTTTTCGTTGCACATGAAACAGCTTGTGCCCATTAGACCGGGGTTGTCGGTTCATAACAATTGTGGATCAAATTATTATTTTTTTTCTATGTATATTAAATAGATGTATTCACATGCAAAATTCAAAGTTTCTATCTTTGAGCAGAGTCCTAAAAAATTCACTCAAAATTTTCGATATTTTTGCTTACCACCTCCCTCCCTTTAAGCCCCCTAACTTAAAATTTTTATCAAAATTATAAATTATGTAGTTCTATAATCTGACGAATTTTCAATTCGATATCTGTACTCAGTTTTGAGATATAATGATTTCTAATTTTGAAAAGTGCACCATTTTTCAAATGCTCCCCATTTCACCCCACTACTATTATGACCAAATTTTATATTTTTTTTGTATTTCGCTAGTATAGCTTAGTATATGTTTTAAATTTCAATTACATAGCTTAAGAGATAGTTGAGATATTAATTCTTAAGTGTTTTTCCTTGCACCCCCCCGACTCTACATAATAAGCCTATTTCTAAGCTGATTCTGGTGGATCTATATGCCATCTTAATTGTCCCAAAATATGAATTTTTTATGGTAAGTAGTTTCGAAGATATAACCATTTCAAAAAAAGATTCGGCCGACAATTTGTTTTTAGCCCCCCCTTTACGGACGCCAATGGATAAAAAAAATTAAATTATTTTGGAATATGTCCCACAGCTCTCTCTATACGTGTGCTGATTTTCATTTTTGTATCTGCATTCGTGGTGAAGATATTAGCAAGTGTATATTTCGACTTTCTCCATCCCCCCGCCTCCCCCTTCCACCCCACACTCCCCAAAATTTGGATAATGGAGCTCACTTACCAAGTTAATAACCCACCCAAAAATCAACATTCTACCTTTAACGGTCTTGGAGGTACGAGTCCATATGTACGGCGTACGGCGGGACGGATTTTTTTTTTTTGCTTTTTTAGGCTAATTTAGTCATGAAACGCGAAAAAACATAATTTCAAGGTAGCAAATTTTTTTTTTTCTGTGTCGATCACAATACTTTATTATTAAAATAATAAAGTAAAATCTGTAAAAAAAAATCGATTTTTTTTAGTTTGCAGGGGCATGTGAGTATTTAAATGAGAAGAAGAAATAAATACATACTTTCAACATAATGTACTGGCAGCACTTTGCAGAACCATCTGATAGTTTTTATGTGGCGTTTTTCAGATAACAGGATATATACACATGTACCTATCTGCCGTGATCGGCTTAATGTCCTGCTTGTTCAGTTTTGGATGTCATTCATTGCCTGTGTAATTCTCACAATGTTTGCGTACTGCATCAATTCCACTTCATCTGCAGTAAGTATTTGTTTATCCGTACATTCCGACCAGCACATTGTTTTTCGACTTGGAGTTTTTCCTATGAGATTTTTGACTTTTGTGGAAGTATCACATAAAACACTATGTTCTAATTCAATTTATTTCTCAATTTACAACTTTTAAACTTACCATTTAGTCATCAAAATTTTATCTTCAAATAACTTCAACTTTAATCAAGAAAATCGAAGAATTATTATTCCAACTTTTTAAATAAGCTAAAAATTAAAACGCTTTCTTTAGAGATAACTAAATACGATTTATTTTTAAAAAACTCTCTTTTTTTGGTGCTTTCGTTAAATTTAAGGGAAACTTAAAATTATTACAAACTTGAGAATTTGCTATCTGAACCATATCCACGGATTCTGTATATACTCTAAATTCAACATAATTATTGTTTTAACAGACATTTTTATAAGTAGACCTATTTACATTATTTTCACCATTAAAACCAAAGAGAGCCGCTGTAGCATTACTCCAAGTATTAAAGAAAACATCACAAAAGAAGGGCAATGAATCGCTGTGTAAGTTCCTTTCTGTATAGCAGCCGGCTGTTCACCTAGAAATAAAAAAAGTAAATATATTATTTATTTGGAATTGGATTATTTAATTGGAATTGGAATATTTAATATTATTTATGTCCATATTCAAATTTTTCCTGCTGTGGACAATCATTGGAAATTTCGCATAATTCAGAAAACTTTTCAATTTATTAAGAAATAAGCACATTAGCATTTTGTTGCTAGATGAAAATACCGAGTTAATGAAAATAATGCATTATTTATTTCTTTTTTAGGAAGTCGTTAAATAATTATTGTGGCAAACCGAGATTTGGTAATCAAAACTAAATTAAACTTATGACATTTTCAAATTTGTGTTTAGAGCTTGACTCTTATCCCGCGTTTGAAATGTCTGCGACTTTATACGTTTCACTCAGGACCGTAAAATTTCAAATTGTTTAAAAAAAACATAATAGGGCTACGATTGGACGCCCAATCATGCGATATTCTAAATTTTATACGTACTGAGTAAATTGGCTTATAATATTTAATGAAGAAGTGCAGTTCATATGGAAGGTGGTATAAGGAGCAGAGGGATTCGAATAATTTTTATACCGTAGATTGTAATTAGTATAAAAATAACATATACCAAATTTTAGATCAATAGCTTTTATACTTTCCGAGAAAATCGGTTTATTGCCTAATTCTGAAATTGAGTCATTTTGCAAGGGAGGGTAGAAGGGGTGGGGCGATTCGGCCCGTTCACGAACCTGTCCTTACTTTTGTGTCAAACATGATTTGTGCAACATTTCAACTTCATAGCTCAACGCGTTTTCGAGATAGTGAGGATACGGCCGACAGGCGGACGGGCGGACATCCGGTTTTGAAATTCTCAGATTTCAACTAGAGTATAAATAATACATCCTCTCTATTAAAAAATGAAGACAATTAATTAAATTCGGTTTGCTACATTATTTTAGAAATAAGTGTTTCATTTAAAATATAATTATTAAAAACGGAAAGAGAGCCACTGGAACAGAACAAGTGTTCTCCATGTACTAAAACAATATCAAAGAACATAAATTTTTTGGGAAGACCTCCAAAAGAGGCGTAGAACAGAAACTTTTTCACCAGACGCGAGTCAGACCATCAGACTCTGTTGTTGCCAAAACTAGAAATACTCGATACACACTAATACTTCTGTCCTAATAGAGTTTGGATAATGCTATAATACCAACAGTTAAGAGTACGTTTAGAAGCACAAGAAGGCAACATAAGAAATGCGAAAATCAACCAAATTTGAGTTTGACCGATTTCAAATGTACGGACACGAGCACAAACTTGCGTTAAACTAAAAGTTTTTAAATAGAATACTCATTAAAATCGAAAATAAATATGACTTACATAAGTAAAAATTCATTTTGATTCTGTTTATTCATAAAAGAAAAAGACGAAATTTCCCGCGCAATCGCTGTACATGCAATGTCCAAACTCTATTAGGACAGAAATGTTAGTGTGTATCAAATGTCTCTAGCCAAAACTTGTTTATTCTTTTGGGTTCCTTTTCTATTGCTCGTTTCAACATATTTATTTAGGTTATTTAATCCAGAAATTGGAAATATTTTTATCTGGTTTTCTCACAATACATCCAACTCACTGCCTCAAAATGCACCGGAGACATTAGTTCACGAAAGTTAGCAGTTTGTTGATAAGTAAGTAAGTATATATGTTTCGATAAGTTGCTTTATTAATTAAATTATTTATTAATAATAACACACAAATGGATATCTACGAATGTGAAATTTTGTTGTCAAAACAAATGAAATAAAACTGCATCACAAATTTTTCAATTTCCCCAAAATCTTCCAGCTCATCCCAGACAAATGAATCGTTTTATGAATAAAAATAACAGCATTGGGCGTAAAGCCCAATCATATGATCATTTGGTTTGGTGAATGTTTTCACAGTGGATTTCGAATTGAAGGAAAAGATTTTGTCTCAGCAGAGACCGAAACGTCATGTAATAAAGCGTAACAGTGTAGAATCCGGAAATATTTTCTTTCAATATGATCATTTGCTTGGAAAGGAATAGAGTAGGTGAGGGAATCGCAAAATTGTTGATGCAGTTTTATTTCATTTCTCTTGTAAGATGCCCGAACCAAATTTCACTTTGTTGCTTTTAATTTTTTGGTTATTATTTGCTTTAATGAAATTGGTCGAAATCATACTTTTGTGTTGATGCGAGCAAGGGGTTCGTCGGGATTTCAAGTAAAACACAATTCGTTTAAAAATAAGTGATAATTTATTTAGTCATACTTTTTTAACTTAATTCGCACTTTAACTTAATTCGCATCATATGGCACCACCGCCGATATTGTTCTATCGCGTTCTTGCACTGGTTCGCTTCTTCCATAGATATCGCTGAATGACTGACTCATCCGTCTGAAAGCTTCGTGTTTTTATACCATTTTCCCCAATTCTCGAACCTTCCTGGTGTATGTCATCGGTTGTGTGTCTCAACTATACTGGAAGGTTCTAGATCTTTGATTATGGCTTTTTACATATTGGGGGACTGTTCTACAAAATTCTGGCATATTCGGGAAAGATCAATATTGCGTGGTTGCCAGATCTATAACAGTATGTATAGAAGATTAGGCGCAATCTCAAAAAAAAATTTTTTTTGTTCAATAATCACTTTATTATTTTAATAATAAAGTATTGTGGTCGACTTGGAAAAAAATTGACTACCCCGAAAATTTTTTTTTTCGCGTTTCATGACTACATTAGCCTAAATATGCAAAAAAAATTCATCCCGCCGTACGCCGTACATATGGACTCATATCTCCGAGACCGTTAAAGGTAGAATGTTTGTTTTTGGGTGGATTATTAGTTGGGCAAGTGAGCTCCATTATATCAATTTTTTGGAGTGTCAGGTGGAAGAGGGAGGTGGGGAACGGAAAGACTCAAAAACTACACTTACTAATATCTTCACCAGGAATGAAGATAGGAAGCTGAAAATTAGCATAGGTATAGAGAGGGTTCTGGGACAAACTCTTAAAATAAGTTAATACTTTATTTCCATTGGCGTCCGAAAAGAGGGTGCTGAAAACAAATGGTCGACCGAATTTTTTTTAAATGATTACATCTTCGAAATTACTTAACATAAAAAATTTATATTCTGGAAACATTAAGGTGTCATACAGATCGACCAATAATTTTACTTTATTATTCTAATAATAAGGTATTGTGATTGACACAGAAAAAAAAAACATGAAATTGTTTTTTTTTTTGCGTTCCATGACTAAATTAGCCTAAAAATGCAAAAAAAAAAAATTCATCCCGCCGTACGCGTACATATGGACTCATACCTCATAGACTGTTAAAGGCAAAATGTTCGTTTTTGGTTGAATTGTTGATTGGATAAGTGAGCTCCATTATCTAAATTTTGGGGAGTATCAAGTGGAAGGGGGAGGCGGGGGAGGGAAAGATAGATGCAGATAGGAAGCTGAAAATTAGCAAAGGTATGAAGAGGATTGTGGGACAAGCTTTAAAAATAATTTAATTTTCTTATCCATTGGCGTCCAAAAAGGAGGGGGGGGGGCTAAGAATAAATTATCGGCCAATTTTATTTTTTTTTTCAAATGATTACATCTTTGAAATTACTAATCCCAAAAAATTCATATTTTTTTACCATTAAGGTGGCATATAGCTCGACCGGAATCAGCTTAGTAAGTGGCTGGTTATTGCTAGGGTGAGGATCAAGGGGTGCAAATAAAAACGTTTAAAAATGAATATCTCGCCTGTCTGTTAAGCTATGTATTTGAAACTTGAAACTTATACTAAGCTTTACCAGCAAAATATGAAAAAAAAATATAACAGGGCTACGATTGCGCATAAAGCGCAATCTTACGATACTCCAGATGAAATAGAATTTTTGTTATCCCAAGAAATTTTGGATGGGTAGTGGTAGAAGGGGTGATAGCATTGAACTAATTTTTTCCCCATCATGCTAAAGTAGCTATAAAAATGTTTTATACAAAATGCTTACTCCGTAAATTGAATGGGGACTGAGAAAATTAGTGAGTTAGATAAAGTGAAAATTTGCAGTTTGTATGGGAGGGGGTAGAAAGAGTTTGAGGATTTTAGTGATTTTTTCAGAAATAACTAGGAATATTATAAAATTGACATTCCTTAAATTTCAGACTAGTACCATTCGTACTTTTCAAGAAAATCGATTTTTTGTGAAGTTGTGAAACTGTGTCATATTGTATGGGAGGGGGTAGAAGCAGTAAAGCTAATCAAATATTTTTTTCTGATCTTAGTGATAATACTAATTAAGTATTTATTACAAAATATGAGCTCAATAAATGTTATATGTTCTGAGAAAACCGTCTTAGAGCATTTCATGAAAAAGTGTAGTTTGTATGGGAGGGGTGGAAGGAGAGGGAGGAGGCAAATAGTTTTTCTACTGTAGATTTAAATCATTATGAAAGTAATTTATCCCAAAGTTCAGACTATTAGCTTTTATACTTTTTGAGTAAATTAATTTATTGTTTAATTGCGAAATTGCGTCATTTTGTATGGGAGGGGGTAGAAAGGGTGAAGCTAATCGTCTAATTTTTTTTGGCCTTACTAACATTTTTAAGTTAATATTTGGTGCACAATTTCAGCCCGTTAAATTTTATACGCACTGAGTAAATTGGCTCAGAGTAATTCATGACAAGTACAGTTTGTATGGGAGGTGGTAGAAGGAGTAGGAGGACACGCATAATTTTTATACGGTAGATTGATATTACCATAGATATAACATATTTCAAATTTCAGGCCAATAGCTTTTATAGCTTTTGAGCAAATCCTTTAATTGTCAAATTGCGCAATTGTGTCATTTTGTATGGGAGGGGGTAGAAGGGGTGGAGCGATTTGGCCCGTTTACGAACTTGACCTTACCTTTTTGTCAAAAACGACGAATACAAAATTTGAACTATCTAGCTCAATGCGTTCTCAAGCTAGAGCGCGGACGGACGGACGGCCGGACATCCGGTTTTGAGATTTTTGAGTGATAATATTAACTTCTATATCATTCATTTTTTTCTCCGAGCCTTATTTCGTAGCGTTACAAACTTTAGAGCAAACTTATAATACTCTCAGATTTCATCTAGAGTATAAATAGTTGATATTAAATTACGTTAAAAGTTTTGAAATCGCGCTTGCCCATCTACCCCCTCCCATACAAAAGTATGATTTCGACCAATTTCATTAAATCAACTAATAAGCAACAAATTAAAAGCTACGAACTTAAATTTTGTACGAGCACCTTACAAGAGAGAGGAACAAAATTGCTTCACAAATTTTACGATTCCCATATCTCCTCTACTCCCTCCTATACAAATGTTCTGTTTCGTGAATGTAAAATACACCGAATCCTATGAAAATTCTATGAAACTTTGTCTATACAATTGATATTCTATACAGAGAATATTGGACATGGTTCAAGCAATCAATTAAAAAACTAGTAACTTACACCCACTCTTACTATCACCTCACACGCCTCCCTTCAGGAAAACTCAAACTTGCATAAATAAACGAACGAAATATTGATTATATATACTGAAGCTTTTGAACGTTTCCGCAAAGTGTTGACAACTGTCCTGCCCAAGAACCCCCTTTCACTTAGTCTTCCCTAACGACTCTAACCTTGACTTTCCCCGCATCTGCAACTTATCCCAAGAATAATAAAGTTTCGCCCGACTTTTTGGCACTTTATTAGTATATAGCACCGAACGTAGTATATAAAATGTTTCATACTGAATTTAAAGTTTGTAGCTTTAATAATTTATCGAGGAAATTGAACAATTGTTTTTTTTTTTTAATTTATGGCATTTCTATGGGAAATGTCAGAGAAAGTGGGGGTTTTGGATGATTTTGAATCTGCTTATCAACATCCTAATCTCATTGCTTCTTCTTTTTATGACCGACGAAAAAATACTTTCATTGCATTTTCTACAACAAAATTTTTATGGGAGGTAGTAGAAGGAGTGAAGCGGGTGCAGTTGTAATAAAATTAATATGACAAAATTGTTTCTTTTTAGCTTTGTTAGTTGCAATGCAAACCGAATAAATGCATTTTTGGAAATTGTGCATTTGTATGGGAGGAGGTGGAAGGAGTGAAGGGATCAGATCAATATTTTTTGATGTTAATGATATTCATATCATTATACCATGACCAATTTTAAAGTCAATAGCTGTAATGGTTTCGGAGAAAAATCAATTTCTTTAAATTTCATGAAATTTGTGTGGGTGGGGGTAAAAGGAGTGGGTGGATGTGGCCCGTTCACGAACTTAAAGTTACTTTTTCACTAAAAATGACGTGTGAAATATTTCAGCGTGATAGATCAAAGCTTTCGAGAGTTATGTTGCAGACGGACAGACGAATAGACTGACGCACAGGCGGTCACTCGGAATCGAGGCTTTTGAGAGAAAACAAATATTTTTGTACACGTGTCGACTCTGGCGCTCATTATTTTTTAGCGTTACAAACGCTAAGGCAAACACAATATACTCTCAGATTTCATCTAGAGTATAAGGAGTTCGTGTAAAAACAGAAATAGATGTATTATAAAATTGATATCTCTTAAATTGTACATTAGTAACATTTATACTTTTCAAGAATATCGATTTATTGCGTAGTTGGGAAATTGTGTAATATTGTTAGGGGATGGAGTAGAAGCCCTAAAGCTAATTAGTTATTTTTTTCTAATCTTAATGATACTACATTTATGACAAAAATAATGTATTCCAAATTTTAAATTATTAGCTTTTATAGTCTCGAATAAAATTTGAGTATTGTAAATGATTGAAAATGAATCATTTTGTATGGGAGGTGATTTCAAAGAAAAAATCCAGATCAATGATAGAATGCAACACCTGAAAGGAATTTACCTAATATCAATTAAAAACAAGTTGATCATCATAAACAACCAGAAATATACAGCAAAGAAGCTGACTACCGACCATTTCTTGTCCCCACTGCTACAGGCGGAAATGGGAAAAAAGCGATTTCGAGGAGATACTATCCTCAAAGATGATAAAAGAGATCATCATGGGCAACACGAATAAAATCAGCCTTCTCAAAACCAAGAAGAACATCAACGAATTGTTCAGACATGAACTATTTACAACAATCCTCATAGTCTACTTACATTCAAGATCATCGAATTCCTGAAAAGACCAAAAGGATCAGACGTTACCTTAATATTGGCAACACCTCTCATGCCGGCCCCAGCGGTCCACAAGGAGACTGATGAATCTCCAAGGCAAGATTACGGAAGCGTTTACATTATCCCATTTTAGTTATATGAATGCATCAAACCAAAGAGGAGAAGAGTTAAAATCGAAGGTTCCCAGAAGAATACTTCAACTGCAAACTTCAACAATATGTACATATCTGAGTCACACGGCGAAACACCTAAAACATCATTTTCTCACGTTGCGATTCTGCTGACAGCATGTCGGTGACACCTAAGACCGACATCACATTTTAAGTTGCTCAAAATTATAAATTTAGTCTTAATTTGAATTCCGACCAATAAAGTCATAAAAATCGTTACCAGTGGTTTTATCTCTTTATTAAATGGAATAAACAATTTGTTAACTTATTCTCAAAGAAAGATCTGCTGAAAGAAACCAAAATATCTAAAGTACTAAATCATTCAATCATAAACCTTACAAAACCTATGATTTACCAGGAATTCATTGATTCATGAACTCAACAATAAAACCACGGTACTGACTTTGCTAAAAGAAACAAAAACGTTCCAAGTACAATCAGGAGATCAAGCCTATTCTATTCTAAAAAAACCCAGAACTACGCCCAAGAATCCATTTCGTTACGATCGCGTTACGATTATAACCAGTTTATTATCAAAGTCGAAATCCGAATTCGCGTACTACGTCATCATTCGCTTTGAAATTTGTTTCCCTTTCGTGCTGGCATTAAATTCGCTATGTTGCGAGGGAAGTGAGCGTGCTTTTTCGTAATGCGACTTATTTCTTGTGCTGAGAAAGACACCTTTATGTCTTCAGTTATCTCTGCTAATAGTTAGAACATTAAAGTAGAATGTTTCTTAATTACATATTATTATTTTTATTGTTACCAAATTTTGCCCTATTCTATCCAGAATGGTTTTCAAATTGAAGTCATCTATACGCCGATTTTTTCTCGAATAACCGGGCTTAAAGACTGTTTTAAGATTAAGGATGATCTTAATAACTGTGCAGATTGGCGTGAGGTCAACTTTCTAAAGCTTAGAACAATTAAAAACCGATATTCGAACTGCAGATTTTACGGAAATGCATATCTGCCCTCAGTGTTACAACTTCAATTACACCGGTTACATTACATTGAATGCACCCTGTGATAAAGCCAGCTAGGGTGTAACCTAGTATGTAGCATGTTGGTTTACAATGCGAAGGTCGTGAGTTCAAATCCCGGTCGACGCATCATTCTAGCGCACTACCTGCTTGGGTAAGCCTTAGTTACCTCAATCTACGAAAAATAAAATTTGTGGATAGATGGTTGTGCGAAGGGCTGACAATCCTTCTGCAATAAGTAATGAAAATGTTAAGGAACCTGAAGGTCCGGCCAATGTCCGATTTGGGCTCTAATGCCCAATGCTAGGGGGTAGTGTGTTAGTGTTGTAATGCGAAGGTCGTGAGTTAAAATCCTGGTCGACGCAATATATAATTCTAGCACATTGCCTGCTTGGATCCACTTTGGTCACTTCAATCTACGAAAATGAAAAATTTGTAGCAAGAGGATTGTGCGAAGGGCTAACAACTCTTCCACAATAAGTAATGAAAAATGTTAAGGAACCTGAATATCAGGAGGCCAAGGTCCGATTTGGGCTGTAGTGCCATTGTAGTAGTATAGTAGTAGCTATGGGAGATAACTTGCTACAGTTTCCAAAACAAGACTAATGATAGTTTTTGTTCTTTTGTGGCCTTCCTTGCAAAATTTTATTGCTTATTGGCTATGCAATTCAACTTTTTTAAGTCTCTTCTTAATTATCAAAGTGCTATGCGTCACCAATCTTCTAACGATAAAGACGACCTAAATTACGAATCAGTTAAATTATAATTATGTGTTACTGGCATAAGTATACAAATAAATAATAAGAGTAACTATACTAACAATTAGCCAGAATCACATCTATTTTTGTAAATATTTATACAACAATTACCATAACGCACCAGATACTTAATCGCATTTCAGAGTGCGTGATTGTGTTCGGAAAAATAAGAAAACAAAATTTATATTGTTCTCACATTATTTCCGCTGTACTGAAAATTTCGATAAAAAAATGCAGGCGAATTAAATTGTCAATTTATTCGGTCTAATTAGCAATATATCCTGATGTAGGGAACAATTTAATAAATTAATTGGTTGTGTCTGTTACGTGAATTACGAAATTATGAAACAGAAGAGACATTCGTAGAACTTTGCGCTTTTTTTTCATTTCATTAATAAATGAGGCATTAAAAAAAAGTTACATTTCACCAATAGGCTGTAATTTCGACTCTCACTTTCAGCAGAATTCAGTTAAGTCCAAATGAGATTATGAGAGCCGAGGTGGCATAACCAACCTTCATTCTTATTAGAGACTAGCAAACGCCCGTGACTTCGTCCGCATAAAAATCGCATTAATAAGCAATTTTTGAGAATGTAGTTAGTAATACATTATATGGGATATATAATCCGCTTACTTTAATGGCTCTTTGAACACAATGTTTTATATTTTGTTGGAGTCAGAACCATAAATTATAAAGAATGATAGCATCATACTCGCATTTGAATGGGAGAGGCTCGTGATCAAATCAAACCTGTGAATCGAGATCATATGTATACGTGTTAAGGACATGTGAATAGTTATAGCTTGTGTTAATTGAAAAAAGCCCAAATAAAATGACATTAAGCTTAAAAACATAACAGGACTTCGATTGTGCGTAAAGCCCCATTATATGATACTACCGATGAAATCGAAATTTTTGTAATCTTAAGAATTTTTGTGGGGGGAGTGATAGAAGGGATGACAGTACTAAATTAATTTTTTTCACACCATGCTAGAGTAGCTATAAAAATATTTTGCACTAAATTTAAGCTTGAAAAACTGAATAGATAGCTTGAGAAACTTAGTGCATTGGATTTAGTGAAATTGTGGAATTTGTATGGGAGATAGTAGAAGGAGTGGAGGGTTTTTGGTAATTTTTCTAGAAACAACTATAATCACCATACAATTGATGTGTTTTAAATTTTAGATCAGTTAGATTAACATTTTTCAAGAAAATCGAGTTTTTGCAAAGTCGTGGAATTGTGCCGCATTGTATGGGAGGGGTAGAAGGAGTAAACCTAATTGGTTAGTTTTTTTCTGACATTAATAACAATGCCAATTAAAGATTTAATACAAAATCTTAGCTCGATCACAGTTATACGTACTGAGAAAATTGGAGTATAGTATTTCATGAAAAAGTTTAGTTTGTATGGGAGGTGGTGGAAGGTTGGGGGATTCAAACTATTTATATACTTGACGATTGCATTTATAAAAGAAATAATATTTTTAAATTTCAAATTAATAGCTTTTATAGTTTCCATGAAAATTTGATTATTATATGTTTTTGAAAATGAGTCACTTTGTATGGGAGGGGGTAGAAGGCGTGAGGGGAGAAAAATAAAACCTAAAGCAGATTACTCCCAGAGGCAGAGCTAATAATCTGTGAAAGTTTCATTGCGATCGGTACAGCCGTTTTTGCGTGAAAGCCGGAAAGACAGACAGACAGAGAAATTTTTTAAAAACGTTAAATTCTGCTTAGTTATTGCTAAAATGAAGCAAAAAACTTATTTATAGCCATTTATAAACAAATCACAGACAGACACTACAATTATATTTATATAGATAAATTCCAGTTTGTTTTTCATAATATATTTCTCAGTAATAAGATTTGATATTAAAAAAATAAGCTGCCAACAAATCGGGCGCAATTTCATCATTTTTGGGAAAAGTTGCGGATGCATGGAAAGTCAATATGCAGGTTAGAGTGGTTCGGGGAGACTAAGTGAAAGGGGGTTCTAGGGCAGCGCGCTGTTTTCAATTTAATACTTAATTGCGGATACAATCAATAGCTCCAGTACATATAATTAATATTTCATTAGTTTATTTATGCCAACTTTGGATTTTTATGCGCGGAGGGAGAGAGGTTACAGTAAGGGTGGGTGGATATTAATAATTTTTTGATTGATTGCTTGAATCATGTTCGATATTCTCTGTATAGAATGTCAGTTTCATAGACGAAGTTGCATAGAATTTTCACAAGATTCGGTGTATTTTACATTCACGAAACTAAACATATGTATGGGAGGGGGAAGAGGATGTATGGGAATTTTAAAATTTGTGAAGCAGTTTTATTTCATTTCTCTTGTAATGAGCTCGTACAAAATTTCTAGTTCGTAGCTTTTAATTTGTTGCCTAGTAGTTGATTTATTGAAATTGGTCGAAATCATACTTTTGTATGCGAGGGGGTAGAAAGGCAGGCGCGATATCAAATTCTGAAATTAGTGCATTTCAGTGGCGTGGCGTGACTTTTTAGCAATTATTTTTTTAATATATTGGTTTATTAAGCTTAAGCAATGCATTATAAATATTACTAAAACCTCTCTCGTCAGCGGATTGAAACATTATTAATGTTGAATTGAATTTCTATTTAACTATTACAATTCTTTATTTTATTTTTATTTTTTTCACTTTTCTACTTATAATATTGTAATTCACTTATTTTTGTTTTGGACGTCTTGTATAATTGGAATATTTTTTTACTTTCTGTTCATCAAGTCCTTAAATAAATAAATGAATGTTGAGAGCACCCAGGAATCACGAACGTGATATAAAAAACATAACAGAATTATGATTGGGCTTAAAGCCCAATCACATGATACTCTAGATGAGATGGAAAAGACTTTAATATACCGGAAAATATGTCATCTCAAATTCTTTCGAATAGTGAATAGAGACTTTTGCATGGGAGGTGGTAGAAGTAGAGGGGGAGGATTGTATTTTTCGTATACGACATCACCATGCTTTGATTCAATTTCAAAGTCGATAGCTCTCATATACTTGAAGGAGAAATGCTTTTCTTGAATTTATAATACAGATGTTTGTATGGGAGGTGGTAGAAGGAGTGAAGTGGAGCTGATAATTTTTTCTAACACTTATTTCAATTGTTAAGAAACAAATTCTGGCAAAATTTGAAGTTTGTACTTTTTCTAGTTTGAATGGAAATCGATAAAATGCATTTTATAAAAATTATGCATTTGTATGGGAGGGGGTAGAAGGAGTGTACGGATCAAAACCAATGTTTTTCGCAGTATTAATATTTCTTTTGTATACTTTTTACAAAATATCAAGTTGATAGCTTTAACAGTTTCGAAGAAAAATAATTTAATTTAAATTCCAAAATTTCGTGAAATTTGTATGGGAGGGGGTAGAAGGAGTAAAGTCAAGTTAATAATTGTTTTAAAATAAATTGCAATTATAGAAAAATTAATACTGACAAAATTTCGTCTTTTCAGCTTCACTAGTTTCAATGAAAATCGAAAATATGTATTTTCCAAAATTGTCCATTTGTATGGGAGGGGGTAGAAGGAGTAAGGGGATCGGGCTAATATTCCGTAATAATAATGACATCTACATCGTAATACTTTCACCCTAAATTTCAAGTCAATCCCTTAAATAGTTTCAAAGAAAAATCAATTTCTTAATATTTTGAAATTTCATGAAATTTGTATGGGAGGGGGTAGAAGGAGTGGGGGGATGTAGCCCATTCACGAACTTAAAGTTACTTTTTTGCTAAAAATGACCCACAAAAATGTTTAGCACTATAGCTCAGAGCTTTCGAGAGTTATGCTGTAGACAGACGCACAGACGGACAGACGGACAGACGGACAGACAGACAGACGGACAGACGGACAGACGGTCACTCGGAATCGTGGTTTTTGAGCGACAACAAATATTTCTGTACCCTTGGCGGCTCTGTGCGAGCGTTATTTCTTAGCGTTACAAACGGTAAGGCAAACACAATATACTCTCAGATTTCATCTAGAGTATAAAAACGATCCACAATTCATTCCTACTACACAGGAGCTTAAAGCGTCTGAATTAATAAATTAACGGACAATCCATATTGTTCAATCCCTTCAGCAGATGGCATTTTATTTGCTAAGGTGGTAACGGACCGAAACTCGAAAAAATATTTTAATGACGTCTTAGTTTTACTTTTTCTCATATTTTCCGGCGGCCCCATTCTCTTGTATATGCGACTAATAGCATGAGAGAAAAGGTGGAAGCATTTTAATGCTCCGCATCTCCCCTTCCTATTGAAGTCGAACTTGCGCTCGTCGCTCGAGAAAATTTTTCTCGTATTGGCCGGCAGTCTTGTAAATGCGTTTTTAAAATCGCATTTTTTTCGCTGTGGAAGGCTTTCAACTTTCGTTGGTCAGAAAGAGCGTGAGAAAAAAATGTGTCCTGAGCACGTAAGTGCTGTAAGCAGTGGTAGACGAAAATAAAGCGCGCTTTCTTTTAAAGAAATTTTTAATAAATTTTCATATTCGTGCTGATTTTAGTTTCGCTTTTCTAAACTGAATAAAAGGCAAAACGTAAGATAAGCATTGCTTCCCTTGCATCAATGGACGTCACGCCACTGGAGCATTTGCGTGGGAGAAGCTAATTATCACAATTCTTATTACCTTGCTTTATTAAAATTTTATAGTTGATTGCACTCTTCGGTTCGAACGAGGCATGCATTTCTTGAATTTCTATTATAGATATTTGAATGGGAGGGGGTAGAAGGAGTGAAGCAAATTTGATATTTTTTTAGCACTTATTGGTATTATTGAGGGACAAATTATGTCGTAATGGAAATTGATATAATGTATTTAACAAAAATAATTCATTTGCATGAGAGGAGAAGAAGGAGTATACGGATCAAGACAAAATTTTTCGAAGTTGTTGACATTTGCATTATTACAATTTACTCAAAATTTCAAGGCGATTGATTACTTAGACAGTTTTAAAGAAAATAATTTAATTGGGATTTCGTGAAATTTGTATCGGAGGAGGAAAAAGGAGTGAGGTGACGTTGATAATTGTTTTTAAAACTGATTGCAATTATAATAAAAATAATTCTGGAATAAAAATCGTCCTTATAGCTTTGAAAATCGAGGAAATCCATTATTCAAAATTGTGCATTTATATGAGAGAGGATAGAAGGAGTAATGGAGTTCGGATCAATAGTTACAGGCGGTAATAGTATTCAAATCATTGTATATTGACCTAATTTTCAAGCAGATAGCTTATTCGGAGAAAAATCAGTTTCATGAAAATTCTAAATTTCATAAAATTTGTCTCGTAGGGCTAAGATGGAGTAGGATGATGTGGCCCGATCAACTTAAATTTAATTGGCATAAGACAAAGCTCAAAGCGTTTGATCGTTATGATGTAGGCTGACGGATAAACGGACGGACGATCAATCGAAATCAAGGATTCTGAGCGATAACAAATATTTGTGAACCCTTGTCGACTCTATGCTAGCATTATTTCTTAGCGTTATAACCGGTAAAGCAAACACAGTAACTCTCCTATTTCATCTAGTGTATAATGTGAAATTGATTTCAAACTAACAAATCATAAATGGGAAAAGTTTCCTCGAACTCGGCTTCGGCCTCAGCTCCCTTTTTGTTAAATAAAACGATCGCGAACTGAACTATTCAGCTAGATAAACTACATAAATATAAACACACGTGAAATAGCGAAAATTCTTCTGAAATGGACGTGCGAATTAAGGCGAATGCTTGCACTAGGAGATAAATGCGCGATTAATTAAGCGAAAATACAAGTGAAAATGATATTAATATTAGTGATAAATAGTGTTGTAATTATTTTACAATGGTTGTGCTTTTTTAATTATAAAATGCAGTATTTCACACTTCACTTATTTTTACAAAATTTACTTGAATTATGCGCAAAATAAACTCCCCATGTTTCCAAATCGAAATTTATTATTTATGCCGCTTAATTAAAGGTAAAAAATGCAAGTGTAAAAATCTTCGACAAGTGCATAACTTATTTACGGGCTGGTAAAGGGATGTAATATTAATCGATTGACTTACCGTTTAAAACGTGAACGTTAACCGTCTGGGGGTTGGCTGTGGATGGCGAGCAGGTGTACTTCCCTGAGTCTGAAATTCGAGCCCGCTGAATGAGCAAATAGGATGTTGTGATGTCACCTTTCTCCGTGATTACGGATACTCCTCCTCTCGGAGAGTCATAATTAATTTCCTGTTGGGAGTTGTTTACATGCGATTAGTATACCTTCTATCCTGTGGCGACAATAATTTATTAAGGTTTGCTTTTTCAACTTACCTCGTTGTTATGTGTCCAGTGTATAACTGGCGGTGGTTCTGGAAGATGCCGGACTATGCATGTTAGATTTACTGTGGACCCTGTGTCTATATACAAATCTGGCCACCCCACAATAATCGTAAGAGGCTCTGAAACAAGAGAATCAAATCATTTATTCATACCTGTTTCGGGGCTCCCTTTATAATTGATAACCACTTTCGAGCTTACCTACTACTGAGAGTATCATTGAGTACCCCACCGGCGGGGTTGTGGAGACCTGGCATTCATACACCCCGGAGTCCCTTTGCTGGGGATATCGTACCTGCAAGAATAATCGAAATTGGCTTTCAGCGAAAATAACTATATAGCTTGAGTAATACCTGTAGAGACCAGTCGTCCGTTTGTTTGTTGTGTACGCTTTGGAATCTTTGATCAGATGTGTACGTAGTTTCGCCAACAGTCAATAGATGGAGATCTCGATGTCGTATCCATGTTACCTGTAAGCAAATTATATATTGAATAAAGTATAAAAGTGTCCAACTCTGAATATGTTTACATAATTTGCAAGTTTCTGTTAATATTGAATTTATTAATTTAGTAGTCCTCGAATGTAGTACAGGTTATACAAAAATACTTGAAAAATTTGATTTTACAATACTTAACACTGAGAGCGAGACTCTGTGACTCAAATGCTTTCGGAGCTCTGTTAAGGTGGCAACACTGTTCGAAGAGCTTTTTTAATAGGAACTAAGATACTTTGGTAGATATTAGAAATAAATAATCAACAAGTTAATCGAGTTCATGTTTTTGTATGTTCCGATAATATGTTTTTTTTCGTTTTTGGGAACAGTATTTCTCTGTGGTAAGAATAAAGTTGTAAACCAATCAAATTAACTTTAGTTACCAGTTTGTTTTTCATTGCTGTTTTATCTCCAGTAAAATCGATTTTATTGATATGGTCCGTTAAGGTTCTTCGCCAGACAATTACGTTTACCTTCATATGTAATATCTATTCTCTGATTTGCGAACAATGACTTTTTTCGTGTTGTAAGATTTTATGCGGCTTATTTTTATGAGAAATATTATACCTTTGGATTGCGATGAAAATATGTTAAGTAGCGAGAAATTTTTTTTTATAATTTATTTACCAATCCGGCGAGCAAAAAACACCCAGAATAAAACATTGAATGTTTGCTTTGGTGAATGTTTTCACAGTGCATTTCGAATTGAAAAAGATTTCCGGATTCTTCAAAAAACAAAATCGACACCATTCTCAACCAGATAGCCTTCGAAAAACGATGCAGAGATAAGAACTTTGTTCCTAAAGGCTTCAAAATCGTGGGTACATAGGACAACCATCGTAGCAAGGCTATTTTAAAGAAAGCGAGTCAGCTGCTCTGGAGGAATGACATCAAACTCAAGAGAACTAAGCTGGACTACTTCAACAAAGAAGCCCTATCCCTTCACCTCCTCCTCGGTAGCCTTCTACCGAGGGATACCTTTAATTATTTTGATTCTTTCATTTCAGAACGCAGAGAAGCAGAGTTCATCAAAAAGAAAACGATACAGGAACGGAAATTCAGGAGTTTAGAATCAACATTAGAAGCAGCGCAACCGATGCCGACGAAAAGCAACAACGTAGTAGTCAACCTTTCATCAATGCAGTTAACCAGGGAACAGGAGGATGTGTTAAGCAAAGGATTCAACTTAGCGCTTACTCCAACAAGTATTCCAACCGAAGAAATCATTCAGCAAATAGAGCCGGCAATCAGAGGTCTTCCGCAAGCGATTGAAATCAGACACGAGGTCTCTCACATCATCAAGCGAGCAGTGCCACCTGCGACGAATATACCCCCGAAAGAACGGAAAGCTTTAAAAGAGCTTAAACAAACGAAGGAAATACCGATTATACGAGCGGACAAAGGAAACGCAACGGTAGTCATGGACAAGGAATAATACGAGGAGAAGATACGAGACATTCTACAAACAGGACCATATACTGAAATGAAGAGAGATCCAACCGCTGCCCTCCACCGGAAATTAATCCTATCCATCAAGAAAAATCCCATATTAGCGGAAAAATATGCCAAATTAATCCCTTCAAACCCTCATACACCAAAAATGTACGGACTTCCGAACATTCATGAGGAGAAAACTCCACTTCGACCCATCGTCAGTTCGGTACAATCACTTACCCAAAAACTGGCTAAGGCTCTCGCGACTGAGTTACGCCCACTAGTAGGTAACACATCACGCTCTGTTAAAAATTCCGCTCATCTAGTAGAGATTCTTCAGAAAGTCAAATTGGAGCCAACGGATATTTTAGTCAGCCTAGACATGAAATCACTATTCACCAACATCCCGATTAAGGACACCATCAGGAAACTCATCCCGGACAAGAGGTATGACTTAATAGAATTTTGTTTAAATAATACTTTCTTTTCAGCTCTAGGGAAACTCTTCAAGCAAACGGAAGGAGCGGCTATGGAATCTCCAATTTCACCGGTGGTAGCGGAAATTTTCATGGAGGAATTCGAAAAGAACGCAGTGGACTCAGCTCCATTAACACCGAAATTGTATCTACGGTATGTGGATGACACCTTCATCATTTGGCAACATGGAAAAGAAGAGCTGGACAAATTTTTAGCACACCTGAATTCACACAACGAGAAAATTAAGTTCACCATGGAAACGGAAAGCAACGGGAAACTGCCATTCTTGGATGTACTCGTAGAAAGTAATGATACGTCGCTAAGCTTCGGGGTATATGGGAAACCAACTCACACCAACGGATATCTCCACGATCATTCACATCACCACCCAAGCCAGAAAACAGGCGTACTGAAGACCCTAATACACAGAGCTTGACGTATAACTGAAGGAAATCCGGGGAGTCTACGAAAGGAAAAGGAACAGTTCCTTCAATAAAATAATTGTGTTTTTTAATTGTCGATCAGTTTGATAAAGGTCTCAGCAGAGACCGAAACGTCACGAATAATAAGTGTAGAATCCGGAAATCTTTTCTTTTAATTGAATGTTTCTTTGAAGATTTAACTCTTACTTCGCAAATAACAGTTCTGCTTGTCAAAAATTGGAAAATAAGTTGTTTCAGCAAACAAAAGCCTCGAAGTCCTGAGTACCAAAACCTTAAGAGTGAGGATAGAGCTGAAAATAAATTAAGAAACATAACAGGACTACGATTAGGCCTAAAGCCCAATCATGCGATACTCTAGATGAAAGAGAAATTTTCTGATTTCAAGAAATTTTGTAGGGGATGGGTAGAAGGGGTGACGGCACTGGATGAATTTTTTCACATTATGCTAAAGTTGCTATCAGAATGTTTTATTAAAAATTTAATAGGTACTGAGAAAATTAGTGTATTGGATTTAGTGAAATTGTGCAGTTTGTATGGGAGGTGCTAGAAGGAGTAGGGAGCTCTTAGTAATAAAAAAATAACTATATCTTCAATCGCAGCTCAGCACTATTCAAACTTTTCATTTGTGTGGGAGGGGATAGAAGGACAGAGGAGAAGTTTAAAGTTTTTCCAAAATTGGTTGCCATTGTAATAAAATTAATTATGGCAAAAATTGGTTTATTTAGCTTTGCAACTAGTATGCGAATAAATGAATATTTGAAAATTGTGCATTTGTATGGGAGGTGGTAGAAGGAGTAAGAGGATCAGATCAATATTTTTTGACGTTAATTATTTTTATATCGTTATACTATGACCTGAATTTCAAGTCGAAAGCTGAAATAGTTTCGGAGAAAATTAATTTCATTAATTTTGTGTGTGTTTTGTGTTTTGAGTGGGTGGATGAGGCCCGTTCACGAACTTAAAGCTAATTTTTTACTAGAAATGAGACATGACAAATTTCAGTACGATAGGTCAAAGCGTTCGGAAGTTATGTTGTAGACAGACGGACAGACAGACAGACGGTCACTCGAATCGAGGTTTTTGAGCAACAACAAATATCTTTGTACCCTTAGCAACTTTGTGCGAGCATTATTTCTTAGCGTTACAAACGGTAAGGCAAACACTTTGCCAGGTTCGACATATGAACGAGTGAAACAAAATTCTTGTCAGAAACTTTCTTTTGGCGAGGTTTTAATATATTTGAAGGAATTTCTTATTATTTGATGCATTCTTGAAATCTGTATTCGTATATGGTTATAATGCATGTGGTCAGTAGAATAAGCCTACAGCTCCTCCTGCTCGTCGTGAAACTCAAACGTTTGAATATGGAATGGCGGTGGATGGGGATGAATGATCCATACACCTCCAGTCATTGATCGATCATGGAATGAAACACTATAGCATTGAAAACTTAAGCTCGAGCGATGTCAGATGGACAGGATCAGTAGAAGAATGAACCCCGAGCTGAAAGATTATTCTGTATTTTGGTCCTGAGTATGAAGCTAAAAATAAAGTGTAGGTCGTCCTTACACCGAGCCTAAGAAATAGTTTCATTAGCTAAGAACCAATATCGGAAGGGATTATCATCGTCAGACTCGAGACCAGAGTCAGAAACTTCCATACAAAAGCCATTATTTCATGAAACTAACGTATGCAATATTTAAAAACTACAAACAGTGAATTCCGCACAAACTTTAGCATCACATTCAAAAATAATAGGATAGCTCACTCTTCTTCTATAGACCTTCAATACAAAATCAATTATTCAATTTTAATTTCCATATTTCCCGATGAAATAAACTCTTTTTTATTTCATTCTGAGTTAAGTATGATTAATCAATATACCCAATTTATAATAAAATTAATAGCTCTCAAAACTGGATGTCCGTCTCTCCGTCCGTGCCTTTCTAGCTTGAGAACGCATTGAAATAGAAAATTCAAATGCTGTACATGTAGTTTTTGACGAAAAAGTAAGATCAAGTTCGTGAACAGGCAAAATTGCTCTACAACTTCTGCCCCCTTCCATACGAAATGACAGAATTTTGGAATTGGATAATAAACGCATTTCCTCGAAAAGTATAAAATCAAATGATCTGAAATTTGGAATATATTATTTTTATGATGATTTCAATCTATAGTATTCAAATTATTCTTTCACCACCTCCCATGCAAACTGCACTTTTCCATTAAATGCTACAAGCCAATTTATTTAGTACCTGTAAAATTTATCGACCTGAAATTGTGCTTCATTTAGAATCATTAGTAACACCGAAAAAAATTGGACGATTAACTTAGCTCCTGCTATTCCCGCCCATACAATATGACACATTTTGACAACTTTACAAAAAATCGATTTTGTTGAAAAGCATGCAGTAGCATTCTGCAATTTAAAATATGATTGAATGATTTTTGTAGTTATTTCTGAAAAAGTCATTAAGAACTCCCCTTCTACTACCTCCCATACAAACTGCACAATTCCATTAAATACACTAATTTACACAGTGCCATAATATTTTGATTTCAACTCTAGATTGATTTGAAAGAATTAGTTCAGTGCCATCACTCCTTTACCACTCCCCATGCAAAATTTCTTTGATATGTTTCGAAGTACTAAGTTTCTGTACACCTTTTCTAGCGGCACAAGTAAGCAAATAAACTTTCATAATTAGCAGTGGCGAAAACAAATTTCAAAATTTTCAAAACGCTACATATTAATTAGAGCTGTATTCACAAAGCAGAATACACCGTTCTAGGGTTTACCCATTCCATACCGGTTTTGTGCCGCTAAAATTGGAATATACGTATTTTGCGATTTTCTTAATTGCGTACAAAAAAGAGCTCACCAACTGTTAACATCATTTGTAGCAAAGTGAAATTATCATAGATAAACAAATCGTTAGCGATGTCCATATTTGTCGACTATGAAATCCTCTACGGTACGGGACTCGGGCTGCAATAGCATTAAAGCGCCAATGCCAAACTCTATTGGTGGAGGCTGTATTTTGTGTGCAGGAACGGCAACATTTTAACAACATACAAAGGCTTCTAAGATCTACCGGATAGTAAATATTAACTTTTATAAATATGCAGTATGAGAAACCTACAAAATTTTGATGCAGCTGGCAAAACCTTTAAAATAAATAAATAGCTCTTAGTGCCGCTGGAAACGCATGCGCAACTTCTTCGGATATTGTAAGTTTCTTACGAGTATGTAGGTACATTATCAAAGAAAGTTCTCAAACTCCAGGTTCTAATTGATTTTTTGCATAAATTATTACGCTCAAGGAGTTTGAAAAAAATTTACTCGAAATTATACGATAGCATTGAAGACTTATTTCCGTAGCGAGAAGAGCGTAAATTGAGTTATTTTTATGAGACTAGCATTCTACCGAAGAGCCCTTTGAATGAACGCTACCCAGCCATTTCAGCCAATAACCAAAACTTAGAGGGCGTTTTTATCGAAACGAGATTTTCGAACCTACAGGTATAGGGCGTTTTTTTTAAGGCGAATAACCTTAAGTAGAAATAAAGCACAAAAAATATCTTTAATATCAATGAAATTGGCTTTATTTGAAAGATAATTTTATGGCATTAATGTTTCAATGTGATTTCGACTGACGCTGGCGTAATCCGGAAGTCAAATATTCTTCGCAGTAAATCAGGCTGTATTTTGGCAATAGCGCTACGAATTTTGGCTTCCAAGTGTTCAATAGTTTCTGGTTTATCGACGTAGACATGGAACTTTACAAATCCCCAGAGAAAAGTTTCTAATGGCGTCAAATTGCACGAACGAAGTGACCAATTAATAGGTCCAATTCGTGAAATTAATCGATTATCAAACGTTTCTTTCAGCAAATTAAATGTATAGCGCGCTGTGCGGCATGTGGCGCCGTCCTGTTGAAACTATTGTACGTGTCTGCGACATTAATGCCTTCCACCTGAGGTACGAAAAAGTGAGTAATAATATCTCTGTACTGCTCACCATTGACTGCAACGTTCTGACTATCATTATTTTTGAAGAAATATGGACCAATTATTCCTCCGCACCAAACGGTGACTTTTTCTTGATGTAATGCTGACTTGTGACTTGTGGGCTATCATCCCTCCAAATGCAGCAAAGCTGCTTATTGACACAGCCATTTAGCCAAAAGTCACTGAACAAAAATTTCAAATGAAATTGTGGATCAATAGTAATGAACAATTTGAAAACATTGCTCCGGCGTGCCAAACCAAACTTACCTCAAAACAACCGGGAACTGTAAAATCGGCTGTCACAGAAAACAGTGCTGCTAATGTGATTTTTTCCGCTTTTAAAAAACACCCTTTATATAAACTCAGATCAATCACTCCGATTATTGAGATGGTATCTGGAACATTGAAATCAAGGAAAGAGTTTTTGGCGGTCATTTGTTTTAGCTCTATTTATATCTTGTGTTTAGCATTTTGATTTATACTTTTTTCTATCGAGTGCCATTTTCCAAAAAAGCTCATTTCGATAAACCGTAAGAAACTTTAAAAATTTAACTAGTACACATTGACAAACTACATTCAATGAATTTTCTTCGAGTTATTTATTTATTTATTTAAATAAACTGCCAACAAATCGGGCGAAACTTTATTATTATTGGAACAATTTGCGGATGAGTGAAAAGAATATGCAGGTTAGAGTGGTTAGGGAAGGCTAATTGAAAGGGAGTTCTTGGGCAGGGCTGTTGTCAATTTAAGAATATTTCATTCATTTCTGCAAGTGTCGGTTTTTATGAGGGGAGGAGGAGGGGTAAGAGTGGGTGGATGTTAATAGCTTTTTAATTAATTGCTTGAATCACGTCCAATATTCTCTGTATAGAATGTGTTTCATAGACGAAGTTGCATAAAATTTTCATAAAATTACATTCACAAAACCGAACATTTGTATGGGAGGGGGTAGAGAAGGTAGGGGAATTGTAAAATTTGATATGTAGTTGTATTTTGCTTCTCTTTAAAGGTGCTTGTATAAAATTTCAAGTTCGTAGCTTTTAGTTTGTTGGTTATTAGTTGATTTAATGAAATTGATCGAAATCTTAGTTTTGTACGGGAGGGGGTAGAAGGGCAAGCGCGATTTCAAAACTTTTAAAGCAAATTCATTTATATTATTTTTATAAGTTCTTGTACAAGATTTTAAATTGATAGCTTTTAAGAGTTAGCTGATAACCGATTTCTTAAAAATGCTCAAAAAAATAATTTTGTATGGGAGGGGGTAGAGGAGGTAGGGAAATCGTAAAACTTGTGATGTAATTTTCTCTTCTTTCTACTGTAAGGTGCTCGTACAAAATTTCAAGTTCGTAGCTTTTAATTTGTTGGTTATTAGTTGATTTAATGAAATTGGTCGGAATCATACTTTTGTATGGGAGGGGGTAGAAGGGCAAGCGCGATTTCCTAACTTTTAACGTAATTTAATTTCAACTATTTTTATAGTTTTTCTGCAAAATTTCAAATTGATATCTTTTAATAGTTAGGTGATAATTAATTTCTTAAAAATGATCGAAAAAATAATTTTGTATGGGAGGGGGTATATATTTAGGCATTTTTTTAAAATGCATTTCGCAAATTTTCAAGTTTTTACCTTAAAATGTCACTCAAAAATTTTCAGTTTATGTGTTTTTTTCAATGCACATGAAACACCTTGTGCACGTTAGACCGGAAGGGTCAGTTTATAACAATTATGGATCAAGTTATTATTATTTTTCTATGAACATCAAATAGACGTGTCCACATGCAAAATTTAAACTTTGTATCTTTAACCAGACCCCTAAAAAAATCACTCAAAATTTGCGACATTTTTGCTTATCACCTCCCTCCCCTTACACCTCCCAACTTAAAATTTTTACCAAAATTAATTATTTTATAGTTCTACAATCTGACAAATTTTCGATTTAATATCTGTACTATTTTTTGAGATATAAGGATTTGTAATTTTGAAAAGTGCGCCATTTTTGAAATGATCCCCATTTCCCCCCACTACTATTATTTCAACATGTTATATATTTTTTGTATTTTCCTAGTATAGCTTAATATACGTGTCAAGTTTGAATTAGATAGCTTAAAAAATAGTTGAGATATTCATTTTTAAGTGTTTTTCTTTGTACCCCCCTGACCCTCCCCCTTTTAACTATACGCCACCTTAATGGTCCCAAAATATGAATTTTTGCAATAAGTAATTTCGAAGTCATAGTCATTTGAAAAAACAATTCGGCCGACAATTTGTTTTTAGCCCCCCCTTTTCGGACGCCAATGGATAAAAAAATTAAATTATTTTTAAAGTTTGCCCCACAACCCTCTCTATATCTCTACTGATTTTCAACTGCCTATCTGCATTCGTGGTGGAGATATTAGCAAGTGTAGTTTTTGACTTTTTCCCTCCCCCCGCCTCCCCCTTCCACCTAACACCCCGTAAAATTTAGAAAATAGAGCTCACTTTCCCAATCAACAATCCACCCAAAAACGAACATTCTACCTTTAACGGTCTCGGAGATATGAGTCCATATGTACGGCGTACGGCGAGACGGATTTTTTTTTGCATTTTTAGGCTAATTTAGTCATGAAACGCGAAAAAAAAAATTTCAGGGTAGCAAAGTTTTTTTTATATTCTAGATGAAATCTGAGAGTATGTTGTGCTTGCCTTACCGTTTGTAACGCTAAGAAATAACGCTCGCACAGAGCCGCCAAGGGTACAGAAATATTTGTTGTCACTCAAAAATCTCGATTCCAAGTTGCTGTCTGTCCGTCTGTCTGTCCGTCTGTCTACAATATAACTCTCGATAGTTTTGACCTATCGTGCTGAAATTTGTTGTATGTAATTTTTAGCAAAAAAGTAACTTGAAGTTCGTGAATGGGTTACATCCCCCCACTCCTTCTACCCCCTCCCACACAAATTTCATGAAATTTCGAAATATTAAGAAATTGATTTTTCTTTGAAACTGTTCAAGCTATCTACTTGAAATTTAGGTCAAAGTATTATGATATAGATGTCATTAATATTGACCCAATCCCCTTACTCCTTCTACCCCCTTCCATACAAATGGACAATTTTGAAAAATACATATTTTCGATTTTCATTGAAACTAGTAAAGCTAAAAAGACGAAATTTTGTCAGAATTAATTCTACTATAATTGAAATTTTTTTTTAGAAATAATTATCAACTTCACCTCACTCCTTCTACCCCCTCCCATACAAATTTCACGAAATTTTAAAATTTAAGTTAAATTATTTTTCTTCGAAACAGTTAAAGCTATGAACTTGATGTTTTGTATATAGTATACAAATATAAATATTAATAATGCGAAAAAATTTTGTTTTGATCCGTATACTCCTTCTACCCCTCCCATACAAATGCATAATTTTTGTTAAATGCATTTTTCGATTTCCATTCAAACTAGAAAAAGTACAAACTTCAAATTTTGCCAGAATTTGTTTCTTAATAATTAAAATAATTTTAGAAAAAATTATAAGCTCCACTTCACTCCTTCTACCACAAATCCGTGTTGCTATATGGTTTTACTACGTGGAAAGTGACCGTTCGACTAATCAAGAAACTGCAAACTTTTGTGAATCAATGCCGCCGAAGCATTTATGGAATATTCGATCATGTAGCACATGGAAGGGAGCAGGAGACCAGAGGAACAATCAAGTCCTGGCAACAGCTAAAGGCCTATGCTCAGAATCGCGCCTTGTGGAAGAGAGTTATTTCTCTCCTATAGGGAGTCTTAACTGTAATTTGATTATCTCAATTGATCCGCTTCCATACTTCGATAAGTTTGCCAATAGCAATACAAAGTTGTCTACGTTTCCCTAGTTATTGTCTCCTACTGTAATATTTTGTATGACTGCCTTCTTTCTCCAAATTTGTGTGAGAACTTTTGTCTTGTTTTCGTTAATGCCTAAGTTAAGGCTTAGAAATACTTCTAAAGCATAGAATTATGTTTATGCCATCGGCATATACTACGAGTTGTATGGATTTGAAGCATAGTTTTTCCTTGATGTTAACGGCAAATTTGCGATCAACACATTCGAGTGCCAAATTGAAAAGTATTGGTGTCAGGCAATCACCTTGTTTCAGGCTGTTTTAGTTCTAAAGTTGAAAGTCAGATCATTTTCTACTCTGAGTTGTGACAAAGGCTCAGTCATATAGTTATATAGTCCCGACCTAAATTCGCCATGGCAGTCCTCTATTACATTGAAAACATAGTACTTAATTCTCTTTTCCAGAATTTTGCACCAGATCGTATACGACATATAGGGTTTTCCAATAAAGACTTGACAACTTTTTTTCAAAATAAAATGCAAACCATTTGAGATATTTCAAAAACTTTATTATCGGGTTGAAGTACAATCAAAACATTTATGAATGGAACTCGACTTCGTTCTTATGGCCACCGCGGGCACGTTTGCAGCGGTCGATTCGTTGGACCCAATTTTCGATGACTCGGCCACACATTTCGGCCGAAACGGCTGCTATTTCGTGTTCAATGTTGGCTCTGAGCTCTTCCAACGTCATCGGCTTGTTGGCATAGACCAACAACTTGACGTGGCCCCAAAGAAAAAAGTCCAGAGGCGTTAAATCGCACGAACGAGGCGGCCAATCGACTGGTCCATTTCTTGAGATAACACGCTCATCAAACTTACTCTTCAATAAATCGATTGTAACGTGTGCTGTGTGGCTTGTGGCACCGTCCTGTTAAAACCACATGTTGTCCAAGTCCATATCTTCCAATTCGGGCCAAAAATAATCGGTAATCATGGCGCGATAACGATTACCATTCACAGTAACGTGACGATCATTATCGTCGACGAAAAAATATGGCCCTATGACGCCGCCGGCATGCAAACCGCACCAAACAGTTATTTTTTGTGGATGAAGTGGTCTTTCATGAAGCACATGTGGATTTTCACCAGACCAATAACGCATATTTTGCTTATTGACGAACCCACTGAGCCAAAAATGAGCTTCGTCACTGAAGATGATTTTGCGATGAAATTGATCATCTTGGCGCATCTTTTCCAGAGCCCAATCGGAGAACGTACGTCGCTTCAAATGGTCCATCGGCTTCAATTCTTGAGTTAGCTTGATCTTGTATGGGTGTAAACCAAGATCCTTACGCAAAATTCGCCATAACGTGGTCTGGGCGATGCCCAACTCTTGAGAACGCCGTGGAATTGACTGATTTGGATCATTTGCTACGGACGTTTCAACGGCAGCGATATTTTCGACACTTCGACCAACCCGTTGTCTCACTGGCACGGCAACATCACACAACGAATATGTAGACTCAAATTTTTGCACTAAACTTGTTACTGCCTGTCTACTAGGGCGAGAATTACGACCGAAAATCGGAGTTAACGCTCTTAAAGTAGCGGTCACCGACTCCGAATTTCTGTAGTAAATTTTTATAATTTGCAGACGTTGTTCCTTCGTGTACTTTACCATGATAAAAATGTTAAGTTTACTGAATAAATTGACAGTGACAGTTTGATGATTAGTGAAAGGGTGCGTTCACAAATTGAATTCAAAGTTGTCAAGTCCCTATTGGAAAACCCGACAACAAAGATATTCCTCGGTAGATTTTGCAGCAGAGTTTGTCACCTTTTAAATAAATTGGACATATGATACTCCTGCATGAATCTTCTGGAAGTATTTCCTTCGTCCATATATCCGTGACTAATCTGAGTAAGAAAAGTGGGGATGTCGCCGGATTTCAGAAGCTTAGCTGGAATTTGATCAGTGCACGGCACTTTAAAATTTGGATGGTATTTCAGGGTCGTTTTCTTCTTGTAGAGTTGGAGGTCTCAACAAGGATCCGTTTCAGCTGTTGCATCATTAGTACCTGAATAATGTCTACTAATGCTGTTCGTGCGGATGATGGGGTGGGATTGAGGTGGAGTTCAATGTATTGCACCCATCTTTGTTTTATATATTCTTCATTACTTATTACGTTGCCTTTTTTCATCCTTCAAACTATGGAATCGCGGCTCTTGTGTTGTGTTCCTTAAAATGTTCGTTCAGGCTTTTAATTTTGTCATTATTGTACTTCCGTGTTTTTAGTTTGCAGATTTTGTTTCCAAGTCATCTAAGATTAATATATTTTCCCTGTTTGGCTCATGTCGGGCGTTCCGTTAATATTTTGTAAGCTTGATTTTTTCACTCTAAGGCATCTTGGCATTCGTTGTCGAACCAGTCATTTTTTTGCGCCAGGGTCCTATCACCTTCTCTGCGACAGATGTTATGCCATCTTTGATATTTTGCCACATTTCTTCAATTGGCATGGTGATGTTATTGTTCAGCATCGCCGCCAGAGTTGATACGTACTTCTCAACTACTTTCTCATCCTTGAGTTTTCCTATGTCGAATTTAGGAACCGGTTGTGTTTGGGTGTTCTCAACAAATAGCAATTAGTCCCTCGACATATACGTATGTCGAGAATGCAGGAGATCGTCCTTTTCTCTATTAGAACGTAGTCTATTTGGTTGAATGTTCGTCCGTCGGGAGATGCCGCGCTCTTTTATGAATGTCACGATACGGAAAACATTTTGTGCTTACAATAAGGTTTTTGCTACTGGTGATATCAGGCACCGTCTGACCGTTGTCGTAACTAATATCTCGGAAACTGTGCCTTCCTTTTGGCCCTTTTTAAGTCTCTTCTTTGTCCATTTTCACGATAAAATCACTCAATATTATTTACATTTCGTTCAACGGAAGGGATTCGAATGTTGATTCTATGGTGCTGTAGAAATCATCTTTATCTTCGTCATCTTTATCTTCCATAAACCAAACAGAAAATGAAAGAATCTTTTCTAGTAATTACAATGTAAATTCTTAGCAATAACAACAAAATTATGAAATAATGCAATAAAAATAAAATAAAAAATAAAAGTGCAATAAAATTCAAAACAAAAATATAGTGAAAAAGTTACTAATAACAAATATATTCTATATAAACTGTTTTAGTACTCTTCAAAGTTTCATAATGGAGTGCTTTCAAAAGCACACAACATTCAATTCGCATACCGAATGTGGCCAGATACAATGTTAGTGGTTTTGTATTTTTACTTCTTTATACATTTCTAACTAATGATGGCAGTTTTAATTCGAATCTAGCATCACTATTTATACAAATTTATATGTCAACCAGAAAACAAGAGAAACAATTGTTAGCATAATGCAAACTCACCTTGTTTGAATAAATTTAATGCAATGAAACTTAATTCCCCAACAATCTCAGTCTCTCAATCAACTGCAACCGTAACCGAGTTCTTTTTTGAGAAATCTATTTTATTCCCAACGTTCGGCAAATGTATGGTACCTCTTTAATTAGTGTGAATTTAGCATTCGCACAAATCGGTTCAACTGTCTCATCGAAGGTGCACCGAAGCCAATTTCCACAGCATGACTGCACAAAGCCAATAAAATTAGGTGACCCCAAACTTGGCGAATGTTTTACAGAGCCGTGTCCCAGTCCTTAGGAAATATAGACTAACAAACCTAGCAACAACAGCGACGCTTGTGAAGTACCTCGCACACAATCCAGGAGCAGAGGACTCGTGTTGCTGCTTCAGACATTTAAAAATACGACCTCTCGAGTTGTTTTGAAGTTGTATAGTGAACTTTAGAATGCTAAGGAATAAGAGTGCCTCAGGTCCTTATAACAAATTTGTTGCCGTGGGACTCGCTTGCAGTATTGAATTATTTATAAACGCAGTCGTGAGAAAGCGAAAGGAAAAATAAAGCGAGTGTAATTCAAATGAAGGACTAACAGACTGAAAAGCTTGTGAATTCGTTTTATTTTTGTTTTGTTCCGAATTCATGCTGTTTTTGTAGCTTTGAAAGCTAGAATATAGAACATAAAGTCACAAATTTTAAGAAGAAGTAATCTTATTAACCCTATTTTAAGATGCAATGTTTTCCTCGAGACTAATTCAATTTAAAAAATAAGTCAGATGAAACTGTGTTATTGAAAATAAGAACTCTGATCTTAGCTAATGAGTAAGCCTTAAAAATATTAATACGACATCAAAGTTCATATCTCAACTTGTAAAAACAAATAATGAGTTATGCAGTGTCCTGGCAAAAACTATAGGCCGATGCTCAGGACCGTGGCTTATGGTAGAGAACTCTTTCTGTACCATTTTCCTACAGGGTTTCTTAACAGAAAATTGATTAATTGAAGAAGCATAAGTATCTGCAAAATGTCGGAACAATGCTGTAGCTATTCGAATGCCTTTATATTACACAATTCACTGGAACGGTAAATATAAATAAACATATTTTCTAAAACTTCAACTTCAACTTATATTTATTGCCATAATATAAAGTGGATATTCATTCATATTTACACGTTTTATTCAATGATATACACTCAAACCTGTTTTTGTGCGGTGGATAGGGACCGCATGAAAAAAAACGCATAAAAAAATATCGCACAAAACTTCACAAGTAGCAATAAAAAATAGTTTTTGCAATATGTACAATTAAAAAATTTTTGTTTTATGCAGTGGATAGGGACCGCATAAAAAAAGTCTCACATAGAAAAAAACTTAAAAAATTTACGAAATAACTAGGAATTGCTTTTTTAAAGGAAATCAAGTTACGAGGCTTTGCAGCTACTTGAAATCTCGCCAAACTTCATGGAATCTGATTTAGAAAACACACATGCGAACATTTTTCAATGGGGATGCTTTTTTGAGTTAATTCTTGAATCCACAATATGAGCACCTTTTCCGTTTTCTCTATCAAAATGTTTCTTGAATACAATGCTCGTTTGGCGCTTTCATTTTTGGCACTATTACTAGATTTAGTTCTTTCACCTGCACGTTTTCGTATGCCTCTTCTAGTGGATTCACATAATCCAAACTCTTTACCAAGAGCTGTGGATCCTTCACCTTCTGCTATTCGTATTAAAATCGTAGTCTTAGTTTCTAAGGAAATTACCTTCCTTTTCGCTTTGTTTTTGCCCTGATTCATTTTTAAGGATTATGTCTAAACATAACAGGGCTACGATGTGCAATCTTACGATGCTCTAGATGAAATAGAATTTATTGTGATCCCAAGAAATTTAGTATGGGGAGTGTGAGAAGGGATGCTAGCATTGAGCTATTTTTTTCCCCATCATGCTAAAGTAGCTATAAAAATGTTATATCCAAAATGCTTACGCCAAAAATTGAATGGAAACTGAGAAAATTAGTGCGTTAGATTTAGTGAAAATATGCAGTTTGTATGGGAGGTGGTAGAGAGTGGAAGGATTTTAGTGATTTTTTAGGAAATAACTAGGAATATTATAAAATTGACATCCCTTAAATTTCAGACTAGTATCATTCACACTTTTCAAGAATATAGATTTATTGTGAAATTGTGTCATTTTGTATGGGAGGGGGTAGAAGGGGTGAAGCTAATCGTCTAATTTTTTTTGGCTTTACTAACAATTTTAAATAAATTAAATTGCGCCATTGTGTCATTTTGTATGGGAGGGGGTAGAAGGGGTGGAGCGATTTGGCCCGTTCACGAACTTGACCTTACTTTTTTGTCAAAAACGACGTGTACAAAATTTGAACTATCTAGCTCAACGTGTTCTCAAGCTAGAGAGGACACGGACGGACGGACATCCGGTTCTGTATCATTCATTTTTTTCTCCGAGCCTTATTTCTTGGCGTTACAAACTTTATAGCAAACTTATAATACTCTCAGATTTCATCTAGAGTATAAACATAAAATAAAAACCCTAAAAATTTGTATCTAAATAGTAAAAATATTAAATTTACCTTCAACCGCACAAAAAAAAAAACGCATAAAAAAAATCGCACAAATAAAAAATCGCACAAAAAAAGACCGCACAAAAACAGGTTTGAGTGTATAAAAAACAATTTAACATATGTATTATGTATTCATTAGGTCTATAGGGTGTAGCTCAGCTAGGGTGTAGCCTAGTGGGCAGCGTGTTGGTCTTGTAATGCGAAGGTCTTGAGTTCAAATCCCGGTCGTCGCAATATATAATTCCAGCACATAGCCTGCTTGGATATAACTTGGTCTCCTCAAACTACAAAATGAAAAAAATCGTAGAAAGAGGGTTGTGCGAAAGACTAACAACCCTTCCACAATAAGTAATGAAAAATGTTAAGGAACCTGAATGTCATGAGACCAAGGTCCATACAACAACACGGATTCGACGCATGCGTCAAAAACTCGCAGCTTCGTGCGAAGGGAGATCTTTCTTAACCTCCAGAAAGGGGAAAGGATACCGAAGGCCTGACGAGCTTTATTTAGCCGAGCCTCAACATCCTTTTCGGCTCCGCCATCCATGCTGACAATGCTTCCGAGATACCAAAAATCTTGCACCTCTTCCACATCCTGTCCATTAAGAACAATCGGTGTGCTTGTGTTCGAACCCATGTGCATGTACTTGGTTTTACGCACATTTAATTTCAGTCCCGCCTGTTTGCATTTAGAATGCAACGAGCGAACATTTGACTCTAAGTCCGAACGGGTATGTGCAAGCAAACACACGTCATCAGCATAATCAAGGTGACTTAAGATGTTCAATAGTCTCCATTGAAGACCTTTACCTTCCTCACCTTCCAGTGCAGCTTTCAAGATGTCATTTATTACCACCAGAAACAGGGCTGGTGATAATATGCAGCTTTGTCTGACACCCGTTCGCACAGGGAAGCTCTCGGACAGCTCTCCTCTATGCAAGACGTGACACCTTGCATCTTCTTAGGATTCTTTAATCATAGCTATGACCTTATCTGGAATACCTCTCCTACGCAAAGCATTCCATATGTAATCTCGCTTAACGCTGTCGAAAGCCTTCACGAAGTCTACAAACATGAGATGTAGTGGCAAACCCATTTCGACTGACTGCTCTAATATTATCCGTAGGGTATTTGTGTGGTCGGTACAAGACGACCCTTTACAGAATCCAGCCTGATAAACTTCGAGAGTGGTCTCGACGACATCACTAATCCTATTGAGAATTACCTTAGCCATAATTTTTGATACGGCAGTAAGTAGACATATACCACGGCAATTGCCACAATCCCGAAGGTCGCCCTTCTTCGGAATTTTCACAACGACGCCCTTCTTTCATTCAGTCGGATATCTTCCCTCATTCCACACCTTAGTGAAGAGTGGGAGGAGTATATCGGCTGTTATTTCCGGGTCCGCTTTGAGGAGTTCGGTTGGTAGTCCGTCTATACCTGGAGCTTTCCTTCTCGCCATTGACCGAATGGCGGAAACTATCTCTTCCTTATCTGGGAGATCGTCCCTAATAGAGGATTGTTGCGGTTGGATGTTTGGAAGTTGTTTTGTTTCCGGAATATCTTCGTCTGACAAGATGTTTAAAATATCAGAGAAGTATTCCTTCCTTCGCCGCAACTGGTGTTCACTCATATTAAGGAGAGTTCCGTTGACATTTCTCACCAGGTGGTTGGCGGTGAAATTCCTGTTCGTCAACTGTTTCCTGATTTTAAATAGTGAGGGCATAGAGGCGACTAAATTACCAGTTTCTGCGGATGTAATTTTCTCCCATTATGTGATGAGCGCTTCCTTTAATAAATTTTTATTTTTTATGCAACATTTCCGAATTTTCACTTTCTATTGGGCTTCAATCCGGGCTTAGGAGAGGCGTATTCAGTTGCCTGGAAGCGTAGTACAACAACCAGTTCTTGACGAAAAGTGCTGTGTACTTCGGATCATTGTCCTGTTGAAAAATCCAACTCCCTCCAAGGCACAACTTCTCAACTGATGGCATTAAATGTTGTTCCAACAGGTTCTTGTAAACATAGCGGTCCATAGTAGTTTCAAAAAAAGCCAATCTGCCGACTCCAGATGCAGCTACCGAACATTTTGTATTTCGACTCATCGGTAAAAAGGACTCGATTCCAAAAATCATTATCCTTGTTGATATGGGACTTGGTGAACTCTAGGCGCTGAAGTCGATTTTTGGCGGATATTAATGGGGTTTTACGTGGATTTCTGCTTTGAAACCCATTAGAATTTAATGCTTTCGAGATTGTTCTTGTATTCCTTACCGCAGCTAATTGTTTCGCCAAATCTGGAGGACGTATTTTTTGATTTTTGTTCCCTTCTTTTAAAATTGAACTAATGTCTTTGCGTGAAAGCTTTTTCGGTCGGCCAGTTCGCGGCTTATTTTCAATGGAACCACTGTTCAAAATTTTTGATAATGGTATAAACAGAACATCGTTTTAGTTTCAGTAATTTCGCAATTTCCGAGCACGAAAAAAGACAATCACTTTTTCATACTGGACGACCAAATTTCGGAGATCACTAGAAATTTCTTTCCGCGATGACATTTTGCGGTCCTTACAGTTCGAAACTAGCGATAATCCTATAAAAGAGTTGCAGCTGCATCGCCGTCCGCCATACGCAGACGTGTACACACGTTAATTCCCAAACCCTTCAAGATAGAAAGTTCATTTTTGGAGGGATTGTAGATAGTTCTCAGGCGGATACCCATTTAGGTGGATGAACGGGTTCAAGGGGAGACGGCGGGAGCGCTTAAACCGAAAATACGAATTCGAGTATCTCAACCATGGTTACAGCTAGGAAGCTAAAACTCAACGTACATATAGAGGGGTTTGTGGGACAACTTCTAAAAGTAATTTAATTTTTTTTGTCCATTGGGGTGCAAAAAGGGGGGGCTAAGAACCAATTGTCGGCCGAATTTTTTTTTTCAAACGATCATACCTTCGAAATTACTTACTTACTTACTAAAAATTGATATTTTGAGACCATTAAAATGGCATATAGATCTACTAGAATCAGTTTAGATAGAAGCTAATTATTATAAGGAGGGAGGTCAGGTGGGGTGCAAAGAAAAGCACTTAAGAATGAATATCTCGACTGTCTCTTCAGCTATGTAATTGAAACTTGAAATATATCCTAAACTTTAATAGCGAAATATGAAAAAAATATAATATGTGGACAAAATAGTAGTAGGGGAAATGAGGAGCATTTCAAAAATGGCGCACTTTCCAAAATAACAAATCGATATATTTCAAAATTGAGAACAGATATCAAATCAAAAATTTGTCAGATTGTAGAACTATATAGTCTTTAATTTGGGTAAAAAATTTAAGTTGGGGGTGTAAGGGGAGGGAAGTGCAAAGCAAAAATGTTGAAAATTTTCAGTGATTTTTTTATGGCTCTGGTAAAAGATACAAAGTTTAAATTTCGCACGTCGACACATCTATGTGATATACACAAAAAAAAAAACTGCCAACAAGTCGGGTAAAACTTTATTATTCTTGGAACAAGTCGCGGATGAGTGTAAAGTCAATATGCAGATTAGAGTGGTTAGGGAAGACTAAGTGAAAGGGAGTTCTTGGGCAGGGTGTAAAATTTAACAATATTTCATCCGTTTCTGCAAGTTTGGGTTTTTATGAGGGGAGGAGGGGTAAGGGTGGGTGGATGTTAATAGCTTTTTAATTGATTGCTTGAATCACGTCCAATATTCTCTGTATAGAATATGTTTCATAGACGAAGTTGCATAGAATTTTCATAAAATTACATTCACAAAACCGAACATTTGTATGGGACGGGGTAGAGAAGGTAGGGGAATCATAAAATTTTATATGCAGTTTTATTTCGTTTCTCTTGTAAGGTGCTTGTACAAAATTTCAAGTTTGTAGCTTTTAGTTTGTTGTTTATTAGTTGATTTATAAAATTGCGTCAAAAGTTTTGCGATCGTGCCTGTCCTTCTACCCCCTCCCAAAAAGTATGATTTCGACCAATTTCATTAAATCAATTAATAACCAACAAATTAAAAGCTATAAACTTCAAATTTTGTATAAGCACCTTACAAGCAAAAGGAAGTAAAATTGCGTCACAAATTTTACGATTTCCCTACCTCCTCTACCCCCTCCCGTACAAATGTTTGGTTTCGTGAATTTAAAATAGACCGAATCCAATGAAAATTCTATGGAACTTCGTCTATGAAACTGACACTCTATACAGAGAATATTGGACTTGGTTCAAGCAATCAATTAAAAAACTATTAACATCCACCCACCCTTACTATCACCCCTCACCCCTCCCTTCATGAACACTCAAACCTGCATAAATAAACCAATGAAATATGGAGCTTTTGAACGTTTCCGGAAAGTGTTAAATTGAGAACTGCCCTGCCCAAGAACCCCCTTTCACTTAGTCTTCCCTAATCACTCTAACCTGCATATTGACTTTCCACACATCCGCAACTTGTCCCAAGAATAATAAAGTTTCGCCCGGCTTGTTGGCAGTTTATTTAAAAATATATTTACGTTACTGAAAAAATGTGCATCAAGAGATTTTTATACTCTAGATGAAATCTGAGAGTATTATAAGTTTGCTCTAAAGTTTGTAACGCCAAGAAATAAGGCTCGGAGAAAAAAATGATGAATACAGAAATTAATATTATCACTCAAAAATCTCAAAACCGGATGTCCGTCCGTCCGTCCGTCCGTCCGTCTGTGCGCGCTCTAGCTTGAGAACGCGTTGAGCTAGATAGTTCAAATTTTGTACACGTCGTTTTTGACAAAAAAGTAAGGTCAAGTTCGTGAACGGGCCAAATCGCTCCACCCCTTCTACCCCCTCCCATACAAAATGACACAATTGCGCAATTTGACAATAAACGGATTTGCACGAAAAGTATAAAAGCTATTGGCCTGAAAGTTGGTATATGTTACTTTAATGATAATATCAATCTACCGTACGAAAATTATGCGTATCCTCCCCCTCCTTCTACCACCTCCCATACAAACTGTACTTGTCATGAATTACTCTAAGCCAATTTACTCATTGCGTATACAATTTAGAGAGCTAAAATTGTGCACCAAATATTTATTTGAAATTTTTAGTAAGCCCAAAAAAATTTAGACTATTAGCTTCACCCCTTCTTCCCCCTCCCATACAAAATGACACAATTTCGTAATTTGACAATAAACGGATTTACTCAAAAAGTATAAAAGCTATTAGTCTGAATTTTCGGATATGTTATTTTCATAGTAATTTTAATCTACAGTAGAAAAATTATTTGCTTCCTCCCTCTCCTTCCACCCCCTCCCATACAAACTACACTTTTTCATGAAATGCTCTAAGACGATTTTCTCAGAACATATAACATTTATTGACCTCATATTTTGTAATAAATACTTAATTAGTATTAGCACTAAGATCAGAAAAAAATATTTGATTAGCTTCACTGCTTCTACCCCCTCCCATACAATATGACACAGTTTCACAACTTCACAAAAAATCGATTTTCTTGAAAAGTATAAATGGCACTAGTCTGAAATTTCAGGGATGTTAATTTTACAATATTCCTAGTTATTTCTGAAAAAAATCACTCTAATCGCCCCACTCTTTCTACCACCTCCCATACAAACTGCACATTTTCACTAAATCTAACTCTCTAATTTTTTCAGTTCCCATTCAATTTTTGGAGTAAGCATTTTGTACAAAACATTTTCATAGCTACTTTAGCATGATGGGGAAAAATTAGTTCAATGCTGTCATCCCTTCTAATACTTCCCATACGAAATTTCTTGGGATCACAAAAAATTCTATTTCATCTAGAGTATCGTAAGATTGCGCTTTACGCGCAATCGTAGCCCTGTTATGTTTTATTAAAACTTCTAATTGAACATAACCTCAATATGTGCTGCCGTAGATTTTTGTCCGCCACAGACGAACCAGGATTGTATTTTTATACTCTAGATGAAATCTAAGAGTATTATAAGTTTGCTCTAAAGTTTGTAACGCCAAGAAATAAGGCTCGGAGAAAAAAATGAATGATACAGAAGTTCATATAATCATTCAAAAATCTCAAAACCGGATGTCCGTCCGTCTGTCCGTCCGTCCGTCCGTCCGTCCGTCCGTCCGTCTGTGCGCGCTCTAGCTTGAGAACACGTTGAGCTAGATAGTTCAAATTTTGTACACGTCGTTTTTGACAAAAAAGTAAGGTCAAGTTCGTGAACGGGCCAAATCGCTCCACCCCTTCTACCCCCTCCCATACAAAATGACACAATTGTGCAATTTGACAATAAACGGATCTGCTCGAAAAGTATAAAAGCTATTGGCTTGAAATTTGGAATATATTACTTTTATGATAATATCAATCTACAGTATAAAAATTATGCGTGTCGTCCCCCTCCTTCTACCACCTCCCATACAAACTGTACTTGTCATGAATTACTCTAAGCCAATTTACTCAGTGCGTATAAAATTTAGCGGGCTCAAATTGTGCACCAAATATTTATTCAAAATTGTTAGTAAGCCCAAAAAAATTTAAATGATTAGCATCACCTCTTCTACCCCCTCCCATACAAAATGACACAATTTCGCAATTTGACAATAAATGGATTTACTCGAATAGTATAAAAGCTATTAGTCTGAATTTTGGGATGTATTACTTTCATAACGATTTTAATCTACAGTATAAAAATTATTGGCGTCGTCCCTCTCCTTCCACCTCCTCCCATACAAACTACACTTTTTCATGAAATGCTCTAAGACGATTTTCTCAGAACATATAACATTTATTGAGCTCATATTTTGTAATAAATACTTAATTAGTATTATCACTAAGATCAGGAAAAAGTATTTGTTTAGCTTCACTACTTCTACCCCCTCCCATACAATATGACCCAGTTTCACAACTTCACAAAAAATCGATTTTCTCGAAAAGTATGAATGGCACTAGTCTGAAATTTCAGGGATATCAATTTTATAATATTTCTAGTTATTACTGAAAAAATCACTAAAATCCCCCCACTCTTTCTACCACCTCCCATACAAACTGCACATTTTCACTAAATCTAACACACTAATTTTCTCAGCTCCTATTCAATTTTTGGAGTAAGCATTTTGTATAAAACATTTTTATAGCTACTTTAGCATGATAGGGAAAAAATTAGTTCAATGCTATCACCCCTTCTAACACTTCCCATGCAAAATTTCTTGGGATCACAAAAAATTCTATTTCATCTAGAGTATCGTAAGATTGCGCTTTAGGCGCAATCGTAGCCATGTTATGTTTATACTCTAGATGGAATCTGAGAGTATTATAAGTTCGCTCTAAGGTTTGTAACGCCAAGAAATAAGGCTCGGAGAAAAAAATGAATGATACAGAAGTTAATATTAGCACTCGAAAATCTCAAAACCGGATGTCCGTCCGTTCGTCCGTCCGTCCGTCCGTCTGTGCGCGCTCTAGCCTGAGAACGCGTTGAGCTAGATAGTTAAAATTTTGTACACGTCGTTTTTGACAAAAAAGTAAGGTCAAGTTCGTGAACGGGCCAAATCGCTCCACCCCTTCTACCCCCTCCCATACAAAATGACACAATTACGCAATTTCACAATAAACGGTTTTGCTCAAAAAGTATAAAAGTTATTGGCCTGAAATTCAGAATATATTACTTTTATGATAATATCAATCTATCGTATAAAAATTGTGTGTGTCCTCCCCCTCCTTCTACCACCTCCCATACAAACTGTACTTATCATGAATTACTCTAAGCCAATTTCCTCAGTGCTTATAAAATTCAGCGGGCTGAAATTGTGCACCAAATATTTATTTAAAATTGTTAGTAAGGTCAAAAAAAATGAGATGATTAGCTTCACCCCTTCTACCCCCTCCCATACAAAATGACACACTTGCGCAATTTGACAATAAACGGATTTACTCAAAAAGTATAAAAGCTATTGGTCTCGATTTTGGTATATGTTAATTTTTTAATGATTCAAATCTACAGTACGAAAATTATTTGCTTCCTCCCTTTCCTTCAACCCCCTCCGATACAAACTACACTTTTTCCTGAAATGCTCTAAGCCGATTTTCTCAGAACATATAACATTTGTTGAGCTCATATTTTGTAATAAACATTTAATTCATATTATTACTAAGATGAGAAAAAAAATATTTGATTTGCTTCACTACTTCTACCCCCTCCCATACAATATGACACAGTTTCACAACTTCACAAAAAATCGATTTTCTTGAAAAGTATGAATGGCACTAGTCTGAAATTTAAGGGACGCCAATTTTATAATATTCCTAGTTATTTCTGAAAAAATCATTAAAATTCCTCCACTCTTTCTACCACCTCCCATACAAACTGCACATTTTCACTAAATCAAACTCACTAATTTTCTCAGTTCCCATTCAGTTTTTGGAGTAAGCATTTTGTATAAAACATTTTCATAGCTACTTTAGCATGATGTCGAAAAAATTAGTTCAATGCTTTCATCCCTTCTAACACTCCCCATACAAAATTTCTTGGGATCACAAAAAATTCTATTTCATCTAGAGTATCGTAAGATTGCGCTTTACGCGTAATCGTAGCCCTGTTATGTTTTTTTACACCTTTCGACACGAGCCTCTTTTTGAGCGATAGTTAAATTATTCGGAATCCAACGCCCATAGACCTTTTTCACGACTAAATATTCATATAAAGTCTGGCTTTATCAGTTCGCGCACATCATCAATGGTTACTGGCACGACCACCCATTTTGGAGGACCCTCTTTAAATTAGTCCGTGAGCAAACGACGATATGATTGATTTTTCTAAGCATGTGATATAACATAGCTAGGGTGTAGCACAGTGTGTAGCGTGTTGGTTTACAATGTGTAGATCTGCAGTTCAAATCCCGGTTGACGTATAATTTCAGCACACTACTTGCGTGAGTATATCTTGGCCACCTTAATCTGCGAAAAAGGGCTAACAACCCTTTCACAATCTATATAAATATAATTGTAGTGTCTGTCTGTTATTTGTTTATAACTGGCTATAAATAAGTTTTTTGCTTTATTTTAGCAATAACTAAGCAGAAAAAAATGTTTTTAAAAATTTTCTCTGTCTGTCTGTCTTTCCGGTTTTCACGCAAAAATGGCTAAACCGATTGTAATGAAACTTTCACAGATTATTAGGTCTACCTCGGGGAGTAATCTGCTTTAGGTTTTATTTTAATTTCCTCACTCCTTCTACCCCCTCCCATACAAAGTGACTCATTTTCAAAAATTTATAATAATCATATTTTCATGGAAACTATAAAAGCTATTAATTTGAAATATAAAATATATTATTTCCATTATAAATGCAATCTTCAAGTATATAAATAATTTGAATGCCCTTACTCCTTCCACCACCTCCCATACAAACTAAACTTTTCATGAAATACTATACTCCAATTTTCTCAGTACGTATAACTTTCGTCAAGCTGAGATTTTGTATTAAATCTTTAATTGGCATTGTTATTAATATTATGAAAAAAGTAACTAATTAGCTATTTCTACCCCTCCCAAACAATCTGACACAAATCCACGACTTTGCGGAAATTCGATTTTCTTGAAAAGAGTGAATGTTACTGTTCTGAAATTTAAAATATATCAATTGAATGATAATTGTAGTTGCTCCTCAAAGAATTACTAAAAACTCTCCACTCCTTCCACCACCTCCTATACAAACGTCACTTTTTCATGAAATATTCTAAACCAATATTCTCAGTACGTATAACTTCTATCGAGCTAAAATCTTGTACTAAATCTTTAGTTAGCATTATTATTATTATCGCGCAAAAATTAACCGATTAGCTCCACTCCTTCTAACCCCTCTCATACAATGTGACACAATTCCACGACTTTGAAAAAACTCTATTTTCTTGATAAGTGTGAATCTAACTGATCTGAAATGTGTAAGATATCAATTGCATGATAATTATAGTAGTTTCTAGAAAAATTAGCAAAAACCCCCCCCCCCCACTCCTTCTACCACCTCCCATACAAACTGCACTTTTTCATGAAATACTCTAAATCAATTTTCTTAGTACGTATAACTTTGATCGAGCTAAAATTTTGTATTAAATCCCTAATTATCATTATTACTATTGTCGGAAAAAATTAACCGATTAACTCCACTCCTTCTACCCCCTCCTACACCTCCCTTACAATGTGACACAATTCAACGACTTTGCGGAAACTCGATTTTCTTGAAAAGTGTGAATCTAACTGATCTGAAATTTGTAAGATATCAATTGCATGGTGATTACAGTTGTTTCTAGAAAAACTACCAGAAACCCCCCACTCCTTCTACCACCTCCCATACAAATTACAAAATTTCACTAAATCCAATGCACTAAGTTTCTCAAGTTACCTATTCAATTTTTCAAGCTTAACTTTGGTGCAAAATATTTTTATAGCAACTCTAGCATGATGTGAAAAAAATTAATTTAGTACAGTCATCCCTTCTATCACTCCCCACACAAAAATTCTTAAGATTACAAAAATTTCGATTTCATCGGTAGTATCATATAATGGGGCTTTACGCACAATCGAAGTCCTGTTATGTATTTAAGGTTAATGTCATTTTATTTGGGCTTTTTTTAATTAACACAAGCTACAACTATTCACATGTCCTTAACGCTCTTCAACACGTATACATATGATCTCGAATGACAGGTTTGATTTGATCACGAGCCTGTCCCAAACAAATGCGAGTATCATGCTTTCTGATTCCAACAAAATACAAAACATTGTGTTCAAACAGCCATCAAACTAAGCAGATTATTTATCCGATACAATGTACTACTAACTACATTCTCAAAAATTTTATTATTTTGATTCTGTTGCGGACAAAGTCGCGGGCGATCTCTAGTAACAAATAAAATGTTAAGGGACCTGAAGATCAAAAGACCAAAGCTCGATTTTGGCTAAAATGACAAGAAGAAGTGATATAACATACAGTGCTGTTATTGGAAAACTATGTAAAATATTAACAAGATTTAAATGCCATGTTTTAAATAAATATTTATTGTTTAAGTTAGGAACTTCAAAAATAACACAATTATTGTTTGTAATACTTAATTAACAAAAATTATGAACTTACTGCTTAATTCTATGTTACAGTTTATTTCATGCACTTAAACTTAGGCCTTAATTTATAGAAAAAAGTTAAATTTTATATAAAATTCAGTATTTGGTATGGTCAATCAAATTCCTGTTAAGACCCCCTATAGGGGCATAGGACAGAAACAACTCTCTTCCACAAGGCTGTTGCCAGGACTTGTTTATTCCTCTGGCCTCCTGCTCAACTGCTCGCTTCCATGTGTTATATGGTCGACCAACCCGACGTCTTCCTTGAGGGTTATAATCCAGAGCCTGTTTTGCAATGTTTTGCTCTGGTTTCCTCAAAGTATGACCGATCCACTGCCACTTTCGCCGTTGAATCTCAATACCTATTTTAGTCTGGCGAGTTGTACTCCAAAGTTAGTCGTTGGAGATCACTTCTGGCCAGAATATTCCTAAAATGCGTCGGAGGCATTGGTTTACGAAAGTCTGTAGTTTCTTGGTAAGTCGAACGGTCACTTTCCACGTAGTACAACCATATAACAACACGGATTTGACGCATGCGTCAAAAACTCGCAGCTTTGTGCGAAGGGAGATCTCTCTTAACCTCCAGAAAGGGGAAAGGATACCAAAGGCCTGACGAGCTTTATTTAGCCGAGCCTCAACATCCTTTTCGGCTCCGCCGTCCATGCTGACAATGCTTCCGAGATAGCAAAAATCTTGCACCTCTTCCACATCCTGTCCATTAAGAACAATAGGTGTGCTTGCGTTCGAACCCATGTGCATGTACTTGGTTTTACGCACATTTATTTTCAGTTTACGCACATTTATTTTCAGTATTTGGTATGGTAGCCCTTTGCATTTATTACATCTTAAAGTCTCTTTGGCATAGAATCCACAAATTTTTGGGTAGTTTCTGGGGTAATTTTCGTCCGCTCCTCCAAAATAGTTTTTTTTTTTCAATTGGTCCTTGTTGTTGTTCCGAATATTATTTTTCAAAATTGCCCATAAATTTTCTATTATATTCATATCTGGACTCTGTGCCGGCGGGAACATAACATGTGGGCTGTTCCAAATCAGCCAAGATTGCACAATACCAGACATATGCTTAGGGTCGTTATCTTGATAGAAACGGAATATGTTTAGAATTTCAAGATTCGCATGGTTTTGTTCATGTTACCTTCAATGAACTCCAAATTTCCAATCCCGGCTGCCTACATACAGGCTCAAGCCATTACGATTCCGCCGTCATGATTCACTGTAGCTTTTAAATTTTCTTTTTGTGCTCAGTACTAGGTTTCCGCCATACGTATGCCATGCCACCAGAGCCAAAGATATTAAATTTAGACTTGTCTGAGAATATGACGCTGTTCCAGAAGTCCGAATTTTTGTTGGCATGCTAGAGAGCACAAAGGCAAGGCAACTTAGCTGGTTTTTTCTGCTTATGAATGGCTTTTTTCTAGCTACTCGACCATTGAAGTTGTGGTCTCGGAGCACGCGGCGGACAGTTTCTGCACTGCATGACGACTTATCTAGTCCTTGCTGTATATCCGCGACTAGTTTTGGAGCCGTTAACTTTGGGTTCGCCTTGATTTTACGTACAATAAATCGGTCGTCAGACGAGTTGAAAATTTTATTTGGCGCGCTTCTGCCCTTATTTTGAATACGATTTTCAAGATGGAAGCATTCAATGATACTCTGCACTGTGGTGGGACTCAAATTAACAAATTGAGCAATTTTCCGCTGGGATAGCACGTTATTGAAATGATTTATCACTAATTCTCGCTGCTTAATTGTCGTGCGACGACCCATCTTTTCAAAAAGCACTTCCTGCCTTTACATGTAAAATATCACACTAAATATTGACTACAGCTAGTTGCCAATTCTTTAAAAAAAGTAAAGAAAAAGAAAGTCCCGTTATACAGCGCGACACGATCGGACAGAAGTGGAGACAAGTATCTGCATGAAATAAACTCTGGCCTGCGTTTCTGATGCACCATCGGTCTTTTCAGCCTTAAGAGTGTCAGAATTTATTTTTGTAATTTTTTTTTTATTTATTGTAATCAATAAGCATGTTTTTCTATATCTACATTCAAAATTTTTTGATTTTCTAATTAGTTTTTAAGATACAGTGTTCTATATTTTAAAAATAGCACTGCACGAAGTAAGCTGTGAGCCACTGTATGTTTTCCTAACGAATAATAATAATTATGTCGTATTTCTTAGGTAGCGCATTTCGACTGTGTGCAAAACAGGTATCGTTGTATTTGACTTTTGAGTAATCTTGTCCCTTCACTTGTAGCGAATATTTATACGGTGTCGACAATCGATGCTACATACGAAATAGAAAATACCTCTAGTGAAGTATTTTCTGCAAGAGTTTTCCAATATAGAACTATCGTAGATTGGAAAACACAACTTATTTGAATGTTGAATTCAAAAGGTTTTGTGACAACATAGTGTATGTCTAAACTCACACTGCACAGCTGATTCTCATTTCATCGAATTCAATTCTGTCATGAAGCACGCAATCAAGCGGAAATCTGTTTCATTTAATTTAAAGTTTTCTTTGAAACATCCTGCGAAACTATGAAGCTTATACTTTTTCACTATTCAGTCGACAGCATAATAAGTTATGAAGATAAGCTATACACTCGTATTTATTGCAGATATTTCTATCGAATTTCCAAGTTTAATGGATTGTTACGATAGCGCGAAAGAACGAAAAAGAAACTTAAATTCGTTGACAAATCCCGAAATTAAATTTCCACGAAATTAGGTCACTACTTAATGCTAATGAATACAAAATTGTGTCTCTTCGTTATACACAGGTGCTGACAAGAAAACATTTTCCACGCGGCAAATGACAAAGTTTTGATATCTAAAATAGCAAAAAGACAAAGTTGAACGTAAACTTTGCCCAGAAGATATTTCTTTTATAATCTTAGGGTCGTTTTGCTAATGAAAATAAAACCAGGGAGGAAAAAAATATAAGAAACCAGTAAATACATTAAAGAAACACCTTTTTCGCTGTACCCAAATAGCCTCTGTAATTCAATTGAGCTCCCGCTTTAGCTAATGGTAACGCGTTAATTAAAACTCACCGTTTTATTCCCTAAATTTCGTATCCGGCAATTAAGGTAGGCCGTCTTTCCAACCAGAGCTGTTACGTTCCTGGACGCTGACAAGTCAAAGTATGGTCCACGGTCGAGTGGTTTGCTGCTTTGTCCAAAATCTTCGTTATCAAATTCCGAATCGAAATTCTCACTGGATGTAATCTTATAAAATTGCGACTTAGGAGCAGACGCTACACCTGCAAGCATACAAAAGGAAATTGCATTACTGTAAAATTAAGAAAATTTTATTTTCTAAATAAACTTACGCAACAAAGAGACTCTTGAGATACATCTAATTTAATAGCGAAAATAATGGCTACATAAAGTACCTACTGGCTTTACTGTTCGCCACGAAAACTCCACTAAATCTGCGCTAACCTACTCTGCAGGACTTTCTTAACAATATTTCCGCAAGCCGGGAGTGGTATTATTCTAGTTGTAATAAAAGCTTCCAGGTTTATGCTCCATAAAATTCTTCTTGATAATGCAACCGAAAATGGCGCCTCGGTTCTTAGAGTGGAGGAAACTTCCATCTTATCGGAAATTAATTCGGTCAAATGATTCCTGACAAATACGATGCGAAAGGTAAGTTCCCTCCGTTAAACTTAAATGGTACCTTAAAATTAAAGACTCGGAATTCCGGAGAGTGCGTGATAATAGAAGTTTACGCTCTTCAGCAAATCTCTAAGTCCTGCCAAGATTTACATACCCACACCTCGAAACACATTACCATTTACAAAATTAAACGAATGATTCGTAAAGTGGTGTCGTTAATACCGAAATTGGCAGAACGTGTTGTATGGTCGTCATTCTCCAAGAAGTTCTTGCTTTTCGCGAGCTCAATCAATTTCCGACAGCCATTTAAAATTTATGGTGATGCATCGATTTGAAATATGGGTTTTTATGAGTTTCAGCACTTTATATAACAAGAAATAAAAACGAAATTGGACGAATAGAGGCAATAATCGTCAATGAATTATAGCCGGAGTGGAAAAAAAGCCGCATGAAGTAAAAGCTCGCATATGAGCCTCGCACCTAAGCAAATTCGATGCCAGCGCCACGAAGCGAACCAAGGAGTTGCACGGCGATTTAGATAGTTGACTTTGATAATGAACTGGTAGCAAGGGTGTAACCTAACGGGTAGCGTGTTGATCTACAATGCGAAGATCGTGAGTTCCCAGTCGACGCATATTTCCAGCACAATACCTTTTTGGGTTTACTTTATTTACTTCGATCTACGAAAATGAAAATTTGTAAATAGAGGGTTGTGCGAAGAGCTAACAACCCTTTCACAATAACAAAACATAACAAGACTGCTCTAGATGAACAGGACATTTTCTTATTTTAAGAAATTTTGTAGGGGGGGTAACGAAATTGAATTTTTTCTTATCACGCTAAAGTTGCTATCAAAATGTCTTATACAAACTTTAGGATTCAAAAATTTAATAGGTACTGAGAAAATTAGTGTATTGGATTTAGTGAAATTGTACAGTTTGTATGGGAGGTGGTAGAAGGAGGGGCGAGTCCTTAAAAGCTTTTTAAGAAATAACTGTAGTTCAGTAGAATTATACTTTTCAGGAAAATCCAACCAATTTTGCAAAATTGTAAAGTTGTGTCAGATTGTTAGCGAGGGGGTAGAAGGAGTAAAGCTAATAGTCTAATTTTTTTTGCCTTACTAATAATTCTAAAAAAATATTAAGTGCACAATTTCAGCTCGATAAATTTTACATGCACTGAGTAAGTTGGTTTAGAGTATTTCATGAAAAAGTACATTTTGTATGGGAGGTGGTGGAAGGAAGGAGAGAATTTAAATGATTTTTATGCAGTAGATTGAAATCATCATAAAAGTAATATATTCCAAAATTTCGGATCACTAGCATTCTTTAAACTGCACTGTGATAAAGCTCTCAGCAGAGACCGAAACGTCACGAATAATAAAGCGTTACAGTGTAGAATCCGAAAATCTTTCCTTTCATGTTATGTTGTTGAATTTTAATTTTCAAAACATACGCTATTTCCAATTAGATATAAAAGAATATATAATTATAATTTGGTGTAGCTTGAATGCTACAATTAATTAAAAACATTCAAATTTTGGATAGTAAATTTGCCTAAAAATTTCGATTCCAAAATTGATTTAGTTTTATTATTCCGTCGCGAGATTAAACTCAACTAAAGCTGAAGGTGTCTAGTCTTACGAACTGTAAAAATTAGTTCAGCACAGCTGGCGCCCATACCACTCCTTCCGAAAATCAGAATGGATTCCGTTTTTCAAAGAAGATATATTTTTAACATATGGGTGCAAAATCAAAGTAGTGAATAGTTTCCAGAAATTTTTGCATTTGTGTTACAAGAATCTAAAGGATATTTTGCACGAAAATAGAAGATCGATGACAGAGAAGCGGTAGGAATCTATACCGCTTCCTGCGAAAGAATGGGAAATGGCTGGGAGAAATGATAGAATTTCCTCGAAATGTGCTCCGTGAACTTCCATTAACATCAGATGTAACCAGAGCAGGAAGACCTGGAAAATTCATCGAAGAATGTTGCGATAGGACAAAAAAACGAATGGTAAAGTAGCTTGTAGAATCAAATACGATCAAGAAAATTTCCACTGCAGCTGAAGAGTAATTACGACAGATGGAAAAGAAAGATTCAGCTAAGATTCGGAAGAAATTGTCATCTGCATCACCTACTTGCAGTACCACCATTAAGAAGGCTAGAAGGGTTCTCACTGAGCCGAAAACGTTGTCTGTTAATAATTCCTTTCTTTAACGCTCGATACTGATCTTTCTACACATCAGTATAATATTATATGCGACCAAGTACAAAATCTTCACCCTCATTTATTCCCAAATTATCAGATCTAAAAGAAGGCAAAACAAAAATGTTACACAACTGTAATATCTGCTACAAAATCTTCAGATGAAATTGATTTGCAGTCCCTGATTGACCATCACACGATTATGAAGTGTGCAAAAAGACGTAATTCAATCTTTGAAAGCCTCTTGTACAGAAGAAATGGGAATGCGGTGGAGCGGACCGAAATAGTTATAAGCATCAATTTTCGGAAAAGAACTGTCAAATAATAGTCTTTTTATTATTTAAATTGGACCTGTATTGTGGTAATGAGAATTCTAAGCGCATAATCTGGCAAATTCCTTCTCCATCTTCTACTCGCTATTGTCACCCAATAAAATTAATTTTACTTTATTATACTTAAGTATTGTGCTCTACACAGAAAAATAATTTCAATCAATCAATCAAATTCTTGTTAAGACCCCCTATAGGGGCATAGGACAGAAACAACTCTCCTCCTTGAAGATTACAGTCCAGACCCTGTTTGGCAATGTTTCGCTCTGGTTTCCTCAAAGTATGACTGATCCACTGCCACTTCCGCCTTTCAATCTGAATACCTATCTAAGTCTGGCCAGATGTACTCCAAAGTTCGTCGTTGGAGATCACTTCTGACCAGAATATTCTTAAAATGTGTAGGAGGCATTAGTTCACGAAAGTCTGTACTTTCTTGGTAAGTCAAACCATATAACAACACGGATTTGATGCATGCATCAAAAACTTGCAGCTTCGTGCGAAGGGATACCTCCAGAAAAGGAAAAGGATACCGAAGGCCTGACGAGCTTTATTTAGTCGAGCCTCAATATCCTTTTCGGCTCCGCCGTCCATGCTGACAATGCTTCCGAGATAACAAAAATTTTGCAGCTCTTCTACATCTAGTCCGTTAAGAACAATCGGTGTACTTGCGTTCGTACCCATGTGCATGTATTTGGCTTTACGCACATTTGTTTTCAGTCCCGTCTCTTTGCATTTAAAATGCAACGAGCGAACATTAGACTCTAAGTCCGAATGGTTACGTCAAGCAGGCATACGTCATAAGCATAATCAAGGTAACTTAAGATATTAATTAGTGTACATTGAAGACCATTATCTTCTCAACCTTCCAGTGCAGCTTTCAAGATGTCATTTATTACCACCAGAAACAGAGCTGGTGATAATATGCAGCTTTTCTCAGTAAAGAGTTGGAGGTGTATAACGGCCGTTATTTCTGGGTCCGCTTTGAGGAGTTCGGTTGGTAGTTCGTCTAAACCTGGGGTTTCGTTCCCGCCATTGATCGAATGGCGGAAACTATTTCCACCCTATCTGGGTGATGGTCCCTAATAAAGGATTGTTGCGGTTGGATGTTTGGTAAAAGCTACAAAGTTAAAATTTTAGCACGTGCATGTATCCATTTGATATATATAAAGAAAAGATATTAATTTAAACCAGAGGGAGGGGGGGGGGGGGGGGGGGCTAACCTACACGAGATTTTTCACATGTATTGAAAAAAAACGCAAAAAATCAAAATTTTTGAGCTAAATTTCATGCTACAAACTTGAAAATTTATAAAATTTATTTTAAAAAAATATTTAGAAGTTTAAGATATTGATTAGTCTAATATTTCCAAATCTTCTCCTCCCTACAAAAGTATTGTTTCGATAATTCTAAAGAAATCAATTATCACCAAACCATTAAAAGCTATCAGCTTCATATTTTTTACAAACACTTCTAAAAAAATTTCAAATTAAATTGTATCAAAAGTTTTGCCCCTCTACACCCCCCAAAAGCAAGATTTAGATCAATTTCAAGAAATCAACTAATAACCAACAACGAATTTGAAATTTTGTACGAAAACCTTTCAAAAGAAATTTAACAAAACTGCATCACAAATGTTGCTATCCCCTCCCATACAAATCAATGATTTTATGAATATAAAATGCACCGAGAATTTCGTAGAATTTACTTCGCCTATGAAACTAACATTCTATGCAGCGAATTTTGAGCGCGTTTAGATCAATAAATTAAAAAATTATTGACATGTAGCCATCCCTTCTAGTGGACTCTCCCCCCCCCCACTTCATTCAAATCCAAACTTGTATAAATAAACTAATGGAATAATAATTCCATGTACTGGAGCTATTGATCAGCAGCAGTTAAGTGTTAGGTAATTGACAAAAGCCCTACCCTAGAACCTCCATTCACATATTCTTCCTTATCCACTCTAACCTGCATACTTTTTTTTATCACTATCAGGATTCCTTAATGCAAGGAATTCCCATAAAATGGATTCCAAGTATAAAAGATGGAAATCATTTTATCCTTTGGCTCATCACTTAGTGAAGGGACAAAACAAACGTCAATATCCCTACACCAACACATTAATCGTCTTGCATAGAGGAGAGCTGTCCGAGAGCTTTCCTGTGCGAACGGGTGTCAGACAAGGCTGCATATTATCACCAGCCCTGTTTCTGGTGGTAATAAATGACATCTTGAAAGCTGCACTGGAAGGTGGGGAAGGTAAAGGTCTTCAATGGAGACTATTTAACATCTTAAGTCACCTTGATTATGCTAATGACGTGTGTTTGCTTGCACATACCCGTTCGGACTTAGAGTCAAATGTTCGCTCGTTGCATTCTAAATGCAAAGAGGCGGGACTGAAAATAAATGTGCGTAAAACCAAGTACATGCACATGGGTTCGAACGCAAGCACACCGATTGTTCTTAATGGACAGGATGTGGAAGAGGTGCAAGATTTTTGCTATCTCGGAAGCATTGTCAGCATGGACGGCGGAGCCGAAAAGGATGTTGAGGCTCGGCTAAATAAAGCTCGTCAGGCCTTCGGTATCCTTTCCCCTTTCTGGAGGTTAAAAGAGATCTCCCTTCGCACGAAGCTGCGAGTTTTTGACGCATGCGTCAAATCCGTGTTGTTATATGGTTGTACTACGTGGAAAGTGACCGTTCGACTTACCAAGAAACTACAGACTTTCGTAAACCAATGCCTCCGACGCATTTTAGGAATATTCTGGCCAGAAGTGATCTCCAACGACGAACTTTGGAGTACAACTCGCCAGACTAAAATAGGTATTGAGATTCAACGGCGAAAGTGGCAGTGGATCGGTCATACTTTGAGGAAACCAGAGCAAAACATCGCAAAACAGGCTCTGGATTATAACCCTCAAGGAAGACGTCGGGTTGGTCGACCATGTAACACATGGAAGCGAGCAGTTGATCAGGAGGCCAGAGGAATAAACAAGTCCTGGCAACAGCTTAAAGCCGATGCGCAGGATCGCGCCTTGTGGAAGAGAGTTGTTTCTGTCCTATGCCCCTATAGGGGGTCTTAACAGGAATTTGATTGATTGAACACATTAATAAACAGAGCACAAAATAAATATACAAAAACTAACATAAATTAGTGTCAACTAGCGTTAAGTCTGCGTCTTAAACATACTTTATCTATAGAGAAGTCAAATACATCAATATTCTCGTTAACTTCTCTTGCAAGACGCGATATCGGTTCACTCATACCATAGTTAGTCCGATGAAAGCATATCTGCAACAATTTAGGATGCCTCGGTAAAAATTGACCAACAGCAAATTGCATCAAACCCAAAAGTAAGGAGGAATCAACCACCCCAGTGAGAAGTTGATGAGCAAAAACTACGTCAGCAACTTCACGTCGTCTCGAGAGTGATGACATATTTAGCAACTGAAGCCCGTCAATATGAGGAGGAAGACGAACTCTGTCATTCCAATTAAGGTGACATAATGCTATTCTTACAAATTTGCGCTGAATAGATTCAATTCTGCCAATATGTACATCATAATAGGGAGACTAAACTTGAGAAGCATACTCAAAATGAGATCTGACAAAGGTGTTATACAGACTCAACCTAACAAAGGAATTATTAAATTCCTTGGCTAAGCGAGTGGTAAAACCCAGCATAGAATTACCCTTTTGCACAATCTTATTTATATGCAAGCCAAAATCAATCTTTTGGTCAAATGTAATGCCTAAGTCAATAACTGAGTTAACACGATCTAAAATACAGTCATTGAGACTGTAAGTTACTACAAATGGTGAGAATTTCCGAGTAAATGACATTACATGACATTTATCCAAATTCAAGCGAAGGCCATTATTGCGACACCACTTACTAAAATTTAACAAATCCTCCTGAAGAAGATTATCTGAGTTAGAACTAATAGACCTAAAGATTTTAATGTCATCAGCATAGATGAGTACTTCCGAATATTTGAAAACAGAGGCTACATCGTTAATGGCCAGGATAAATAGAAGTGGTCCCAAATGACTTCCTTGAGGGACCCCAGAAAGCGCAGTAAATGGCTTAGACGTACAATCACGAAAGATAACCTGGTAGGTCCTATCAAATAGATAAGACTTAATCCAATTTATAAACCATGTCGGAAAACCCAACAGTCTTAGTTTTAACAAAATTATTGAATGGGGTAATTTATCAAAGGCCTTACTAAAATCAGTGTATACACAATCCACCTGCTTACCATCCTCAATAGCCAAAATAGATTTATTCGTAAACTCCATCAGATTAGTAACAGTGGAATTCCTAACAAAACCATTTTGTTTACTCGAAATTATTGATTTACAGTGAAACGACATGCATTCATACACTATAGACTCAAATATTTTAATTAATAAAACTCAACTACAGCACCTTCAAAATCAGGATTGTCAAGAATTTCATTAAAGTTGAAGTTTGATATAAGGTAGTCCAACCGAGAAAAATCTGCTTTATTAAAATCAAAAGAAAGCTCCTTCTCACTAGGGCTAACAATATGCTCCTCATCAACCATAACAAAAATATTAATAGGAGGGTGCAAGACATCAACGGTAGTAATTGAAGTTAAGCTCTCATCCACGGAACATGCACAGTAGTCAGAATAAAAAATTAGGTCAAGCTGTCTTCTATAGGAATTCCGAACAAGGCTAAGTTGGTGGAGACCAAGTGCAGTTATACTATCTACAAAAAAACATTCAAGCGAGGACGAAGAATCAGAAACTAAGAGAGTAGAATCATCGTCAGAGAGAGACCAAGAAAGACTTGGAATATTAAAATCACCCAGTAAAATGAGTTCATCAGAGATATTCATACTATTATGAACAAAAGTAATACAGTCAACTGTTCTTTCGTATAAAATACAAGGACTCGACGGAGGAATATATGTCAAAAAGACATAAATATCCTTATTATTAAACACGAGTTTAACACACAAGAATGCAACTTCGGACTGCTAATAACACTCCACCACCCTTCAATATCAGATCGGAAACATAGCGATCCCTACGAAAGACTTCAAAGTCTGAACTAAAAAGTTCACAGTCAGAGAAACTGCAATTTAGCCCCATTTCAGTTAGAGCAATAACATCATAGGAAGAATTCTGAGACGAGGCAAATAGCGCCTGGGTTTTGGTACGCAGTCCATTTACGTTTTGATAGTAAAGGGACAATTGTCTAAGTTTTTTGGACCAGAACCAGGAGCATTATTACGATGAGAAATAAATTCTTTAAGAAAAACTCAAGAAGGCCACGAATCAATATTTAATAACTGATTGAAAAGATCAGTATTAGTCAAAACAATTTTAAAGGAGGCAATGGAACTGGTTTCTTTACTAATTTTGTCACATTTAACTGCTGATCCTGTTGAAATAAATTTTTTAGAAAGCAAATAGCTTATGACATCATCCGGGGATGTTCGGGGATCAAGTCTAGAAACGAAAATGGCTTTTGGACGAGGAACAATAGTAAGCAGGTGTGGCTGTGTTAGTATAGAAGAAGAAGACCCAGTGGAACTAGCATCAGTAAAAGGCGTTTGAGAACTATTCGAGAAAACTTGGGTAGATTTCAAGGGTGCAGAGTTTTTACTAACGGATGCCTTCGAAGAGGGTTGGCCAATATTAGAAGATGTATATTTCGAGGGCGCAGAATTATTATTAGCGGATGCTTTAGCAGAAGCTTGGCTAATATTAGGGGATGTAAATTTATTCACTCGAGTCTTTTTGCGGGTAGGACGTGGATGAAATGCAAGACTATCAATATTGCTATCCACTCCCACCGAATTGCAATCATCACTCGAAGTCGAAGCATCAACCAAAGTTGGATTGTCTGTACTAGTCGAACAATCTACTAACGTATTAGTCCTTTTAACTGAGTTAAAAAAGTTGTTTACTGTTACAAACGCACCAGTTACACTGTCAAGTTGAGCCTTAATTTTCGCCATTTCTTCACCAATGCTAGACATCTTAAATGATATAGAGGAAAGTGAGAGTCACTATCAGTATTCCTTAATGCAAGGAATTGCCATAAAATGGATTCCAAGTATAAAAGATGGAAATCATTTTATCCTTTGGCTCATCATTTAGTGAAGGGACAAAACAAACGTCAATATCCCTACACCAACACATTAATAAACAGAGCACAAAATAAATATACAAAAACTAACATAAATTAGTGTCAACTAGCGTTAAGTCTGCGTTTTAAACATACTTTATCTATAGAGAAGTCAAATACATCAATATTCTCGTTAACTTCTCTTGCAAGACGCGAGATCGGTTCACTCATACCATAGTTAGTCCGGTGAAAGCAAATCTGCAACAACCTAGGATGCCTCGGTAAAAATTGACCAACAGCAAATTGCATCAAACCCAAAAGTGAGGAGGAATCAACCACCCCAGTGAGAAGTTGATGAGCAAAAACTAGGTCAGCAACCTCACGTCGTCTCGAGAGTGATGACATATTTAGCAACTGAAGCCGGTCAATATAAGGAGGAAGACGAACTCTGTCATTCCAATTAAGGTGACATAATGCTATTCTTACAAATTTGCGCTGAATAGATTCAATTCTGGCAATATGTACATCATAATAGGGAGACCAAACTTGAGAAGCATACTCAAGATGAGATCTGACAAAGGTGTTATACAGACTCAACCTAACAAAGGAATTGGTAAATTCCTTGGCTAAGCGAGTGGTAAAACCCAGCATAGAATTACCCTTTTGCACAATCTTATTTATATGCAAGCCAAAATCAATCTTTTGGTCAAATGTAATGCCTAAGTCAATAACTGAGTTAACACGATCTAAAATACAGTCATTGAGACTGTAAGTTACTACAAACGGTGAGAATTTCCGAGTAAATGACATTACATGACATTTATCCAAATTCAAGCGAAGGCCATTATTGCGACACCACTTACTAAAATTTAACAAATCCTCCTGAAGAAGATTATCTGAGTTAGAACTAATAGACCTAAAGATTTTAATGTCATCAGCATAGATGAGTACTTCCGAATATTTGAAAACAGAGGATACATCGTTAATGGCCAGGATAAATAGAAGTGGTCCCAAATGACTTCCTTGAGGGACCCCAGAAAGCGCAGTAAATGGCTTAGACGTACAATCACGAAAGATAACCTGGTAGGTTCTATCAAATAGATAAGACTTAATCCAATTAATAAACCATGTCGGAAAACCCAACAGTCTTAGTTTTAACAAAATTATTGAATGGGGTAATTTATCAAAGGCCTTACTAAAATCAGTGTATACACAATCCACCTGCTTACCATCCTCAATAGCCAAAATAGATTTATTCGTAAACTCCATCAGATTAGTAACAGTGGATCTATTCCTAACAAAACCATGTTGTTTACTCGAAATTATTGATTTACAGTGAAACGACATGCATTCATACACTATAGACTCAAATAGTTTAGGAATAGCCGACAGTTTAGCTATTGGCCGATAATTTTCAACAGCAGATTTTGCACCGCTTTTATGAGTAGGTATGATGAAGGACGACTTCCACACATTTGGAAAAATCCCCGTTATTAGGGATCTTTGAAAGAGGTGAGAGAGTGGTTCAGCAAGAGAGAGACAACAACGCTTAAGGACAACAGCAGGAACACCATCTGGGCCCGGAGAAAACACATCTTTAAGGCGGGAGATGTGATTGACTATATCATTATAGAAAATTGGTAAATCAGACAAAGTAGTCGAAGTAGTTTCTCTAAAGTCATCAAAATACGCCATATTAGGGGAAAAGCTACTACTATTAAAAGATCCACTGAAGAATGTGGCAAAAAAATTACAAATAGTAACTTGATCATTACTATCGTTGCCCAGGAATTGAAAAGAAGCTGGATAACCATCTGATTTACGCTTACAATTAACAAATTTCCAAAACTTCAGGGGATTTCTCATAATATCCGACTGCATTTTAATTAAATACTCAGAATATAAGCGAGTAGATAAATCCTTAAAAAGGTCATAATATTCCTTATACAGACAAAAATCAGTATCATTCTTCGTCCTAGTATACCTCTTCCAGGCAGCATTACGAGCATTGCGAATTACGCGCAACTCGCTAGTATACCACGGGTACGACGATGAGATGTTCCTGCGATAGGTAAAAGGAACTGTAGCAACAAAAAATTGATACAGAACATAATAAAACTCAACTACAGCACCTTCAAAATCAGGATTGACAAGAATTTCATTAAAGTTGAAGTTTGATATAAGGTAGTCCAACCGAGAAAAATCTGCTTTATTAAAATCAAAAGAAAGCTCCTTCTCACTAGGGCTAACAATATGCTCCTCATCAACCATAACAAAAATATTAATAGGAGGGTGCAAGACATCAACGGTAGTAATTGAAGTTAAGCTCTCATCCACGGAACATGCACAGTAGTCAGAATAAAAAATTAGGTCAAGCTGTCTTCTATAGGAATTCCGAACAAGGCTAAGTTGGTGGAGACCAAGTGCAGTTATACTATCTACAAAAAAACATTCAAGCGAGGACGAAGAATCAGAAACTAAGAGAGTAGAATCATCGTCAGAGAGAGACCAAGAAAGACTTGGAATATTAAAATCACCCAGTAAAATGAGTTCATCAGAGATATTCATACTATTATGAACAAAAGTAATACAGTCAACTGTTCTTTCGTATAAAATACAAGGACTCGACGGAGGAATATATGTCAAAAAGACATAAATATCCTTATTATTAAACACGAGTTTAACACACAAGAATGCAACTTCGGACTGCTAATAACACTCCACCACCCTTCAATATCAGATCGGAAACATAGCGATCCCTACGAAAGACTTCAAAGTCTGAACTAAAAAGTTCACAGTCAGAGAAACTGCAATTTAGCCCCATTTCAGTTAGAGCAATAACATCATAGGAAGAATTCTGAGACGAGGCAAATAGCGCCTGGGTTTTGGTACGCAGTCCATTTACGTTTTGATAGTAAAGGGACAATTGTCTAAGTTTTTTGGACCAGAACCAGGAGCATTATTACGATGAGAAATAAATTCTTTAAGAAAAACTCAAGAAGGCCACGAATCAATATTTAATAACTGATTGAAAAGATCAGTATTAGTCAAAACAATTTTAAAGGAGGCAATGGAACTGGTTTCTTTACTAATTTTGTCACATTTAACTGCTGATCCTGTTGAAATAAATTTTTTAGAAAGCAAATAGCTTATGACATCATCCGGGGATGTTCGGGGATCAAGTCTAGAAACGAAAATGGCTTTTGGACGAGGAACAATAGTAAGCAGGTGTGGCTGTGTTAGTATAGAAGAAGAAGACCCAGTGGAACTAGCATCAGTAAAAGGCGTTTGAGAACTATTCGAGAAAACTTGGGTAGATTTCAAGGGTGCAGAGTTTTTACTAACGGATGCCTTCGAAGAGGGTTGGCCAATATTAGAAGATGTATATTTCGAGGGCGCAGAATTATTATTAGCGGATGCTTTAGCAGAAGCTTGGCTAATATTAGGGGATGTAAATTTATTCACTCGAGTCTTTTTGCGGGTAGGACGTGGATGAAATGCAAGACTATCAATATTGCTATCCACTCCCACCGAATTGCAATCATCACTCGAAGTCGAAGCATCAACCAAAGTTGGATTGTCTGTACTAGTCGAACAATCTACTAACGTATTAGTCCTTTTAACTGAGTTAAAAAAGTTGTTTACTGTTACAAACGCACCAGTTACACTGTCAAGTTGAGCCTTAATTTTCGCCATTTCTTCACCAATGCTAGACATCTTAAATGATATAGAGGAAAGTGAGAGTCACTATCAGTATTCCTTAATGCAAGGAATTGCCATAAAATGGATTCCAAGTATAAAAGATGGAAATCATTTTATCCTTTGGCTCATCATTTAGTGAAGGGACAAAACAAACGTCAATATCCCTACACCAACACATTAATAAACAGAGCACAAAATAAATATACAAAAACTAACATAAATTAGTGTCAACTAGCGTTAAGTCTGCGTTTTAAACATACTTTATCTATAGAGAAGTCAAATACATCAATATTCTCGTTAACTTCTCTTGCAAGACGCGAGATCGGTTCACTCATACCATAGTTAGTCCGGTGAAAGCAAATCTGCAACAACCTAGGATGCCTCGGTAAAAATTGACCAACAGCAAATTGCATCAAACCCAAAAGTGAGGAGGAATCAACCACCCCAGTGAGAAGTTGATGAGCAAAAACTAGGTCAGCAACCTCACGTCGTCTCGAGAGTGATGACATATTTAGCAACTGAAGCCGGTCAATATAAGGAGGAAGACGAACTCTGTCATTCCAATTAAGGTGACATAATGCTATTCTTACAAATTTGCGCTGAATAGATTCAATTCTGGCAATATGTACATCATAATAGGGAGACCAAACTTGAGAAGCATACTCAAGATGAGATCTGACAAAGGTGTTATACAGACTCAACCTAACAAAGGAATTGGTAAATTCCTTGGCTAAGCGAGTGGTAAAACCCAGCATAGAATTACCCTTTTGCACAATCTTATTTATATGCAAGCCAAAATCAATCTTTTGGTCAAATGTAATGCCTAAGTCAATAACTGAGTTAACACGATCTAAAATACAGTCATTGAGACTGTAAGTTACTACAAACGGTGAGAATTTCCGAGTAAATGACATTACATGACATTTATCCAAATTCAAGCGAAGGCCATTATTGCGACACCACTTACTAAAATTTAACAAATCCTCCTGAAGAAGATTATCTGAGTTAGAACTAATAGACCTAAAGATTTTAATGTCATCAGCATAGATGAGTACTTCCGAATATTTGAAAACAGAGGATACATCGTTAATGGCCAGGATAAATAGAAGTGGTCCCAAATGACTTCCTTGAGGGACCCCAGAAAGCGCAGTAAATGGCTTAGACGTACAATCACGAAAGATAACCTGGTAGGTTCTATCAAATAGATAAGACTTAATCCAATTAATAAACCATGTCGGAAAACCCAACAGTCTTAGTTTTAACAAAATTATTGAATGGGGTAATTTATCAAAGGCCTTACTAAAATCAGTGTATACACAATCCACCTGCTTACCATCCTCAATAGCCAAAATAGATTTATTCGTAAACTCCATCAGATTAGTAACAGTGGATCTATTCCTAACAAAACCATGTTGTTTACTCGAAATTATTGATTTACAGTGAAACGACATGCATTCATACACTATAGACTCAAATAGTTTAGGAATAGCCGACAGTTTAGCTATTGGCCGATAATTTTCAACAGCAGATTTTGCACCGCTTTTATGAGTAGGTATGATGAAGGACGACTTCCACACATTTGGAAAAATCCCCGTTATTAGGGATCTTTGAAAGAGGTGAGAGAGTGGTTCAGCAAGAGAGAGACAACAACGCTTAAGGACAACAGCAGGAACACCATCTGGGCCCGGAGAAAACACATCTTTAAGGCGGGAGATGTGATTGACTATATCATTATAGAAAATTGGTAAATCAGACAAAGTAGTCGAAGTAGTTTCTCTAAAGTCATCAAAATACGCCATATTAGGGGAAAAGCTACTACTATTAAAAGATCCACTGAAGAATGTGGCAAAAAAATTACAAATAGTAACTTGATCATTACTATCGTTGCCCAGGAATTGAAAAGAAGCTGGATAACCATCTGATTTACGCTTACAATTAACAAATTTCCAAAACTTCAGGGGATTTCTCATAATATCCGACTGCATTTTAATTAAATACTCAGAATATAAGCGAGTAGATAAATCCTTAAAAAGGTCATAATATTCCTTATACAGACAAAAATCAGTATCATTCTTCGTCCTAGTATACCTCTTCCAGGCAGCATTACGAGCATTGCGAATTACGCGCAACTCGCTAGTATACCACGGGTACGACGATGAGATGTTCCTGCGATAGGTAAAAGGAACTGTAGCAACAAAAAATTGATACAGAACATAATAAAACTCAACTACAGCACCTTCAAAATCAGGATTGACAAGAATTTCATTAAAGTTGAAGTTTGATATAAGGTAGTCCAACCGAGAAAAATCTGCTTTATTAAAATCAAAAGAAAGCTCCTTCTCACTAGGGCTAACAATATGCTCCTCATCAACCATAACAAAAATATTAATAGGAGGGTGCAAGACATCAACGGTAGTAATTGAAGTTAAGCTCTCATCCACGGAACATGCACAGTAGTCAGAATAAAAAATTAGGTCAAGCTGTCTTCCATAGGAATTCCGAACAAGGCTAAGTTGATGGAGACCAAGTGCAGTTATACTATCTACAAAAAAACATTCAAGCGAGGACGAAGAATCAGAAACTAAGAGAGTAGAATCATCGTCAGAGAGAGACCAAGAAAGACTTGGAATATTAAAATCACCCAGTAAAATGAGTTCATCAGAGATATTCATACTATTATGAACAAAAGTAATACAGTCAACTGTTCTTTCGTATAAAATACAAGGACTCGACGGAGGAATATATGTCAAAAAGACATAAATATCCTTATTATTAAACACGAGTTTAACACACAAGATCTCCAGACCGTGAGGGTTCGGGACAGGAACAACTACACAATTAATGCAGTTTCGGACTGCTAATAACACTCCACCACCCTTCAATCTCAGATCGGAAACATAGCGATCCCTACGAAAGACTTCAAAGTCTGAACTAAAAAGTTCACAGTCAGAGAAACTGCAATTTAGCCCCGTTTCAGTTAGAGCAATAACATCATAGGAAGAATTCTGAGACGAGGCAAATAGCGCCTGGGTTTTGGTACGCAGTCCATTTACGTTTTGATAGTAAAGGGACAATTGTCTAAGTTTTTTGGACCAGAACCAGGAGCATTATTACGACGAGAAATAAATTCTTTAAGAAATACTCCAGAAGGCCACGAATCAATATTTAATAACTGATTGGAAAGATCAGTATTAGTCAAAACAATTTTAAAGGAGGCAATGGAACTGGTTTCTTTACTAATTTTATCACATTTAACTGATATTCCTGTTGAAATAAATTTTTTAGAAAGCAAATAGCTTATGACATCATCCGGGGATGTTCGGGGATCAAGTCTAGAAACGAAAATGGCTTTTGGACGAGGAACAATAGTAAGCAGATGTGGCTGTGTTAGTATAGAAGAAGAAGAAGACCCAGTGGAACTAGCATCAGTAAGAGGCGTTTGAGAACTATTCGAGAAAACTTGGGTAGATTTCAAGGGTGCAAAGTTCTTACTAACGGATGCCTTCGAAGAGGGTTGGTCAATATTAGAAGATGTATATTTCGAGGGCGCAGAATTATTATTAGCGGATGCTTTAGCAGAAGCTTGGCTAATATTAGGAGATGTAGATTTATTCACTCGAGTCTTTTTGCGGGTAGGACGTGGATGAAATGCAAGACTATCAATATTGCTATCCACTTCCACCGAATTGCAATCATCACTCGAAGTCGAAGCATCAACCAAAGTTGGATTGTCTGTACTAGTCGAACAATCTACTAACGTATTAGTCTTTTTAACTGAATTAAAAAAGTTGTTTACTGTTACAAACGCACCAGTTACACTGTCAAGTTGAGCCTTAATTTTCGCCATTTCTTCACCAATGCTAGACATCTTAAATGATATAGAGGAAAGTGAAAGGCTCCTGCAATCAGTACAGTACCAATAAAGCCCTGGAGTAGAATTAAGCCTCTCGGCAAAAATGTTAGTGAGACCAACACACTTCGCATGGTAATTTCTCCCACAAACGCCAAAACACGTAAAAGATGGTGTCGAGGATTTCGACTCAATACATTTTTCTGCATTGCACGAAAAACCCATATTAATTAATCAAAAGCCTAATAATAAAAACAATAGGTAAGGTTTAACGCCTAGTAATATGCAAGCTAATTGCAAACAAAAATTATGGTTGCGTTTTATATAACTTGACAGCCCGAACAACCATATACTTAAACCTTTATCGGAACAGCTGAATATTAAAATGACAAAGAACAGCTGATTATAGGAAAACAAAAAAAAGCGCAAAATAAAACTAACAAGAAGCGCAACCTGTAATCAAGCAAAAATCACAAAGAATATACTCAACAACCGGGCAAACTATGGAGAACACCAATCGATACCAATAATAATAAAATAAGATAAAAAAAAATAGCCAAAATATACGATTAAAAACCAAACAAAATTAAAATCACGGAAAAAACACTAGACGCTAGTTGACACTTCAACACTAAAACTGACACTGAGAGGCTCCTTCAATCAGTACAGTACCAATAAAGCCCTGGAGTAGAATTAAGCCTCTCGGCAAAAATGTTGGTGAGACCAACACACTTCGCATGGTAATTTCTCCCACAAACGCCAAAACACGTAAAAGATGGTGTCGAGGATTTCGACTCAATACATTTTTCTGCATTGCACGAAAAACCCATATTAATTAATCAAAAGCCTAATAATAAAAACAATAGGTAAGGTTTAACGCCTAGTAATATGCAAGCTAATTGCAAACAGAAATTATGGTTGCGTTTTATATAACTTGGCAGCCCGAATAACCATAGACTTAAACTTTTATCGGAACAGCTGAATAATATCAAAATGACAAAAAACAGCTGATTATAGGAAAACAAAAAAAAAGCGCTAAATAAAACTAACAAGAAGCGCAACCTGTAATCAAGCAAAAATCACAAAGAATATACTCAACAACCGGGCAAACTATGGAGAACACCAATCGATACTAATAATAATAAAATAAGATAAAAAAAATAGCCAAAATATACGATTAAAAACCAAAAAAAAAAAAAAATCACGGAAAAAACACTAGACACTAGTTGACACTTCAACACTAAAACTGACACTGTTTTATACTATAAATACTGTCTTCCCACCTATCCTCAACTTGTCCCAAGAATAATAAGGGTTCGCCCGACTTGTTGACAGATTTTTTATGGTTGTTTTCATGTCTTGTCATATTTTATAAGGTCATTAAAATCGATTTGTAAGAATAACAGAAATCGGGAGGTTTCGAAAATTAGTTTTCCTTTAAGTGGTGCCCGCAACAAACTGCACTGTTTAGTATTTTGCACAATTATTAACGTTTTTACATCAATTTATATGATTTTCTTAAAATTAATTGAATGCAATACTTAACGAAAATCAATGCCAAGAAAGAATTTAAGTCTAATTGTCGTGTGCGCAATAATGGAATCAATATTAATCGAATTTTTTCTTCAAAAACTATTATAGATAAGGCAAAAACAAAATCCATACCAATTTTTCATATTTAAGAATTTCGAAGAGTCTTTTATCCGGAAGCTATCAGCTTGAAATTTGATATTTTTTTAGTACTCGCTATTGTCAGTATTTGTTATTGGTTTCAAAATTCTGCGAAATTCTTCTAACACCACCTTTATTTCGTGTTCTGAAGAACAAAATATATTTTCTAATACGTTCAACACTTTTTCACTTTATGAATTTTCAAGTTCCGATCGAAAACGTTACAATTCTGTGTATATAACTATTTTGATTTAGGTATATTACAATTTATTTTATTATTTATTAAATTAAATTTGAACTTTGCATTCTAGAAAACTATCTAAAATGATTAAAGAAAAACGGTAAGACATGATTTTGAAAACAAAATTTCTCTCGAATTTGGTCTTGCGACATCCAAATGGAAATATGATTCGCTTTTGCGAATTTTTGTAAAAAAAAACAAAATTTTTAGCTTTGTGTGAAGGATCTTTTAATAACGAAAAGACCGATCAGTCTCACTTTTTTCGATACCCAACATTGTTTCGGAGTATGTATAATTTTTTCCACAGTGAATATTGAAACTCTCGAAATTCACAATTGAGGATTTGTCAGTAAATACATGCAAAACCAAAAGTGATAAGGATATAATTCTTAACATCAAAGTTTCTCTTGACTCAAATAATCCTAAAACTAACATGGTTTGTCCAAATTCTTTTGCCGAATTCACTTGGATACGACTGTTTTATGGAGTGAGATACCTTAATGTCTTCAACCATATCCGATTACAGTGAGGTTAATATAAATATATATATAAACATCCTGATGAATAGAACGACAAAGAGTTAGCACTTATCATTTTCTGAAAAGCATCGTTTGCCGGTATATTTCGTCTTAGAGGAATCCAAAAAATTAATGATTCTAGCGTTTGGTATTTACAAAGGAAAAACTTTTCCTTTATTCAACAAAACTTTTCGAAAGAAATTATAGCTACCATCTATCTATTCGAAGACGAACCCGTTCGACTACACGATAAAACAATATTTCAAAGCTATAGAGGTAAATGAAATCAACGAAGCACGAAGGAGGAAATTCACGCTTTAAGAATTAAAAAGAAACCATAATAAAATGACGGTGATTTGACCTCCATTGCTTAATCAAAATAGTGACATTTATATGCGAGGTGGAAGAAAGATTATTTTGATTTTCATAGTCAAGTGTGCTAGGGATCGCTCGATTTAAACAAAACTATAGTTTTTAGATTAAGATATCCGCAACTTTATCCATCGTTTTGTTTACTCACTACATCTCGTTCTAAATTCTGAATCGTCTTCTTGACTCCGATTCTGTCGCTTTCGAATCTGGACTGACCCTCCATCACAAATGCTCCCCTTTTAATATCGTTCTTGTCGATCGCTGTCGACCGGTAATACTGACGGCTCATTATGGAAAATCATTTCCATGATTGAAATTTACTCGCACGAGTAATTATTGTTGTCGAGAATAGTGGTTGAAGATCGCGAACATTCGCAGAGCGACCAAGGTTCACATACAACAATAGGTTGAAATATCTAATAATCACTTGCAGGGACGAAGCGTCGAAGAGATAAAACAGACATTGTCTCCCCAAATCACTTGAAAATGTGATCAATCATTTTCACCTACAGTGTAAGAACTTTATTATTAGAATAATAAAGTTAAATTAACACGGTAGAATATGTATGTATACATATTGTAATATATCACAAAGAAAATAATTCAAACAATAAAATAAACCTTCAGTACAGGGCCTAGTGCCTTTTGCAAAAACAATTCAAGTATTAAAGACAAATTCAGTTTGCATTTTTCCATAGTCGCACCGGAGCTTTTGCAGAGCTGCAAACATCTGTAGTGCTTACTTTATTCAACTACTTTACTTTTTATAAATTAATAAATCGTAGTAAAAGATAAAATATTTCACTCAGTTTTTTATGACATATAAAAAATAAAATTAGTCGAAAAATAAATATCGTTGAAAAATGTTGTAAAAAAATAAAATAAAAAAATAATTATAAGTGTTGATAATAATAAATAATTATATAAGTGTTACAAAATACTAAATAATATAATTTGTTTATATTAAATTAAAAATAAATTTAGTGATTTTGAGTCTGACTTTTTTTTTTTAAATATTTGACGAGATTCTAGTCACTAAACATCGATCATCTATGCAAAGTTTGCAGCGTACTTGTACCATTTTACTTTATTATTTTTATAATAAAGTATTGTGATTGACACAGAAAAAAAAATTGCTACCCTTAAATTTTGTTTTTTCGCGTTTCATGACTAAATTAGCCTAAGCCACAAAAAAAAATCAGTCCCGCCGTAAATATGGACTCATATCTCCGAGACCCATTAAAGGTAAAATGTTCGTTTTTGGGTGGACTGTTAATTGGGTAAGTGAACTCCACTATCTAAATTTGAATGCAGATAGGAAGTCAAAAATCAGCAGAAACATAGAGAAGGTTGTGTGACAAACTTCAAAAATAATTTTTTTATCCATTGGCGTCCGAAAAGCGGGGGCCGAAAACAAATTGTCGGCCTAATTTTTTTACAAATGAGTATATCTTCGAAACTACTTACCGTAAAAAATTTATATTTTGGGACCACTAAGGAGGCATACAGATCCACTAGAATCAGCTTAGAGAGGCTAATTATTATAAGAAGGAGGGTCAGGGGGAGGGTGCAAAGAAAAACGCTTAAAAACGAATATCTCGACTATCTCGCAAGCTATGTAATTGAAACTTGAAACATATATTAAGCTCTAATAACGAAATACGAAAAAAATATAACAGTTGAACATAGTATACTATAGTGGTGGGGGGAAATGGGGATCAATTCAAAAATGGTGCACTTTCCGAAATTACAAATCGTTATATCTCACAATAGAGTATAGGCATCAAATTGAAAATTTGTCAGATTGTAGAGCTGCATAGTCTTTAATTTTGGTAAAAAATTTAAGTTCGGAGGTGTGCAGCGAGGGAGCAAACATGTCGAAAATTTTGAGTGACTTTCTTAGGGCTCTGCTGAAAGATACAAAGTTTAAATTTTGCATATGGATACATCTATTTGAAATATAGAAAAAATAATAATAATTTGTTCCACAATTGTTATGCACCAAAGTGGGGGTCTAACGTGCAATGAAAAACACAAAAACTAAAAATTTTTGAGTGAAATTTGAAGGAAGAAACTTGAAAATTTGCAGAATTAATTTTAAAAAAAATCCTAAAAATTTAAAATATTAACTAATTGAATGACTCCCATACAAAATTATTTTTAAGAAATCAATTATCACTTAACTAACTATTAAATGCTATCAATTTGAAATTATGCACAAAAACTTTTAAGAATAGTTAAAACGAAATTGCGTCTAAAGTTTGAGATCGCGTTTGCCCTACTACCCTCTCTCAGACAAAAGTATGATTTCGACCAATTTCAATAAATCAACTAAAAACCAACAAATTAAAAGCTACGAACTTGAAATCTTGCACTACCACCTTAATGAAATAAAACTGCATCATAAATTTTACGATTGCAACACATATGTTTGGTTTCGTGAATGTAAAATACACCGAATTTTATGAAAATTCTATGCAACTTCGTCTATGATACACATTCTATACAGAGAATATTGGACGTGATTCAATCAATTAATTGAAAAATTATTAACGTCACCACTCCCTTCATAAAAACTCAAACTTGCATAACTAAACGAATGAAATATTTATTCAATATACTGAAGCTATTGATGGTATCCGCAATTAAGTATTAAATTTACAAGAGCACTGCCCAAAAACTCCTTTTCACTTAGTCTTCTCTAACCACTCTAACCTTGACTTTCCACGCATCTTCAACTTGTGCCAAGAGTAATAAAGCTGCGCTCGACTTGTTAGCAGTCGATTTTTTCATGTCACGCTAGAGTTGCTATCAAAATGTTTTATACAGAATTTGGATTAAAAACATAACAGGGCTGCGATTGCGCGTAAAGCGCAATCTTACGATACTCTAGATGAAATTGAATTTTTTGTGATCCCAAGAAATTTTGTATCGGAAGTGTTAGAAGGGGTGATAGGATTGAACTAATTTTTAACCCATCATGCTAAAGTAGCTATAAAAATGTTTTATACAAAATGCTTACTACAAAAATTGAATAGGAGCTGAGAATATTAGTGTGTTAGATTTAGTGAAATGTGCAGTTTGTATGGGAGGTGATAGAAATAGTAGGGGGATCTTAGTTATTTTTCAAAAATAACTAAGAATATCATAAAATTGACATCTCTTAAATTTTAGACCAGTAACATTCATACTTTTCAAAAAAATAGATATTTTGTGAAGTTGTGTCATATTGTATGGGAGGGGGTAGAAAAAGTAAAGCTTATCAAATTATTTTTTCTGATCTTAGTGATAATGCTAAATAAGTATTTATCGCAAAATGTGAGCTCGATAAATGTTATATGTTTTGAGAAAATCGGCTTAGAGCATTTCATGAAAAAGTGTAGTTTGTATGGGAGGGGTTGGAAGGAGAGGGACGACGCAAATAATTTTTATACTGTATATTGAAATCATTATGAAAGTAGTATGTCCCGAAATTCAGACTAATAGCTTTTATACTTTTCAAGCAAATCCATTTGTAGTCGAATTGCGAAATTGTGCCATTTTGTATGGGAGGGGGTAGAAGGGGTGAAGCTAATCGTCTAATTTTCTTTAGCCTTGCTCACAATTTTAAATAAATATTTAGTGCACAATTTCAGCTCGCTAAATTTTATACGCACTGAGTAAATTGGCTTAGAGTAATTCATGACAAGTACAGTTTGTATGAGAGGTGTTAGAAGGAGGGGGAGGACACGCATAATTTTTATACGGTAGATTGATATTATCGTAAAAGTAATATATTCCAAATTTCAAGCTAATAGCTTTTATACTTTTTGAGCAAATCCGTTTATTGTCAAATAGCGCATTTGTGTCATTTTGTATGGGAGGGGTTAGAAGGGGTGGAGCAATTTGGCCCGTTCACGAACTTGACCTTACTTTTTTGCTAAAAATGACACACAAAAATTTTTAGCACTATAGCTCAAAGCTTTCGAGAGTTATGCTGTAGACAGATGCACAGGCAGACAGACAGACAGACAGATGATCACTCGGAATCGAGGTTTTTGAGCGACAACAAATATTTATGCACCCTTGGCGGCTCTGTGCGAGCGTTATTTCTTAGCGTTACAAACGGTAAGGCAAACACAATATACGAATACTCTCAGATTTTATCTAGAGTATAAAAATTAATAGGTACAGAGAAAATTAGTTCATTTGATTTAGTGAAATTGTCTAGTTTGTATTGGAAGTGCTAGAAGGAATGTAGCTGATCTTCTAATTTTTTTTAGGTCTCTTACTTCTAAATAAGTAATTAGTGCACAATTTCAGCTCGATAAATTTTATACGTAGGTGGTGGTGGAAGGAAGGGGAGGATTCGAATAATTCTTATAAGGTAAATTGAAATCATCATTAAAGTACTACATTTCAAATTTCAGATCAGTATCCTTTATGCTTTTCGATCAAATCCGTTTATTGCTGAACTGCGAAATTGTGTCACTTTTTATTGGACGGGGAAGGGATAAAGTTAATTGTCTAATTTTTCTGGTCATACTAATAATCTATATAAATATAATTGTAGTGTCTGTCTGTTATTTGTTTGTAAATGACTATAAATAAGTTTTTTGCTTCATTTTAGCAATAACTAAGCAGAATCAAACGTTTTTAAAAAACTTCTCTGTGTGTCTGTCTGTCTTTCCGGCTTTCACGCAAAAACGGCTGCACCGATTGCAATGAAACTTTCACATATTATTAGGTCCGCCTCGGGGAGTAATCTGCTTTAGCTTTTATTTTTCTCCCCTCATGCCTTCTACCCCCTCCCATACAAAGTGAGTCATTTTCAAAAACTTATAATAATAAAATTTTCATGGAAACTATAAAAGCTATTAATTTGAAATTTAAAAATATTATTTATATTATAAATGCAATCTTCAAGTATATAAATAGTTTGAATCCCCCAACTCCTTCCATCACCTCCCATACAAACTAAACTTTTTCATGAAATACTATACTCCAATTTTCTCAGTACGTATAACTGTGATCGAGCTAAGATTTTGTATTAAATCCTTAATTAGCATTAGTATTAATATCAGGAAAAAACTAACCAATTAGGCTTACTCCTTCTACCCCCTCCCATACAATCTGACACAAATTCACGACTTTGCGTAAATTCGATTTTCTGGAAAAGTGTGAATCTAACTGATCTGAAATTTAAGAGATATCAATTGCATGGTGATGATAGTTGTATCTAGAAAAATTACCAAAAACCCCCCACTCCTTCTATCACCTCCCATACAAATTGCACAATTTCACTAAATCCAATGCACTAAGTTTCTCAAGTTACCTATTGAGTTTTTCAAGCTTAAATTTGGTGCAAAATATTTTTATAGCTACTCTAGCATGGTGTGAAAAAAATTAATTTAGTACTGTCATCCCTTCTATCACTCCCCACACAAAAATTCTTAAGATTACAAAAATTTCGATTTCATCGGTAGTATCATATAATGGGGCTTTACGCACAATCGAAGTCCTGTTATGTTTTTAAGCTTAATGTCATTTTATTTGGGCTTTTTTCAATTAACACAAGCTACAACTATTCACATGTCCATAGCACGTATACATATGATCTCGCATCACGGGTTTGATTTGATCACGAGCCTTTCCCATTCAAATGCGAGTATCATGCTATCATTCTTAATAATTTATGGTTCTGACTCCAAAAAAATGCAAAACATTGTGTTCAAAGAGCCATTAAAGTAAGCGGATTATATATCCCATATAATGTATTACTAACTACATTCTCAAAAATTGCTTATTAATGCGATTTTTATGCGGACGATGTCGCGGGCGTTTGCTAGTTGTTAATAAATATTTAGTACACTTCAGCACGGTAATTTGTATATGCACTGAGTAAATTGGTTTAGAGCATTTCATGAATAAGTGCAGTTTGTATGGGAGGTGCTGAAAGGAGGGGAGAACACAAATAATTTTTATACGGAAGATTGAAATAATCATAAAAGTAATACATACATTCTAAATTTCAGATAAATAGCTTTTATGCTTTTCGAACAAATCTGTTTATTATCGAATTGCGAAATTGTGTCATTTTGAATGATAGGAAGTAGAAGAGCGATTTGGCCCATTCACAAACTTTTTGTCGAAAACGACGTATGCAAAATTTGAACTTTCTAGCTCAACGCGTTCTCAAGCTAGAGAGGACACGGACATCCGGATTTGAGATTTTTGAATGATGATATGAACTTCAGTATCATTAATTTTTTTCCGAGCCTAATTTCTTAGCGTTACTTATAATACTCTCAGATTTCATCTAGAGTATAAATATCTCAGTGGGCAATGCGCTTCAAAGTCTGGACGTTCAGGATATGGTGGACTGTTTATGATTCATTTTACGAGTAAGTTTGGGAATAATGCATTTTTTCAAGGTCCCGATTATAACTTAAGGGGTCACCCTTTAATGCATTGCCAATTATGTCGGTATAGGAAGCGGATGGAATTCGGTAGTGTTAGGGAAATTTTCGAGGAGGGAGACGGAAATGGTGATGGACATTATTTTTGGAGCGCTGAAGGTTATAGTTGCTTGGAATTATGCTAGTAAGCAATGCGTTCCAAATTCTCGACGTTCGTGAGATGAATGACTATCTATATTTCACTGTACGAGTAGGAGTAGGGTTGATGATAAACTCGTGCGCGCGTTTAGCTTGATGAGTGTTTCTGGGAAAAATATAAAGTGAAGGAATGAGTGATCATCCGCACTACATTTAGCATGGCAGTAGCGATAGTAAATGCTGAGTACTCCAAGGTTCCTACGATGCTCGAGGGAGTCAATAGAAATCGTAATGGTGTCATCTCCAATTAGTCTGAACGCGTGTTTTTGAATTCGATCGAGCAGCGCAAGGTGGGGTGCCCCATCCCATAAATGCATATTGTACTCTAATCGAGATCGAGTGTAAGCCTTTTAGATGGTAGCTAATTTATGAGGCACAAAATATTTTTGTATTTGCGAAGAATTCATAGGCGTTTGGAGATATCAAGAGCAACATCAAAGATGTGTTTGCTAAAATCAACTTTAGGCCTAACACGATAAACTCATCTAAGAAGCAAATTGGTACGCCATTAAAGGCAAAATTAGACGACGACGCTGGAACATCACGTTTAAAGCAAAGATGACAGGACCTCTGGCTTAGTAGCGTTGAGCTCTACTCTATTTATCCAGGATTAGTTCAAGGTCGGAGTCCAGTCAACCAAATAACTCCATGCGTTTGGAAGCAACTGATTGTTTGTAAGAACTTCTTCTTGTCCTTTTTCTTCAATGGCGCTACAGCCCAAATCAGACCTTGGCCTCCTGATATTCAAGTTCCTTAACACTTTCCATTACTTATTGTGGATAAGTTGTTAGCCCTTCGCACAACCCTCTATCTACTAATTTTTAATTTTCGTAGATTGAGGTGAACAAGGTATATCCAAGCAGGCATTGTGCTGGAATTATATATTGCGTCGATCGGGATTTGAACTCACGACCTTCGCATTACAAGACCAACACGTTACCCACTAGGCTACACTCTAGCTGTGAGAATTTGCAGAGTTTAATTCAAAGGTGCTGTCTAAAGTACTGTCATCTGAAAAACTATAGATTAGATTGAGAGTGGAAAATAAAAGGTCGTTAATGAATACTAAGAACAGAGTAGGCGATAGAACAGAACCCAGAGAGACACCAGAATTAATTGAAAAAGATGAAGAAGTAACGCCATCTAATACTACTCGTTCAGACAGAAAACTAACAATCCATTAAATGACGGTAGCATCGATGCCAATGGCTGTCAGGAGACATTCATGCCAAACTCTGTCAAAAGCATTTGCAATGTCAAGAGCAAGAACTTGGCCTTCGTCGTATTTGTTCGTTCTATCAGGCAGACCAAAAGATCTCTCGTTGACCTTCCAGAACGGAAACTGTTTGTCTTCGTAATAGTGAATGACTTTGCAGTTGAGAGCAGTTTGCATCACTTTCGAGAGCACTGAAGTTATGGCTATCGGGCAGTAATAGTAATGAATAGTATTGAAATTAGTTGAAATTATGCTATAAGCGCAATTTTGATTCACGCTGTAGCAATTTGAATCTAAAGCCCTCTTCAAGTGTACTACACTTTTTCACTAACTGCCTCATTTCTATTAACCCTTAATTTCGTGCAACAAATAAGAGCGAATTGCTTTTCAAATCGAACTTTTTTCTGTAATGGAGATTACATCGCTTAGAGCTTAATATTTTTTCACTTATGATTTAGATATACACAAATTTGCAGAGTGAGTTTGTTGGGTTAATATTAACTCGATGAAATATTAGTTCGAATTTTATGTTTGAACGTACCGATACTTCATTTAATTGGCGCAATTTTGATATCTACAAAAACCTACCGAAACAAATTTACGAAGAAATCATAGATGAACTACATATTATCTAGCTCTAAGCAGTTTAATAGACGAAGTATTTAGATGGCTTCGGCAAACTTTATTTCGAGAAACCGCTCATTCGTGTTTGTTAATTGGGATGGTATATATGGTTTGGTTGCATCTTGTTTTTCGAATCTTTTATTATTATACTTTTTTTTTTATACTGAAAAATTTTCGAGAACTTAATACTTAAAACTATTGACAGTTCCTTTCATTTCATCAATGATATTGATTAAATTTTATAAATCGCTCTTCAACAGTTGCGAATGTTATTATATTCATATAATCGATTGATCTCTGTGACCACTCTTCACATAAAAGAATTCATACGACAATATATTTAGGGATAAAAAGTACATTCTACTTGTATCTACTTTACGTTCGTTTGAATGATACGAATCTTCTCTTATTTTCTGAAAATAGATAAAAATTTCGTTGCAGATGTTGTTCGACCATCTGAAATTCGTTGAAATTTCAATTATCGAAATGTCCTATGCGGCTATCTTCGAAAAGCTTCGCAACAATTCGTCATGAACAGTGTACTTTTTTTTGGGGAAGTTTTCCAATTTTAATTTCAATTCAACTCGTGTACTGAATCATAATCGGAAATTGGACGTTGTAACAGCTTATGAAGTAAAGGATTTGAAAGCAACGTTTTTTCTCTCTCCTTCTTAATGCAAAGTATTCCAGGGACATAATTACGCAATAAGTTAACCAATAAATTAAAAGTAGGGACGAATATAGAAATTTTTTAATTAGTTTTTGGGCTGGTCGTTTCATAGTTCATTTCATAGAAATATGAACCGTACTCTTTTTTCATTAAGCGTCAGCTCAGATGAAACACTCCGTCGTCGGGTAATCCGGAACGAATCATAGACCCAGAGGACCCTTTTAATTTCAAAATTTATTGCTCTTTTCGGTCTCTGGATGTAGCCAGCTCTGCCGGAATTTTTTTTCATAAACGTAGCCTAATATATGTAGGTCGGAAAGACGCGACGAGTTCTATCCTTGATTCGCTGCTCTGCGTTCACATTCAGAAGGGCAAATAGAGTTCAAATTCAGAATTTCAAATTGCGACAATTTTTGTATTTGTCAAGGTTTGTGCTCGTATCTCACTGCTCGATGGACTCTCGTTCCACTGACGTGCCCATTTCAATTGTTGATGGAAAGTTACCTTTCCAATTTTATAGCCTTTTGTTGACTCAGGAACGCTTTTCGCCCTATTGAATAGAAAGGTACACCCTTTAGGCGTTTGTGACTGATAGAGCGGAGAGAATTGATTGCCTTCCTAAAAAGACTCAGCATCTTTCTGTGTCATAACAATGGTTGTAAATGCTTTCCAGATTTATACATCCCAAGCAAACATGTATCCCTGCCATGAATACCAAGGTAATCCAGGTCGATTTTGAGGTAAATTGCTCTCTTTAGCGAAACTACCTGTGATTCCTGTACCCAGAATGGCAATGCTTAACCGCAAGTTAGGGTTACTTATCTGAGATTCATTTATATTAAGTAAAAGAAAATGTTTTATATGCGCGTAGCAAAAAGTTTATCTAGTCTCTTAAGCATCATTGATTTCAGCATAAAACGAAATATTGTAAGTACATGTTTTAGAAATGACGACAGAACTAAAATAAGACATAGCCCATGAGATAGGAAATCGCCTGTAAAATTTAGTTTTTCAGCTCTGTAGGCCTACCCTGGGAATAGTTTTTGTCTAGTGCTCCTGGCATGATTCAAGTACGATTCATGATCACAGTTTTTAATAAATGAAATACAGCAGACGTCAGTTTGAAGAGTATCCAATTTAGAGAAATTTTTAATATAATGAACGAATATTTGTATGTTGTGAATGATATAAACATCAATGTCCAATTTAATGATTGTTTGTAGAATTCTTAGAAAGTAAAGAAGGAATTCATTTGCGTTCTTCAGTTTGTTATCTAGATTGTTACTCGTATCTGGTTTGTTGCTATTACTCGTATATAGATTTTCTGAGAACTTGAGAACCTTTATGTCTATCTAGCTAGAACCCATCTCACTGAAAATTAACAGAAAAAATAGCAGGACGAGCGTTAAGCCCAGTCATGCGATACACTAGATGAAAGAGAAATTTTTATGATTTCAAGAAACTTTGTATGGAAAGTGGAAGAAGGGGTGATGGCATTGATCTAATTTGTTAACATCATGCGAGAGTTGCTATCAAAATATTTTATACAATATTCAAGAATTTAATTGGTATGAAAAAAAAATAAAAATAAGTGTATTGGATTTAGTGAAATTGTACAGTTTGTATGGGAGATGGTAGAAGGAGTGGGGAGTTAAATATTTTTTTTAGAAATAGCTATGATCATCATGCAATTGATATGTTGTAAATTTCGGATTAGTAGCATTCATTCTTTTCAAGACAATCGGCTTTTTGTAAATTGTTGTGAAATTGTGTCTTATTTTCTGGGAAGGGGTAGAAAAAGTGAAGCTAATCGTTTAGTTTTTTTCGTTATTGCAAATAGTTCTGAAAAATATTTTGTGCAAAATTTCAGATAGATAAATTTTATATATACTGAAAAATATCTGCCAACTAGTCGGGCACAACTTTATTTTTCTTGGGACAAGTTTAGTATGCGTGGTAAGTCAATAATTGGGTTAGGGTAGATAGGGAAGATTAAGTTCTAGGGCAGGGCAGTTGCCAATTATTTAACATTTAACTGCGATTACGATCAATAGCTCCAATACATAGAATCAATGTTTCATTCGTTTATATATGAAAGTTTGAGTTTAAATAGGGGAGGGGATGAGGGATGGTTTTGCGATATAAGGGATAGTTCAATCAATCAAATTCCTGTTAAGACCCCCTATAGGGGCATAGGATAGAAACATCTCTCTTCTTCAAGGCGCGACCCTGAGCATCGGCCTTAAACTGTTGCCAGGACTTGCTTATTCCTCTGCTCAACTGCTTGCTTCCATGTAATATATGGTCGACCAACCCGACGTCTTCCTTGAGAATTATAATCCAAAGCCAGTTTGGCAATGTTTCGCTCTGGTTTCCTCAAAGTGTGAACGATCCACTGCCACTTCCGCCTTTGAATCTCAATACCTATTTTAGTTTTTCCAGTTGAACTTCAAAGTTCGTCATTGGAGATCACTTCTGCCCAGAATATTCCTAAAATGCGTAGAAAGTATTCGCGAAAGTTTGGAGTTTCTTGGTAAGTCGAACGGTCACTTTGCACGTAACATCATTTTTTTAATGATTACTTAAATCACGTTCAAAATTCGCTGTATACAATGTTAGTTTCACAGACGCAGTAAGTTCTATGAAATTCGTTATATTTTACATTTTTGAAGCCAAATATTTGTATGTGGGGGGTAGAGGAGATTAGAGAATCGTAAAATTTTGTGGTCCAGTATTATTTTGTTTGTTTTGAAAGGTGTTCGTACAAAATTTAAAATTTTTATCTTTTATTTGTTGTTTTTAGTTGATTTATTGAAATTATTCGAAATCATACTTTTGTATGGGAAGGGTTAGAAAGGCATGAGGGGTCTCAAAACTTTTGATGCAACTTTGTTTTAAATATTTTAGTAAGTGGTTTTGCAACATTTAAAGCTAATAGCTTCTTATGGCTTTGTGATAATGGTCGAAAAAATATTTTTTTGTGGGAGGGGGTAGAAGAAGCTTTAAAGATATTCGAGTTAATATGTGAAACTTAAAAAAAAAAATTTAAATGAATTTCACAAATTTTCAAGTTTGTAGCTTAAAATTTTAATTAAAAATTTTAAGTTTTTGTGTATTTTTTCATTAGACATGAAACACCTCGTGCATGTTTAAGCCTCCCTTCAGTTCTGGTTCAAATTATTATTTTCTCCCTATGAATATCAAATGGATATACGCATGAGCAAAATTTGAACTCTGTTTCTTTTACGAAAGCCCTAAGAAAATTAGTGAATTTTTGGCATTTTAGCTCTCCATAAGCTTCCCCTTAATCAACTTAAAATTTTTACCAAATTAAAGATCATAGAGCTCTAAAATATGAAAAAATTTAAACTAAATACTTATATTGGATTTTAAGATATAAGGTTTTGAAATTTTGAAATGTACAATATTGTTGAAATGCTTCCCTTTTTCTCACAATACTTCGTTGTCCAAATGTAATATAAATGTAATAATTTACCTGTATTTCGCCAGTATAGCTTAACATATGTTCCAAGTTCCAACTACATAGCTTAAGGAATGAGATATTAATTTTTAAGAGGTGTCCTTTGCAACCTTCCCCTCCCGCTCCCTGAGCCACTCCCTTACAATAATTGGCATCGCTGAAAGGTGATTACGGTGGGTCTATATACCACCTCATTGGTCCATAAATATGAATTTTTTAAAGTAAGTAATTCTGAAAATATAATAATTTGAAAAAGAAAAAAATCGGGTCGATAATTTATTTTCGACCCCTCTTTTCAAAGCCCAATGAAAAAAATAAAAAAATTTTATTACTTTTTGAGTTTTCCCCACAATTTTTCACATACGTTTGTTGATTTTCAGCTTCATAGCTAGAACCATGATTAAATTATTAGAACTCGTAGTTTTCGGTTCTAGCGCTCTCCCTTAACTCTTCCTCCTCTGGAAATTGTAGATCTACAATCCACCCAAAAATGAACTTTCTATCCTTAAGGTTTTGGGAGTTAATGTGTGCTGAGCGTAGGGCGGACGGTATATGGTGTACAGACAAATGGATTTTTTTTCCCATTCTTAGGGTAACTAACATGAAACTAAATTTAGGGGCAGCAAATTAATTTTTTTCCAAGTCAACCCAATACTTTCTTAATAATGAATTAAAATTTGCTTATAGAACATATTTCATGAAGTATGGAGGGTGGTGGAAGGAGTGGGGGATTCGAACATTTTTATTTTTTATTTTTTTTTTCATATGCATAATTTGGGAGACACTGCGACCTTCTCGGCCAATTTTGTGTTTATTGCCCCTTTACCCTACCATAACTCAATAGTTTTGGCTAATCTAAGTATCTTTAAGGGAAACTGGCTAGTTCCTAGGTAGAAGGGAAACCTTTTTCGAGAAGATTGTGTCTTTTCCTAGCTACTGCTTCACAGTGACATGGGATGTGTACTGTCGTTTCTGAGTCTTCGAAACAGAGGCGGCAGATGTCGATTTCAGCTAAGCCTATATTTTTGAGGTGGTGGTTTGCTCTACTATGCCCCGTCATTAGGCCGATTAGAGTAATAGTACCACTCTTGCTGAATTTTAGAATACCTCCACTTTTTTTTTTTGGTTTTCATTTTTTCTTTGGTAGGATTAGTTTTTTGAGATTTATAAGCCTGGAAGTCTATTCTAGTCGATTTTATGCTCTTGCTCAACCCACTTTCAAAGTGTAGGGTTAGCGTGCCTTTCTGGTTTTCCGCGAAATGGCTCTGGACCAATAAAATTTGTTTCTACGCCATTTTTCGCAAGGAATTCAACCTCTTCATTTCCCTCAATTCCCATTTATCTTGGTACCCACTTTAAGGTCACGTTGTTCGTTTTTCCAAGAATGATTAGGTTTTGAAGGCAGTCCCAAACTATCCTCGATCCGTGTTTATTGGATGCTAGGGCTTTGAGAACCGCCTGACTATCCGATACGATACAAATAGATTTGTAGCAAAGAGCTTACATTCTCTTGGATGCATAGCTCGATTGCAATTAGTTCATCCTTGAAGATTCAGGCTTCTTCGCCGATTGGTTTTGAAACCGAGAAGTTAGGACCTTGAACTCCGACTCCAGTCCCCTCAGAGGTACGCGAGCCATATGTATACCAGATGGTTGCTCTCTCTTCCATTTCAAGTAGCATGGACTGCCAATCCTTGCATTCTCTGATTATAGCTTCGAAAGGAATTTCAAATTTGAATTTTGTCGGCATAGCGTCCGATAGTGTGGAGGTTGCAACCTCTATTTTTGGATATTTGAGGATTTTGAGGTGACCTCTAAAATCCCCTAATTTGTAATTGTTTTCCCTCTGTATGCTTAACACCTCTTTGATAGTCAGCTTTTTTATTTGGAGATGAATGTTAAGGAACATTTCCATTGCCGCTGTCGGACAGATTTCCATTGCTCCTGTGATACCAAGGCAAGCTAGTCTTTGGATTTTTTGTAGCGTAAGCTGTGCTTCTCGTTGTAAAATTTTAGTACACCATTTCGTTGATCCGTATATGACTATTGGGAGGATGATTTTTCAGTAGCACCAGTTGACCATCCTGGGCTCTAATCCCAATTTTCTGCCAACTAATATTTTACAGGCCAACATAAATATAGCTTTGTGTTTGTTAAGTTATGGGTGTAGCATAGCGGGTAGCGTATTGTTTTACAATACGAAGGAGGTCGTACGTTCAAATACCGGTCGACGTAGACTTTCAGTACACTGCTTGCGTGGATATATCAGGACTTCGATCCGGGAAAATGAAAAATTTTAAATAGTGGATTGTGCGCAAGTCTAAGCTATCCAAAATGACAAATGATAATGTTAACGAGCCCGAAGGTTAGGATGCCAAGACTCGATTGGAAGAAGAAGCCAAAAATAGCAAAGAAATAAGAAAAATGCTCTTCTTATTTTTTTTTGCTTAAACCTTTTTTTTTTACATATCACAAACTTAAAAGTGGTATCCCCACCATAAAAATTTCAACAACATTTAATTTTGTTTTTTCGTCTCATGTTTGTAAATTTTTTTCCAACCGTCTATTACATATTGTTGGAATTTTTCCACATGTAAAACATCACCTTGCTCACATAGCTGCTACCCACAAATTCAAAATCATGCCTGGAAAGGTTTCAGAGAAAAGTGCAAATTTGTGTACGACGTATAAAATCAGCGAAATTAATTTAAAAAAAAAAAATTGTAAAACATCCAATATTGAAATAATATGGTATATGATTTCTGGAGGCATAAATTTTTGTAATTGTGTAAACAAGAAATCATGCGGTTGGTGAACATTTCTTTTAAAAAATGTCAATGTTAGGGCAACAACTTAATTTCTTATTTCTACGAATAAGTTCATCTCTTGAGCTAACAATTTTAAATTGTTGAATATGGTAAATAGCAAACAGTTGAATTTTGGAAGCGGATGAAAGCAGTCGTGGTTTTAGTGAGCTCTCGATCTCGTTTGTGTTTTTTTGTAAAAAGTGGAAAAAAAAAGAATAAAAAAAAAATTTAATAATAATAATCCGCAAGTGTAGCTGTAAATTTATCAGTTAGGCCAATTTACGACTAGCGGTACCGTTAGGTCCACACTTGCGCCCAATTTGTCCGGTGTGTAATATTTACTATATAATATAGTGTACAAAACGTGACTGTGAATTATAAGCTAGTTAAAAAATTGTGTTGCACGCAACTTTTGTTTTATAATATAGTGAACACAACTTGGCTGTGAATTATTAGCCAATTGAAAAATTTGTTACTATAAACTTACATATTTTAAATTAATAACTTCATATCGGTCTCATCTGACGCAGGACTCCGAAAGGTCGACTTGGTCCTCCGCCAGCGCGGTGCCGATTTTGTTTTGTTGTGTTCTGATTTATTTATTTATTTTTTGCAATTTATTACTTTTATTCTACAATGATCTGTGGAAAATGTTCTCTTCCCCTGGATAGGGAAATGAACAAACATAACTCTGGCAAGATCATTGAATGTGATGGAATATGTGGACGTTCCTTTCATCTTTTATGTACGGACTCTGCCTCGACTTTCCAATCCGCATCCGGCTTTACATGTGTTGATTGCAGTAATATTAAACCGTGTCACGTGCTTAAGCTTCTTCACGTCATCACTACACGACTAGATTCAATGAGCACAGCTCTTGTATCGTTGAACAATGATTCCACGTTCTTGACTAATAAAGTCAGTGGAATCAGTGATACGTTAACCGTTCTGAATAACTGCTTTGACGACATCCGTGAGCATGGTACTCAAATTGATAAGGTTGAGTCTTGTTGCTCTCTCATGCAACATGACGTTTCGAAAATGTCAAGAAAAGTTTCAAACTCGGATAGCAAATTGACATCCTTATCCAATAACATTACGGATCTATGCTCTAGCTTCACTGAGTGCAGTGAGATTGGACCTATTTTAGGCAACGTGCAAACATTACACAAATTAGATCTGCTAACTGATAGCGTGAAACTACTATCATCTAATTTAAAAATTCCTAAAGAGCATGTGACAGTTGCTAAATCCAACATAGACTGTCAAACCGATCCGATAACCTCATCCTGCTCTATTGGCTGCCAGACTGATTCCAACGCGTTGCTTCTGCCACTTTCTGGTGCATACATTTCACAGCCGCAAGCAGTAGACAGGAAACGCAGAAAGAGCATGAAAACAAGTAAGCACACTCGACGGAAGGCTGCTAAGTCTCCTAAAGACGTTCACTCACGGTCGAATCTACATGTTGTTGACAACGGTACTTTCTCATCATGTGTTATGTCGAACCAAGAAAATGTTCCTGAGTCTGATATTGTGCCACAACGTAGAGCTACTGCGGTTGATTACGACAACAACCAAATGGATATTATGCCTGATGCTTCGATTACATCAAAAGACTTCCGCTGTACTTTACGAGCCGCTGTGCAGCCAAAATTACTTTTTATATCGCGCTTAGCATCTGACACCACGGAGAAGGAAATTGCTGACAACGTCCTCGGTATTTTACGCTGCGCAAATGTTGACATATCACCGGACTTAGTATCCTGCAGAAAGATTACTCCTATATCCCGCGATGTTGGTGCGAGAGTTTCTTCTTTCAAGGTTGTTCTGCCGGATGCTTGTTTTGCGCATGTTGTGTCATCGAAACTATGGCCGAAATCTGCTATCGTCCGTGAATTTCTGCCCCGAAATCGTCTTTCGCGCTTACCATCTCAACATCCATCGTCAAAAAACGGGCAAGCTCTCTCTCGATATCTTACAGCAACGTAAGCGGGATGCGTACGAAGACTCAGGATCTATATCTCGCCGCTGCTGTTTGTACCTTTGACATAGTGTGCATTTGCGAGACATGGTTGTCCTGTCAGTTCAAAGATTCGGAACTTTTCGATTCCGACTTTGAAGTTTTTCGTCGTGACCGCCACCCCAACTTACTTGATCCACCGGTTGGGGGTGGAGTTCTCTGCGCTGTTCGTCGCCGGTTTGCTTCTACGATAGTCGATGTTCCAGGAACCGAGAATATTGAGTTCGTGTGTGTAGCTGTAACACTCGGAAACCGCAAGCTGTACATCGTGACTGTATACATCAGATCGCCTTCACCTTCTTCAGTTTACGATGCGGTTTATAATGCGTTTGAAACCTTGCTTGGCCTTATGAATCCATCAGACGATATTTTAATTCTGGGCGACTTTAATTTACCACAAATACAGTGGCTACGCTCTGATGATAATGAGGTTTGTATGTCGCCTTCGTATTCCTCCTGTGCCCGACATGAAATACAATTTGTGGACAACATGCTTGCTACGGGACTTTTCCAAGTGTGTCCAATTTCGAACGATCATGGAAGATTTTTGGATCTGATTTTCTCATCTGATGCCAGCGTTACGACGATTGATAGATGTCACAGTCCTTTGCTGCCTGACTTGCCAATTCATCCTGCGCTTCACGCAACATTCAACTCTCAGACAGAGTTTACGAACTCGAAATCTATTGTTAGTAATTATTTTAATTTCGCCAAAGCTGATTTTGAAACTTTAAATCTTGACATATCCAATTGCGATTGGTCGTCTGTATTGAATGAATCTGATGTTGACAAAGCCACTTCTAATTTTTACACGATCTTAAATGGCTGCTTTCTGCGTTGTGTTCCTGTAGTTTGTTCGAAACCTACCAGGAGGCTTCCCTGGTTTGACGATGATTTAATTAATTTGAAAAATCGAAAAACGAAAGCTTGGAAAACTTACTCGCTCTCAAGGAGTGAGACGGACTACATAATTTACATAAATTTATGTAATTGTTTTATAAGTCAGTCTCGAGCTGCATATAACCAATACCTTTTTACTGTTAAAAACTCTTTTAAAGATAAACCGAAACAATTCTTGAATTTTGTCAACTCTAAGAAAAACTCTGATGGTTATCCTTCCAGTATGGTTTTTAATGATGTAGTCAGTGCTGATCCTACTACAATTAGCAACTTATTTTCCAACCATTTCCGGACCGCCTTCAATTGCAGTACGCCGCTAACATCCGTTGGCAACTTTCAATATATGTCACAGTTTCCTTCTTCGTCCTTGGTTCCTAAAGATCTTTTCATTGACGACTCCACTATTTTGAAATACATTGATAAACTTGCTTCTAATTTCTCTAGTGGACCAGATGGTGTTCCCTCTTCTGTGATTAAAAAGTGTAGTTTATCCCTTTTACCTATCCTTGGGTATCTTTTTAATTCATCACTTCGTAGTGGAGTTTTTCCTATGTCATGGAAATACTCAACTATAATGCCCTTGCTTAAGTCTGGTAAAAGAGACAATGTAAGTAATTATAGGCCTATAGCGAATCTTCCATGTATTGCTAAGCTATTTGAATCTATTGTGTGTGATGTAATGTATTTCCATTCCAAGTCGATTATTGGATCATTCCAGCATGGCTTTGTCAAGGGCAGATCCACTGTAACTAATCTTATGGAATTTTCGAACTTCTGTCTTTCTGCTATCGAAAACGGGAAGCAGGTCGATTGTATATACACCGACTTTAGTAAGGCCTTTGACAAAATTGACCATAATATTCTTGTGCATAAGCTCGGCCTGCTTGGTTTTCCTGATATTTTCGTCCTTTGGATAAAGTCGTATCTTAGTGATCGCATTCAGAAAGTACACTTTCGTGGAGCCTTATCTTCTGAAATATTTAATACTTCAGGCGTTCCCCAAGGTAGCCATCTAGGACCACTTCTATTCCTTCTCTTTATTAATGACGTGAGTTCGTTTATCTCTAACTCGAACATTCTTCTCTATGCCGATGATGCGAAAATCTTTAAGATTGTCTCCAGCAGCAATGATTGTCTATTATTGCAAAGTGACATCTCGCGTTTTCATGACTGGTGCTTACTTAACAATTTACATCTCAACATTAATAAGTGCACTGCTGTTTCGTATTCTAAGAAGAGAATATCAATGAATTTTGACTATGTTGTAGATGGATGCTTTTTACTTCGTTCTGACAAAGTACGTGATTTGGGCGTACTATTCAACTGTAATTTTACCTTTGATGATCACGTGAATCACATTGCTGGTAAAGCGAACGCTATCCTTGGTTTTGTTAGGAGACAATCGAAAGAATTTAATGATTTCTTTACAACGAAAATGTTGTATTGTGCATTCGTCCGATCTATCCTAGAATATGCTAGTCCTATCTGGTCACCATTTTATTCCGTTCATATAGATAGGATCGAAGCAGTTCAGCGTCGGTTCTTAAGGTTTGTCCTTCAGAGCCTTCCCTGGTCCGATCCACTTAGGTTACCGCCATATATTGATCGTTTAAATCTGCTGTCTATGGATTCCCTTGAGAAAAGACGGATACATGCCAGAGTTGTTTTTGGTTTTAAAGTAATTTCAGGTATAATTGACTCTGACAAATTGCTGTCTATGATTAAATTCAACGTTCCATGTCGTCCTTTGCGAAATTATGAGCTTTGCAGAATTCCGCTGCATCGCACTAACTACGGGTTTTATGAACCAGTTTCATTCATGTTAAGAGATTTCAATATCTTCTTCTCGCAATTGGATTTTCACATGAGTGTCCCACAAGTAAAAAGTCAGCTTTCTTGAGGTTAATAATCTTTGATTTTGTAAAAAGTTTAAATTTTCATGTACTTAATTCTGTTTTATTATTGTTTTATTATTTTTATTCTTTTTTTTATTGTTTTCAACTGTGGATAAATGTAGTAGTCAACTTTTTTTGATGAAATAAATAATTATTATTATTATTATTATTATTATTATTAAACCATCTGTACAATTACATGATGAACAATTCTCTCAATTACCATCACTTGTTTGAAGCATAAAGCCCAATCATAGGATACTCTAGATGAAAAAGGAAAGAGTTTATTATACCGGAAAAAATGGTCATTTCAAATTCTTTCGAATAGTGAATAATAGCTTTTGTATGGGAGGTGGTAAAAGCAGAGGGAGGAGGTTTTTGTAATTTATGTATATAACACCGAACGTAGTACACAAAAAGTTTCATACTGAATTGGAAGTTTGTAGCTTTCATAATATTCAAGGAAATTGAGCCATTTTCGTCTGAATTTATGGCGTTTGTGTGGGAGATGGCAGGAAAAGTGGACGATTTTGGATGACTTTAAATCTGCTTATCAACATCCTAATCATATTGCTTTGTTACAATTTTCAAGTCGATAGCTATCATATGTTCGAAGGAGAAATACTTTTCTTGAATTTCTGATACAAAAATGTGCATGAGAGGTGGTAGAAGGAATGAAGTGAAGTTTATAATTTTTTTACCATTTATTGCAATTATTAAGGGTCAAATTCTGGCAAAATTTTAAGTTTGCACTTTTTCCAGCTTCAATGAAAATCGATTAAATGCATTTACCAAAATTATGTATTTGTATGGTTGGGGGTACAAGGAGTATTCGAATCAAAACGAAAATTTTTGACATCAATGATATTTGCAATGGTATACTTTTCGCTTCAACGGTTTTGAAGAAAAATAATTTAAATTAAATTTCAAAAATTTACCATACACATGGGAGGAGGTAGAAAGAGTAAGTTGAAAACGAGAATTTTTCCAAAATTGATTGCGATTGCAATAAAATTAACTATGGCAAAAATGGGTTCTTTCAGCGTTGCTAGTTGCAGTGAAAACCGAATAAATGCATTTTTGAAAATTGTGCATTTGTATGGGAGATGGTAGAAGGCGTAAGGGGATCAGATCAATATTTCTTTAGAGTAATTATATTTACATGACCTAATCTTCAAGTCAATAGTTGGTTGGAGTTTCGGAGAAAAATCAATTTCAATACATTTCGAAATTTCATGAAATTCGTATAGAGGGGGAGGGGTAGTAGGAGATGTGGCGGATATGGCCCGTTCACGAGCTTAAAGCTACTTTTTTGATGAAAATTACATATGACAAATCTAAAATTGAAAGAAAACGATTTCCGGATTCTACACTGTTACGCTTTATTATTCGTGACGTTTCGGTCCCTGCTGAGACTGTTATCAAATTGAAATGTTTGATAAAGGTCTCAGCAGAGACCGAAACGTCACGAATAATAAAGTGTAACAGTGTAGAATCCGGAAATCATTTTCTTTCAATTGAGACCTTTATCAAACATTTTAGTTTGATAAAGGTCTCAGCAGAGACCGAAACGTTTCGAATAATAAAGCGTAACAGTGTAGAATCCGGAAATCTTTTTCTTTCAATTCGAAATGCACTGTGAAAACATTCACCGAAAATCTAAAATTTTACGATACGTCAACGCGATTGAAAATTATGTTGTAGACAGATGGACAGACAGACAGGCCGACAGACGGACAGACGGTCAATTGGTTAAGGAAAACTACGCAGAATTCCCTTTCACAAGTGGAACCTCCTTTAGGTCAAAGCTGCTGTCAATTTATCATTGCACGCCTTTCAACTTAAAATTTTTACATAAATTTGGGAGGAGGGGGAGTGTAAGGGTAGGGATGTGATAAGCAAAAATGTGGAAAAAAAGCGATTTTTTTAGGGCTCGGATGAAAGGTACAAAGTTTAAATTTTGCATGTAGATACGTCTATTGGATATGCATAGAAAAAAAATAATAATTTGTTCAACAATTGTTACGCATCGATTCCCTTGATCTAACATTCCCAAGATGTTTCATGTGCAATGAAAATAACACAAAAACTAAAAGTTTTTCAATAAAATTTTAAGGTGTAAACTTGAAAATTTTCGAAATGCATTAAAAAAACATAACAGAATTATGATTGAGCGTAAGGCATATGAGCTAGGGTATAGCCTAGTGGGTAGTTTTTTTGTGTTGTAATGCGAGGGTCGTGAATTCAAATCCATCACATTGCCTGCTTGGATATACCTTGGTCACCTCAATCTACGAAAATGAAAAATTCGTAGAAAGAGGGTTGTGCGAAGGGCTAAAACCCCTTCCACAATAAGTAATAAAAAATGTTAAGGAGCCTGAATGTCAGGAGGCCAAGTTCCGTTTTGGGCTGTAGCGCCATTGTAGAAGAATTAAAGCATATGCTACTCTAGATGAAATAGGAAAGAGTTTATTATATTTTATTTATTGAATCCATTGTTTATAAATAATGCTTAATCTAGGAAAATTTGATACAGTGACTTCAGCCTTAACATCTTTTCAACTTTTGATGATAATTATTGGCTTGTGCCTTAGAGAGAATTCTTGTGTGTGTAATTAATTTATTTTAGGTCAAGGAAAACGAAACGCAAATAGACATAAATAAAACTGAAAACTAGGGATGACTTAAAAACTATCGAATGAGAGATTTCATTTTAATTCTACTTAGTGATTTAATTAATAAGGGGGTTTTCTGAAAATTGACATTTTCCTTTGAACTTTGCGGTTTTCTTTTATAGAGTAAATTCAATTACAGGGGTTTGAGCGATCTTGTGAAGTAGTGAAGTGCCAAGGTTTATCGAGGATGATTTTGAGGCATTTAATTTTGAATTATTTGCAGTTTTTTCTTGTGGATAGCAGCGCAACTTTCCCAGATTGGTGCGCCGTATAATAATATGGCCTCATGACTTACTTAAATAACAGCAGTTTATCTTCCACGGAAAGCTTTGATTTCCTAGAAATTAAAGGATATAACATGCGGATCGCCTTCATCAGTTTGGACGATACCAACTAGGAAATACCGCATGCATAGAAAATATGTTCGTGGAAGGTAAGCTTTTTATCAAAGAATAGACCAAGGTATTTGACTTTATTTGACCACTCGGTAGATATACCAAGACAATGATATGGGAAGGAGGAAGATCTCTAGTAGCACACCTCGTGATGAAAAAAGCAGCTTGTGTTTTATTCCCATTGATCTTAATTTTTCAGGTGCTAAAATATTTTTCGAGATTATCAAACTATGATTGCAGATTGTTGATGATTATGTGTGGGTCAGAGGATGCGGTGTACAGCGCATTGTCGTCAGCAAATATGGCCAAGTGGCAGCTAGTGTCATTAGGAACGTGCGAGGTGTATATATTATATAAAATAGGGCTAAGCGAGGAGCCTTGAGGTACTCCTATTGGTATTGAACGGTAAGTTGACGAGGCGGCATTGATTTTTATCTGGAAGGTTCTATTCGTGAGGAAAGCCTGAATGATTTTTATTAAATAGTATGGAAAAAACTAGGATGTAGCCTAGTGGATAGCGTGTTGGTCTGCAATGCGAGGGTCGTGAGTTTAAATCCCGGTCGATGCATAATTTCAGCACACTACTTGCTTGGGTATAACTTGGTTACCAGAATCTACGAAAATGAAAAATTCGTGGATAGAGGGTTGTGCGAAGGGCTAACAATCCTTCCACGATAAATAACAAAAACTGTTAAGGAACCTGAAGGTCAAGAGGCCAAGGTTCGAATTGGGCTGTAGCTTCATTGAACATATAAATAAACTAACGACAAGTCGGGCGCAACTTTATTATTTTTGGGACAAGTTGAGGATGCATGGAAAGTCAATATGCTGGTGGAACTCATTCACAAGTGGAACCCCCTTTGGGGCACGGCTGCTATCAATTTACCACTCAATTACGAATACGATCAAAAGCTCCAGTACATGAAATCAATATTTGATTCGTTTATGTAAGCTTAGTGAGGGTGGGTTGAAGTAAATAATTGTTTAATTGATTGCTTGAATCACGTCCAATATTCTCTGTCGGTTTCATAGACGAAGTTGCATAAAATTTTCATAAAATTCGGTGCATTTTATATTCACGAAATCAATCATTTGTACGGGAGGGGGTATAAAAGGTAAGGGAATCGTAAAATTTGTGCTCGTACCAATTTTCAAGTTCTTAGCTATTAATTTGTCGGTTAGCAGTTGATTATAGAAATTGGTCGAAATCATACTTTTGTATGGGAGGGGGTAGAAGGGCAAGCGTGATCTCAAAACTTTTGACGCAATTTCGTTTCAACTATTTTCAAAAGTTTTTCTGAAAAATTTGAAATTAACAGTTTTTAAAAGTTAGATGGATCATGGATCATGGGCTTATCACCCGTGATCTTAAGACCCAAATGATACGAGAAACGGATACATCGCCTCGGATGCGGACTGATTCTACGGTAACGACTTTTGGCATTCGAAAACGGACTATGATTGGCTTCTGGAACGTTCGAACATTGAATGACGGGGGAAGAGCTGGGGTTACTCGGTCCTTGCACCGCCAATCAGTGATCGCCCGTGAAATAGAGCACTACAACATCCAAATCTTGGGCTTGAGCGAGGTCAGGTGAACAGGATCAGGAGAAGAACGAACTCCTAGCGGAAACACTATTCTGTACATTGGCCCTGAAAGTGAAGCCAGAAATGGAGTGGCGTTCGTCCTAACGCCGAGAGCGAGAAACAGTCTCATTAGCTGGGAACCAATATCAGATAGGATTATCGTCGTCAGGCTCAGAACCAGTGTCAGAAACGTCACAATTCTGCAGTGCTACGCACCAACTAATACCGCAACATCTGGTGACCAAAGAGGAGTTTTATATCCAACTGAGTGCCACCTTCGAACGTGTTCCAAGAGGTGATATTATTATCATCTCGGGAGATATGAACGCCCAGGTTGGATCAGACAACACTGGACTAGAACACGTCATGGGGAGGCATGGTGACCCTTGGGTTGACGCGTCACGACATTGGATTAAAAGACCCGAAAACGGCGAATTATTTGTGGAGTTTTGTAGTACTCGGCAAATGGTCATCGGAGGGACCCCTTTTTCCACACAAGAGTCATCATAAAACATCTTGCGTTTCCCCTGATGGTGTTACTCAGAACCAGATCGACCATTTGGCTATAAGTCGCCGATGGAGAAGATGTCTCCTCGATGTGCGAGCGAAACGTGGAGCTGACGTGGGGAGCGATCACCACCTGATGGTTGCCTGCTTGAGATTGTGTACAGCAGCTATCCGACGACAACAAATTCTTCAAATGAAGCGCAAGCTTAATGAGGATAAACTCAGAGATCCCAACAAAAAACGCGAATACACCACTATTCTATGCGAAAAGTCATCCACATTGGGTGAAAATGAAATGCGCACACTGGACGCCAATTGGGAGGCAACCAGAAACACTTTTCTAACTAGTACTGAAGAATCTGTGGGATATGTGCAAAGCGGTGAGAAACCCTGGATGTCTCAGAACACATGGGACAAGGTTGGCAATCGGAAAAAAGCCAAATTGGCAATCATCTCTCAACCCGATGTCAACCAACGAACGCCCGACTTGAGGCAGAACTACCGCGATGCTCATATACAGCTTAAAAAGGCTGTTCGACGCGACAAGAGAAAGGCCATTGAAGATCTGGCAAACAAGGCAGAATCTGCGGCTTACCTTGGGGATATGGGTTCACTATTTAAAATCATGAAACAGTTGACGAACAGGAATTTCACCGCCAACCACCTAGTGAGAGATGTCAACGGAACTCTCCTTAATATGAGTCAACACCAGTTGCGGCGATGGAAGGAATACTTCTCTGATATTTTAAACATCTTGTCAGAGGAAGATATTCCGGGAACAGAACAACTTCCAAACATCCAACCGTAACAATCCTCTATTAGAGACGATCCCCCAGATAAGGAAAAGAAAGTTTCCGCCATTTGGTCAATGGCGGGAAGGACAGCTCCAGGTATAGACGGACTACCAACCGAACTCCTCAAAGCGGACCCGGATATAACAGCCGATATACTCCTCCCACTCTTCACTAAGGTGTGGAATGAAGGAAGATGTCCGACTGAATGGAAGGAGGGCGTCATTGTGAAAATTCCGAAGAAGGGCGACCTTCGGGATTGTGGCAATTGGCGTGGTATATGTCTACTTACTGCCGTATCAAAAATTATGGCTAAGGTAATTCTCAATAGGATTAGTGATGTCGTCGAGAGCACTCTCGAAGTTTATCAGGCCGGATTCCGTAAAGGGTCGTCTTGTACCGACCACATAAATACCCTACGGATAATATTGGAGCAGTCAGCCGAAATGGGTTCGCCATTACATCTCATGTTTGTGGACTTCGAGAAGGCTTTCGACAGCGTTAAGCGAGATTACGTATGGAATGTTTTGCGTAGGAGAGGTATTCCAGATAGGGTCATAGCTATGATTAAAGAATCCTACGAGGATGCAAGGTGTCGCGTCTTGCATAGAGGAGAGCTGTCCAAGAGTTTCCCTGTGCGAACGGGTGTCGGACAAGGCTGCATATTATCACCAGCCATGTTTCTGGTGGTAATAAATGACAGCTGCACTGGAAGGTGGGGAAGGTAAAGGTCTTCAATGGAGACTATTTAACATCTTAAGTCACCTTGATTATGCTGATGACGTGTGTTTGCTTGCACATACCCGTTCGGACTTAGAGTCAAATGTTCGCTCGTTGCATTCTAAATGCAAAGAGGCGGGACTGAAAATAAATGTGCGTAAAACCAAGTACATGCACATCGGTTCGAACGCAAGCACACCGATTGTTCTTCATGGACAGGATGTGGAAGAGGTGCAAGATTTTCGCTATCTCGGAAGCATTGTCAGCATGGACGGCGGAGCCGAAAAGGATGTTGAGGCTCGGCTAAATAAAGCTCGTCAGGCCTTCGGTATCCTTTCCCTTTTCTGGAGGTTAAGAGAGATCTCCCTTCGCACGAAGCTGCGAGTTTTTGACGCATGCGTCAAATCCGTGTTGTTGTATGGTTGTACTACGTGGAAAGTGACCGTTCGACTTACCAAGAAACTACAGACTTTCGTAAACCAATGCCTCCGGCGCATTTTAGGAATATTCTGGCCAGAAGTAATCTCCAACGACGAACTTTGGAGTACAACTCGCCAGACTAAAATAGGTATTGAGATTCAACGGCGAAAGTGGCAGTGGATCGGTCATACTTTGAGGAAACCAGAGCGAAACATCGCAGAAAATGCACTGGAGTATAACCCTCAAGGAAAGCGTCGGGTTGGACGACCATGTAACACTTGGAAGCGAGCAGTTGACAGGAGGCCAGAGGAATAAACAAGTCCTGGTAACAGCTTAAGGCCGATGCTCAGGATCGCGCCTTGTGGAAAAGAGTTGTTTCTGTCCTATACCCCTATAGGGGGTCTTAACAGGAATTTGAATTGATTGAAAAGTTAGGTGATAACTGATTCCTTCAAAATGGTCGAAAAAATTATTTTGTATGGGAGGGGGTAGAAGTTATTCGCCCATATAATATTTCCTACTTTTAGGGATTTTTTAAAATAAATTTCGAACATTTTGAAGTTTCTACCTAGAAATTTCATTCAAAAACTTTCAGTTTCTTTGTTTTACTTTATTATTTTAATAATAAAGTATTGTGATCGACTTGGAAAAAAAAAAAATTTGCTACCCTGAAATTTTGTTTTTTCGCGTTTCATAACTAAATTAGCCTAAAAAAGCAAAAAAAAAAAATCCGTCTGTCTGTACGCCGTCCGCCGTACGCCGGTGTGTACGCTCAGCGCACATTTACTCCCAAACCCTTCAAGATAGAAAGTTCATTTTTGGGGGGATTGTAGATAGTGGCGGATCTCAGGCAGATACCCATTTTCGGGGGTGTACGGGTTCAGGGGGAGGCGGGGGGAGCGCTAAGGCCGAAAAATACGAATTCAAATATCTCAACCAAGGTAACAGCTAGGAAGCTAAAACTCAACACACATATAGAGAAGTTTGTGGGACAACTTTTAAAAATAATTTAATTTTTTTATCCATTGGCGTCCGAAAAGGGGGGGCTAAAAACAAATTGTCGGCCGAATTTTTTTTTCAAATGATTATATCTTCGAAATTACTTATCGTAAAAAATTCATATTTTGGGACCGTCAAGGTAGCATATAGTTCCATTGGAATCAGCTTATAGAGTGGTTAATTATCGTAAGGGGAAGGGTCAGGAGGGGTGCAAAGAAAAACACTTAAAACTGAATATCTCAACTACATCTTAAGCTATGTAATTGAAACTTAAAACTTATATTAAGCTATACTGGAAAAATACAAAAAAAATATAAGATCTTGAAATAATAGTAGTGGGGGGAAATGGGGAGCATTTCAAAAATGGCGCACTTTTCAAAATTACGAATCCTTATATCTCAAAAAATAATACAGATATCAAATCAAACATTTGTCAGATTGTAGAACTACATAATAGTTAATTTTGATAAAAATTTTAAGTTGGGAGGTGTAAGGGGAGGGAGGTGATAAGCAAAAATGTCAAAAATTTTGAGTGATTTTTTTGAGGCTCTGGTGAAATATACAAAGTTTAAATTTTGCATGTGGATACTTCTATTTGATGTACATAAAAAAATAATAATAACTTGATTCATAATTGTTATAAACCGATCCCCCCGGTCTAACGTGCACAAGGTGTTTCATGTGCATTGAAAAAAACACATAAACTGAAAATTTTTGAGTGAAATTTTAAGGTAGAAACTTGAAAATTTGCAAAATGTATTTAAAAAAAATCCCTAAATATACGAAATATTAACTGGTCGAAAACCTTTAAAGCTTCTACCCCCTCCAATACAAAATTATTTTTTCGACCATTTCTAAGAAATCAATTATCACCTAACTATTAAAAGCTATCAATTTGCAATTCTACATACAAACTTACAAAAATAATTGAAATGAAATTACGTTAAAAGTTTTGAAATCGCGCTTGCCCTTCTACCCCCTCCCATAGAAAAGTATGATTTCGACCAATTTCATTAAATCAACTAATAATCAACAAATTAAAAGCTACGAACTTGAAATTTTGTACGAGCATCTTACAATAGAAAAGAAAGAAAATTGCATCACAAGTCTTACGATTCCCCTCCCTCCTCTACCCCCTCCCATACAAAATTATATTTTCGAGCATTTTTAAGAAATAAGTTGACAGCTAACTCTTAAAAGCTATCAACTTCAAATTTTGCAGAAAAACTTATAAAAAAAATTCAAATGAAGTTGTTTTAAAAGTTTTGAAATTGCGCTTGCCCTTCTACCCCTTGCCATACAAAACTATGATTTCGACCAATTTCATTAAATCAACTAATAACCAACAAACTAAAAGTTACGAATTTGAAATTTTATACAAGCCCCTTACAAGAGAAGCAAAATAAAACTACATATCAAATTTTACGATTCCCCTACCTTCTCTACCCCCTCCCATACAAATGTTCGGTTTCGTGAATGTAAAATACACTAAATTTTATGAAAATTCTATGCAACTTCGTCTATGAAACACATTCTATACAGAGAGTATTGGACGTGATGCAAGCAATTAATTAAAAAGCTATTAACATCCACCCACTCTTACTATTACCGCTCCTCCTCCCTTAATAAAAACCTAAACTTGCAGAAACGAATGAAATATTGTTAAATAGACAACAGCCCTGCCCAAGAACTCCCTTTCACTTAGTCTTCCCTAACCACTCTAACCTGCATATTGACTTTCCACTCCACCGCAACATGTCCCAAGAATAATAAAGTTTCGCCCGACTTGTTGGCAGTTTATTTTTTATTGCACATGAAACACCTTGTGCATTTTAAACCCCCATTTCGGGGCATAATAATTGTAGAACAAATTATTATGTTTGTTCTATGCATATCTAATAGCTGTATTCACATGCAAAATTTCAACTTTGTATCTTTCACCAGAACCCTAAATATATCACGCAAAATTTTCGACATTGCTTTCCACCTCCCCCCTTACACCCTGCAACTTAAAATTTTTACTAAAATTCCATCACAAATTTTACGATTCTATTACCTCCTCTATCCCTTCCCATACAAATGTTTGGTTTCTCTATACAAAGAATATTGGACATGATTCCAGCATTAAATTAAAAAATTATTAATATCCAAGCCCAAACTTGCGTAAGCAAATGAAATATTGATTACTGTTCCGAAACTCTTGATCGTATTCGCAACTAAGTATTAAATTGACAGCAGCCCTGCCCTGGAAGAGGGATTCCACTTAGTCTTCCTTAACAACTCTAACCTGCATATTGACTTTCCATGCATCGTCAACTTATCCCAAATACAATAAAGTGGCGACCGACTTGTTGGCAGTTTATTTTTAATTATTCCAATGCGATCACCCCTTCTATCACACAACAGAAAACATTGCAATTGCTTAAAACAAAAATCTCCAACTATGCCATAGAAAAGAATTCCATGCTATGGAAATTATCTCATATCAAATTCTTTAGAATATTGAAAATTGGCATTTGTATTAGAGATATTAAAAGGAGTAAAGAAATTCTGACGCTTTTGTAACTTGTAGCTTGATAAAATTAATGATTTTATATTTAATGCGATTAAAAACAAATTTATTGAAAAAAGTTCCTCTTTTCAGATGCCTAACTAGAGTTGACGCCTATTTTAGTCACAAATACGTCATTGAGAAATCTTAGATGCAACTATTATATTTTATGAAGCTGATAATTTCTTAACTCTTTATTTTTAAGAAAACTAAAAGAAAACCAAAGACATCAAATTATATCATGAAAGTTATAAAAGCACTTCTGAAGTAGTTTCAAGTTTTTATGTTATCGAATGCATTTTCTCACCCCAAGCACGTTAAAATACTCGTGGAGCACATTCTACATAACAGTCTACGAAGTATATTCAGTCAGAATACATCTGAAGTATCCTAAGTCTTCGTACACACCGATTAATAATAAAAGCATTTATTCCAGAAAGACTTCGAATTATTACATTACATGAAAGCTAAGAAACATTTCTTATTCATAAAATATTTGCTTCGGGGCTAAGGCATAACAAATATATGTACATATATTCAAGTCTGATTTATTTAAAAAGCACTGTATATATGTATATATATATATAAAGGAATAATTCACAAAAAAATTAGTGTTTCTGAGGGATCAAACTCGGCCGCCTACCATTGAGCGATATAAATCAGGATATTAAAGCCTCAAGAATCTTTAACGTTGAATCTTATGTGTATCTCACTGATGCCAGTGTTAGAGTGTATCTTTGATAGTTCCAAGAGTGATGACTTTAGGAATATTGAGCCATTTTTTTATGGACTTTAAAGATTGATAGATAGAAATAATGCCATGGGAAATGATTGTACTTTATAAGAGCATATAAAAAATCGTATTTGGCTGGTTCACCCTTTGCGTGATAAACGGAATTTTGGTGTTCTTTTGAAATATGCTGAACTTCATCTCAGTGAACAATTTATTTCTGTCAACATTTACTGAACGCCTACCAATGATTGCTCGGAAAAGTGCTTTGAAATTCTGATAAGATTTTTACGATTTTGGGCAATACTCTTACACGAAGCTAATAAATTTTGGCATCTGATATTTCAGATATATTTCGAAAAAATTTATGAGTCCATTACAGCAATTGCAGGGAGAGTTTTATTTCTTTAATTTATAGATGTTTACTAGTAATTTGTTCAAGATTTCAAAAGTCATCGTAAAATTTATTTGGCTCGTGTTTGAAATTAACAACATTTTTAAAATCTGAAGGACTCTTGCCGTTAAATCAATTGTGCTTAATAAAAATTTTACTTTTATTGTTTTATGTATTTTAAATGGCACTTACCACTCTTTATAATGAACAGTACTGTCATGAAAAATAAGTTCTTCATTTCTGCTGAAGCTGTATCCAGTTGCGTCCATTCTGAAACAAAAATATTAAAAAAATAATTAATTTCAAAACGCATATTCATTATTTACTTGCATGTATAAAGAAACTTAACAAATAATTTAATATCTTATTAACATTTGCTATTTACGATTTTCATTATTGATATGCGCATTTCAAAGGACAAAGTTTGTTCATAAATAAATAAATAAACTGCATATTTTACTAATGATGAAACATTCAACGGAGGGTGAACACGTCTGTTTTATGTTCTGCAAAGAAAAATTATTTAATAGGGGGCTATGGAACATTCAAAGGGTGATATGTTTGCTTTCCAGGTTTTTTTTTATGAATTTATAGTTATATGTACCTAGTCGTGCCATAAGTTCTGTCACACGTATATGGGCAATTTTTGTATAAATGAAAAAGAGTTTTTGACAAAGGAAAATATATTTTATTTTGGCATACTAATGGAAGTAAAATAAGCAACAAATTATTCAAAGTGGCCGCCTTTAGCCTTAACACAGCTCTTTAATCTGTTGGGCCAGTCATCGATAGCAGTACGCACTGTTTCTAGCGGAAAATTAGCTACTGCTTCTGTCAAAGATCGCTTAAGGCTCTCGATACTTGGGTGTCGTCTCGTGCACACCATGGACTCTAACTCCGCCCACAGTTTGTAGTCCAGGGGATTCAAATCTGGGCTCCCAGAAGGCCATTCCGTCGCCCTTATAAACTGTGGAATATTGGTTTCCAACCACGCTTGTGTGGTTCGAGCTTTGTGGGCTGGCGCAGAATCTTGCTGGAAAACCCAATGTCGATTGTTGAATAGCGTAGAGTTCAGCGGCTTCACACATCCCTCCAGGATGTCCGTTTGATAATTTTTCGCTGCAGTTTTTACGCCTTTTTCGCAAAAATGAAGCTCGGTGACCCCTTCGTAGCTGACACCCCACCATACCATGACTGATGCTGGATGATGTCCTCGCTGTACCCTAGTGGCAACTTCTCGGGCTTCTATGGAGCTGTGGGCATACACCTTATCATTTTGGCGGTTGAAATGTTCCTCCACCGTAAAAATTTTTTCATCGGTAAATAAAATTTCTCGATGTTTGTTGTTGCCGTACCGCCGAAGGAGCTCTTTCGATCTGGTGCTCCTAATTTGCTTCAACTGCTCAGTCAGCAAATGTCCCGTTGATCGTCGAAAGGCACTCATCCCGAGGTCAGATTTTATGATGCGAGACATACTTCGGGTGGAGATGTTCATCTCTCGAGCCATGATTCGTTGTTTACGAAGCGGATTTCGACGAATTCGACTCTCGACCGCTTTGATGGCAGCAGAAGAACGTACATCAGGCGGACGTCCAGAACGAGGTCGATCTTCAATAGTCTGGATCGCGTTATATCTCTGGATCGCACGATACACAAATCTTTGCGTTATTTTTAACGGGCACAACAACTTGAAAATTTCACTCGCGGATTTTCCACACTTATGTAGTGCAATCACTGCAGTTCGGTTTTCTATTACACCCCATTCCATCTTCACACGTTAACGAACACACTTTAAATGACCATCAACTGTCAACAACATTATGACGTTTATAAAACTGGCCGATATTGAAATGTCACTCATAAAATAAAGTTGTTGCCAATGTGAGAAATAATGTGACAGAACTTATGGCAGGACTAGGTATAATCCATTGCTTTTATATTCTTTGTGGTGGATTAAGAGGTAACTGAATGCTAATACCTTCTACAGGTTTTTGCTAGTGGAGCTTTAATTCGTTTCATCGTGTGGTTTTACTATAATCATTTTTCTTGTTCGTACGAATCAAAAGAGTTTACTAATATGCAGAATGTCACATAACTAACCTATATCGTTGTTAGAACCTTCCACCTGAGTTCCGATGCACCCACAATTTATCTTAATGGAAAAAATTTCGTTTTAATAAATTAGATTCGTGCAAGAGATTATTTCTGAATGCAAAAAAAAACATAACAGGGCTACGATTGCGCGTAAAGCGCAATCTTACAATACTCTAGATGAGATAGAATTTTTAGTGATCCCAAAAAATTTTGTATGGGGAGTATTAGAAGGGATGATAGCATTGAACTAATTTTTTTCTCATCATGCTAAAGTAACTATGAAAAAATTTATACAAAATGCTTACTCCAAAAACTGAATGGGAACTGAGAAAATTAGTGAGTTAGATTTTGTGAAAATGTGCAGTTTGTATGGGAGGTGGTAGAAAGAGTGGGGGGATTCTAGTGATTTTTTCAAAAATAACTAGGAATATTATAAAATATATGTCCCTTAAATTTCAGACTAGTGCCATTCATACTTTTTAAGAAAATCGTTTTTTTGTAAAGTTGTGAAACTGTGTCATATTGTATGGGAGGGGGTAGAAGCAGTGAAGCTAATCAAATATTTTTTTCTGATCTTAGTGAAAATGCTAATTATGTATTTCTTACAAAATATGAGCTTGATAAATGTTATATGTTCTGAGAAAATCGACTTAGAGCATTTCATGAAAAAGTGTAGTTTGTATGGGAGGGGGTAGAAGGGGAGGGACGACGCAAATAATTTTTCTACGGTAGATTGAAATAATTATGAGTGTAATATATCCCAAAATTCAGGCTAATAGCTTTTATAGTTTTCGATTAAATCCATTTATTATCAATTTGCAAAATTGTGTCATTTTGTATGGGAGGGGGTAGAAGGGGTGAAGCTAATCGTATAATTTTTTTTGGTCTTACTAAAAATTTGAAACAAATATTTGGTACACAATTTCAGCCTGCTAAATTTTATACGCACTGAGTAAATTGGCTTAGAGTAATTCAAGACAAGTACAGTTTGTATGGGAGGTGGTAGAAGGAGGAAGAGGACACGCATAATTTTCATACGGTAGATTGGTATTATCATATAAGTAATATATTCCAAATTTCATTCCAATAGCTTTTATACTTTTCGAGCAAACCCGTTTATTGTGAAATTGCGCAATTGTGTCATTTTGTATGGGAGGGAGTAGAAGGGGTGGAGCGATTTGGCCCGTTCACGAACTTGACCTTACTTTTTTGTTAAAAACGACGTATACAAAATTTGAACTTTCTAGCTCAACGCGTTCTCAAGCTAGAGAGGACACGGACGGACGAACAGACAGACAGACAGACAGACAGACAGACAGACGGACGGACGGACGGACGGACATCCGGTTTTGAGATTTTTGAGTGATTATATGAACTTCTGTATCATTCATTTTTTTCTCCGAGCCTTATTTCTTGGCGTTACAAACTTTGTGGCAAACTTATAATACTCTCAGATTTCATCTAGAGTATAAAAATCCGAACTAGTTGTTATCTTTCTTGAGACTGTACACTTCTCAATATTTCAAACTCTTTCGTCTTCAAATAGATAAATTCGATTAGCCAGGAATAAAAACATTTATTGCCAGACCGATATAATCCATACTTGAAAATAAACATCACGAATGCTTATGCGAAGTTCACAATATGCTATTAAAATCAAACAAACCACAAACAAGTTTGCAAACACTATAACTTTCTTTGTAGAAAAAGAGGCAGATACATATATCGTTCGAGCTTTTTTTTTCCCGCGGCTTATTTGGTTAGAGTGGTATATTGTGAGAGGGATATTATATGAATCATCAATTCTCTAGATTCAAAAATAGTTGGCGGGCGGATGGGATCCCGAATCTTTTTGTAAAAACTCTCTGCTCGGAACTCTCGGTGCCAATATATCTCTTGTTCAATAAATCGTTTCCTGCTTGCTGGAAGTTAGCTAACGTAGTACCATTTTGAAAGAATGGAGATACCGAGAATGTCTCGAGTTATCGCCCGATTTCCACCCTAAACTGCTTTGGTAAGCTTTATGAAAGATTAGTTCATAATGTAGTCTGGGAGAAACTTTATCGTTTGATATCACCAGCCTAACATGAATTCGTGAAAGGTAAATCTACTTCCACCAATTTATTCACATATCACTAATCCTTCTAGCTCAATCCTTAGATCGTCATTTTTTTTTTTTTTACAGAATGACCTGTGTTATAGGCAGTTTCGGCCTTTATGTGCAATGCACAAACACAGTCATGGAGGGAAGGAGTGGGATTGGGAACGTTGGGGAAGGGGAGTGAGAACGACCGTAGCGAGTGGAGAAGCTGGTATATTGCTCAGTTGTACTGGCTGCTTACTGACAAATATTTGCTGATGTTATGGGGAACTGAATGATAGCAAGCGAACAGAAACCATCTACTGAGTATCTAGGCCTTCTTGAAGTGGAACTGTTTCACTTTTACACCGTTTCCCCATTTTATTGCGACTAATTTTTTATCACCATTAGCAACTGAAAAATTTGCGCTTAAAAAAATCCCGTCTGGAGTGGGAATCGAACCCACGACCTATTGACTGAGAAGCAAGCACGCTGCCCACTACGCCAAGGAAGCCTCATAATACATAATACTGTCCAAGTCATATACCTAGCTTTCGACACTGTTAATTGTAAAATTCTTATTTCAAAACTAGAAGGGTACGCGTCTCTGGCTCTCTACTGAACTCGTACCTTACGGATCGTCGTCTCCGAATTATATTCAACGGATATACCTCTTCTAACTGTCTCTTATTCGATGATGACCTCAAATTATTCCGGAAAATTTCCTCCGTCTCTGATGGCATGGTTCTCCAGGTTGATTTCTTTGATGTCTCTCGTTGGTGTTCAAGCAATGGTATCTTTTGGAAAATAGAGCAGTATTTTGCAATGGAGTACTCATATAAGGCTACCTCCTCTATTCTCACTTACTCTATTAATGGATCCATCCGGTAGTGGCCACAATAAAGGATGTAGGAGTGGTATTTAATCGCGAACTTAAATTCCTCAATCATTTCTGCGAGATTACTAAAAAGGCATACAGGTTTGCTGGTTTCGTCCTCCGTACGACAATCTAGTTTAACCCTCCAGGAACAGCTGCTTTATTATTTCCCACTCTCGTCCGTAGTATATTAGAATACTGTTCCATTGTTTGGAACCCTCATCATTCTTGCCATCGAATCTGTTCAGCGTAGATTCACTCGGACCCTTTTCTACCGATGAGTAAAGCCTCATATCGACTAGAATGGCAGACCTGAAGTACTTCACCTCCAGCCTCTGCATTTAAGGCGGACCTTCTTCAATGCTTACTTTCTCTTCAAGCTTTACAACCACCTGCCTAATACCCACCTCTCTCACGACCTGATTTTTAGACCAGTCTCAACCATGAATTCAGACATCTTCTATCCTCCTCGAGCCTGTCTCGACATCACTCTCCGATGCTGAGAATGAAAAGCACCCATGATTGACTCCAACTTGGTTCTTTAGCCGCTTTTTTTCCATTATTTAGAAGAAAGCCAGAGCGGCTTATGCGATTAGAATCAAAAATGTTGAAGGTACCCCTTGGTTTTTCAAAATAAGGATCCGCGTAATACATGACCGGTGCACGGAGTGTCGGTTTTAATAAACTCGCAAAAAAAGTTGGATAATCTCAAGCCGTTAAAACGCTTTCTATCTGATGTTTCCCAATTTATTCACAAAATGACAAAATCCCTTACCATTTCTACTACCGTTTATTAACAATATCAATAGGAGCGGTAAGTCACTTTTAGAGTATCTTACTAGTGATATTAAATTTCATTACTTTTCGGTACTAGTAACTATTCGTTACTTTTAGAAAAGTAGTCGCTACGTTTTTTATTCGATACTAGTTATTAAGTACTCGTGAATAGCAATTGATTTCATTGGTGTAGCGCGTGCATACAAACCTGCCTCTGCCTTCCGAGCTGAGTGCCACAGCTCTGCGCGCTGATATTCTTGGTGTTGAAACTAGGAAAAAAAAACATAAGAGCTAAACATTCTTGTATTCTTGTATTCTTTTTCGTTCTTGGTTTAAAATGGCATAGTAGGGCGTTATGCACAAGTATAGGTTTTCGAGCACTCGCGTAATGTAAGGAAAACCAGCTACATAACGTTATTTTTGGTATAAGTACTTTACGAATACTCGAGCAACGAAATAGTATCGAAACATTTTGGTAGTTCAGTTACTGTTGTTATGCCTTGCTTGTGAGTCATTACGTTCCTTAACTAATGAATAATTGTTTACGTTGGTATTCGTTACTTCGGATTTCGTTGCTAACGAGTACTTGTGTAGCGAATAGATACGTTTCTGACATCTTTATACATATCTTACTACTAGCCTAGATAAAATAAATAATTGCAACAACCCAACCTTCGTTAATTCTGCTAGGTAGGAATTACTTGACCTCTCAAAACAAGCAAAAATTGGCATATATCTAAAAAAAGCTTCACTTTTAGATATCAATCATGTCATAGTCAATCCTTGAATACAAAGTAAATAGCATAAAAGCATCAACAACCCGCAAGACTGTATTGATCGAATAGCTAACAAACTCGTAGACAGTATTATTAATATCTACCCACAAAGTTGTTCCATTCTATTGAAGAAAAGAGCGAAGCAAGTGACTTGTTGGAACGAGGAACTGGCGGCGAAACGCAAAGTAACTGGGAAATTTTTCAATAGAGTGATATCCTTTAGTATAACTGGGATGAATACAGAAACTCCCTTACTTACTATAAGCTTACCTTAAGAGATTAAGGGAGGAAAAAAGTCATAGAGAAGATTTTGTGAAGAGATCGATGATCTCCCAATCAATTTCAAGACTCCAGGTGTTAGCAAGAAACATAGTGATTGGCATCGGACTATTAGAGAGAACAGGTGGGTCCTTTTCAAAAAGTAGCGTGGAAACGTTTGAAGTGTTATTGGCAACATCTTTTGCAGGCTGCAAAATATGTATTAAAGTAATATCGTCAAGCTCCCTGCAGCAATACTTCTACTTCTACAATGGCACTACAGCCCAAATCGGACCTTAGCCTCCTGACATTCAGGTTCCTTAACGTTTTTCATTACTTATTGTGAAAGGGTTGTTAGCCCTTCGCACAACCCACTTTCTACGAATTTTTCATTTTCGTAGATTGAGGTGGCGAATACTACTGCTGGTAAAATCTTCACTCCGGAAAAGATTAAATGCGCGACTAACAACTTTAAGGTTTACGTTGTAGGAGGGTGGTTCCATAGAACCATAATACACTGGAGCCATCTAGTTGGGCACATTCTATTGGAAGTCACTCCTCTTGTTCTAACCAATTGGTTCAGTTTGCGAGCCGTAGCAGGCTCGAATGTTGGACGCCTCTGAGGTCGTCTAAGTCTGAGAAGAATCTAGAGCCTAAACAAAGGAGTGACTGTTGGAGATTTGCGGACAGTGACAAAGATAATGTTCGATAGATTCTTCATCTTCTTTGCAACTTCTGCAAAGGCTTTCGCTCGCGACCCGCATCCTAAATGCATGCAGCTTTAATAAGCAATGACCTGTGGTCAGGCCAACAATAGTTCGGATGCTATAGCAACTACGCTGTAACAGCTGAGCTGTAACATTTTTATTTGGTTCTTCCCAAAAGAACTTGGCCGTTCTGCAGCTGTCTAGCTGCCGCTACCCCACCAAGAAGGAATCCAAAATAGTTTATTTGAAGCTAATCTTCAGCACTGTTGGTGCTACATCGGGTGACTTCCTAGTGAAATTGATGTTTGCAGATCCCTCCCGTGCTAGCATGTCTCTTGACTCATTACCTAGCAGGTCGCTATGACCCGGTATCCAAATTAGAAAAACGTCCGTTATAGCCGCTAGGCGTTTCAAATTGTGTCTACAAATGGACACTAGTTTGGACGTAGTCCTATAAGATTGAAGTACCAGAAGCGCAGCCCTACTACCCGAGAAAATGTAGCAATTTCCGAGACTGTTCTGCATACCTAGAATAATTTTTGTACACTCATTAATAACTAATACTTCCGCTTAAAATACTGTTGCGTGTTCTGGAAGATGAAATGAAGTGTGGATGTCGAGGTCGTAGGAATAAATACCTGCCACTTTCCCCTGGTTAGTTTTAGGTCCGTCCGTATAGAGATGAGGACCTGTGCAGGTGCTGAGTAATGTGTTGCCCATTCGTTTCGTTCAGGAAACTTAATGTGAAACTTGCGTTTGTCAACCTGCGGTTGGTTTATGCAATCATACTCGCAAAAAGGAGTTTGCGTCTGTAATGACACTGACCACGAACTAATGAGAGAATTACCTAGAAGGCTGTAGAAGGTGTGGTTCTAAAGGCACCTGTTATGCACAGACATGCCATCTGTTGGATTATCTGTAAAGTTGCTAGGTTGGTTCTTAGTACCACCGCTGGCCACCACACCAGCGCGCTATAGCAAATAATTGGTCTGACAATACTGGTATATATCCAATGGATGAGGTGCGGCTTAAGGCCCCATCTCAAACCGAATGTCTTTTTGCAAGCGAAGTAGGGGACAGTAGCCTTTTTTGCTCGTTCCTGAATGTTGGCCTTCCAGGATAACTTACTATCAAGAATAAGACCTATATAATTAACTTCGTTCGAGGGGACCATACCCCGAGTGTTTGTTGGATTGAAAACATATGGTCTTCATCTGGAGAAGAGGACCAACTTTTTGAGGGTTAATAACAAGTCCTTTATCTAGGGATCAGGTGTCTAACAGTTGTAAAGTGGATTGCATAAGGTCCCCTAGGACTTGTTCAAACTTAGCAGTTAGCATGATAACAAGATCGTATGCATATGCTATTATGGGGTAGCCATTCCGATTTAAAATGGAAATGGGTTCATTCACTGTTAGAGTCCACAGGAGAGACGATATTGTGCCACCCTGTGGCGTTGCTTTGTGGACAGAGCCTTTTCTTGTCTTGTCACCCATCCGTGCTACGATTTTTCGTGAGCGAAGAAGCTTAGCTATCCACGCAGTCAGAAGAAGTTCCACACTACGGCTGCGCAAGGTCTCAAGTATCAATGTTGACGTGGTTAAAAATGCCTTCCACGTCTAGAAAATCAAGGAGTGCAACCTCTTTATGATGGAAAACTTTCTCTACGGCGGCTACCGTCACATACAAGGCGATGTCAGTGGACCTACCTTTCAGATAGGCGTGTTGGTGGGGACATCTGACCGAGAAGTTCAGATTTGTCCGTAGATAGCTGTCTACCAGTCTTTTCAGACCTTCAAGAAGGAACGAAGTCAGGCTGATGGGTCGGAAAGCCTTCGAAATGTTGTGGGAGGCTCAGCCTGGCTTAGGTATGAAAACTACCTTAACCTTTTTTTTTACGACTTAGAGGGTCACCCTTTAGTGCAATGCACAGTTATGTCGGTATAGGAAGTGCAGATATTGAGGTGGAGAGAAACGAAAATGACGGTGGACATTGTTCTCGAAACACCTCAGGCTGTACTTGTTGGGAAACAAACTAGCTGACAAATCGTTCCAAAGTTTTGACGTTCGGGAAATGAATGACTGCCTATATTTCACTGTACGAGAAGGCAAGTGTTTGACCGTGTACTCTTGTGTGCGTTCAGCTTGGCGAGTATTCCTGAGAAAAGTATGAAGTGGAGGAATGAGTGCGCTTAATTCCGTACTGCATTTACCGTGGAAATATCGATAGTAATGCTGAGTACTCCGACATTTCTGCGATGTACGAGAGAATCTATAGAAGACGTGATGGTTTCGTCTCCAATCAGTCGGAACGCATGTTTTTTAATATGATCTAGCAACGCGAGGTATGTTTTGGGTGCCCCAGCGCAAACATGCGAGTTATACTCTAAACGTGGTCTAATATAGGCCTTATAGATAGTTGCTATGTCGATGGGTGTGAAATATTTTTTGCATTTTCGGAGAACACCTAGACGTTTGGAGGCGTCAAGGGCAATATCAAAGATATGCTGGGTCCAATTCAGGTGGTCACTAATTTTGACGCCTAACAGTGTGAAATTCTCCGAATTGGTAAGCCGTGCACCATCAAAGATTACATTGTGAGACAACACTGAAACATCCCGTTTGAGGGATAGATGACAGGTCTTGGATATGTTGAACTCTACTCTGTTTTTCTTGCCCCATTCCAGGATTAAGTTGAGATCGGAGTTCAGCGAATTGAATAACTCCCTGCGATTGGAAGCTATAGAATGATTGTTTGATTCCGCAGCAGAGCTAAGCTCATAGATGTTGTCTGAAGTACTGTCATCAGAAAAACTATGGATTGGATTGAGAGTGGACGACAGAAGGTCGTTTATGAAAACTAAGAAAAGAGCTGGAGATAAATCAGAACCTTGTGGGACGCCTGAATCAATTGGGTAGGAGGAAGAAGTAACGCCATCTAATACTACTCGTATAGTGCGAGATAGCTCTCAATCCATTGAACAAGGGTATGTGGCAAAGACTGATTCATGCTTTACATATGTCAACCAGGTTCTGAATTATTGTTTCATCCGCATTCTGGATCATTGCGGGATAGACTTCATCCAATCCTGGTGACTTGTAAGGCTTAAAGGAACTGAAACTAATTTCTATGTTTTCTGGCATCACAACTGTATTTACTAGTTCTGAGTTGGCTACAATACGATCGAAACATGAACTTTGTGGCTAGGGCTCAACGCATCCGGTACAATGTCCCACCTCAAATGTAACAAGTCAAATGGCGGGTTCACATACACACAATTTGTCTTACCTCTAATTAGGTGTGAATGTGAAATTGCGAATGTGGTAAATACATAGGGCTAAAACACTAAACATTCTAAGTACACGGTATAAGTGCGCAATACGTATATTTTCTGTGGCCCTTGCCGAAGCTCTCCTAATCACGCACACATGTCTCTCATTCCCTCATTCGCTTATTTGCCACAATCGCACCTCAATAAGACAAGTTGTATGCATACGAACTCGCCATGTAACAGTGCTACAATTTCACATTTACATAATTCCAGCACATTGCCTGCTTGGATATACCCTGGTCACCTCATTCTACGAAAATGATAAATTCGTAGAAAGAGGGTTGTGCGAAGGGCTAACAACCTTTCCACAATAAGTAATGAAAAATGTTTAGGAACCTGAATATCAGGAGGCCAAGGTCCGATTTGGGCTGTAGCGCCATTGTAGATCGATGCCACTATTGAGATACATCAGCTCTTTTGGTTGTTCTTACATGTTATGTCATTGCTTGTTCGCTTTCACACGACTCCTCAGTCCTCATTGCATGAAAACAGTGCAGTGAGTGGTACAAATAATGGCTTGATACGGCAGCCATACAAATGCGTGATTGTAATACAAATCGGACAAAAACTGTGAAGTGGGACAAAAATATTTTTTGTAGTAATGGGACATTTTAACTTCCATCAATGGAACATTTGAACCAACTCATGTATGAGTAACCCAACACTATACTAGACCAGTAGGCGTGATGGGCATTGGTATCACAACTTATTACCAAGTCCTCTGTGTTGGACTGGACAAGCTGGTACAGGTCAGTCGTTGGAACATCCCTTGCTTCCTATGGCTGGTATTTTGAAACCAGCTTAACAGGCTGCGGTGTTCCGTTAAATGACCTCTCCCAGAGCATCGTTGCTTGGTCCGGACTGCTAAATTAATGTCAATTTTAGTGCTTTTTTTGCAACGACACATGTTCGTAGCTTACCTGTTTTGGGTCCTTAATAGACTGTAAACATTTTGTTGCACCATCCACTCAACCACGGTTCCTCGACAAGTGCAACATCCAAGTAACCTCTTAAGGGGTGTTTTTGGAGAGTAGCAGTCGCCGCTCTAATGTGATATAGATTGGCTTGAACCTCTCTGAGTTTGCTGACTTCTGAGGTTGGCCGCATTTGGTTTCGGTAGTTTGAAGTAGACCTTGCTCAGTCCACAATGCGCGAAACCTTTCGCTAAAGACAACCTTTTCATGGAGCTTTGGTCGATTCCGAGAGCAAGAAGTTGACTCTTGTCTTTTTGTTCTCTATGGAACAGCTTCCATACCTCCGTGGAAAGATTGTTTTGCAGCTTAATGTCCAATAGAGGTCCATGGTCTTCAATGACACGCGGGATCCATACAGATACTTTTGTCAGCCTGCGAGCCTCAGCACCTTCCACGACTTGTAGCTTAATGCCATTCAAGAGTTCGTTCATCTTGGGAACTGCCTTCTTACGGAAACCCAGAGTGTTTTGGTCAGCACAAGTCATCCTAAGTTAAGCTGGCTCGAAGTCATACTTCAAAAATCTTGGTTTAGCTGGTGGATTACCTAAGAGGTGTTCTCTCAGAATGCTCTGAGAAGATAATACCTAGCAAGTGGTTGGTGTTAATGACTCCTGCCTGGAGGGAACTCCTAGCGACGTCGCTATAGGTAGCCAATCTCGGCTGTTTCTTTTTTGCTGCAGGTATCGGCATATTATCATCCGATCGGATACGCTTGTGTTTCTGTTTTAGTGTTTCGAGCTTATTACCGGCGACTGTGCACGCTGACAAAGAGGGTTCTTTGACATTGTCAGAGGTGGAGCCATGAACCGATCGTTCGGAACCAAGTGGGGATAAAAGTGTTTGAAACACTTCCACATTTTCCACGGATGGTTGCAAATTTGGAGTAGCAGCTGATTGAGGAGCCGGAATCAAGCTATGAGTCTTACTCCGTTGGGCAGCTTCTCCTTTTCGTTGCTGTAGCAATGGTTGACACTACTTTCAGCGGGGTGGTTAGAGCTTGCAAAGACTCTTCCGCATGAGTCCTTACTACTCTGTCCACATTCGCTTTATTAATCAGAGAGCTTGCTGGGATACTGAGACCTTCCGCCTTAACTCTAATTATTTCGGGCGGCACGCTGGCTGGGCGTGAAGCTTCTGCAGCCAAGGCCAGCCAAGATAGTTTTGCAAGATATTGTCGATGTCGAAGTATGATCAACATCGATACCCACCTCCTTCGGCTTATTCGATTCTGAGGCTACATCTCCTAATATCATTATGGATGCGAGAACACTGAGCTCTGGCATAGAAGACTCAGTACGCTGGGTATTTTCCAGTAGCACAGCATACATCCCCCCACTCCTTCTACCCCCTCCCATACAAATTAAATTAAATTGCGAAATTTAAAGAAATTGATTTTTCTTCGAAACCATTTCAGCTATTGACTTGAAAATGATAAAAAAATCATTAACCTCCAGAAATATTGATCTGATCCCCTCACTCCTTTAACCACCTCCCATACAAATGCACAATTTCCAAAAATGCATTTATTCGGTTTGCATTGCAGCTAGCAAAGCCAAATGAACCAATTTTTGTCATAATTAATTTTATTACATTTGTAATTAATTTTGGAAAAACTATCCTCACTCCTCCTACCCCCTCCCATACAAATTTTAATGAATTTTGGAATTTCAATTAAATAATTTTTGTCCAAAACCGTCAAAGCTATCAACTTTAAAATCTGAAAAAAATATACTATTTTAAATGTGATTGATGTCCAAAAATTTGGTTTTGGTTCGGATATTCCTTCTACCCCCTCCCATACAAATGCCGAATTTTTGTAAATGCATTTAACCGATTTCCATAGAAACTAGAAGAAGAGAAACTTGAAATCTTGCCAGAATTTGTCCCTTTATAATTGTATTAAATGCTTAAAAAAATATTGCCTTCACGTCATTCCTTCTACCACCTCCCATACAAATTTTTGTATTGGAAATTCAAGAAAAGTTTCTCTCCTTCGATCATATGAGAGCTATCGACTTTAAAATTGTAACAAAGCAATATGATTAGGATGTTGATAAGCAGATTCAAAATCATCCAAAATCTCCCACTTTCTCTGCCACCTTCCATACAAATACCATAAATTCAGACAAAAATTGTTCAATTTCCTCGAAAATTATGAAAGCAAGAAACTTTAAATTCAGCATGAAATATTTTATATAAAGCGTTCAGTGTTACATACAAAAATTACAAACCTCCCCCTCTGGTTTTAGCACCTCCCAAGCAAAAGGTAAGTAAGTAGATGAAATATCTAGAGTAACATATGATTGAGCTTTACGACCAATCATAATTCTGTTATGTTTCTGTTACATTTTTGAGTTTATTTTCCTTGGCCAGATATTAGTAAATATCTATATTTTTCTTTGAAAACTATAAAAGTTATTTGAAATATTAACAACAAAAAATGTTTTCGTAATGCTTCCTAATCTCTCCCATACGAATGAACTATTTTACAAAATACTTCATGTAAGTTTTCCTGAAAACTAAACATGAAATTCTCTATCGATGTAGAGCTATTCACTGCAAAGTCCTATTTCCCTTTTCATGTTACAAGATACATTGAAACTTGTGTAGACTCGAGTATTACCGCTTAATTCTGCATCGGTTACAATACACCTACTTTACTGCCCAGGATTGTAGAAATTCGAAAGTACTTAATCGCTCCACGTTTTATTCACCAGCAATCAGGCTTTCACGAGTGCATAGAAAACGCCAGCAAAGCATTGTACTTCGCAAATGCAGCATCATCTGAACACATAGTGAGCGAGTAAACAGATTTCCACTGGCTAATACGCTCGGTAAAGGACCACCCACTTTTTTAATTAATTAGTTTTTTAAGCTCTATTTTCATTGCTCACAGAAATCACTGCTCATGTTTTCGACCTTCAGTTTGAAACATTCGATTACAGAGAGAACTTTTAAACTCAAATCTCATAATGTTCCTTTAATCCGAAATCTTCTCCCATTAAATCTAATGTCTGCCTTTTCATAGCACAAGAATAAGAACTCGAATCTTTCGGTGACAGTATCTTCGGTTTTCTTTTTGATTTTGCTGAATGGCTGGTCCCAATCCGAGCCATTCTTACTTACAGAAATCGTTTCTGTACGTGATAGTTGCTTTCACATACGTAATATATTAGATATGTAAGAAAAATGGAGCAAGCGTGATATTCCAAAACTTGCGGAAATACTATCCTCTACATATACTTGAGAAAGGCATTGATATTATCCGTATCATGCAGGAGACATGTTCCATTTAACTGCAAGGATCTAAATATTTGTGGTAAATATACGTGGCAAATTAGTTTTTTTTTTCAGGATAATTATTCTATGGAACATGGTACGGAGCTTGCTAAAACTTAATCGAATATTTCAAAATGAATTTAGCTTAAATTTCGTTAAGACACTTCATCGAAATTCCATAGACAAATTCCATTGGCAAATTGCTTTACTCAATAGCTGCTGCTTTTTATGTCGTTTAGTGTACACTATACAAGTATGCTGGAAATTTTTCCAAAAAGGACAAAGACAACTCTCACAATAAGATCTGCAACAGAATTTGAGCATAATACTAATCAGAGATCTCGAGAAAAGAGACGACAACGAAAAACTGTCTTCACTGCAGAGTCAGCTTCAAATTAAGAAGTACTCGAGCTGTAGGCGTTGCATGGGACCTAAATTAAGGCCGGTGAACATCTGCATGTGTACTATACATAAATATAAATAAAAGAGGTCTTTCATTTTACAATATCCTCTCGTCTAATGCGTTTACTTTGTTATTATAATTAATAAGGTTTTGTTTTTAACCCAATAAAAACACAATTGCTAAAGATTTCTATGTTTGTGCTTTAGTGGTATTAGAAACGGATTGTGAGTGGTAATTGCTGGTAATAAGCCGCACTAACTATCACACCTTACGTTATATCTCTTAAAACAGCTGTGCTGGGGAATCCTACCATACTATTCGTCTCCATCACTCAGCCAGATACTAATTAGGATCTCAACGCCTTGTCAGATTGGACAAACGCTAGTGCCAAGAGCAATTACTGCGTCTTTTAAATTAGGTTCAATGTGGGAAGAACTCATCCGCGAAATAAGCATGCCTTAAGCAACGCCTCAAACTGTACTAATTCGACGGCAACGACCGTGCAAACGAAAAATGGATTATTTCTTCGAATCTTGGTGCGATTTATGTACGGAATAGGAGCTGTAAGTGCCTTTCTGGAACAGGTGAGTAAATGTAATTCAAACATCTCTGTACTCCAAGGAACTAAATTACTAGGAACCGGGGTTTCTAACATCAAGAAAGAGAGTTGTGTTTCGTTCAGAGTTGAACATACTTCAACACTTTTGCTTTGTCGTAAGTTACAGATAAACATTCAATTCTGCTTCGCTTCGCAAATCTTACCGAGGCAGAAGAGGAGTAACATACATAAACTTCAAGAGAGGAAGAGTAGAATGGACTGGACTAGATGGTCCCAGTACATTGTGGTTCTCTTCCCGATACCACCCTCCTACTACCTAAACCTAGACCTAAGATACGCACTCTATTGGTAAATCGTCTTTGTATAATATAAAGCTTAAAGGAAGTAGCTTTCTTCGTACACTAAATATCAGAGATATGTTCTTGACCGAGTATGAGTTGAAAAAATTTTCCGTTTCCTGAGCATGGTCCAATCGATTCTAGAAAACTCTATCTACTGCATATATGTAGCATTGCATTCGGATATTCTCGTTAAATTTTTGCATAATAAAATATAGTTCTTTCTTCTATGCTGCCATGTGTTCGCATTGCTTAAATTTTAATATAAGTCCACGTGATATTTTTTTTAAATTTATTCACAGTTTGTTTCGGTAGCTTGCTGTCACCCTTTATCATAACTTTAGTAATGTAGTCGATACGTAACTTTACAGCCAAAATAAGTTTTGATGAAAATTCAATTTTCAGGTACAGTATGTGAAAATTTAAATATTCGTTTTAAAAATATCTTATCAGCAGATATCTCTAAACCTGAGCGGAGTAGCATATTATTTTTTTGCGAAGCAGCCTTAAATATGCGATATTGAGTAGCATGAGATACGTATTGGTGACAAAAGCATTATTTTTACAATGCAATTATGGTAGAAATACCATGCAAGAAATCCTATCCCCTTTCTGAAGGTTAAGAGAGATTTCCCTTCGCACGACGCTGCGAGTTTTTGACGCAAGCATCAAGTCCGTGTGTCTATATGGTTATAGGTAAAGTGACCGTTTGACTTACCAAGAAACTACAAACTTTCTTGAACCAATGCCTCCGACGCATTTTAGGAATATTCTGACCAGAAGTGATCTGCAACGAAAAACTTTGGAGTACAACTGGAGACTAAAATTAACATTGAGATTCAAAGGCGGAAGTGGCAGTGGAGCGGTCACACTTTGAGGAAACGCTAAGCGAAACATCGTCAAACAGGCTCTGAGTTATAATCCCCAAAGAAGACGTCGGGTTGTTCGACCATGTAGTACATGGAACCGAGCAGTTTAGCAGGAGGCCAGAGGAATAAACAAGTTCTGGCAATAGCTAAAGGTCGAGCATCGCGCCTTGTGGATGAGAGCTGTTTCTGGGGGTCTTAACAGGAAATTCATTGATTTATGGTATTTCTCGCATCACCAGACTGTTTTCAAGGTTTTTTTCCTTTCCTAGGTTACTAATAATCATAATGCTACGGTGTGACAATCTCGTTCAAACCATATCGTCTTCCGCCATTTCTAAAGGTCATAGCTTTAGACTTATCAAAGTTTATCGTAAGGTTCTAGGTTGAAGAATATTTTGAGCACAGTTTATCATCTTTTGAAATCTTTTGGAGGCATTGGCCAATAACACAAAGTCATATAAGTAAAACCGCTTTTATTGATACTCCACTGAATGCCATGCCTCCTGACACATTCTCCGTAATGTCGTTAATGAAGATGTTAAAAAAATAATGGCTTACATTGCATTATTGATAGTTAATTTTAGATTAACCTTCTCAACACTTTTTGCTCTTCACATCTTCGAGTGTCATCATACCTTTTGCGACAAATGTGCTCTTCTTATTAATCCTTGCCTACTTTCAAGAACGTTTTCAAAAGTTTTCCTTTATTTATTAGGTTGCGCAATGAGTGCAAGTTATGCTAGCTGTCAATTAAAAGCTTTTAATTTTCAAGCAATGTTTTGTCTTTTTGTGAAAAATAATGTCCATAAACTTCCGCGGTTTAACTGTTCCCGGTTCCATTTTTTTTCAAAGATTTGATTTGGATCTTTCTTAATCCAAATAAATTTTGTTATCAAATCTTTCGACCCAGTTTTGCCAGTCGTCCTTTAATGGTTGGATTAATATTATCGATACCATAGTGTCCGATCAAGTTTATTTGGTTTAGCTTATTTGTCGCTCCCTCCTTACACCTAAGCTTCAAGTTTTAGCTATGAAGTTGAAACTTGGAATATATGTATATTAAGCTCTAATACCAGCGATATATAAATACGCTCTCCTACCTCACATTAACTTTCCCAACCTCCAAAATTGGTATACGCCAGAGATCAGTACCTATCTATAACCAACCAAAAATTATCCTCTTATCTTCTCTCTAATCGTTGAATGCTTCATAATTATAATCTAGATTAAATATGAAAGTATTGTAAGTTTGTTAAAAAACTTGTAACGCTAAGAAATAAGGCTCGGAGAAAAAAATGAATGATACAGAAGTTCGTATTCTCACTCAAAAATCTCAAAACCGGATTTCCGTCCGTCCATCTGTACGTTTCCTCTCTAGCTCGCGAACGGGTTGAACTAAAAATCTCAAATTTTGTACACGTCGTTTTTGGCAAAGATGTAAAGACAAGTTCGTAAACGGGCCAAATTGCTCTATCCTTTCTACCCCCTCCCATACAAAATCACACAATTTCTGAATATAACATTTAACAGCTTTTCTCAAAAAATGTGAACGCTATTGATCTGAAATTTTGAATGTATCTTTTTTATAACAATTCCAAACTGTAGCTTAAAAATTATTTGAGTCTCTTGACTGCTTCTCCCGCCTCCCATACAAACTGCACTTTTCAAAAGATACAAAAAACCAATTTACTCAGTACGTTTAAAATTTATCGAGCTAAAATTGTGCACAATGTATTTATTTAGAGAGAGTTATTTGCAAGACCTTAAAAAATTTGATGAATACCGGCACTCCTTCTAACCCCTCCCATAGAACATGACTCATTTTCAATAATATATTTTCTTGGAAACTATAAGAGATATTAATTTAAACTTTATGAAATATTATTTTTATCATATATGTAAAGTAAAATACAAAAATTATAGGAATTCTCCCACTCCTTCCAACCCCTCCAGTACAAACTGCACTTTTTTATGAAATAAAGGATGTTTTTAGGTGGAGAACTTGTTTTCTGTGACAAGCCATTTGACAGTTCCCAGTTATTTTGGGATAAGTTTGTTTTGGCAATTCATTGTGAACAGACTTACGCTGAGCAACGTTCACAAATTGGCTATGCCAATAAGCAGAATTGCAGCATTTGAAGGGATGATAATCTACAAGCCGTTGTCGAAACACCATTGCATCCAGAAAAAGTCACCGTTTAGTGCGCTTTATGGTACGGTGGAATCATTTGTCCATAAGTCTTCAAAAATGATGATAATCAAAACGGTACAGTCAACGGTGAGCGGTACAGAGACATGATTACTAACTTTTCCGTGCCTCAATTGGAAGGCATTAATGTCTCAGATGTGTGGTTTCAACAAGATAGCGCCACATATCTACTCAAGGTTATAACCTTAAAAGGGGGAGTAGTGCTAATTAAATTAAAATAAAATGAAATTATATAATATTGTATTTATAAAAAAAAGCATTAATAATAAATAAAAAAAAAAAAAATGAATACAATTAATTTACTAAAAGAAACATTTGATGATCGATTAATTTTACGAAATGGACTGGCCACCTCTTTCGTGCGATTTGACGCCATTAATTTTTTTTTTCTCTAGGGATATGTAAAATTTGATTTCTATGCGAAGAGTATGTGAAAATTGGGTTTCTAGATTACGCCATGTACGCGCCAGCAACGGCACTTATATGCCCAAAATCATATTTAAGCAATACTGCCATAAAATTATCTCTTAAATAAAGTTAATTTTATGGATTTTAAGAACACTTTTTTGTATTTTATTTCAATTTAAAGTTCTCCAGCTCTGAAAAAAAACCCTATACTATAAACCATTTTTCTCAATAGGTATAATATTTGTCGGGCTCTAATTTTGAAGTAAATACTTAATTAGCATTATTATTAAGATCGGAAAAAGATTTACTAATTTTCAGAAGTTCACGAGAAATCGTTGTTTTTAAGTAAGAATGTTACTGGTCAGAAATTTGAGAAATATCAGTTTCATGATATTCGGAGTTATTTATGATAAAAAAAAACACTATGATTTATTAATATTAGGGAAATACGTGAAAGCACTGCGGCCTTTCCGGCCTATTGTGCGATTATTGCCCCTTTACCCTACCATAACTCAATAGCTTTAGCTAATCTGAGTATCTGTAAGAAAGCCATGTTGGCTAGTTCCTCGGTGGAAAGGAAACCTTTTCCTTGCCACTGCTTCACAGTGGAATAGGATATGTATTGTCGTTTCTGAGTCTTCGAGACAGAGGCGGCAGATGTCGGTTTCAGCTAAGCCCATATTATTGAGGAGGTGGTTTACTCCACTCTGCCCCGTCATTAGGCCGATTAGAGCACTAATATCGCTCTTGCTGTATTTCAGGATATCCCCCACTTTGTTTTTTTGTGGTAGGATTAGTTTTTTTGAGGTTGATAAGCCTGGAAGTCTATTCCAGTAGATTTTGTGTTCTTGTTCAACCCACTTCCTAAGTATAGAGTTATGGTGCCTTTTTGATTTTCCGCAGAATGGCTCTGGACGAATAAAGTTTTTTTCCGCGCCGTTTTTTGCAAGGCGATCAGCCTCTTCGTTTCCCTCAATTCCCATATGTCCTGGTACCCACATTAAGGTTTTCCCCAGGATGATTAGGTCTTGAAAAAAATCCCAAACTAGTCTTGATCCGTGTTTATTGGATGCTAGGGCTTTGAGAACCGCCTGACTATCCGATAGGACATAAATTGATTTGTTGCGATGAGCTCTCCTTATATTCTCTTGGGTACATAGCTCCATTGTAATTAGTTCAGCCTAGAAGATTGTGGCTTCTTTGCCGAGAGGTTTTGAAACCGAGAAGTTAGGACCTTTGGCTTCGGCTCCTGTCCCCTCAGAGGTGCGCGAACCATCTGTATACCAGATGGTTGATCCCTCTTCCATTTCAGGTGGCGTGGATTGGCAGTCCTTCCGTTCTCTGAAAACACTAAGAGCCCCTCACTCCTTTTACCACCTCCCATACCAACTGCACAATTTCATTAAATCCAACACACCAATTTTCTCAGTACCTATTCAATTTTTAAAGCTTTAATTTTATATATTGTTATGGATCTGGCCATCACGCAATATGAACTTTCTCTACTTAAAAGAAAGTTTTCGAATAATCTTCTAGTATCGTTATAGATCTGGCAATGATCTCTCTCAAATTTGCCAGAACTTTATAGAATATTCTTCCAACATGTAGAGGGCCATAGTAAAAGATTCTAGTAACTTCTCGAAGACACATACCCACCCGAAGAATACACCACAAGGTTCGAGAATTGGGAAAAACCCAATATAAATACCGCAGCTTTCAGACAAGAAATAGTCTTAGACCGACACCTATCGGTGGAAGAACGCGAACCGGTACAAGAAAGCGATAGTATTACACGCGACAGTGTTGTGAAAGGCAAAGTGATCGAGATATTGTGAAAAAGTGCAATTAAATAAAATATCCTTATATTTTTAAACGAATTGAGTTTCCTTTGAAATCTGGCGATCCCCTAGCTCGCAACAATTGGTGTCAGAAGTGGGATTTCAAGGATAAATTCGGGTTAAAAATCGCGAGTGAAATTAAAAATTCTCGGAACGGATAATTTTGTGAGAGCGGAAAAAGTGAAACTAAAATTCTCGAACGGACAGTGAGAATTTTCTGAAATCGAATATTCTCGAGTGCTCTAGTGAACAGTGACTTTAATTAGCGAAGTAAAATCGTGGAACTAAAATTCTCGAACGGACAGTGAGAATTTTGTGAAATCAAATAATCTCGAGTGATTTAGTGAGCAGTGACTTTAATTAGCGAAGTAAAATCGCGGAACTAAAATTCTCGAACGGACAGTGAGAATTTTGTGAAATCGAATAATCTCGAGTGATTTAGTGAGCAGTGACGTGAATTTAAGTGAAAATGCCGCGTTATTTAAAAGACTTAAAAGTAACGGAGCTGAAGGAAGAGCTCAGTAGACGCGAGTTATCTACAACAGGGAGCAAGTCTGAACTTGTCAGCCGTATGATCGAGACACTTGAGGCTGAGGGTGAGAATGCAGATAGTTTTGAGTTCCAAATCGAAGAAACTCGTGCAGAGGAGTGTTCTGGTGCATCGAATGCTCTGACACAGTTAATGCAACAAATGATGCACAAATTGGATCAACAATCAGCAGACATTAATCAGAAATTAGAACAACAATCAGCGGACATGCATCAGAAATTTGAACAACAATCGGTGGACATTAAGCAACAATCTGCGGACATTAATCAGAAACTAGAGCAACAATCTGCGGACATTAACCAGAAATTAGATGAGACCTCAAGGGACCTCAACCATAAATTGGAACTACAAAATAATAAAATAGACACCATGGGTAAAGAAATAGAAGAAAACGTAGAGAAGAAACTTCGAGTCTTCGAAGAAGAAGTCGAACGCCTAAAAAAGGACTTCGATAATGTAAAAGCGACCGGAGTCATCAAGACAGAGCATGTTGCGCACAAGGGTCTCAAGGCTCCAATCTTCGATGGACAAACACCGTGGGCTATTTATAAGACCCAATTTGAGGCTGCCGCAAGAAACAACCATTGGAATGATCTGGAACGAGGAACGGCTCTTATATTGGCGTTAAGAGGTCCACCAGCAGAAGTTCTTCAAACGATTCCGCAGGATCAACAACAAAATTTTTCAACGTTAGTCCGGACATTGGATCTTCATTACGGCAGTGACCACATGCGAGAGATCTACAAAACTCAACTGTACAACCGAACTCAAAAGAATGGTGAAACACTTCAAGAGCTGGCACGCGATATTGAACGACTCACACTATTATCGCTGCCTAATGCGCAAACAGAGCAACGCAACGATACAGCGGTTTTCGCATTTAACAATGCTGTACAGGACAGAGAGCTGCAACAGGCGTTAAAACTGGCAGGTAAGAAAACGATTGGCGAAGCCTTAGTATATGGGCTGACGTTCGAAGCTGCCAAGCAAAGCTCGCGGAGTAACTATCGAGTTCGAGAAATAGTAGAAGAATGTGTGTGCCAGAAAGCCGAGTACACCAAGCGGAGCGAAGGATCTGGTGCTCCCCGATGCTGGAATTGTGGACAGGCAGGACACTTAAGACGCGACTGCCGCAAACCCAGAAAAGCGATCAACTACTGTTCCGGCTGCGCTGCTAAACAAAGAGGAGGAAGGGGCGAACCGTCACGAGATCACGCTTCGCCTAATGACAGTCCGGGAAACGAGTAAAGGCCAACTTCATGGGGCAGAAGTTGGCTGGTAGAATCGACGCCCCCGGAACCATCATCGCAGTTTCTCGACTACATCGTTGTGAAAACGACTTATGTATGAGTGGTCGAGTCGACAAATTAAACTGCATCATAACAGTCGACACAGGCGCAACACGGTCAGTGCTAAGATCTGACCTCGTAGATCGTACTTGGCTTCACAACACCAAGAAGTACGCACTTCGCACCGCTACAGGAGAAACTACAACGGTCCATGGAGAAATAGCTCGTGACATACAACTTGGGGATTTGACCTTCTCGCATGTATTCGTGGTAGCTGACATTACCGATGAGTGTATCCTTGGAATGGATTTTCTGAAACCACACGGTATCCAGCTGGACTTAGGACAACGAATAATGAAGTGGCGGAATATTGAAATCCCGATGGAAATAACATCCTCCAAAACAACAAAGCTGCGAGTTGTATTATGCGAAGATGCGGACATACCAAAGTCATCTGAGAATGTTATTTGGGCAGAGCTCGATGGTGATCCCGGGAACCACCGATTCTACCTCATAGAACCGGAAACGACACCTGCATTACGAAGTCTGATACTAGGAAAAACACTCGTAAAAAGGAATGAGAAGATGATGGTACCAATAAGAGTCCTCAACGTTTCGGACAGCACTACCAGCGTAAAGAAAGGAGATGTGATTGGCAGCTGTGAACCAATATCGGCGGTGACGAGTATCGACAAGGCAAAACCACATGACGTACCCTCTAAAAATAAGCCAAGAAGGAGGGACAATGTAACATCAACACTTCTTCAGTCAAGCAACCTTAGAGGGGAACAACACAAGCAAGCAGTAGATCTAATCGAAGGATTCAGCGACGTCTTTTCCACCGGTGATGACGACTATGGCAGAACAAACTTAGTGAAACATCGCATAGATACCGGAAGTGCTACACCGATACGTCAACCTCCAAGAAGAGTACCGTTAGCAAAACAAGGAGAAGTAAATTCAATGGTTAAAACTATGGAGCAGCAGGGAATCATCGAAGAATCAAAGAGCCCGTGGATATCGCCAGTAGTGCTGGTAAAGAAGAAGGATGGCAGTACCCGTTTTTGTGTGGACTACAGGCGACTGAATGATGTTACGAAAAAGGATAGCTATCCACTACCTAGAATCGACGATATCATGGACACCCTGACTGATGCTAAATGGTTCTCAACGTTGGATCTGAAAAGTGGTTACTGGCAGGTGGAGATTGATGAAAAAGACAGAGAGAAAACAGCATTCTCTGTCGGCAGTGGACTGTGGCAATTCATCGTAATGCCATTTGGCCTGTCCAATGCTCCAGCCACGTTTGAAAGACTAATGGAATTCGTTTTGCGTGGCCTGAGCTGGAAAACTTGTCTCGTTTACCTGGATGATGTGATCGTTAACGGCAAAACATTCAAGGAACATCTAAAAAATCTACAGGAAGTCTTCCAGCGACTGCGAGCGGCAAAATTAAAGCTGAGTCCGAAAAAGTGCACTTTGTTTAGTGCAGAAGTCAAGTACTTGGGTCACATCGTTTCAGCTGATGGCGTAAAGACGGATCCGGAGAAGATACTGGCGGTAAAAAATTGGCCTACTCCGAGTGATAAACACCAGTTGCGCAGCTTCCTAGGCTTAGCGACATATTACCGTCGATTCGTAAAAAACTTTGCCAACACGGCGAAATGTCTGCATCAGTTAACGGAAAAAGGAAAGTCATTTACATGGAGTCAACAGTGCCAGGAAGCATTTGAGAAAATAAAAGACCAACTCTGCGACTCCCCAGTTCTGGCGTACCCAAAACCAGGTTACGGTTTCATCATAGACACTGACGCCAGCAATGTCGGTATTGGAGCAGTGCTATCACAGGAGATCGACGGGCAGGAGAGAGTGCTATCATACTACAGCCGAGTACTCTCAAAAGCAGAAAGGAACTATTGCGTAACTCGCCGAGAGCTACTAGCCATAGTAGAAGCAGCAAAACATTTTCACAAATATCTCTATGGTCAAAAGTTCCTTCTTCGAACGGATCACGCATCGCTTAAATGGCTACTGCAGTTTAAGAACCCCGAAGGCCAAGTAGCCAGATGGATCGAAAGGCTCGAATCCTACGATTTCGAGATTGTTCATCGAAGAGGAAGAATCCACGGTAATGCCGATGCGCTTTCACGTCGTCCTTGTCCACCGAACTGCAAGCATTGCCACCGTGTAGAAGGAAAAGAGGCCGGAGAAACCATTCAGAGGATAACGACCGAACCAAAGACTGGATGGAATCAGCAAGAACTGGAAGATGCCCAACGTAAAGATCCAGATATTTCACCGATCATGGCATGGAAGGACGAAATGAAACGGCCTGAGTGGAAAGACATCTCACAATTCAGCGAAACCCTGAAGTGTTATTGGGCACAATGGAACTCCCTTCACTTAGACGGCGGATTATTAAAACGGAAATGGGAAAACGCTGACGGAAAGTCGTATCACATGCAAACCATCGTCCCGCATTGTAAAGTCGAGGAGGTTTTGAAGGAATATCATGGAGGTACCTCCGGTGGGCATTTGGGTGTAAATAGAACCTTGGCAAAGATACGAGAAAGGTTCTATTGGATCCATCTCCGAGATGATGTCGAAAATTGGTGCCGTAAATGTACTACGTGTGCATCAAGTCAGGGCCCACACCGCAGATCCAGGGGAGAAATGCAACAATACAACGTGGGAGTCCCATTTGAGAGAATTGCTGTGGATATTGCTGGACCATTTCCGGAATTAGAAAATGGTAATCGCTACATTCTAGTGGTCATTGATTATTTCAGCAAGTGGCCTGAAGCCTACGCAATTCCAAACCAAGAAGCAGTAACCGTCGCCGAACAAATTGTTACCAACTGGGTGAGCAGATTTGGAGCTCCACGTGAACTACACTCCGATCAAGGGCGCAATTTTGAATCTCAAATATTCAAACACGTGTGCCAAATGCTGGGAATAAACAAAACCAGGACAACTCCATTACATCCACAGTCCGATGGAATGGTGGAACGTTTCAATAGGACATTGAACTCAAACCTATCCAAACTCGTCAGCGAGAGGCAACAGGACTGGGATCAGCACATCCCTCTATTTTTAATGGCCTACAGAACATCGGTGCATTCAACAACAGGAGAAACCCCGTCCCGAGTCATTTTCGGAAGGAATATTCGAGTCCCTGCGGAATTAATGTTTGGAGTGCCACCAGACCAACCAACGAATGCCAAAGATTACGTCTCGGATCTTCGATGTCGACTAAACACAATTTATAACCTGGTCAGAGATAAAATTGATTTGGCGACCGACCGCATGAAGACGAGGTATGATCAACGGGCGAATTCATCAGGATTCCAAGAGGGTGATTTAGTTTGGCTATACAATCCCAAACGACAGAAGGGCAGATCGCCGAAACTACAGCGCAACTGGGAAGGCCCTTACCAGATCATCAACCGGTTAAACGATGTCGTCTATCGGATTCAATTACATCAAAAACCCCGTACAAAAATGAAAGTGGTACATCTCGACCGACTAACAAAGTACCACGGTGCCATTGCGGAAGTGAATGACTCTGTTCGGGACGAACAGGGACTAAGGAGAGGGTAATGTTATGGATCTGGCCATCACGCAATATGAACTTTCTCTACTTAAAAGAAAGTTTTCGAATAATCTTCTAGTATCGTTATAGATCTGGCAATGATCTCTCTCAAATTTGCCAGAACTTTATAGAATATTCTTCCAACATGTAGAGGGCCATAGTAAAAGATTCTAGTAACTTCTCGAAGACACATACCCACCCGAAGAATACACCACAAGGTTCGAGAATTGGGAAAAACCCAATATAAATACCGCAGCTTTCAGACAAGAAATAGTCTTAGACCGACACCTATCGGTGGAAGAACGCGAACCGGTACAAGAAAGCGATAGTATTACACGCGACAGTGTTGTGAAAGGCAAAGTGATCGAGATATTGTGAAAAAGTGCAATTAAATAAAATATCCTTATATTTTTAAACGAATTGAGTTTCCTTTGAAATCTGGCGATCCCCTAGCTCGCAACAATATAATATTTTGATTGAAACTTTAGCATGATGCCTTATGCCAATCGTAGTTTTTAAATAGCGAACGAATATCCAAAGGTAAGCTGCAGATTCTGCCTTATTGGCAAGATATTCAATGGATTTTCTCTTGTCGCGTCTAACAGCCTTAAACTGTATGTATATAAGCGTTGCGGTAGTTCCATCTCAGTCCGAGAGTTCTTTGGGTTGAGAGATGATTGTTAATTTGGGATTTTTCTGATCTTCAACCTTGTCCCATGTGTCTTGCGATATCCAAGGTGTCTTACCGCTTTGCACATATCCCACAGATTCTGTAGCACTTTCTAGAAATGTATTTCTGGTAGCCTCCCAATTGATATCAAGTGTGCGCAGTTCATACCCGTCAATGTGGATGAATTTTTGCGTAGAATAATGGTATACTCGCCTTTTTTTGAGGTCTCCTAAATTATCCACATTAAGCCTGCGGTTCATTTGAAGAATTTTTGGCCGTCGGATAGCTGGTGTCCACAATATCAAGCACGCAACTATGAAGTGAACCCAAACTTGGAAAAAGACGCCAATCAGACAAAATATTACAGTAGGAGACTACAACCTAGAAAACGTAGAACTCTTTATATACAAAGATGTCTACGTTACTTATCAAAGGATGGAAGCAAACCAATCGAAATTGAAAGAAGGATGATGCTGGCAAGTAAGATGTATTATTCGGTACTTCCAATAATTAAAAACAAGAACGTGCACAGGAAGACTAAATGAAAAATATATAAAACAATAATAAGACCTGTCTTATGTTTTCCGCCAATGATTCGAAAATCTATTGGGTATCGTTGCCTAGAGGACTAAAGTTTATTCCTTTTGGAATCTATTTACTGCATTTATCTTCAGAAAAGGGATTTATTTTCTCAATTTTTATACTCAAGATGAAATCTGAGAGTAAATTGTTTTTGCCTTACTGTTTTTAACCCTAAGAAATAACGCCCGCGCAGAGCCACCAAAGGTACAGAAATATTTGTTGTCGCTCAAAAACCTCGATTCCGCATGACCGTCTGTCTGTCAGTCTATCCGTCCGTCTGTATAACTCTCTAACTCTCGAACACTTTGAGTTATCTTGCTGGAAATTTTGTATATCATTTTTAGCAAAAAAGAAACCTTAAGTTCGTGAGCGGGCTACATCCCCCCACTCCTTCTACCCCTTCCCACACTAATGCATAATTTTTAAAAATGTATTTCTTCGATTTTTATTGAAAATAGTGATGCTAAAATATCTAATTTGTAGCAGAATTATTTATATGCAATCATTTTTCAACCCATACAAATTTCATGAATTTTCAAAATTTATTTTAAATCATTATTCTACGAAACTATCACAGCTATCGTCTTGAAATTTCGAGCAGAGTATAATAATGCAAATGTCATTAGCGGTGAATTTTGATTTGATCCGTATTCTCCTTCTACCCTCTCCCATACAAAAGATTTATTTTAATAAATACATTATATCGATTTCCATTGAAACTATAAAACGCAGAGACCTAAAATTTTGTCTGAACGTGTGCCTTAATAATTGTAATAAATGCTGAAAAAAGTATTAACTTCTCTTTACTAATTCCACCCCATCCCATACAAATATCTAAATTATGTATAAACTCAAGAAAAGCATTTCTCCTTCGAACATATCAGAGCTACCGACTTTAAAATGATGATAAGGATATTATTAATAAGTAGTTTCAAAATCATTTAAAACCTTCCACTTCCTCTGCCACTTTCCATAAAAATATCCCAATTTCAGGAAAACAATGTCCAATTTCTTTGAATATTATCAAAGCTTCGAACTTTAAATTCAGCACGAAACATTTTGCATTCCACAACCACTGTCAAATTCAAATATTAAAAGCCTCTCCTTTCTTCTACTACCATCTCCTATACAAAAGTCACTATTCGCTATTTGAAAGGCTTTTAGATGACATATTTCCCGGTATTAAACGCTTTCCCATTTCATCTAGAGTATAGTATGGTTAGCCTTTACGCTTGATCATAAAATTGTTGTGTTCGTAGATTGAGGTAATCAAAGTTTTTCCAAGCAGGTAGTGTTCTCGAATTATACACCGACCGGGATTTGAGCTCACGACCTTCGCATTGCAGACCAAAACACTACCTACTGGGCTACACCCTTACTGCTATCTACAACTACCTTCGTAATGATTCGAGTATCTCAAATATTGAAAGCAGTTTATCTTAACTTACCGAGATTTCTTTTTTAAATTTAGCATATCTGAAATGAAAAGAAAACTTTTTACAGTACAATTAAAACCTTAATTAATTAATTTTAAGGATTATTTATTAACAATTAAGTCAAAAAGAAGCAATTGTAAAACTAATTCGTACTGAATCTTTAAATTTAGAAGCATAGTTTTGCATTCAGTTGCAAATCGGTTGGTATATTATACCAACGGCTTTTACATTACTTTCGATGCGTAATTTAAAGTTGATGCACAAGTTATCACAGCATCGCAACAGGCTTTCACGTTAATAAATGACAACTTGCAAAGCCCTCTACATACTAAGCTAGGCAGAACTGACGTAGCGGCCATCTTGAATGACTCCAGTGGGTGTGACGTCATGGATTTTTCCATTTTAAAAGACCACCTGTATTATTTTCGTACAAACTTGTCGTAAAAACACGTTTTACCGAAAACAACACAAAAGCATAATTAAATCAAATTAGGTACGGAAGTATTACGCGAGTGCATACTTTTTCGTAATAACAAAAATTCTACAGTTTTCTGTGTGAAAATTAACTGGAGAACACTGCACAATATTAGTGACAGATTTTCTTGGGTGCGAGATACCGAGATTAAATTTTGATCGCACTTTTTTCAATTAAAAATCTATTGCACTCATATCAACGTGTAATAATTACATGAGTACTATTAATAAAGTATCTTAGAAAGTTGAACTATCTTTAAAGCTGCATTTAAGAATTAAGGCGATTCTTACAAAGTCCGCCGTTTCTGTTCCATACAAAAGCGAGCAAATTTGTATGCAACTGTCATTTTTGTTGACTCCAACGTGTTGTTGTTGAATTGAATTACATGGCTTTCTACTTTAGAGGGCTTTGCAACTTGTTGTAATGAAAACTTTGACATTTTGAATTAAACTGAAGCAGAATACATACATACCGTATAGGAGTACTCTTCTATAATGTGAAATAATTGTGATTTTTTTTTTTTTGACAAATAATCGGTCGAAGATTTGGGCTGAATTTAGTCCTGGCTTTCTTGGTCGTGTAACACCACCGATCGTTTGTCCATGTTTTCTTGCTCTGAATTTTCCTTTCGTTTTTGGATGCGGTTTTCGGGCCTTATTTATTGCGATCAGCTTATAGCCATTAGTTCTCAATCAACTGTTCTATTTACTTTCAAAGATTGTATGGCATTCTTGGAGTTGTGCAACTTCTACAATTTCTATAATGGCGTTGTAGCCCAAATAGGGGCTTGGCCTCCTAACCTTCAGGTTTTTTTCATTATTTATTGTGAAAGGGTTGTTAGACCTTCGCACAACACTCTATGAATTTTTGATTTTCGAAGATTGAGGTGACCAAACTATACCCAAGCAGGTCGTGTGCTGGAATTATGCGTCGGCCTTTGCACTGTAGACCAACATGCTACCAACTAGGCTACATCCCAGCAGTTGTGTAACTGGCACGGTGTATTGAGGTATTCAATACACCTGTTTTCTGACTTGGGTGAATGGAAAGCGCTTGGTGATATCTATACGTATGAGTTTGCTTATGGTTTGACCCCCAGCTTAACAACGTATTATTGTTTTCTGTTATCACTAAATCAGATGTAATTACCGAAGAATCCACAAACAAAAGAACCGAAAAACTCCGGAAAATGAAATATGGAGTAAGTAAAACATTCTCTAGCTAGGGTGTAGCTTAGTGGGTAGCGTGTTGTTCTTGTAATGCGAAGGTCGTGAGGTCGACGCAATATATAATTCCAACAGATTGCCTGCTTGGATATACCTTGGTCACCTCAATCTACGAAAATAAAAAATTCGTAGAAAGAGGGCTGTGCGAAAGGCTAGCAACCCTTCCACAATAAGTAATAAAAAAAAATGTTAAGGAACCTGAATGTCAGGAGGCCAAGGTCCGATTTGGGCCGTAGCGCTATTGTAGAAGAAGTAGAAAACGTTTTCTACATCGGCCACTATCCGGTGAACGTTAGTAAATCAAAAAAATAAAAATTCATTTGGAAGCGATGAAGCTTTCAAAGTACCGTGCTGCAATTTAATGCATTATTATTGTTGTTAATAGTGCTCTGTACTAATTACTAAAAGTTACTAATAGGACACAAAATGTGTTTTTTTTTATGGCACCGAGTATAACTTAGGGGGTCACCCTTTAATGCGATGCACAGTTATGTCGGTATAGGAAATGGAGGTATTAAGGTGGAGAGAGACGAAAATTATGGTGGACATTGTTCTTGAAGCACTGCAGGTTGTACTTGTTGGGAAACAAACTAGCTGGTAAATCGTTCCAAAGTCTTGACCTTCGGGAAATGAAAGACTGCCTATATTTCACAGTACGGGAAGGCAAGGATTTAACTGTGTACTCGTGTGCGCGTTCAGCTTGACGAGTATTTCGGGGAAAAGTATGCAGTGGAGGAATAAGTGCGCTTAGCTCAGTACTGCATCTACCATGGAAGTAACGATAGTAAATGCTGAGTACTCCGACATTTCTGCGATGCTCAAGAGAATCTATAGAAGACGTGATGGTTTCGTCTCCAATCAGTCGGAACGCATGTTTTTGAGTACGATCGAGCAACGCGAGGTGTGTTTTGGGTGCCCCAGCCCAAACATGCGAGTTATACTCTAATCGTGGTCTAATGTAAGCCTTATAGATGGTTGCTATGTCCATAGGTGTGAAATATTTTTTGCATTTTCGGAGAATACCTAGGCGTTTTGATGCGTCAAGGGCAATATCAAAGATATGCTGGGCCCAATTCAGGTGTTCATTAGTAGTAATGGCTATTGGGCGGTAATTAGCGGGGTTCACTTTGCTTCCTTTCTTGGGAATGGGCTGAACATTCGCAACTTTCCACATACGTGGAAAGCACCCAGAAGAGTATGAAAGATGGAAAAGATTGCGAAGAGGTTTAGCCAAAGAAGAGGCGCACTTTTTAAGGGTATTGGGGAGAATACCGACCGGACCAGTGGATTTGTGGATATTGAGCTCTGTAAGGATCCGAGAAATAAGTTTCTTGCGAAAATGCAGTGCAGGCAGTGAGAAACCAGAGGGAATTGCAGCTGGAGGCGTTTGGTTTGAAGGTGGAAGGAGAGAGTTTCTTGCGAAACTTGCTGCTAGTAAATTGGCTTTTTCGCTAGGATCAACCACGGTACGGTCGCCAACAACTAGAGGTGGTATAGAAGAAGACCAGTAAGACCTTGAGCCCTTAGGGCACTGGAGGATCTTCCGTCGAAGTTTTTGGTCATACTCAAATTTATCTCGGTTAAGTATGGAATTGCAAGCATTTCTTGACGCATTGAAAAGTTCTCTGTTGGCAGGTGTTTTATTGCTTCTAAATGTGTGAATGTATATTGTATTAAATTAATATTATCTCAATGTAAAGACAAAAGTTTTGTGAAATTTTTGGCAGTAATGAATTTGAACTTGAACTTATGTGACAAAGACTACATAGGAGAAAGGGAACAGTCAAAATAAATAAATAAAATGCGATTTATTTTTGATGTTGAAATAATAAAATTAACTGGATAAATTTGTGATAAATGGTATCGCATTAAGACCACCAATTTTTAAATTTGAAAAAAAGTAGTGTTTATTTGAAAAGCTCTGATATTTTTATTTTACTAAACAGTACAGATATGGAGGTTAAAATATTTTAAAAATGGCCACCCTATGACTGATAGCACTCCTTGATCCTTTGACGAAATTTTCGATGACATTTTGGCATAGTACCGGCTCAATTTTATCAATTGCGCGACAAATCTCGACTTTCAATTCAGGAATCGTTTTTGCGTTATTAGCATACACTTTTAATTTAAAAAACCCGAAAGAAAGAAATTCAATGGCGTCAAATCAAGATCATGCCTTGGTGTCCAATTCACATCGGCGCGACTAAACTCTCTCTTCAAATTCCGTCTTCAACATTTTTTTTACAGAATGACCTGTGCTATAGGCAATTTTGCCCAAACACAGTCATGGAGGGAAGGAGTAGGATTGGGAAGGTAGGGGAGGAAGAGTGAGAACGATTGTAACAAGTGGAGGAGCTGGTATTTTTTTCAGTTGTACTGGCGCTGTTGACAAATATTTGCAGATGTTATGAGGGACTGAATGATAGAAAGCGAACAGAAACCATCCACTGAGAATATAGACATTCTTGAAGTGAAACTGTTTTACTTTTACATCGTTTGCCCATTTTATTTGGAATAGTTTTTCATCGCCAGTAGCAACTGAAAATTTGTGCTTAAAAAATCGCACTGTCTAGAGTGGGAATCAAGCCCACACCCTATTGACTATGAAGTAATGCCAACTACGCCACCGGAGCCTCACTTCCATCGATTCATTCGCTGTGTTGCAGGTTGCGCCGTCCTGTTGAAAGCTAATGATTTTGAGATCCATTTCAGCAATTTGTGGCCAGAAGAAGTTGTTTATTATCTCACGGCAACAAACGCCGTTGACAGTAAGTGTCGTCCACATTCTTGAAGAACAACGGTCCAATCATTCTCTCATCCTTAAATGCGCACCAAACAGTGACTCGCGGTGGATGCATGGGATGTTCAAGGATTACTCTTGGATTCTCAGACCCCAAATGCGACAATTCTGCTTGTTGATATATGGGTCATTCTTTTACAAACCGTACACCTAATTGGACGACATATTTTCTATTGCTTCCAAAATTTTTCTATAGGTAGTATACATCGAATAAGCCGACACGTATGCGGGGATTTTTTTTTAAATTTTTTATTTTAAAAAATATGGATGTTTAAACATTTTGAGAATCGTTGGTTTTGCTCTTCTTAAAAAGCTATTATCTTCGGTTCTATTTGTCCCACAGATTTCGTTCTTATCTCATTTTAAAGGTAATTTTGTAACCTTTTTACTACATTGTTCTAAAAAAATTGTCTTCATAAATAATTGTAGTTATTAGCAATTAAAGCGCTTAAAGTTGATTTTCATACTTGCGCCCAGCCGATAAAAAATCGAAAAAAATACCATCGTATTCCTTGATTGATTCTCTAAAAAATACATTTAAAAAAAAAATGGAGAAATAACGAGATCAACAGAAAAAAAATAATTTGTACCACCGGGCGCGTATGAATAATAAAAGAAAAAATTTAGGGCAAAATGAATGCATTGTTATTTGTGATTTTTCTGAGAACTACGCTTTTTGATCCGAAATGTTATTCAAGTCGTACATTGGAACAATGATCAGACAACAGTGCATCCGTTTGCGATTTACAACAAAAGCAATAAACACGTACTATAAATGAAAAGCTTAGTAATGATTTCCGAATGTTTGCATCATGACACCGTAGCCATTCACGTATTCCAATGGCATTTCCTCAATTTTATCAAAACTAACTTACATAATATCAATAAAATCATACATTTTTCTGACAGACTGGACTAATTGTGCACTCGCAATTAGTCCAGTCGGATTAGATCAAAAAAGGTCTGTTTGGCGAAATGTTGCGATTTTGATGTTGTTTTTAACCTCATTGTTTTTTTGCGTAGATTACGATAAAAATATTGCGGCCACTGGGGGAGTGGGGGAAAGACTCGAGAAATAGCAAAATTCGCAAATTTTCGTCTGTTTTAGAGGTTTTTTAAGCTTTATTACGTTATACTAAACAGTTTTGAAAAATTAAAAATAAGGTTCGATTGCAGACACTTATACCTTTCATTTGAGTGGTACATTGTTAAATTCGGTTTATTTAAACCTGATATATAGACTGTTATTCAAGACGTTTTTGACAATTTTCAAAGAATCTGTGTTCTTGGAAGGAAATGAGTATCTCATAGACTGTAAAAAAGATATTCTACCAAAACTTGCGGCATTGTCTTTTAATAAATACACTTTAAATAACTGAATCAAAATTCAGCCCAAACTTAGCCGGTTTCATAGAAATTTCACCTCATGAATTTATTAGAAAATGACTTTTCGAGTAAATTTTTTCTTAACTCTTTTTTTAAGGCAGAAGGACTAACTGAAATTTCCAACTAACCTTTATTGTATTGTGGACATTCTGATAAAGAATTTGCGGGGCTTGAAGTTCAATTTGACTCACTCGGAGCCGAGATATCAAACTTTTTATTGCAGATTTTAAGATTTTTTTAATAATAACGTTATTTTTACTCGTAATAAGTGCAGTTACAGGCTATTTTTTGATGAATAAATTCATACTCCTTTCAATTATTTATCCTTAAAATAATAAAATCAGGATTTCTGGCCAACGCAGAGGAACAAAAAAGTCGACGCGTCACTAACACACTAAATTGTTTCGTCGTGCTGCGCGCCCGGTGGTGCAAATTATTTTTTTCTGTTGATCCCGTTATTTCTCCATTTTATTTTTAAATGGATTTTTTATAGAATCAATCAAGGAATACGATGGTATTTTTTTCGATTTTTTATCGACTGGGCTCAAGTATGAAAATCAACTTTAAGCGCTTTGATTGCTAATAACTACAATTATTTATGAAGACAATTTTTTTTGGAACAATGTAGTAAAAAGGTTACAAAATTACCTTTAAAATGAGATAAAAACGAAATCTGTGGGACAAATAGAACCGAAGATAATAGCTTTTTAAGAAGAGCAAAACCAACGATTATCAAAATGTTTAAACATCCATATTTTTTAAAATAAACAATTTAAAAAAAAATCCCCGCATACGTGTCGGTTTATTTCATATATATAACACATAAAAAAAAAATAAAGCGATTCTAGAAACAGACGTGAATTTTTTCGGCAAATCCGTACGGTTTGTAAAAGAATGACCCATATGCATCACGTTCGAAATGCGCCTCATCAGAGAAGATGGTTGTCTTCGAAAAATCACCATTCACTTGTTGTTGCTCTAAGATCCAATGTGTGAATGTTCGGCGCTACGCATTGTCTGCTGGCTTCAACTGTTGTGTCAAGTGAAAGCTTCGTGAAAGTCGCAATTGCTGAGAACAATGGCGAATTGAGGTGGAAGGATTTCGGTCAACACTCTCACGAACAGCTGCAATGTTTTCATTAGACCGAGCTTCACGATCACGGACACGTCTTTTCTGGGTTTGAAATGACCCATTCGCCTCAAATTTCTGGATTAATCGGACCACTCACTGTACGGCGATAAAATGCGTTATGTGACCAAAACAACTACGACATTTTTTAACCGTCTCTGCGAAACTCTGACCATCTCAATAGTGGATTTTCATAATTTCTCTACGTTGTGCGTCCATGTTATTCTCCATCACTAAATCTCAGTGTTCAAGTAATACAACTGTGAAACAAGAACGCTGTACCACACAAAAAATGGTGCTTTATTCAAAATAGGCGGTCTTAATGGGACACCCTTTATTTGAATATTCTCTAAGCTAAAAGTGAAGGACAATGAGAAGTGTTATCCAACTGAACCAGAATATTAATTTGAACGACAATTGAATCTGCAAAATGACCTATCTGGCTTTTATTATGTACCTCATATCGAGATTTTGTATACCATAAATGAATAAGTCCAAGGCCGGATCAGAGAAATTCTTAAGGAACCGAACACAACTCACTCTATAATGCTATGCACAGCTGTGTTGGTATAGGAATTGGTGAAAAAAAACTGGGCGTTAAGCCCAATCGTGCGATGCTCTAGATGAAGGTGAATTTTTTTTATTTTAAGAAATTTTGTAGGGGAAGTGATAGAGGGGGTGACAACATTTTCACATAACGATAAGGTTGCTATCAAAATGTTTTATACAAAATTTAGGATTCGAAAATTTAATAGGTACTGAGAAACTTAGTGTATTGAATTTATTGAAATTGTGCAGTTTGTATGGGAGGTGGTAGAAGGAGAGTAGAGTTATTAATAACTTTCTTAGATATAACTGTAAACATCTTTTATTTAGCATTCATACTTTTCAGGCAAATCGACTTTTCGTAAAGTTTTTGAATTGTGTCAAATTGTATGGGAGAGGATAGAAGGAGTGAAGCTAATCGCCTAATTTTTTTGGTGTTAAGAATATTTCTAAATAAATGTTTAGTGCACAATTTCAGCTGCATCAATTTTGCACGTACTGATTAAATTTGCTTAGAGTATTTCATGAAAAAGTGCAGTTTGTATGGGAGGTGGTAGAAGGAAGAGGAAAACTTAAATAATTTTTTAACAGCAGATTGGAATTATTATAAAAGTAATATATTTCAAATTGCAGATCAATAGCATTTAAACTTTTCGAGAAAAGCCGTTTATTACCGAATTGCGAAATTGTGTCATTTTGTATGGGAGTGGGTAGAATGGGCGAAGCTAATGGTCTAATTTTTTTGGTCTTATTAATAATTCTAAATAAATATTTAGTGCTAAATTTGAGCTCGATAAATTTTATACGCACCGAGTGAATTGGCTTAGAGTTTTTCATGAAAAAGTGCAGTTTGTGTGGGAGGTGGGGGAAGGAGAAGGAGGACATGTATAATTTTTATACGGTAGATTGAAGTCATTATAAAAGTAATATGCTCCAAATTTGAGTTCAATAGCTTTTATGCTTTTCGAGCAAATCCGTTTATAGTCAAATTGCGTAATTGTGTCTTTTTTATGGGAGGGGGTAGAAGGGGTGGAGCGATTTGGCCCGTTCACGAACTTGACCTTATTTTTTTGCTAAAAATAAAACTCAAAAATTTTTAGCGCAATAGTTCAAAGCTTTCGAGAGTTATGCTGTAGACAGACGAACAGACAGACAGACGCACAGACAGACAGACGGACAGACGGTCACTCGGAATCGACGTTTTTGAGCGACAACAAATATGTCTGTACCCTTGCCGGATCTGTGCGAGCGTTACAGACGGTAAGGCAAACACAATAGACTCTCAGATTTCATCTAGAGTATAACAATTTAATTTGGGTGAAGAAAGATGAAGGTGACGGTTTATATTGCTTTTGAAGCAATGGTTGTACTCGTTGAGAAACACTTTGGCTGGTAATGTGTTCCAAACTCTTGATGTTCGGGAAAATGAATGACTGTCTTTATTTCACTGTACTAGAAGGGAAATGCTTAACGGTGAACTCATGTGCGCATTCAGCAAATCGTACTAAGTAATGATGCACGATCGATATACATATCGTCGGCCGAATGCTAAAACCTTGGAACTCACAAAAGAACTTTACAGGAGACAAAGAAAACTTATTGCTGTTCGCACTGCATGTATGCTGCTAATGTCAAAAAGTTATTTACTATTAAGCTAGCTTCAGAAAATAAACAAAAGTATAATTTTAGATGAAAACGTTTCAGAATGTAGTTTAGGTGGAGTTACGTGGTTCCCTGTGCATAAAATTCTTATAAGTTGGGAGTTAAGTGTTCTTATAGATAAACAAACTTAGAAATTCATTAATGACTAGCGATCGCCCGCGACTTTGTCCGCGTAAGAATCGCAATAATAACATTTTTTGAGAATGTAGTTAGTAGTACATTATGTCGGATAAATAATCTGCTTAGTTTGATGGCTCTTTGAATACAATGCTTTGTATTTTTTTGGAATCAGAACCATAAATTATTAAGAATGGAACCATGATACTCACATTTGTATGGAACAGGCGTTAAGGACATGTGAATAGTTGTAGCTTGTGTCAATAAAAAAAGCCCAAGTCAAATGACATTAAGCTTAAAAACATAAAAGGACTTTGATTGTGCGTAAAGCCCAATGATATGATACTACCGATGAAATCGAAATATTTGTGATCTTAAGAATTTTTTTGTGGGTAGTGATGGAAGGGGTAACCGCACTGAACTAATTTATTTCACATCATGCTAGAGTGCCTATAAAAATGTTTTGCACCAAATTTAAGCTTGACAAATTGAATAGGTTATGAGAAATTTAGCGTATCGGATTTAGTGAAGCTGTGCAATTTTTATGGGAGGTGGTATAAGGAGTGGGGAGTTATTGGTGATTTTTCTAGAAACAACTATAATCATCATGAAATTGATATGTTTTAAATTTCAGATCAGTTACATTCACACTTTTCAAGAAAATCGAATTGTTGCAAAGTCGTGGAATTGTGTCACATTATATCGGAGGGGGTAGAAGGACTGGAGCTAATCGGTTAATTTTTCCCGATATTAATAATAATGCTAATTAGGTATGTAATACAAAATTTTAGCTCGATGAAAGCTATACATATATGCTGAGAAAATTGGTGTATAGTATTTCATGAAAAAGTGTAGTTTGTATGGGAGGTGCTGGAAGGAGTAGGGGACTTTTAGTTAGTTTTTTAAAAACAACTATAATTATCATGCAAATTATATATTTTAAATTTCAGAATAGCAACATTCACACTTTTCAAGAAAATCAAATTTTTGAGAAGTCGTGGATTTGTGTCAGATTGTATGGGAGGGGGTAGAAGGAGTGAAGCTAATTAGTTATTTTTTTCCTGATATTAATAATAATGCTAATTAAGGACTCAAAACAAAATTTTAGCTCGATGAATATTATACGTACTGAGAAAATTGGTGTATAGTATTTCATGAAAAAGTTTAGTTTGTATGGGAGGTGTTGGAAGGAGTAGGGGGATTCAAACAATTTTTATACATAAAGATTGCATTTATTACAGAAATAATATATTTTAAAATTTAAATTAATAGCTTTTATAATTTCCAATAAAATTTGAATATTATAAATTTTTGAAAATGAGCCGCTTTGTATGGTAGGTGGTAGAAGGCGTGAGGGAAGTAAAATAAAACCTAAAGTAGATCACTTCTCAATGCACACCTAATATTCTGTGAAAGTTTCATTACAATCGGTTCAGCCGTTTTTACGTGAAAGCCGGAAAGACAGACAAACAGACAGAGAAATTTTTTAAAAACGTGTGTTTCTGCTTAGTTATTGCTGTTTGATCGGTATCAAGTTGCGTGTGAACTAAGACCGAAGTGAAGCCCGCTACGCTACCAAGGACTTTAAACTTGGTACTACGGGAGGAAGTATTGGCAACCCTGTACCAAGTTGTATCGATCATGTCTCAATGAATGAATGAAGAATATAAGATCTAAGCATCAGAAAGCCGCGGAGAGTAGTAGCTGATTAAAGGAGGCGAAAAGCAGGTGTCCAGTATAGCCGGCACGGTTTATTAGCTAACTGAAGGATGCAAAAATAGAAGTAATAATAAAGAATATAATGATGTAAAAGCTGAAAGTTGAATGAAGTAATGAAGTATGTGGATGTCGGAGGTGGATTTTAGTAGAATTCTTAATCTAGGTGAAGACGAGAGTAGCCCGCTAAGTATTGTGAAAAATGAAGCAAGAAGAATGTTAGGCAATGGGTAATGTGGATTTTAGTTGCAGTCGGTAAGTTAGGTGAAGACGAGAGTAGCCAACTGAGAACTGAAAAGTGAAAAATGAAGCAGAAGCATGTCGTATATGGATGAATGTTGGATGCGGGTGATAGTAGTAGCGGGCTGAGGAAGGCGAGAAGTCTAGGTGACTGCGTAACCAAATAAGGAAAGTGAAAATGGATCTTAGAATTTTGAAGCAGAACTATTTTGCGTAAGAAAGTAGCGATCTTATGTTCGAGGAGACAATGGCCCCTTCCGGGTGTCATAGTAGAACATATGAGAGCAAAATCTTACGCAGCAAAAACGGTATGAATCGAATATCGAGTGTTCATACGTAAACCATGAATGATTTGAGACTGATCGATGCGACGGGGTATGGGCAAACCAATACAGTCATGGATGAGGTCCCTTCGGGGTACACGTAGAGGCTGTGGTTTACCACCTACATCGCGGGTAGAGCATCTCCTTGCTGTACTTGTACAGTAAGTATACAGGTTCTTGGAATGCCCAGTTAGAAACTTGTGCTCGACGTGGAGTTGCGTTTTAACCGGATCCCATGATCCAAAGATTGGGAAAGGTTTTAGATAGGCCTTGCCCTCAGCAGTGTGATTGCAGAACACACGAAGAAGCATAGACTGGTATCATCTGCCGAGACACGTTAGTCTATGACTAGCGTTAAGCTTGGAGAATGCAGGCGTTAATAATTGTCGTCAGAAACAATCCGTGACTGCTAAAGACAGCCGTGAACTCGTGGCTTTCTGTCGGTACGTTCACGTTAAGCGTTTAAGGTATGGTCCTATGTCCAAATAAAGCAAAAAACTAACTTATAGCCATTTATAAGCTAATAACAGACAGACACTACAATTATATTTATATGTATAGATTTATTTAAATAATTTAAATCGCATCGTTCATTAAACTTTAGCGAAATAACTGTTTCCAAACTAAATTACTTTATTATTTTAATAATAAAGTATTGTGATCGACTTGGGGAAAAAAAAAAGTTTGCTACCCTGAAATTTTTTTTTTCGCGTTCCATGACTAAAATAGCCTAAGAATGCAAAAAAGCGCACATTAACTCCCAAACCCTTCAAGATAGGAAGTTCATTTTTGGAGGGATTGTTGGTAGTTGTGGATCTCAGGCGGATACCCATTTTGGGGGGTGTACGAATTCAGGGGTAGCGCTTAAACCGAAAAATACGAACTCAAATATCTCAACCATGGTTTCAGCTAGGAAGCTAAAAATCAACACACATATAGAGGAGTTTATGGAACAACTTTCAAAAATAATTTAATTTTTTTAGCCATTGGGGTGCGAAAAGGGGGGGCTAAGAACCAATTGGCGGCCGAATTTTTTTTTCAAATGATTATATCTTCGAAATTACCACCCATAAAAAATTGATATTTTGAGACCATTAAGATGGCATCAAGATCTACTAAAAAGGGTTTAGATAAAAGCCAATTCTTGTAAGGGGGAGGGTCAGGGGGGGTGCAAGGAAAAACAATTAAAAATTAATATCTCGACTGCCTCTTAAGCTATGTAATTGAAACTTGAAATAAATACTAAGCTTTGCTAGTGACATATGAAAAAAATATAATATGTGGACATAATAGTAGTGGGGGGAAATGGGGAGCATTTCAAAAATGGCGCACTTTCCAAAACTACAAATCACCAAATCTCAAAATTGAGTACACATATCGAATCGAAAATTTGTCAGATTGTAGAGCTATATAGTCTTGAATTTTTGTAAAAAATTTAAGTTGGGGGGTGTAAGGGGAGGGAGGTGGAAAGCGAAAATGTTGAAAATTTTGAGTGATTTTTTTATAGCTCTGGTAAAAGATACAAAGTTTAAATTTTGCACGTCGACACATCTATTTAATGTACATAAAAAAAAATAATAATTTGTTCCAAAATTGTTATGCACCGAAGTGGGGGTCTAACGTGCACAAAGTTTTTCATGTGCAATGAAAAAAACACATAAACTGAAAATTTTTGAATGAAATTTTTAGGTAGGATCTTGAAAATTTGCGAAATGCATTTAAAAAAAATTAACTAGTCGAATATCTTTAAAACTTCTACCCCCTTCCATACAAAATTTTTTTTTCAACCATTTCTAAGAAATCAATTATCACTTAACTATTAAATGCTATCAATTTGAAATTTTGCACAAGAAATCAACTAATAACTAACAAATTAAAAGCTACAAACTTGAAATTTTGTACAAGCACCTCACAAGAGAAAAGAAATAAAACTGCATCACAAATTTTACGATTCCCCTACCTCCTCTACCCCCTCCCATACAAATGTTTGGTTTCGTGAATTTAAAATACACCGAATCCAATGAAAATTTTATGCAATTTCGTCTATGAAACTGACATTCTATACAAAGAATATTGGATTTGGTTCAAGCAATCAATTAAAAAACTATTAACATCCACCCACTCTTACTATCACCCTCTCCCCTCCCTTCATGAAAACTCAAACCTGCATAAATAAACCAATGAAATATGGAGCTTTTGAACGTTTCCGGAAAGTGTTAAATTGAGAACTGCCCTGCCCAAGAAGCTCCTTTCAATTAGTCTTCCCTAACCTTTCGAACCTGCATATTGACTTTCTACGCATGCGCATTTTGTCCCAAAAATAATAAAGTTTCGCCCGACTTGTTGGCAGTTTATGAATTTTTATTTCAAGTATATTTTATTTGAATTATTATTCTTGAGGCAAATTGTTGTAGAAGTTATAATAGTCTGCTGGTATTAACAACTACAACTCCTGTATATGTTTAAATTTAGATTTTTTATTTTTTTTTTCGCTCGTTATTTAGACATGGTAAATTAAACACCGCAATTGGTTTTACTGTTATCTTCCTTACTGGAATATCTAATTATCGGAAAATCTTAATTTGTACGTAACGTTTCCTTCTGGAGTATACTTAAGGGCACGAATATCTGTTACTGAATCCCCTGGTTTTCTCCCTGGATGAATATTATTATAAAATTTAATTCCCTCGAAGTTCTTAAAATATTCATGGTGTAAGTACTGAACATTATATGGTCTCGGATTTTGTCTTGCTTTTTTGCAAACTTCAATGTAATCCGCAGGGATATTTATCATTCGATTCTTAAGCTTCCTTTGAATGCATAGAATCAGGCTCCATTTGGGTACGACCCTTCTCGAAATATTTCTGTTTAATATTACTTAAAACCGCTACATTTAATAATGCGTTGGATAATGTAGCATTACGATTTTGAGATTTACATCCATTAGAATATAAAATAATTTTATTTTCTGGTTCTTGTAGTGGGAGTAAATTCGTTATAAAAGTACATATAATCGGGTTAACAGCTAATGTTAATCCTCCTTCAATTTCTTTCAGATTTGACAAAAATAGAGTCAAGTTCGCTCGGTCAGCAATTAGTGTTCGACTGCATCGTTTACTCTTAGTATTGGAATGAATTGGCATATTGACTTCTTTTAAAGTATCGTCCATTTTCCAGTTCACCAATATTTAGTGTATTTAAGAACATGGTCTTACATACTCTTTGTTTATCCTATTCTGTCGAGAGATAATATTTAAATGTACATTTTCTTCGACTTTGTCTGCATTTTTTCGATCACGCGGTCTGTCTGGGCTTATTTTTGTATTTTTTTTTTTTAGACCAAGGGAAATCCCAAAATTTTTTGAAAATATCTGCACGTTGTTCATCAGAAATTGATTTCAGTATACTCTTTTCACCTTTGTTACATCTACATCTAGGTTTGACATGACGCTGTTTTTTGGAACATCAAATGCCCACTTCCCTTTCAACTTTTTCGTTCCATTGTACGGTAGACCCTTTTCTATCCTTGCGTTATTTACTTGAGTCTTCCACGTACGATCCTTTACAAGATGTCGTTTTCTTCGAACACGTTTCCTCAAAGAAACTGTGGAAGAACTACGGCTGCCAATATGTGCATTATCACCATTCGAAACACAAATCTGATGTCCTGTAGATGGCTCCGAAGTATCCTTGTTGGAGTGCGAAGCAGGTATTTCCTGCAATTCTTCCAAAATAATTGAAGACGAATCATTTAAATTGTTCAAAACAGATGCCAGTGTCGGGATATCTAATTCAAACAAAACCATTTCGTAGCCCGAATCCATTTCTTTTTTTAAATGTGGTATAAAAAAAAATTCCAATATGTACTTGTGTTTCCACAAAATAAGGCGATTTGCAACAGTTTTGTTTATGTATTTTGTACAAAGCAAAAATTGTAACTCCATGAACATTATCAAAAATACGATCAATATCTAAAAATAAAAACGTGTAACTCCAGTTATACAAAAGGTAACAATCATTTAATTTAATTTCTTAAAGGAATATGCTTTTTCTAATTTTTTATATGAACAGTTCTCGGCCTGAAAATGTAATATACTTCACTATAATTTCAAAACTGCAAACGAAATTAACCAAATGACGATTTTGTTTTCTAAGCTGACGAACAACCACTACTTATAAAAACCGGCTTGCAAATGAGGAGTTACGCGGTTTAAGTGCTGATCGCGCGGACCATATAGTTGCGAGTTTTCAGTATTTCATTATTCGAGGATTTCCCATTGTATTTCGATTCTGATTTTCTCTTGGGATATCGAGCGTTATGTATTTTTATTATTTCGCTTAAAATCCAATTTTTCATGATTTTGAAGTTAAGAGGTTTTAGTATTAGGCCGACGATATGATTTATGCGCTCTCAGAATCCTGTAAATTCGTAAGCTTGCTACCAATTTCACCACCCATATGTAAGGTTACCGAACTTCACAGGTAACATGATCAACACATGAGTCTTTCTTTCTTTCTATTGGCCGAGTGACGAAAATAATTTCTACCTTAACTGGGGGAGGGGGTTATTTTTTATGGTAAATTAATTTACATTTATAAAAAGCTCATACTCCCATCTTGCTAATATAATTCGGTACTGCATTGCAAATTAGCCGTGTTGCACTCATTTTTCATATCTTTAGCGTCCTGAAGCTATGTTAGCCAAATAACTTTTTGCAGCTTACCAACGTTTGCAGTTCATTATCTTTCAGCATATAACTTTTGAGAGAATTGTTTCTGCGGTGTAGAATAGCAATTTATTGGTCTTGAAGAGTTTTCCGAATTATTGTTATTTTTTTTTTTTTTTTTTATGCACTAGATAATGAGTTTCACTTCGCGCGAATAAAAAAGTCTTCAGTTTTAACCACCGTCGCCGTAGACTTGAATTCTGCTCGAGAGTAATTTATACTTTGAACTTATTCATTTTATGAGTACCAAACAATGTGCCGCTGTGTTATGATACTCTTATTCTGTATACGTGTGTGTATATAAAAATGATGGGCACTGCCATAAACGCAGAGATAGCTATTCATTAAAGTTATGTCTGCCATATTTTAAAAACAGCCAGGATGTCTTGTTCTGAACTTAAAAATAGGATTATTTTCAAACGGGAGTTATGTTCTCTTTCCGGCAAGTGAGAACAAAGCTTTTTAAAAGGACAATGTACCATAATCATATCTTCATGTTCCATTTACTCCTTTTGATGACTAGGATTGCTTTGTTTAGAGAAAAATCGATTTTTTTTAAACATAAGAAAACATAAAAACTGAAAACTTTTATTTAAACAAACAGTCTTATATGTAATGAACATCAGATGGATGATGCTACGTCTACATAAGTTTCATAAGACGTTTGTGAAGGAGGTATACTTTGTGATAAATATCTGTCAAGGAAGTCATTATTTGTGCCATGGTATTTTGGCTGGCTAAGTACCTGAATAGGCTGTACCCTGTGAAAATACATTAATAATTCATATATCGTTTTGAAAGCTTCGATTTCAGAAAACCAAACACATGCAGCTATGATGTCTCTCTACGTTATGAAGATAAGTAATGTTTGTATACGACTATTCATAGGGAGCAACCAAGTTTTCATCATTTGCTTTACGTTCGCTCTAATACAGTTGTTGGATAAAACGATAAGTTCAATCAATATTTTGTGCTACCAAACTTGAAGCAACAAATGTTAATTTAAGATCTTAAGTAGAGGAGGAATAGCATCGGTTACATCCGGATTATTTTTGACCTTATCTTGTTACCATTTACTTATCTGGTAACTTTATAATAAGTGAAATGATTTGCTATTATTTATTTAGAATTCATCAATATTTGATACTTACAATTTATATTACAAGGATTACAGCAAAGCATCATATAAGGTCAATTTTTTTTAACAAAGCTAACTTTATCAGATATTAAAATTAAAATCAAGGTTCCTATAATTAACGTTAAAAGGCCGTGAAATAGAAGTTATCGGATCATGCTGACTGTAATTGTTGGAAAGTATACCATGGCATTTTTCTCCAGAAAAAATAATCCATTTTAATTTATTTATGTTTTTAGTGGAAATTGCTTTATAGAAATAATGCAAAGTGCATTATAGGTGTACTATTTAATGACAAATTTACCTTCGATGTCCATGTTGACAGTATTGTTATCGATGGAATGGAATATCAAGAAGTACGTAGTCTGCCAAGGATCGATACTGTATTTTGAAGGAGAGAGCTCCTAGCAAGGGCGGAGAGTCGATTTGACCTGAAATTAATTTAACTGCAGCACTAAGAATAACTCGCCTATCTTCGAGTGACACTAACGAAAGTAATTGAACTCGTTCTTGATAAGGAGTAAGACATATTGGATCTGACCCGGAAAGACCCTTGAGAGCAAATCTCTATTCTATTCTTATGAATATCGTAATAAGGAGTCCAAACGGGGTAGGCATATTTAAGAAGGACAATGTATTTGTAAAGAAAGGGTCATTCCTTACACCAACGTTTTGCAAACCCACAAATGGGGTATCAAGGGTAAGATAACAATACTGTCAACATGGTAGTTGAAGGTAAATTTGTCATTCAATAGTACACCTAAATCGCGTACTTTGCTTAATTTCTAAAGATCATGTTATCTAAAAACGCAGGATAACTACCAGTAGATGTCTCTGCAAAGTGATGACACAACATTATTCTTAAGTCTCCTTTTCTACAAAAGTAAAAAAAATTGTGCAGTGCAATAGAATAATTAAACTCTAGATAAAATCTGAGAGTATTATGAGTTTGCCATGAGGTTTGTAACGCTAAGAACTAAGGCTCGGAGAAAAAAATGAGTGATACAGAAGTTCATATCATCACTCAAAAATCTAAAAAACGAATGTCCGTCCGACCGCGTAATTTCAAGCTTTAGAACGCGTTGATCGTGAAAGTTCAAATTTTGGACACGTTGATCTTGATAAAAAAAAGTAGGTTAAATTCGTAAACGGGCCAAATTGCTCCACCCCTTCTACCCCTTCCTATACAAAATGACACGATTCCGCAATTTGATAATAAACGGATTTACTCAAAAAGTTTAAAAGCTATTGATTTCAAATTTGTAATCTATCTCTTTTATGATGATGTCAACCTCAATCAATCAATCAAATTCCTGTTAAGACCCTCTATAGGGGCATAAAACAGAAACAACTCTCTTCCACAAGGCGCGATCCTGAGCATCGGCCTTAAGCTGTTGCCAGGACTTGTTTATTCCTCTGGCCTCCTGCTCAACTGCTCACTTCCATGTGTTACATGGTCGACCAACCCGACGTCTTCCTTGAGGATTATAATCCAGAGCCATTTTTGCGATATTTTGCTCTGGTTTCCTCAAAGTATGACCGATCCACTGCCACTTCCGCCGTTGAATCTCAATACCTATTTTAGTCTGGCGAGTTGTACTCCAAAGTTCGTCGTTGGAGATCACTTCTGGCCAGAATATTCCTAAAATGCGCCGGAGGCATTGGTTTACGAAAGTCTGCAGTTTCTTGGTAAGTCGAACGGTCACTTTCCACGTAGTACAACCATACAACAACACAGATTTGACGCATGCGTCAAAAACTCGCAGCTTCGTGCGAAAGGAGATCTCTCTTAACCTCCAGAAAGCGGAAAGGATACCGAAGGCCTGACGAGCTTTATTTAGCCGAGCCTCAACATCCTTTTCGGCTCCGCCGTCCATGCTGACAATGCTTCCAAGATAGCAAAAATCTTGCACCTCTTCCACATCCTGTCCATTAAGAACAATCGGTGTGCTTGCGTTCGAACCCATCTGCATGTACTTGGTTTTACGCACATCTATTTTCAGTCCCGCCTCTTTGCATTTAGAATGCAACGAGCGAACATTTGACTCTAAGTCCGAACGGTTATGTGCAAGCAAACACACGTCATCAACATAATCAAGGTGACTTAAGATTTTAAATAGTCTCCATTGAAGACCTTTACCTTCTCCACCTTCCAGTGCAGCTTTCAAGATGTCATTTACTACCACCAGAAACAGGGCTGGTGATAATATGCAGCCTTGTCTGACACCCGTTCGCACAGGGAAGCTCTCGGACAGCTCTCCTCTATGCAAGACGCGACACCTTGCATGTTCGTAGGATTCTTTAATCATAGCTATGACCTTATCTGGAATACCTCTCCTACGCAAAGCATTCCATATGTAATCTCGCTTAACGCTGTCGAAAGCCTTCTCGAAGTCTACAAACATGAGATGTAGTGGCGAACCCATTTCGGCTGATTGCTCTAATATTATCCGTAGGGTATTTGTGTGGTCGGTACAAGACGACCCTTTACGGAATCCAGCCTCATAAACTTCGAGAGTGCTCTCGACGACACCACTAATCCTATTGAGAATTACCTTAGCCATGATTTTTGATACGGCAGTAAGTAGACATATACCACGCCAATTGCCACAATCCCGAAGGTCGCCCTTCTTCGGAATTTTCGCCGTTTTCGGGTCTCTTAATCGAAGGTCGTGACGCGTCGACCCAAGGGTCACCATGCCTTCCCATGACGTGTTCTAGTCCAGTGTTGTCTGATCCAACCTGGGCGTTCATATCTCCCGAGATGATAATAATATCACCTCTTGGAACACGTTCGAAGGTGGCACTCAGTTGGCTATAAAACTCCTCTTTGTCACCAGATGTTGCGGTATTAGTTGGTGCGTAGCACTGCAGAATTGTGACGTTTCTGACACTGGTCCTGAGCCTGACGACGATAATCCTATCCGAGATTGGTTCCCAGCTAATGAGACTGTTTCTCGCTCTCGGTGTAAGGACGAACGCCACGCCATTTCTGGCTTCACTTTCAGGGCCAATGTACAGAATAGTGTTTCCGCTAGGGGTTCGTTCTTCTCCTGATCCTGTCCACCTGACCTCGCTCATGCCCAAGATTTGGATGTTATAGTGCTCCATTTCACGGTCGATCACTGATTGGCGATGCAAGGACCGAGTTACCCCAGCTCTTCCCCCGTCATTCAATGTTCGAACGTTCCAGAAGCCAATCATAGTCCGTTTTCGAATGCCAAAAGTCGTTACCGTAGAATCAGTTCGTATCCAAGGCGATGTATCCGTTTCTCGTATCATTTAGGTCTTAAGATCACGGGTGATAAGCCCATGATCCAGTGAGTGTCCATTTGCCATTTTTAGGGCAAGCAGTACTGGCTGTGGGTGAATTCTACAGCCCCCATCCCAGAGGGGGATAGTTAGCTGAGGTCCGTGGAGTCGCTAGTCTCCAAAGATAGTTACAGGAATTGGTAAAACCTCATCCTACAACTACCCCCTTGCGGTCAACCTAGCGTACACAAATTATTTCTATCCTCCTCTCATTCCACTCCCTCCCATACAAAATGCACTTTTTCATGAAATGATCTGAGCCAATTTACTCAGGGCGAGCTGATATTTTGCACTAAATATTTATTTAGAACTAGCGATCCCTAGCGACTTTGTCCGCGTAAGAATCGCAATAATAAGCAATTTCTGAGAATGTAGATAGTAATGCATTTCTGGAATATATAATCTGCTTAGTTTAATGGATCTTTGAACACAATGTTGGTATCAACACCAAAAATAAAACCATGATACTCGCATTTGTATAGGACAGGCTCATGATCAAATCAATCCCGTGATTTGAGATCATACACGTATTAAAGAGCGTTAAGGACATGTGAATAGTTGTAGCCTGTGTTAATTGAAAAAAGCCCAAATAAAATGACATTAAGCTTAAAAACATAACAGGACTTCGATTGTGCGTAAAGCCCCATTATATGATACTACCGATGAAATCGAAATATGATATTACGAAATTTCGTACGGAGAGTGGTAGAAGGGGTGACAGTATTGAACTAATTTATTTCACATTATGCTACAATGGTTAAAGAAATGTTTTGTACAAAATTTAAGCTTCAAAAATTGAATAGATACTGAGAAAATGCATTGGTCTTAGCGGAATTATTCAGTTTGTATGGGAGGTGGCAGAAGGAGTAAGGGGTTCTAAGTGATTTTTTGAGAAATAACTGTAATCGTCATGCAATTGATATATTTTAAATTTTAGATCAGTAGCTATCATTCTTTTGAAGAAAATCGAATTTTTGAAAAGATGTGATATTGTGTCACATTGTATGAGAGGGAGTAGAAGGGGAGAAGCTTATCGGTTGACTTAACCCTGATATTAATTAACGATTTAGTGCGAATTTTGAGCTCGATAAATGATATACGTACTGAGCAAATTGGTTTATAGTATTTCATGAAAACGTGCAGTTTGCTTGGGAGGTGGTTGAAGGAGTGGGATAATTAAATAATTTGTATACCATAGATAATAATTATGAAAAAATAATATATTTCAAATTTCAAATTATTCGCTGCTTTTGATTATTATATACCTATTTTTGAAAATGAGGCATTTTTTATGAGAGGGCGTAGAAGGCGTGGGGATACTGAAATAAGACCAAACGCAGATTACATCTCGGTGCATACCTAATAAACTGTGAAAGTTTCATTACAGTCGATTCAGCCGTTTTTGCGTGAAAGTCGGACAGTCAGACAGGGAAGAATTTTAAAAACGTGTATTTCTGCTAAGTTATTGCTAAAATAAAGCAAAAAACAAACTTTTAGCCATATATAAACAAATCACAGACAGACACTACAATTATATTTATATGTATTGATTATTAGTAAGAACAAACAAAAAATAGACGATTAGCCTTACCCCTTCTTCCACCTCTCATACATTATGATACAATTAGGGCGCGATAATAAAACGTTATGAAAAGTATTGTGTTTTTCGTCTGGCTCAAGGCGATAAGCGCATGAGCTCTGAAACTTTGGGCAATCTTGCTGATTACAGTACCGCTAGAGACAGCAACGCGATGCAATCGAAAATACCGCACGTCGCCATTTACATGTTTTTCTACTCACGGATTTGCAGCAAAAAGCAAAAGTATAAACAGCTGTGATAGAAAGTAAGGGGTTCCTTGAACGTATTGGATCAACTTCAATTGTGAAACCCGAAAGGAAGAAACCTTAACAAGTTACAGGTGTAATCAAAACCAGCATTGGCAAAGAAAACGAATTTCGGTGGCATTGACAAAGGTTACTGTTTTCAAAAAGGAGAGAAACCAACGGCATCGGCCTGGACGCGAACAGGGAAAACCAGTTTTGTTATTCTTTTTTTATTTGGTTGCTATTATAACTACATCAATTTTAATAACAAAATTTTCAAATACGCAAAACGGTTTATGTCCTGACTAAATTGCATATCTTTAGTGATTTAGTGCTGCTAACCTGAAAAAGTCTGTGTCATAACAAATCAACAAAATGTCAATTCGCTTTATGAACATTTGTTCTTCTTGCGACAAAGAAGCTAACAAAAGCGATTATTTCACTTGCGATATTTGTCGTTACCCTCAGCACAATACTTGCGTACAACTCGCATGCACTTCTATAGCTGAGTTAAAATCGCAATCCTCTAAAGTGGTTTTCATTTGTTCTAAATGCATGGATAAGTGAGAAGTCGAATGAGAAATTACACGGTATTATCGCTGAAATGTCAAATTAACTAAACAAGCTTAAGGAGGAATTGACTAAACTCAAGTCAAATTCTAATCAATTCTCCCCCTAGGCTAATTCTGAGGACATCTTTGGAGAATTGAAAGAACGACGAAAACGCAGCTCTAACATTATTATCCATGGAGTCGAAGAAAACAGCATTGATCCGAGTCGAGATAAGGATGAAGTACTTAGACTAATACTAAATTTTAGCGAACAGCCAGTTTCTTTATCAGATTTTCATTCCTTCAGACTTGGTCAACCTAAAAACAATATCAACAGACCCATAAAAGTTACTCTCCGCGACTCTAATGCTGCTTTGGAAATTTTAAGGAAAAAAAATACTAAATCTGAGCAAGAATTTCTAAAATCGAATTTGTTCAACATTGCTCCGGATTTAACGCTATCCCAACGCATTTATATTTCTGCACTACGTTTCACGCTCGAAGAAAGGAAAAGAACTGACAGTAATTTAACTATTAAATACTTTAATGGAATTCCGAAAATTGTCACTTTAAAAAAGTAATTTCCAAATCTTCTATTTTACGTAACAATTTAACTATATACTACCAGAATGTCAGAGGACTCCGAACCAAGCTGGAAAACTTTCGCTTAAATTCTCAACTAATTTCGCAGGATGTGTTAATATCAGGACTAAATGATTCTTTTCTAAATTCTGAACTTGGACTTAAGGACTACATAATCTACCGCTATGACCGCAACTTTAAATCGAGTTCAAAATCACGGTTCGGTGGAGTGATTATAGTAGTGAAGAATAATCTTCTGTCTACTCGTGTAAAATTAATACATGATGACGTCGAACAAATCATCGTTGTGATTAACTTGCAAAAAATTAAATTAATTATCGCTGGGCTATACATTCCTCCAAAGTCGTCGCCAGATATCTACTCCAAACATTTGGACACTATTGTTGCAGCCTATCACTCTTTTTCAAATGCCATCGTTGGCGACTTCAATCTTCCAAACACCTTTTGGGATATAACTTCATAGGAGGCACCACCGTCTTGCGCTTGTAGCAATTATATTATTGAAAGATTTTGTAATTTAAACTTAAGTCAATTCAATGACTTGTATTCGTATAGCTTTTGTGGCAAAAATATGCTTGATACAATTTCCATTTCGTTTATAAATGTTGATGTTTCACAATGCTCTAATTATCTAGTTCCATTGGGCGTCTACCTTCCTGCACTCTCAATCAAAGTTATTTTTTCTCATTACTTTTTTGATGAACTTAAAGCAAACATTGGAGTCTATAGTTTTAATTTTTAAAAAGCTAACTGGATGGTAAATGTCTTAATGACACAACTCATATTTTTTATTCAACTGTAAATAATGTTATACAAAAGCTTGTTCCGGTAAAAAAAAATATTGATTGCAGTTTTCCCGCTTGGTATTCTAATGAACTTAGATCATGTATTAAACTAAAGAAAATTGCTCATAGGCGTTATAAGGTTACTGGATTGTTCGACGATTTTAAGGATTTCTCCTATTTAAGAATGCGTTGCAAGATATTGCATGACATTGACCATAAAACTTACATCTCCTTGGTCGAAGACTCAATTTGCGTAAATCCAAAATATTTCTGGAACTACATTAACTCTTTAAAAAAAAAGATCACCTACTACCATCATTATGCATCATGACGAAACGGACAGTAAGGGCTATTTCCAATTTGTATGCATCTTACTTTTCGGAAACGTATGAGCCTCCCACATTCAATACAGGGTTCAACAATTGTTTCCTAATTCCAAAGTATTTGATTTTAACGACGCTTCTTTTAACATGCAACTTATCGTTCATAAGCTCTCAGTTCTCAGCGATGTCAAAGTGCTCGACCTGATCGAATTCCTTCATTCTTTCTAAAACATTGCTCCACTTCTGACAATTTTTAAGTTGTCTATCAGTAGCGGAAATTTTCCACCACCGCTTTTATAAATAGGCTTACTATTTATAAAAGCTGTGACAAAAGCGACATCAGTAATTATAGACCCATTTGCATATTATCAGCAATACCTAAACTTTTTGAAAGTATGGTAACTGGTGAATTATCAATTTTCATGAAAAATTCAATTATACCAAATCAGCATGGATTTTGTACTGAAAGATCGACCTCAACTAATCTACTTGTCTAAAAAAACTATATTAATAACTACCAAACGCCCGCGACTTCGTCCGCATAAAAATCGCAATAATAAGCAATTTTTGAGAATGTAGTTAGTAATACATTATGTCGGATATATAATCTGTTTACTTTAAAGGCTCTTTGAACACAATGTTTTGTATTTTGTTGCAATCAGAACCATAAATTATTAAGAATGATTGCATGATACTTGCATTTGAATGGGAGAGGCTCGTGATCAAATCAATCCCGTAATTTGAGATCATATACGTATTGAAGAGCATTAAGGACATGGGAATGATTATAGCTTGTGTTAATTAAAAAAAATCCGAAATAAAATAACATAAGGCTTAAAAACGTAACAGGACTACGATTGTGCCTAGAGCCCAATCATGCGATACTATAGATGAAATCGAAATTTTTGTGATGTTATGAAATCTTGTATGGGGAGTGGTAGAAGGGGCAGCACTGAACTAATTTGTTTCACATCATATAGAAATGTTTTGTACCAAATTCAAGCATTAAATATTCAGTAGGTACTGAGAAACTTAGTGCATTGAATTTAATGAAATTGTGCAATTTGTATGGGAGGTGATAGAAGGAGTGGGCGGTTTTTGGTGATTTGATCGCAAAACAACTAAAATCATCATGCAATTGATATATTTTAAATTTCAGATCTGTATCATTCACGCTTTTCAAGAAAATCGAAATTTTGTAAATTCGTGGAATTGTGTTACATTGTATTGGAGGGAGTAGAAGGAGTAAAGCTACTCGGTTAGTTTTTCCCCGATATTAATAATAATGATTATTATGGATAGAGTACACAATTTGAGCTCGATGAAAGTTGTGTGTACTGAGAAAATTAGTTTAGAATATGTCATGAAAAGTGCAGTTTGTATGGGAGGTGGTGGAAGGAGTGGGAGGTTTTAAGTGAATTTTAGAGAAACAACTATAATCATTATGCAATTGATATATTTTAAATTTCAGGTCTGTATCATTCACGCTTTTCAAGAAAATCGAATTTTTGTAAAGTCGTGCAATTGTGTCACATTATATGGGAGGGGTAGAAGGAGTAGAGCTACTCGGTTAATTTTTTCTCGATATTAATAACGATGCTTATTAAGGATTGAGTACAAAATTTGAGCTCGATGAAAGTTATACGTACTGAGAAAATTAGTTTAGAATATTTCATGAAAAAGCGCAGTTTGTATGGGAGGTGGTAGAAGGAGTGGGGGGTTTTAAATGAATTTTTGAGAAACAACTAAAATTATTATGAAATTGATATATTTTAAATTTGAGATCAGTAACATTTACACTTTTCTAGAAAATTGAATTTATGTATAGTCATGGAATTGTGTCACATTGTATGGGAGGGGGTAGAAGGAGTTAAGCTAATCGATTAGTTTTTTTCCCAATATTAATAACAATGTGAATTAAAGATTTAGTATAACATTTAAGCTCGATGAAAGTTACACGTACTGAAAAAAGTGGTGCATAGAATTTCATGAAAAAGTGTAGTTTGTGGTGGGAGGTGGTGGAAGAAGTAGGGGGAATCAAATAATTTGTATACCATAGATCACATTTGTGATAAAAATAATATGTTCTAAATTTCAAATTCAATTCTTGAAGAAAATTTGATTATTATATATTTTTGAAAATGAGTAATTTTGTATGGGAGGGGGTGGAAGGCGTGGGGGTATTGAAATAAGATCACACGCAGATTACATCTCGGTGGCTTTACGCCCAATCGTAGTCCCGTTATGTTTTTTTAAATATCAAATATCAGTTTGAAATTTGAAAAATATCAATTTTATGATTTTCGGAGCTATTTCTGAAAAAAATACTACAAACCACTCCTTCCACCACCTCCCATACAAACTGCACAATTTCAATAAATCCAATATACTAATTTTTTTAGTGCGTATTAAATTTTTGATGCTTAAATTTTGTATAAAACAGTTGAAATTTTCAAGATGGCCTAAATACATAATTTCGAAGAAGAATCAATTTCTTAAAATTTCGAAATTTCGTGAAATTTGTATGTGAGGGGGCAGAAAGAGAGGAGTGGGGGTGTAGCTCGTTCTACTTTTACAATGGCACTGTCCTTCAGGTTCCTTAAGATTGTTCATTATTTAATGTGGAAGGGTTGTTAGCACTTCTCACAACCCTGTATCTTCGAATTTTTCATTTTCGTAGATTGAGGTGACCAAGGTATACCCAAGCAGGGAGTGTGCTGGAATTATGCGTCGATCGAGATTTGAAGTCACGACCTTCGCATCGTAGACCAATATGCTACCCACTAGACTACACCCTAACCTTGGGTGTAGCCCGTTGACAATCTTAAAGTTTCTTTTTTGCTAAAAATTGCACACAAAAAACTGCTGCACGATTGCTTTAATTTCTCGGGAGTTCTGTTGTAGTAGATGGGCAGACAGACGGGTATACGGCCACTCGGAAACGACGAATTTGAGCGACAGCAAAAATTAGGTATAGGACAATGTTCGTGGCGATTTTTAAGTGAAATTCAACAGGCTTTCTTATAGTGTGAAAATGAATTTATTTAAACTAAATATGCTCCATTATCATCGATAATGTTTTGCCATTTTTCGGGCAGAGCCATGATGCGGTGGAGAACTTCTGTGTTTTCTGGTAGAAAAACTGAGCCAAGTGGTTGTGACTGGCTCATTTTAAAACCAGCTTAATTCCATTGATAGAGCTCTGCAGAGATCGGAGCAAGTGATAGTCAGAGGGTGCTATGTCTGGACTATATGGTTGATGCATCAAAACTTCCCAACCAAGCTCTTGCAATTTTTGGCAGGTCATCAAAGAAGTGTGTGATCAGGCCTTGTCATGTTGGAAGACAACACCTTTCTGATTATTATTGAATTCAGGCCGTTTTCTTTCAATTGCCTGGCATAATCTCACTATTTGTCTACAGCAGAGTGGAGAATCAAGCGTCTGACCAATTGGAAGTAGCTTAAGGTAGACGATTTCCTTCCAGTCCCACCATATACAGCATCACCTTCTTCGGCGTCAATCCAGTCTTCGCGAACGCTTGTGATGGCACACCATCGCTAGTCCACGATCTTTGACGCTTTCAATTGTCATACGTGACCCACATTTCATCACCGGTTATGTCACGTTTCAGGAATCGCTCAATTTCATTGCGTTTCAGCAGCGCATCGCAGGTGTTAATTCGGTTAACCATGTTTTTTGCTCTCACCTCATGAGGAACCCATACATCGATCTTCTTTTTGTAGCCAGCTTTATGTAAATAGTGCAAAACAGTTTTGTGGTCAACAACTAGCTGGTTATTAATACTGCTGATATACTTATCTTGCTGGACTTTTTCATGAATTTCTTCAGCTTTTTCAGTGATTGGGCGACCAGAGCGTGATTCATTTTTCACATCAATATTACCAGAATGAAAGCAAGTGAGCCATTTCCGCGCAGCAGATTTTGATAAGATATCTTCACCGTACTCACCATAAATTTCTTCACAAGCCTGCGCAGCGTTCTTCCCATTATCGTAATAACATTGCAATTTTTCATTACTTTTCTCTATTTTCAACCGCAAACAGCTTTCGAACTACAGCACCAATTTCGATTTTTATAACCAAAGTAACGCTGGAAGTGTCATCTTTCCAACAAGTGTTTAGTGGTGTCACTGCGATCTGTGTTTCCTGATTTATTTGTAATTGACGTCATCTATCGGGAAAAAACGCCACGAACTTTTTTCCCAGACCTTACATTTGTGTACCTTTGGCGGCTCTGTGTGAGCATTATTTCTGACAAGTGGTAAACAAACAAAGTATACTCTCAGATTTCATCTAGAGGATAAATATTAAAGCAAAGTTGCATCAAAAGTTTAAGAATCGTTTCTATCCTTCTACCGCCTCCCATATAAAAGTATAACATCGACCAATTTCAATAAATCATCTACAATAATAACGAACGAATTGAAACCAATGAGCTTCAAAGTTTGTGCCAACACTTTTCAAAAGGAGCGAAAGGAAACTGTATCACAAACTTCTCTAATTCTTCTATCTCCTCGCCCATCATACAAATGTGTGGTATATACCGAATTTCATAGAATTTACTTCTTCCATGAAGCTAACATTCCACACAGAGAATTTCGAACGTAATTCAAGCAATCAATCAAACAATTATGTTCTCCACTTTTACCTCCACCCTTTCCCCTTTACTCCCATAGAAATCGAAACTTGAATAATAAACGAATGAGTTCCCGCCCGCCACTCCCCTATCTGCTTTAATCCTAACCTGCATATTGACTTCTCACGCATCCTCAGTACGTTTCAAAAATAATAAAGTTGTGCTCGATTTGATGGTAGATATTTTCTTTTAGGCTAAATGTGGCATCTAACAAACATTGAAACACTATATCAGGCCCAACCACATTACCCTCACCACTTCAAATTCGGGTAACAATAACGCACTTGAATGGATATCTTTTTGTAAATAATGAACGTCTTTTTCACTTGCCTGAACTTGCCAAAAACAGAAAATGGTTCAGAGAATAATATTAAGACCTTCATTAGATTGTGATTGAAATACAAACCTGCTTAAACATAGCACTTACTCTTTAATATACACATGTCACAAACCCATTAACAAAGCCTATGATTAATGAAACGATGTTTTAAAGTTTTATCATGCGAACTATTTTCCTTCCGTTTGATATTCCTGAAAAAAAAATACCTTCATGCCATGCCTTTGGTTAATTTAATCCTGCACCGGATTTTTCGACAGAAACAAAATGAAATAAAGTACAATGAAAAAAACGAAGAATGATTTGTACCTCTCAAATGACTTGAATAAATGGCTCGTGGAACTCATATCATGGTCATTGCAATAGAAAACAATTTTAATGAAACTTGTCACGGCACTTGCGACAGCAACACTCGACTATTATTCCATTCAGGACAAAAGTCGACAACACGCACTTTTCCAAAACTTCGCATTGTTAACTTGACAAATATATAAGAGCAACTTTTGTAATTTCAACTTGTCTTAGATGAATCATCCTCTAAAAGAATTCGTAATGAAATTTATATCAAACGGAGTATTTTGTATACGCAAGGAACACAATGCTGGATTCAAGCAACTTTTTTCTCGGCAGCATCTGGTATACATAGACCAGCCACTCAATCAAACGAAAAATTTCGCCAGCAGTACAGCTAGAGTATAGACTAGTGGGTAGCGTGTTGGTCTTGTAACGCGAAGGTCGTAAGTTCAAATCCCGGTCGGCGCAATATATAATTCTAGCACATTGCCTGCTTGGATATACCTTGGTCACCTCAATCTACAAAAAAGAAAAATTCGTAAAAAAAAAGTTGTGCGAAGGGCTAAGAACCCTTCCACGATAAGTAATGAAAAAATGTTAAGGAACCTGAATTTCAGGAGGCCAAGGTCCGATTTGGGCTGTAATGCCATTGTAGAAGAAGAAGACATTGATAGCTCGAGAGGATGACCGACACGGTTTTTTGGCGAAAAAGAATAGGAATGAGGTGAGAGCCACGTTCTAAAACTAAATGGCGAAATAGTGAACGTTTTTACCACACGTATTTTTTGACATCGATTCACAGCCTGAGTGATGAATTTGCGTGAACACTTTTATTTGTGCTCTCTCATTGATATGAGAGTTGCAGTCTATACCGAATTCCAAGTTTGACATTCCCACTAGTGGGGGTGAGACCTATCTAAATCTTTGTGAATCTCTGGGTGATGATGTCCAGTTGGTTAACGGAACTACACGCCGAGAGGAATAAGTTTCAAGAGTCTTGGCTTGCGACTTGGAAGTTACCTCCTGAACACATTGTGTTCTCCGTAGGGACCTCAGCCATGCTAGTGCCACTTTGCCCTTTTCGTGCCGCATCAGTTTCTCATTTACTTCTTTTACGTGGTTTTCTCCATATGATGTTCAGATCATACTGATTTTCATGATTCGCCTCTGATTTCGGTCACCTCAACTTACTGCTATACCTTCCCAGCTGCACTTGACCGCTGTATTTTACTCACCTTAGTATGCTTACTTTCTTTCGCTGCAAAACCGCAGCCTCACATACTTCCACTAATGTCGTATTCGATTTCACTGCCTTTGCCTCGCTACTCGCTCACTCATTTCTCTACTTTCTTCCACTCAATCGTGTATAATTAAGCAAAACCTTATATGTACAACTTATCTTCATTTCTTGGCTCAACCTTTCACTCATATTTTGCACATATTTTTTTTCACAGCCATTCAAACATTTTGCTCAGTGGTTTCTGCACATGTGTACATACTTTTTCCTTACAGGTCTTTCACATTTTCGGGCATATACCTAAGAGGCACTTACGGCTCGCGAAATACGTTCTAATATGAGGTGCCATTACAACGCATTCACCCACCAATAGCCTCGCCTTAGCACGCTCTCAAGCCCATACATCGTAATGTTCGCACATACTTCATACAGTTTGATGGAACGGATCTGTGACACCACCCCCGTAGTACAAGATAACGTCTGATGAGGCTCCGCAGGTTAAGGTGCTCACACGGTTGAAAAGTGGGAGCGTCACCACTAACTTCAGTTTAGCCCTTGCAAGCATAACACTCACGTCCGTGAGCTTGTCAAGCTCCAAAAGTGAACTACGAATTAGTAGCTACACCTTTGCGGGAGTCATCGATTGGCAAATGCTGTCGGGGGACTTACGTGGACACCTGCCGCGATAGCTTAATTCCATGGTTCTCTACGAACACGGATTGTTATTGTGACGACAATCATAAACGCCCTCTGAGGTTCGGGTCTACACAGGATTACAAGAGAATCGCGGAATGACACAAGAATCTCTCCCTGCCATATAGACATTAGCCAGAGATACCACGTGTACCATGAAGGTTGTATCGATTTCGTCTCAATGCCTTCGACGCTATTTCACCAGCTTGGTCATTACTTTCTTCGATGTACTATATTCTACGACTATCATCTTGCTAGCATCCGATTTATCTTCCTTCGGCTCGCATTTTATCATGTACAGCTGAGGAACTGTGTATCATATTTCGCTTACCTTAGTCGCTACTTTCTTCAGCATTAACTATCAACTACTGGGGGGAAGCAGTATATCGTTCACTTCAGACCACTACCTCTGATTTCGTTCTCCTCAGATGACTACTTTCGCATATGCATTTCACTATTATCGTCATCAGTCCAACTGTTTAGCGATTCACCAATTCATCACTTCAATAGTTTCGCCTCTACTTTGTGGATGTATATGCCTATAGTCCCATGAAACAAAGTATACCTATTTTTATGCCACCAATGCGACCTGATTTGGAGTCTTCGATATCTTCCCCTTAGTGGCGAATTTAAACCCCCAGTGGGGTCTTAGTGTGTTACCACCCAATTTGGCTTCCATCAAATCAATCAAATTCCTGTTAAGACACGCTATAGGGGCATAGGACAGAAACAACATTCAGTTGGATAACTTCCTTCCAAAGAGTGAGAGGAGTATATCGGTAGTTATTTCCGGGTCCGCTTTGAGGAGTTCGGTTAGTAGTCCGTCTATACCTGATACAATTGTTCCTGCGACACATCGACAACATTAATTGGGTTGCCGATCATCTAACAAATGATCAACAGATTTGTGTTGTTGGAGACTTTAATCTGGAGAATGTTCGTTGGACAAGATGTTATTTTATTGACTCCATGTTTTCTAATAATCTGCAACAATTGAATGATATTTTTAATAGTAATGGAAAAAATTTTGAACTTAATTTTTGCAAATAATGATTTTTCCTCCTTTAATATTATTGACGTTAATGAGGCTAGTGTTAATCTTTCAAGCAACTCGGTCAATCATAAAGCTATTGATTTTAAAATTAAGTTTTATAAATTTCGTAACGATCCTAACAATGATTTTGACAAATTCTACTGTTTCTCTAAAGCAGGTTATTTTGAGTTAAGTAGATACTTTAGCACAATTGATTGGGCACATTCTTTCAATAATTTAAATTTAAAAGCTATTAATGCTACTTTCACGTTGATACTTAATGAGGGTATCGATCGGTATGTTCCTAAAGTCAAGAAGAGTTCGACCAAGCTTCCCTGGAAAAACTCTTGCCTTTCTAGGTTGAAAAATGCAACAAATAAAGCACATAAACTGTTTATAACCACGAATAACATTGCGCATCATAATAAGTTTTTTCGTTTACGTAGGGAGTATGAGGTTCTGAATAAATTTTTATATCATAATTACTTAATGAATGTCGAATCAAAAATAAAATCAGATAGCAGATATTTTTGGCATTTTGTAAACTCGAAGCGTACACACAATGGTCTCCCATCTAGTATGGAGTACAAAGGTCAAACTTCAATGGATGCATCTTCGTCTTGTGAATTATTTGCAACTTTTTTTCAATCAGTTTATAATAACAACAACATATCTTTTAACCCAAATCGATATGCTAGCATTAGTCCTATTGCTGACATTGGCCTTATTGAAGTATCTGATGAAGATGTTTATGTCGCACCTTGTAACTTAAAAAGCAATACTTGTCCAGGCCCAGATAATATTCCAGCATCTCTATTGAAGCATTGCCGAGACTCTCTGCTATTTCCATTGAAAACTATTTTTAATCTCTCCTTGTTAAATGGTGAATTTCTAGACTATTGGAAAGATTCCTACATCACTGCTATTTTTAAATCAGGCCCTAGGCATTTAGTGGAAAATTATAGAGCTATCTCTAAACTATCCGCAATTCCTAAACTTCTTGAAAGTATTGTCAAAGACAAGCTATATTTCTTAGTTCGAGAACATATTTCAACCTGTCAACATGGTTTTGTTTCTGGGAGGTCGACTTTAACTAATCTTACTCTATTTAGTAATTTTTTTATAAATTCACTAGAAGCTGGGTTTCAAGTTGATGTCCTCTATACATATTTCGTTAAAGCATTTGATAGAGTGCACATCAACCTTCTTCTGTCTAAGTTATATGCTCTTGGCTTTCATTCCAAGATGCTTGATTGGCTTTCTTCGTACCTGTGCAATAGAACTCAACATGTCAAGATTGACTCCTTTATATCTCAAAGCATTTTTATCCATTCTGGAGTTCCTCAAGGGAGCCACCTGGGACCTATTCTGTTTATATTGTTCATAAATGATGTTTTCTCAATTTTTCAACATTCTTCTTGTTTGGGCTATGCGGATGATTTAAAGATTTACACAAGAGTGAGTAGTCTCCAAAACTGCCATAATTTTCAAGGAGAAATTGATGCATTTGTTGATTGGTGCAAATTCAATCTCTTAGAGCTAAGTCTTCCTAAATGTAAGATTATGTCTATTTATCGTTGGCGTTCACCAATATTGAATATCTATTATATGGATAATTCAGTTCTATCTCGTTCACGTGAGGTCGATGACCTAGGTGTATTGCTGGATCATAAACTAAGTTTCGTTTCGCATATTGACCGTAAGGTTGCACGAGCTAATTCTCGCTTGGGTTTTGTTAAGAGAAATTTAGTTGATTTTAGGATCCTTATACTTTGAAATCTCTATTCTGCTCTCTGGTAAGACCTCTTTTAGAATACTGTTCCGTTGTCTGGGATCCATCATTTGACATTCACAGTAGATGAATTGAGAGTGTTCAGAGAAGATTCACTCGTTTTGCTTTGAGGAGGTTGGACTGGGCAAATGATTTGCCTTGTTATGAAAACCATTGTAAGTTAATCGACTTACGTTTTCTTGATCTTAGAAGAAAACAACATTCGATAGTGTTTCTGCGATATATTCTTTGTAATAGAATTAGCTCTCCTGAGCTGCTTTTTAAAATATCCATTTATGTTCCTGAGAGACATTTACGAACTCGTGATTTTTTAAAACATCCTGCACATAAAACAGTTTATGGATCAAATGAACCCCTAACTCGTAGCATATCTAATTTTAATTCGGTTGCCAATGTTATCGATATTAGCTGTACGAGGGACTGCTTTAGAGAAATGGTATTAGAAGCTTTCAATCTTTAGCGATCTTATTGTTGATTTATGTTTTTATTATCCTTATGTTTAATTAGTTTTAAGTTTCGTTTTTAATTTTTAATTTTCTTCTTTTTAATATTATTTTCAAGTACCAATTGTCGTTACATTTGTTTAATTTATTCTCATTATTAATAAATATAATATATAATGTATACAAATTTATCATCAGGCCTGTAAGGACTCTGTTCGGTAGGCTAAATAAATAAATAAATATACCTGGGACTTTCCTTCCCGCCATTGACCGAATGGCGGAAACTATTTCTTCATTATCTGGGGGATCGTCCCTATTAGAGGATTGTTGCAGTTGGATGTTTGGTAGTTTTTCTGATTCTGGAATATCTTCCTATGACAAGATATCTAACATAAAATATCAGAGTAGTATTCCTTCCATCGCCGCAAATAGTGTTCACTCACCAGGTGGTTGGCTGTGAAATTCCTGTTCGTCAACTGTTTCATGATTTTAAATAATGAATCCCCCAAGGTAAGCCGCAGATTCTGCCCTATTAGTCAGATCTTCAATGGCCTTTCTCTTCTCACGTCTAATAGCCTTTTTAAGCTGTATACAACCATCATGGTAGTTCTATCTCAAAATTTACGGAGCTCAAATTTTGTGTTAAATATTTCGTTAGTAATTATAGTGAAATAAAAGGAAATGAAATTTATCTCTCCACCCATCATCTAACATATACACAATTCCATAATTCGACACAATTTTGCAACTTTGTTAATCAATCGAATTTCTGTTAAGACCTACTTGAGGAATATAATCCATAGCCTGTTGGCGATATTTCGCTCTGGTTTCTTCAAAGTGTGATTAATCCACTGCACTTCTGCCTCTGAATCTCAATGCCCTACTTTAGTTTGTCCAGTTATGCTCCAAGGTTCGTCATTCGAGAAGATTCCTAAAATGCTTCGGAGGAATTGGTTTACAAAAGTTTGCAATTTTTTGGTAAGTCGAACGGTCACTTTCCACGTAGTAATGCATATAACAACATGGATTTGATGCATTTGTCAAAAACTAGCAGCTTCGTGAGAAGGGAGATCTCTCTTAACCTCCAAAAAGGGGAAAAGATACCGAAGGCCTGACGAGCTTTGCAACTTTGTAATATGTCTATTTTATTGCAAAATTTCAAATCTAGTGTTTTGAAATTTAGAATATAATTCATTTTGAGTGACGTTATTTAATCTTAATAAAATATTTGAAATCCTCCTACTCCTTCCACCTTCTCCCATACAAACTGCACTATTTCACGAAATACAATGAACCAATTTGTTCATTATCTATTAAACTTTTCAAATTCAAATTTAATGCAAATCAGTCTGGCAGTAACCGTACTAAGATGTGAAAAAATAAGTGCTATACCGTCACTCCTTTAATCACCTCCCATAGAAAACGGCGCAATTGCATACCTTTAGATTGTTTCGATTTTCTTGAAAATGTTGACTTCAAAAATTTTTGGAAAGGTAGTTAACCTTTTCAAAAATTTTTGAAGTCCTCCCACCCTTTCTTCCACCTCAAACACAAAAGTCACAGTTTGGCGATATTCGTTAAAATAATGTATAAAACAATATTGCTCTAATTAGACGAAGAAAGTCGTTGATATGGCGGGAAAATCATCCCTTCCAAAGTCACTGAAACTTCAATTTCATCTATGATTGGGGTTTACCCTTAATCGTAGTTCTGTTATGTTTTTTTTCCTCGAAAAATCTGCATTTAAGATCAGATTGATTAGCCCAAGAATATTCAAGTTATTATTGTGCTCCAGACTGTAATTGGAATAACTTAAATTACTATATGCTATATACTCGTTTGATTGGTTGACATACTCGTGATATAAATTTGCATAAGCATAACATATACTGTACCTGATGTCTAGAATGTAATTTTGAAGTACCACATCGAATTAAATTAACAATTTCCCAAAACATGATTCCCATACCGAAGTTTACATTACATAATTAAATTTAAAATTATATGTGTACAGAAAATATTTATATTTGGCATTATCATACTTTTACCAACGAATCGGTTTTTTGAGAATTAAATTGAAATCGCAGAATGCATTTAAAAAAAAAATTGAAAATTTATGGAATATTTAACTTGAATTCATCGGAATCTTACTTCACCTTCCACATGAACAATTGAACAGAGCAGAGCTGTTTATTATCTATACAAAAGCACCGTCTGTTAATTAAATTATATCCTTTAATATTTTGAGTTGTTATTGTTACAGAAAACTTTTACGATCAACTTTTCCGCATAACAAATTCCCGTAACAATTTTAACTCCGAGTTTCCGTTGACAAAGTAGCCGCTCATCGCCATTTTGCAACAATTTCCTTCCTTTCGTCTGCCAGAGTTTGATAAATTATGCCATCAGGCCAGGAACTTTTCAACTTGTACCTATCGGATGCGATAAGTTTCAGATAAAATCGTAAGTAATCATTCCTTGAGATTTTTAGTTTGAGCGCGTGAATCCAAGACAATCCTATTCACTTTCTTTTGATTAGAGCCATTTGTGTGTTTTATGACTTTGACTTTTCCTTACAGACGAAATTGATTTCAGACTTCTGTAGCATTCAATGTTAAAATGAGAAAAAAGAAAAACGAATACAATTGATTTGTTGACTAAAATTTATTTTTACTTGTATTTTCTATAGAATTTTGGGAAAAATCTATATAAATATAATTGTAGTGTCTGTCTGTTATTTGTTTATAAATGGCTATAAATAAGTTTTTTGCTTTATTTTAGCAATAACTAAGCAGAATCAAACGTTTTTAAAAAATTTCTCTGTCTGTCTGTCTGTCTTTCCGGCTTTCACGCAAAAACGGCTGCACCGATTGCAATGAAACTTTCACAGATTATTAGGTCTGCCTCGGGGAGTAATCTGCTTTAGGTTTTATTTTTCTCCCCTCACGCCTTCTACCCCCTCCCATACAAAGTGAATTATTTTCAAAAACTTATAATAATCAAATTTTCATGGAAACTATGAAAGCTATTAATTTGAAATTTAAAATATATTATTTCTATTATAAATGCAATCTTCAACTATATAAATAGTTTGGATCCCCCCCCCCCTCCTTCCACCACCTCCCATACAAACTAAACTTTTTCATAAAAAACTATACTCCAATTTTCTCAGTACGTTTGACTTTGATCGAGCTAAGATTTTGTATTAAATCCTTAATTAGCATTGTTATTAATGTCAGGAAAAAACTAACCAATTAGGTTTACTCCTTCTACCTGCTCCCATACAATCTGACACAAATCCACGACTTTGCGAAAATTCGATTTTCTTGAAAAGTGTGAATGTTACTGTTCTGAAATATAAAATATATCAATTCAATGATAATTGTAGTTGCTTCTCAAAAAATTACTAAAAACCCTCCAATCCTTGCACCACCTCCTATACAAACTGCACTTTTTCATGACATATTCTAAACCAATTTTCTCAGTACGTATAGCTTTGATCGAGCTAAAATTTTGTACTAAATCTTAAATTAGCATAATAATTACGGATAAAAGCCTTAGAATACTGCGTAAAAAACGCAACAAGGACTACAGAAAATGGACAAAATCTAAATCAGTTGGTGACCATACTAGATTTCTGCATCTGCGCGAGCAATTTGAAATTAGTGAAGCGGAAGCCATTGTACTTTATGACCGTAAAATAGTAAATAGTTTGATTGATCGTCCTAAAATGTTTTGGCAACACATTAACGACAAACGCGGTACAAGTGGCTATCCGGCTTCTATGAATCTCGGTGATCGCTCATCTTCCGATCCTAAAATAATTGCAGGTTTGTTCGCCAATCACTTTAAATCCAAACTAGCTAAGCCATTTAAGTTTGATCCTAGCAGGTTTTCTCATATTCCTGTTCATGATCAGAAGCTTACTGATGTGGTCCTAACTATTGATCAAATAACTTCAGCGTTGGTTGACCTAAATACTAATAAAAGTGCTGGCCCAGATCTCATTCCCCCAATTTTTAAAAAAAAAACTGCCCATACTGTATCTCGACTATTGTCACCCTTATTCAATGCTTCCCTTCAGCAATCAATATTTCCTTTATGTTTTAAATTAGCGCATATAATACCTATTTTTAAGTCTGGGGATAGATCAGACATTCGAAATTACAGAGGAATAAGCATTTTATCCTCTATTGGTAAAATTTTCGAAAAATTGGTTGCGGAAATATTAGTGGATATCGTTAGTCCAATAATCCATCCGTGTCAACATGGTTTCTTAAAGGGTAAGTCAACTGTCTCTAACCTGTTGGAATATTCTACCTTCATTAGGCAAAAATTGTGTAACAGAACTCAAGTAGATTCTATCTACACTGATTTTTCTAGCGCTTTTGATGTTGTAGACCACGGTCTGCTACTTTTCAAGTTGGAGCGTTATGGTATAAGAGGTGTTTTTTTGAAGTGGTTGAGGTCTTACTTGATGGATCGTACACAACAAGTTAAATTCTCATCACATCTTTCTAAAACGACAGTAGTAGGGATATACCGATTCTGGACCAGGAAGTGAAATCAATACTTATCGATTATCGATTATCTATCGATATTGGTTTTTTTTTTACCTGTCGATATTGGTTTTTTACCTGCCGATATTGGGTTTTTTTTTTTTACCTATTGATATTGGTTTTTTACCTCTTTACCTGCCGATATTGGTTTTCCCCTTACCTATCGATATTGGTTATTGGTTATAGGTGAGTATAGGTATTGGTTATAGGTGAGTATAGATAAGAGATTATTGGTTGTAGGTTAGTATAGATAAGAGATTATTGGTTGTAGGTTAGTATAGATAAGAGATTATTGGTATTAATCCAGATGGGTTATAGATTGGGGTTTATATATTGGATATAGATTGGGGTTTATGTATCGGATATAGATTATGTGTATAGAGATTGTTATTGTTACTAATAAAGTGGTATTATTTCATGACGTCATCATCGATCAAAATAAGAATAATTGTTTACAGATAAGAGTTTGTTATGGTTAGGTTTTTTTTTATATTAGAGATAAGAGATGTACGTTATGTTTCATATAATATGAATTATGATTCTAATAGAAATTAACATGAGCATGTGTTATCAATTATGTTGAGTATTGTGGGTGGTTTTTATTTGAATTAAAATAATTTTTGGTTTAGAGTATTATGTAGATAAGAGAATGTTTACGAATTAGATAATTAGGTTTTATATATGCTAAAATTGGTAATTGAATTCTGTGTGAGTAAAAGAAAATGCCAAGATTGATAAGAGTTGTACGAATTATGATTCATATATGGTGTTGTGTGTGTGTGTGTGTGTGTGTGTGTGTGTGTGTGTGTGTGTGTGTGTGTGTAGAGATTGTTATTGTTACTAATAAAGTGGTATTATTTCATGACGTCATCATCAATCAAATTATATGTGTTTTAGGAATAATTGCTTTGTCAAACTGTTGTTGCTAATAGTGTTCTTTGTAGATAAGAGGTTTGCTATGGATAAGTTTTTTTGTTTTCATTTCTTTATAGATAAGAGATTTACGAATTATGATTCATATATGGTGAAATTGATATTAACAGGAATAAACACGGATTTTAGTGTGAAATAATTGTTTGAAGTTTTTTGTAAGATAATTAGGTTTCATATGTGCTAAAAATAGAATAATTAGTATTTGAATTCTTTGTGGTTAAAAATGTATTTCTCACGATGTATTATAGATAAAAGAGTATTTATAATAATAGAAATTGACGGTGATGTAAATATTTCAGATGAAATGGTCGTTTATATGAAAAAAAAAATCTATTTTGTATGGAAATCAGTTCTGTTTGATAATTGAATGTGGCTTATACCGAAAAGGATTATAAACACTTATATGACACAATGTGATGAAATGCTGGTTCTAGGTCTATGTAGAAAACGAAATAGGAACAACAGGTTTTATTAAAAAATTATAAAGCAGATAGACATAATCATCAATCCAAATACAAAAACTCTTCAAAAACATAATAAAATCAACAAATAATATCAGAAAAAAAAATCCTAGATTTACAGATTCGCATGACAATGTTCCTATGTCTAATACTGATAATCCCGATTAATGAACTATTTAACGTACACGAACTGACAGAATTTACAGAAATACAACTTACCAAAGTAGAAATAGTGACCAAAGCAAATATTATCATACACATAATTGACATAAAAGAAATTTTAGACTTAATAAACGAATTTTCAACCAATACATACAGCTAATTTAAACGGAGAACAGAAGAATTTACTTATAGCAGAACTAAATCAATTGACAAACAAAATTAAAAATATAATTCCTAAAGAAAATAGAAAGAAAAGTGCTTTATTGAATATAGTCGGATGTACAGCAAAATGGTTATTTGGAACGATGGACGAACAAAACAGACTAGACATATAAAATCATATGAAGACGACAGACGAAAATAATCATAATCTCATTACCGTAATAATCCAAAAAAATAATTATAAACAACAATTTAATGAATCTTTCAGACAGCTTAAAAATTGAAAATAAATATATAAGACCATATCAACTACAACAACAACAACAACTACAACACTAGAAAATACAACCAAACAACCATACAAACACCTGCTACCAACTTACCTTATTAAATTTTACTTTAAGTTAAGAAATAAAAAAGAGTCTTGTGTGTTGTTATACTTGTATACCAAATTCTGATTAATATGCATATTTCAAGAAAAAAACAAACTGAATGATGGTTTTAAGCATATTTATTATCAAGATATTTTTTTAAAATAAATAAACATAAGAAAATTACGATATGTGTCGGCTATATTACATAGAATAGCTATTTCTTTAACAATGAAACAGTTTTCAGATCCTCTAAATTTAATGTTTATATTATTACTTCAGCTTTTCTCAATGCTTCAATGATGGTAACAATCTCGTTGTTATGACTACTATCTCCCGCCTGTAGCGCTGATACAAGTAATCGTAATCGGTCCACCAATTCATTGGGGTCATCCCAATAAATATACTGTTTTGGTTCGATTGATGTTTGTGTTAAATCTCCACCTCTATGAGTTAAAAGTTTGTTAATAATTTTTGTATATTTACAGCTTCGGTATCCATTTATTTGTCCGTTGCTGGGTTCGATTAATGTTTGTATTAAATCTCCTCCTCTATGAGTTAAAAGTTTGTTAATAATTTTTGTATATTTATAGCTACGGTTTCCATTTATTTGTCCTTTGCTGGTATAGTGACGTCTATAAGCATTAGTATCAAGCAAAATATTTCTATAATTCTGTAAATCATCTTCATTGTACAGAGTCTTATCTGGAACTTTCATAAATAGTAGCTCATATATGCCCGGAGTACCATCATAGGTTTTATCTTTTATTAATATTTGACTACCATCGATTGTAAAAATCGAGTTTCCAATTTTCCATTGTTCATTTTCATGATAAACACCATAAGTACTATCGATGAAATCCGGATTATTTGCAAATATATTTAAATATTTTGTAGGTATTTCATCAAATTCTCGCTCGTTCATATATTCAATGAGTTCTTGCCGACCTGAAGGAGTTGTCACATATTTACGTATGCTTCTTACATCCGGAGACTTTAATGGTGTTTCAAAAGTATCAGTTAGATCAAGCTTTCGTCTGAATTTGGGTGTTGGAGTTTCAAAGTCAACGTCACTTTCAATATCATCTGTAGATTGAGTTTCCATGTTTTCTTCTTTTTCAGGTTCATATTTACTGTGATCATGAGTTTCTACATCTTTTTCTCTTTTAGGTTCGTATTTACTGTGGTCATACAGTTTAACTAATTCTTTAAGAGGTCTTGTGATTGGTTTAAAAGTTTGTTCTTGTCGAGTCTCAGCATTAACTCTACCGATTTTTAATTGTTTATATTTTTTACGTATCGAGTTAGTAGACTTTATAACTTGTCTAAGAATATCTTTATCGGTCGACTTCTGCATTTTTCCTTCTTACACAACAACAACAGATTAACAGATATCGTACTGCTTTAATACTGCTTCTGTACTGAGGTGTACTGCTTTAATACTGCTTCTGTACTAAGGTGTACTGCTTTAATACTGCTTCTGTACTGCTTTGTACAGCTTTAATACTGCTTTGTACTGCTTTAATACTGCTTCTGTACTGAGGTGTACTGCTTTGTACAGCTTTAATACTGCTTTGTACTGCTTTAATACTGCTTCTGTACTGAGGTGTACTGCTTTGTACAGCTTTGATACTGCTTTGTACAGCTTTAATACTGCTTTAATACTGCTTCTGTACTGCTTTGTACAGCTTTACTACTGCTTTGTACAGCTTTAATACTGCTTTGTACAGCTTTAATACTGCTTCTGTACTGCTTTGTACAGCCTTAATACTGCTTTGTACAGCTTTAATACTGCTTCTGTACTGAGGTATACTGCTTTATACAGCTTTATTACTGCTTTCAGTTTTTAAATAGAGTTTTTCAAACTTTTTTTCTCATATTACTGAATCAAAGTCTTCATATTGTTTATATATATATATATAGTTGTATTTATTTGATATTGGAATCAAGATAGGAAATAACTTCTCTTGGCTGCTGAAAGTGATCAGAATTCAAAGCATATATACAGTATTCATATAAATTTAGAAACATGACTGCTGAGGGAAAAGTTAGATTTTTAAATATTCGAGACTCAATGTGATTACAAGGTGGTACAAGTTGGTTGCTAGGTGGTAGCAGTTGGATACAAGGTGATATTAGTTGATAGCAGGTTGGTTGCAGGTGGTTGCAAGATGGTTTCAAGGTGGTTGTATAGCTGTATAGTTGGTTGTATAGCTGTATAGTTGGTTGTATAGTTGTATAGGTGGTTGTATAGTTGTATAGATGGTTGTATAGGTGGTATTAGTTGGTTGTACAGTTGTGTAGTTGGTTGTATAGTTGGTTGTATAGTTGGTGGTATAGATGGTTGTATAGGTGGTTGTATAGTTGTATAGTTGGTTGTATAGTTGGTTGGTTGTATGGTTGGTTGATTGTATGGTTGGTTGATTGTAATCACATTGAGTCTCGAATATTTAAAAATCTAACTTTTCCCTCAGCAGTCATGTTTCTAAATTTATATGAATACTGTATATATGCTTTGAATTCTGATCACTTTCAGCAGCCAAGAGAAGTTATTTCCTATCTTGATTCCAATATCAAATAAATACAACTATATATATATATATAAACAATATGAAGACTTTGATTCAGTAATATGAGAAAAAAAGTTTGAAAAACTCTATTTAAAAACTGAAAGCAGTAATAAAGCTGTATAAAGCAGTATACCTCAGTACAGAAGCAGTATTAAAGCTGTACAAAGCAGTATTAAGGCTGTACAAAGCAGTACAGAAGCAGTATTAAAGCTGTACAAAGCAGTATTAAAGCTGTACAAAGCAGTAGTAAAGCTGTACAAAGCAGTACAGAAGCAGTATTAAAGCAGTATTAAAGCTGTACAAAGCAGTATCAAAGCTGTACAAAGCAGTACACCTCAGTACAGAAGCAGTATTAAAGCAGTACAAAGCAGTATTAAAGCTGTACAAAGCAGTACACCTCAGTACAGAAGCAGTATTAAAGCAGTACAAAGCAGTATTAAAGCTGTACAAAGCAGTACAGAAGCAGTATTAAAGCAGTACACCTTAGTACAGAAGCAGTATTAAAGCAGTACACCTCAGTACAGAAGCAGTATTAAAGCAGTACGATATCTGTTAATCTGTTGTTGTTGTGTAAGAAGGAAAAATGCAGAAGTCGACCGATAAAGATATTCTTAGACAAGTTATAAAGTCTACTAACTCGATACGTAAAAAATATAAACAATTAAAAATCGGTAGAGTTAATGCTGAGACTCGACAAGAACAAACTTTTAAACCAATCACAAGACCTCTTAAAGAATTAGTTAAACTGTATGACCACAGTAAATACGAACCTAAAAGAGAAAAAGATGTAGAAACTCATGATCACAGTAAATATGAACCTGAAAAAGAAGAAAACATGGAAACTCAATCTACAGATGATATTGAAAGTGACGTTGACTTTGAAACTCCAACACCCAAATTCAGACGAAAGCTTGATCTAACTGATACTTTTGAAACACCATTAAAGTCTCCGGATGTAAGAAGCATACGTAAATATGTGACAACTCCTTCAGGTCGGCAAGAACTCATTGAATATATGAACGAGCGAGAATTTGATGAAATACCTACAAAATATTTAAATATATTTGCAAATAATCCGGATTTCATCGATAGTACTTATGGTGTTTATCATGAAAATGAACAATGGAAAATTGGAAACTCGATTTTTACAATCGATGGTAGTCAAATATTAATAAAAGATAAAACCTATGATGGTACTCCGGGCATATATGAGCTACTATTTATGAAAGTTCCAGATAAGACTCTGTACAATGAAGATGATTTACAGAATTATAGAAATATTTTGCTTGATACTAATGCTTATAGACGTCACTATACCAGCAAAGGACAAATAAATGGAAACCGTAGCTATAAATATACAAAAATTATTAACAAACTTTTAACTCATAGAGGAGGAGATTTAATACAAACATTAATCGAACCCAGCAACGGACAAATAAATGGATACCGAAGCTGTAAATATACAAAAATTATTAACAAACTTTTAACTCATAGAGGTGGAGATTTAACACAAACATCAATCGAACCAAAACAGTATATTTATTGGGATGACCCCAATGAATTGGTGGACCGATTACGATTACTTGTATCAGCGCTACAGGCGGGAGATAGTAGTCATAACAACGAGATTGTTACCATCATTGAAGCATTGAGAAAAGCTGAAGTAATAATATAAACATTAAATTTAGAGGATCTGAAAACTGTTTCATTGTTAAAGAAATAGCTATTCTATGTAATATAGCCGACACATATCGTAATTTTCTTATGTTTATTTATTTTAAAAAAATATCTTGATAATAAATATGCTTAAAACCATCATTCAGTTTGTTTTTTTCTTGAAATATGCATATTAATCAGAATTTGGTATACAAGTATAACAACACACAAGACTCTTTTTTATTTCTTAACTTAAAGTAAAATTTAATAAGGTAAGTTGGTAGCAGGTGTTTGTATGGTTGTTTGGTTGTATTTTCTAGTGTTGTAGTTGTTGTTGTTGTTGTAGTTGATATGGTCTTATATATTTATTTTCAATTTTTAAGCTGTCTGAAAGATTCATTAAATTGTTGTTTATAATTATTTTTTTGGATTATTACGGTAATGAGATTATGATTATTTTCGTCTGTCGTCTTCATATGATTTTACATGTCTAGTCTGTTTTGTTCGTCCATCGTTCCAAATAACCATTTTGCTGTACATCCGACTATATTCAATAAAGCACTTTTCTTTCTATTTTCTTTAGGAATTATATTTTTAATTTTGTTTGTCAATTGATTTAGTTCTGCTATAAGTAAATTCTTCTGTTCTCCGTTTAAATTAGCTGTATGTATTGGTTGAAAATTCGTTTATTAAGTCTAAAATTTCTTTTATGTCAATTATGTGTATGATAATATTTGCTTTGGTCACTATTTCTACTTTGGTAAGTTGTATTTCTGTAAATTCTGTCAGTTCGTGTACGTTAAATAGTTCATTAATCGGGATTATCAGTATTAGACATAGGAACATTGTCATGCGAATCTGTAAATCTAGGATTTTTTTTTCTGATATTATTTGTTGATTTTATTATGTTTTTGAAGAGTTTTTGTATTTGGATTGATGATTATGTCTATCTGCTTTATAATTTTTTAATAAAACCTGTTGTTCCTATTTCGTTTTCTACATAGACCTAGAACCAGCATTTCATCACATTGTGTCATATAAGTGTTTATAATCCTTTTCGGTATAAGCCACATTCAATTATCAAACAGAACTGATTTCCATACAAAATAGATTTTTTTTTTCATATAAACGACCATTTCATCTGAAATATTTACATCACCGTCAATTTCTATTATTATAAATACTCTTTTATCTATAATACATCGTGAGAAATACATTTTTAACCACAAAGAATTCAAATACTAATTATTCTATTTTTAGCACATATGAAACCTAATTATCTTACAAAAAACTTCAAACAATTATTTCACACTAAAATCCGTGTTTATTCCTGTTAATATCAATTTCACCATATATGAATCATAATTCGTAAATCTCTTATCTATAAAGAAATGAAAACAAAAAAACTTATCCATAGCAAACCTCTTATCTACAAAGAACACTATTAGCAACAACAGTTTGACAAAGCAATTATTCCTAAAACACATATAATTTGATTGATGATGACGTCATGAAATAATACCACTTTATTAGTAACAATAACAATCTCTACACACACACACACACACACACACACACACACACACACACACACACACACAACACCATATATGAATCATAATTCGTACAACTCTTATCAATCTTGGCATTTTCTTTTACTCACACAGAATTCAATTACCAATTTTAGCATATATAAAACCTAATTATCTAATTCGTAAACATTCTCTTATCTACATAATACTCTAAACCAAAAATTATTTTAATTCAAATAAAAACCACCCACAATACTCAACATAATTGATAACACATGCTCATGTTAATTTCTATTAGAATCATAATTCATATTATATGAAACATAACGTACATCTCTTATCTCTAATATAAAAAAAAACCTAACCATAACAAACTCTTATCTGTAAACAATTATTCTTATTTTGATCGATGATGACGTCATGAAATAATACCACTTTATTAGTAACAATAACAATCTCTATACACATAATCTATATCCGATACATAAACCCCAATCTATATCCAATATATAAACCCCAATCTATAACCCATCTGGATTAATACCAATAATCTCTTATCTATACTAACCTACAACCAATAATCTCTTATCTATACTAACCTACAACCAATAATCTCTTATCTATACTCACCTATAACCAATACCTATACTCACCTATAACCAATAACCAATATCGATAGGTAAGGGGAAAACCAATATCGGCAGGTAAAGAGGTAAAAAACCAATATCAATAGGTAAAAAAAAAAAACCCAATATCGGCAGGTAAAAAACCAATATCGACAGGTAAAAAAAAACCAATATCGATAGATAATCGATAATCGATAAGTATTGATTTCACTTCCTGGTCCAGAATCGGTATATCCCTACTACTAACGACTACAGTCTCCTCTGGCGTTCGTCAAGGTAGTATATTAGGGCCCCTTTTATTTATAATTTTCATTAATGACGTGCCATTACTCTTGAACGATTGCAAAATATCCTTTTACGCTGATGACTGAAAAATCTTCAGAGCTATTGACTCAAATCATGTATTGCAAAACAATATTGACATTTTATCTGATTGGTGTTTGAACAACGCTATGCAATTAAACGTAAAAAATGTGCAGTAATAACATTTGCTAGAAAATTAGCTGGTTCTTTGCAGTATGACTACAATATTAGCAAGGAAAAGTTAAAACGTGTCTCTTAAATTAAAGATTTTGAGGTAATATTTGACACAAAGTTGACTTCAAGTCCCACATAGATAAAATTTCGAACAGGCTATGTTGGGTTTCTTAAAAAGGAGAGTCAAGGAATTCAATAACCCACATTTGTGTAAAACTCTTTTCTGTACGTTGTTGTTGCCTCTGCTTGAATATGCAAGTGTTGTCTCGTCACCTTCCACTCAGGTCGACTCATAGAGGGTTGAAAGAGTACAAGTGCAATTCCTACTGTTTGCTTTACGAAGTCTTCAGTTTAGTAGCTACCGTTTGCCTTCTTACAAATGTAGACTACTTTTGCTTGATATGACCACGCTTGAGAGAAGAAGAGAGCTTGCTTCGGCTTGCTTCGGATTTAATTAATTATAATTTAATTTCGAACGAGCTCCTTTCCCGCTTTATATTTGTTGATCACAGGTTTAGTCTTCGAAACAATAGAATTCTGAAAATGGAGAATCATTCTTCTAATTTCATGTTGAATGATCCTCTTGCTTGTGCCATAAAAAAATTAAATTTGCATTCAGATTGCTTCAACAGTTCTGTAAGTAGAAATACTTACAAAAACAAAATAATGACTAAATTTAAGACTTTATTTGTAAGATAATATGTAAGATATTATTCAAATTCTTAGGTCTAATACAATCATATTTTGTTTGCTGTTTAGATTATTGCAGTTGTTGTAATGGTTATTTAGTTTTTACACTCTAGATGGAATCTGAGAGTATTATAAGTTTGCTCTAAAGTTTGTAACGCCAAGAAATAAGGCTCGGAGAAAAAAATGAATGATACAGAAGATAATATTACCACTCAAAAATCTCAAAACCGGATGTCCGTCCGTCCGTCCGTCCGTTCGCTCTCTAGCTTGAGAACACGTTGAGCTAGAGAGTTCAAATTTTGTACACGTCGTTTTTAACAAAAAAGTAAGGTCAAGTTCGTGAACGGGCCAAATCGCTAGACCCCTTCTACCCCCTCCCATACAAAATGACGCAATTGCGCAATTTGACAATAAACGGATCTGCGCAAAATGTGTAAAAGCTATTGGCCTGAAATTTAAAATATATTACTTTTATGATAATATCAATCTACCGTATGAAAATCATGCGTGTCCTCCTTCTCCTTCTACCACCTCCCATACAAACTGTACTTGTCATGAATTACTCTAAGCCAATTTACTCAGTGCGTATAAAATTTAGCGGACTGAAATTGTGCACCAAATATTAATTTAAAATTGTTAGTAAGGCCAAAAAAAATTAGACGATTAGCTTTACCCCTTCTATCCCCTCCCATACAAAATGACACAATTTCGCAATTTGATATTAAATGGATTTACTAGAAAAGTATAAAAGCTATTAATCTGAATTTTGGGATATATCACTTTTATAATAATTTAAATCTATAGTTGAAAAATTATTTGCGTCGTCCCTCTCCTTCCACCCCCACCCATACAAACTACACTTTTTCACGAAATGCTCTAAGATGATTTTCTCAGAACATATAACATTTATTGAGCTCATATTTTGTAATAAATACTTAATTAGTATTATCACTAAGATCAGAAAAAAATATTTGATTAGCTTCACTGCTTCTACCCCCTCCCATACAATATGACACAGTTTCACTAATTTACAAAATATCGATTTTCCTGGAAAGTAGGAATGGCACTAGTGTGAATTTTAATGGATGTCAATTTTATAATATTCCTAGTTATTTCTGAAAAAATCACTAGAATCACCCCACTCTTTCTACCACCTCCCATACAAACTGCACATTTTCACTCAATCTAACTCACAAATTTTCTCAGTTCCCTTTAAATTTTTGGAGTAAGCATTTTGTCTAAAACATTTTTGTAGCTACTTTAGCATGATGGGGACCAAATTAGTTCAAGGCTATCATCCCTTCTAACACTTCCCATACAAAATTTCTTGGGATCACAAAAAATTCTATTTCATCTAGAGTATCGTAAGATTACGCTTAATGCGTAATCGTAGCCCTGTTATGTTTATACTCTAGATGAAATCTGAGAGTATTATAAGTTTGCTCTAAAGTTTGTAACGCCAAGAAATAAGGCTCGGAGAAAAAAATGATGAATACAGAAGTTAATATTATCACTCAAAAATCTCAAAACCGGATGTCCGTCCGTCCGTCCGTCCGTCCGTCCGTCCGTTCGCTCTCTAGCTTGAGAACGCGTTGAGCTAGAAAGCTCAAATTTCGTACACGTCGTTTTTGACAAAAAAGTAAGGTCAAGTTCGGTAACGGGCCAAATCGCTCCACCCCTTCTACCCCCTCCCATACAAAATGACACAATTTCCCAATTCGGCTATAAATGGATTTGCTCGAAAAGTATGAAAGCTATTAGTCTGAATTTCGGGATATATTACTTTCATAATGATTTCAATATACAATATAGAAATTATTTGCGTCCTCCCTCTCCTTCCAACCCCTCCCATACAAACTACACTTTTTGATGAAATGCTCTAATCCGATTTTCTCAGAACATATAACATTTATCGAGCTCACATTTTGTATTAAATACTTATTTAGCAGTATCACTAAGATCAGAGAAAATTATTTGATTAGCTTTACTGCTTCTACCCCCTCCCATACAATATGACACAGTTTCACAACTTCACAAAAAATCTATTTTCTTCAAAAGTATGAATTTTACTAGTCTTAAATTTAAGAGATGTCAATTTTATAATATTCTTAGTTATTTCTGAAAAAATCAATAAAATCCCCCCACTCTTTCTACCACCTCCCATACAAACTGCACATTTCAACTAAATCTAACACACTAATTTTCTCAGCTCCCATTCAATTTTTGGAGTAAGCATTTTGTATAAAACATTTTTTATAGCTACTTTAGCATGATGGGGAAAAAATTAGTTCAATGCTATCACCCCTTCTAACACTCCCCATACAAAATTTCTTGGGATCAGAAAAAAATCTGTTTCATCTAGAGTAACGTAAGATTGCGCTTTACGCGCAATCGTAGTCCTATTATGTTTTTTATGTATTTCTTATTTAGAATTAAGAATAATTGCTATTTATTTTATTATTATTTTTCTTTGTAAAATAGACTTTAGTTGTCTACATATATAAAAATAAAAAAAATAAAAAATTATTATCGGGAAAAAATTAACCGATTGGTTTTACTCCTTCTACCCCCTCCCATACAATGTGGCACAATTCCACGACTTTGCAAAAACTCGATTTTCTTGAAAAGTGTGAATCTAACTGATTTAAAATTTAAAACACATCAATTGCATGGTGATTATAGTTGTTTCTAGAAAAATTACAAAAAACCCTCCACTCCTTCTACCACCTCCCATACAAACTGCACTTTTTTATGAAATACTCTAAACCAATTTTCTCAGTACGTATAACTTTGATCGAGCTAAAGTTTTCTGGTGAATCCCTAATTAGTATTATTATTATTATCGGGAAAAATTAACCGATTTTCTCCACTCCTTCTACCCCCTCCCTTACAATATGACACAATTTCACGACTTTGCAAAAACTCGATTTTCTTGAAAAGTGTGAATCTAACTGATTTCAAATTTAAAAGATATCAATTGCATGGTGATGATAGTTGTATCTAGAAAAATTACCAAAAACTCCCACTCCTTCTACCACCTCCCATACAAATTGCACAATTTCACTAAATCCAATGCACTAAGTTCCTCACGTTACCTATTCAGTTTTTCTAGCTCAAATTTGGCGCAAAATATTTTTATAGCTACTCTAGCATGGTGTGAAAAAAATTAATTTAGTACTGTCATCCCTTCTATCACTCCCCACACAAAAATTCTTAAGATTACAAAAATTTCGATTTCATCGGTAGTATCATATAATGGGGCTTTACGCACAATCGAAGTCCTGTTATGTTTTTAAGCTTAATGTCATTTGTCTTGGGCTTTTTTCAATTAACACAAGCTACAACTATTCACATGTCCTTAACACGTATACATATGATCTCGAATCACGGGTTTGATCACGAGCCTGTCCCATACAAATGCGAGTATCATGGTTTCATTCTTAGTAATTTATGGTTCTGATTCCAACAAAATACAAAGCATTGTTTTCAAAGAACCATCAAATTAAGCAGATTATTTATCCGACATAATGTACTTCTAACTTCATAAACATTCTCAAAAAATGTTATTATTGCGATTCCTAAGCGGACAAAGTCGCGGGCGATCGCTAGTGTTTTATAAAATTCGTCAAAGCAAGGAAAATCCAAGAGCATAGCAGCACAAAAATTACTGGAAAGATTGTGAAATCACTTATAAAATTATTCCATTTACTTTTTTTTTTCTAATTTCGAAATTTCATAAAATTCGTATGAGTTGTGGTTGAAGGAATGTAGTACGCTTATGAATTAATGGTTACTTTTTTCACTGAAAACTGCATGGCGAAATAGATAGTTAGTTTTAAACTGTCGAGTTTTTGCAAGTTGTGAGGTTTTAAAGCGACAACCAACATTTCTATGCCTTTGCTAATTTTGGATGAGTCGTGTTTTTAGCGTTAAAAACGTTCGATTAAACGTTATATTCACATCGAAAAAGTATTCGACGTTTTAAAAATACACTTAAAGTTTTCCAACTCTCACTGCCATAGTAATGAATAAAAATTCTATATTATAAAAAATTACAATTCAGATTAATTTTAACTGATGGTTTTAGCTTTACTAGGAACTAAAAGCAACAATGATGGCATACATTTTTTGAAAAATTTTGTGGTGAAGTTGAAAAAAAAAAATGAGAATAAATGAAAATTTCAAACTTTTATTAGTAAAGTGAAGTATAAAAACAGCAATATATCTATAGAAATTTTCTATTTTCAAGCCTTAAGTGCTATTACCCTTCCTACATAATTTAAAATCCTTAGTTCATATTTTTTACAGCGTGTAACCCAAATTGAAATTCCAAGAATCAGAAAAAAGCTGAGACCCAAAATTTCAATGTATGAAATGCCACTTAAATAAATCAAATTGTGAATACGGCGTAAAGCCGATACTCTAGATGAAAGAGAAATATTTTATTTTAAGAAATTTGTAGGGGCTGACGACTTTGAACTTTTTTTTACATCACGCTAAGGTTGCTATCATAATGTTTTATACAAAATTTAGGTTTCAAAAATTTAATAGGTACTGAGAAAATTAGTTTATTGGATTTAGTGAAGCTTTGCAGTTTGTATGGGAGGTGGTAGAAGGAGTGTGAAGTTATTCATTACTTTCTTAGAAATAACTGTGAACATCATTTAATTCACATATTTTAAATTGCAGATCAGTAGCATTCATACTTTTCAGGAAAATCGACATTTTGTAAAGTTGTTGAATTGTGTTAAATTGTATGGGAGGGATAGAAGGAGTGAAGCTTTTCGCCCAATTTTTATTTGGTCGTACTAATAACTCTAAATAAATGTTTAGTGCATAATTTCAGCTTGATAAATTTCATACGTATTGAGTAAATTTCATAATTTCATGAAAAAATGCAGTTTGTATGGGAGGTGGAGGAAGGAAGGGGAGAACTCGACTAATTTTTATACAGCAGATTGAAATTATTGTAAAAGTAATATACTCCAAATTTCAGATCAATAGCTTTTATGCTTTTTGAAAAAAATCGTTTATTGTCGAATTGCGAAATTGTGTCATTTTGTATGGGAGGGGATAGAAGGAGTACAGCGAATCGTCTAATTTTTTTGGTCTTACTAATAATTTTAAATAAATGCTTCGCGCAATTTCAAATCGATATAATATATGGGCACTGAGTAAATTGATTTAGAGCATTTCATGAAAAAGTGCAGTTTGGATGGGAGCTGGTGGAAGGAGGAGGAGGAGGACACAAATAATTCTATTATAGAAGAATGGAATCACCATAAAAGTATTATATTCCAAATCAAAGATCAATATCATTTATACTTTTCGAGAAAAGCCGTTTATTGACAAATTGCGTAATTGTGTCATTTTTTATGGGAGGGAGTAGAAGGGGTGGAGGAATTTGGCCCGTTCACGAACTTGACCTTACTTTTTTTGTCAAAAATCACGTGCACAAAACTTGAACTTTCTAGTCCGAACATACAATCAGAGAACGTACGGCCCTGTTGGTAATCCGCCGATATTTCGGTCAAACATCCGGAGCGAAGTCGTTTTGGTGTCTTTATTTCTTGCAGTGAGCTAGACGCTTGGAGTTTTTTAAGTAGGTTGCGCTTACTTGTCCCAGAAGGCACATGAATACGAACAAAATTTGCTCAAATTATGTGCACCGTAGCTGTGATTGAACGCGAATTTCCGTAATAAAATTCAACGTGTGTGCAGCGTTCCATGGATTATAGGTAATAAATCTAAACATTTGACAACTGACAAGCAAACAGCTGTCAAATAATAGGACTTTCCAAACCTACACTTCAATAAGTTAAAAAAAACATAACAGGGCTACGATTGTGCATAAAGCGCAATCTTACCATACTCTAGATGAAAAAGAATTTTTTGTCATCCCAAGAAATTTTGGATGGGGAGTGTTAGAAAGGGTGATAGCATTGAACTAATTTTTTCGCCATCATGCTAAAGTAGCTATAAAAATGTTTTACACAAAATGCTTACTCCAAAAATTAAATGGGGACTGAGAAAATTAGTTAGATTTAGTGAAAATGTGCAGTTTGTATGGGAGGTGGTAGAAAGAGTGGGGGGATTTTAGTGATTTTTTCAGAAATAACTAGGAATATTATAAAATTGACAACCCTTAAATTTCAGATTAGTACCATTCATACTTTTCAAGAAAATTGATTTTTTGTGAAGTTGTGAAACTGTGTCATATTGTATGAGAGGGGGTAGAACCAGTGAAGCTAATCAAATATTTTTTTCTGATCTTAGTGATAATACTAATTAAGTATTTATTACAAACTGTGAGCTCTATAATGTTATATGTTCTGAGAAAACCGTCTTAGAGCATTCCATGAAAAGGTGTAGTTTGTATGGGAGGGGCTGGAAGGAGAGGGAGGACGCAAATAATTTTTCTACTGTAAACTTAAATCATTATGAAAGTAATATATCCCAAAACTCAGACCAATAGCTTTTATGCTTTTCGACTAAATTAATTTATTGCTAAATTGCGAATTTGCGTCATTTTGTATGGGAGGGGGTAGAAGGGGTGAAGCTAATCGTCTAATTTTTTCGCCTTACTAACATTTCTAAGTTAATATTTGGTGCACAATTTCAGCCCGCTAAATTTTATACGCACTGAGTAAATTGGCCTAGAGTAATTCATGACAAGTACAGTTTGTATGGGAGGTGCTAGAAGGAGGAGGACGACACGCATAATTTTTATACAGTAGATTGATATTATCACAAAAGTAATATATTCCAAATTTCAGGTCAATAGCTTTTATACTTTTCGAGCAAATCCTTTAATTGTCAAATTGCGCAATTGTGTCATTTTGTATGGGAGGGGGTAGAAGGGGTGGAGCGATTTGGCCCGAACTTGACCTTACTTTTTTGGCAAAAACGACGTGTACATAATTTGAACAATCTAGCTCAACGCGTTCTCAAGCTAGAGAGCGAACAGACGGACGGACAGACAGACGGACGGACAGACAGACGGACGGACGGATGGACAGACGGACAGACGGACATCCGGTTTTGAAAGTTTTGAGTGATAACATTAACTTCTGTATCATTCATTTTTTTCTCCAAGCCTTATTTCTTAGCGTTACAAACCTTAGAGCAAACTTATAATACTCTCAGATTTCATCTAGAGTATAAAAAACATCGAGATAGCAATATTTCGCCGAACAGAACTTTTTATATGTACTCTAGATGAAATCTGAGAGTATTATTAGTTTCCCACATAGTTTGTAGCACTTAGAAATAAGGCTCGGAGGAAAAAATGGATGATACAGAAGTTCATATAATCACTCAAAAATCTCAAAACTGGATGTCCGTCCGTGTCCTCTCTAGCTTGAGAACGCGTTAATCTAGAAAGTTCAAATTTTGTACACGTCGTTTTTGGTAAAAATGTAATGACAAGTTCGTGAACGGACCAAATCGCTTCACCCCTTCTACCCCCTCCCATACAAAATGACACTATTACGACAATAAACGAATTTCCTCAAAAATTATAAAAGCCATTCGTCTGAAATTTTAAATATATTATTTTTATGATAATTTTAGTCTATCGTATAAAAATTATACATGTCCTCCTCCTCCCTTTACCACCTCCCATACAAACTGCACTTTTCATTAAATGCTCTAAGCCAATTTACTCAGTGCGTATAAAATACATCGAGCTTAAATTTAGCACTGAATATTTATTTAGAATTATTAGTAAGACCAAAAAAATTAGAACAATAGCTTCACCAATTCTACCACCTCCCATACAGAATGACACAATTTCACAATTCGAGAATAAACGGCTTTTCTCGAAAAGTGTAAATGCTATTGATCTGAAACTTGGAATATATATATTACTTTTACAATAATTCTAATCTGCTGTATAAAAATTGCTTAATTCTTCCCCTTTCTTCTACCACCTCCCAAACAAACTGCACTTTTTCATGAAATACTCTAAGCAAATTTACTCAGTACGTTTAAAATTGATGGAGCTGAAATTGTGCACTAATCATTTATTTAGAATTATTCGTAAGACCATAAAAAATTGATGATTAGCTTCACTCCTTCTACCCCCTCCCATACAATTTGACACAATTCAACAACTTTACAAAAAGTCGATTTGCCTAAAAAGTATGAATGGTACTGATCTGCTATACCAAATAAATGATGTTTACAATTATTTCTAAGAAGTTATTAATGACTCTACTCTCTTCTACCACCTCCCATACAAACTGCGCAATTTCACTAAATTCAATACACTAAGTTTCTCAGTACCTTAAATTTTTGAATCCTTAATTATTATATTAATTACTACTGTTATGTTTTTTTTATCTAATCCGTCTGGGCTATAATTGATAATGCGTTTGGAACCAAGATTAAATTAAATACAGATGGACCGCCATTGCTGCAACAAATTGAAATATGGAAGGCTTAAGGTACCGAATTGTTGCAACTATTGAATTCATAAAATTTTGGAATAAACTTATTCTAATTTCACAATCATATCTCGAAAAATAAATCATGTAGTAAATTTACATATCTACATATATATCTATTTATTCGTTCTGAAAGCTTTCGCTGAACTAAATATTTTTTTCCTTTCGTCAGTTAAGTTTTGTTGAAAAAATTGATCACTCTATAAATTATTCAGGTGTCATCGTAAAAGAAAACATAATAAAGTGATGATTATTTCGATCATATCGATCGCGACGTATTTGGGCATTTGACTAAAATCGACATCTACAGGAAATATATTCCATGTCGAAAAATCGAGAAAAAGTAGTGATCATCGACTAAGAACGCAGCGAATAAATCTTTAATGATAACTTTATAAGTGGCGGAATGCAGATTAATTTTCTCGAACGCTTTCTGACTCTTTTTTCACGATCACTTGAAAGGACAGAAGTCGAAATTCGTCAAATTTTCTCCTGTATAAAGTTAAATTTTATATAAAATTTGTTCATAGCGCATGCCACTTAATAGGTAAATCGAAAGGCTTCAGTGTTTTAACAAACAGTTTAATGAGAATATTCCCATTCAAATTCGAGCATTAAAGCGAAAAAAAAAAATTTAAAGTAAAGATGTCAACAAAGATAATTACGGGTTTATTGATTTTGAAAAGGAAATTCGTATGGGCTTATATATATCTAATAGCCATTTTTACAGGGCAACATTTGAACTGAAGAAAAAACAAATGAAAACACAGCATACTACAATATTTAATTTAAATTAAATAAGAATTTCGTTATTATTAATTTATATGATTTTTTTTATTAAATAATTTTAAATACATAATTTAAGATGATTTTTTACGATTCGCTATTTCTGTTTTCAGTACAAAAACAATTATGCTGTTAAAGATTTTATGCACGCTTTTTATACATGCAGATTTAAAGCATGCTTCAGATATGTTCCAGAAAAGCACATTCTAAGCGAAGTGATCTTCAATTTTGCTTCGCAAGAAGCAGATTATAGACATGCTTCAAATCTGTTTTAAGGGAAGCAGATTTGAAGCATGTGTCATGCTTTAAAAGAAGCAGATTCGAAACATTTTCCAAAGGTGTTTCAAATGAATTTTCTTATTAGTACTTACTTAAAATTTATATGAAGTGTGTGTGGTTTGTGAAGTACTACACTGCTTCGAAAGTTGCGCTCTAAAATGCTTTCTGGAGCGCTTGATTTCCCGCTGGGTTGATATCGTTCTCTGTCTGATTCCCACTTTGACTCATATAACTCATATATATAACATACATTCGCTCTATCCTCCTCTTCAGCGCATATTTGTCCATTTATATCTATTTGTCCACTCATCCTGATACCATTAGTGGCAAGTATTTAAAGCAAAATTTGAAATTTTGATCGAAAGCTCTATTTCAGTGTGTCCTTTCTATGGATTGCTTGCGACTTTAGCTGGCATTCTTAGAACAATCAACGATAAGAGCTGACTTAAATCAAATTAGAAAATACAGTATTTAAATTTGCTTTTAATTACCCCAATATGCGTTCATAACTTTTCAAACTTCGTGGTAACTTGTTTTTCTCTCACACTCTCTCCCTCTCTCTCTCTCTCTCTTGTGGTTGGAAAACATGATCATAATATTTCAATTTTCATACCCCAAAATATTAATAAATAAAAAGCATAATGCTCTGAACGAGCAAACAGTCCGTACATTTAAGATATTAATAACGACTAAACCGCATGGAATTGAGAGTGCCGTGCAGAAATGTGTATGTAATTTGAATAGAATTAAGTGTAGCAAATTTAAGTATAGTTATTGGTTTATGTAAGATACAGTTTTGTCGCCACATGTTAATTAGAACTACTACTATGTCCACGGGGGATATATTTTAAATTGAATTAGACGTGATACGTTCCAGAATATGAACTTTAAATCCATTTGTTGAGAAAAGTTTCTTGCAATGTTCGAAGCAAATTCGGACAACAAATGAGTTCTGAATGAAATGAAACGCTAATCAATTATAATTTCATTGATTTCAACACTGTTCCATAACTGATTTACTTCAATCTTTAATGATTTATGACTCATCGGTTCGGTCTCCTATTAATTATAATAAAAACAATTTTTATAATAGGCTGACTTCTTAAAACGAAACATTCGTAGCTTAAATTGCCTATAAATCTCAATCGTTTCCAGTTCAAATAAGACATTTCGAAGAATCTCCCACAAAATGGAACTTCCGCAATCTAATTGTAATTTATTACTTTACCTTTAAGAAAATTATTTGTGATGTAATACAATTTTCTCATATGACGATCTGAAACCTTCGTACAACTAAATTCAAGGTATTTGATTGCCAAGTTGAAACATTAAAATGATTTTCAGAGAGGCCTAGAGGCAATTTGAAGTTGTTTCTTAGAGTTACCATAGACTCGGATTAAATTAAATCTGGAAGAACTTTTTTCATTTTTATATTGAGGGCAAAAAACAGCGAATTGAATTGATGGTAAGGAAATTCAGTGATTACCTAGCGTTAAACCTAGAGGGAGAAACCCGTGTTGAATATCTTTGCGCTTCAACAGGACTTAGAAAGCAATTTCTTTTAAATTCTTACCAGTTATCTTAAGATTTATGTTTCCAATTACTTTATTTTTTTTATTTGGTTAATTTTTTTTTTCGTTTCTGTAACTTTACTTTTTAATAAAAAGGGCATGGTATCTCTGAAGTTAGCTCTCTGAACAATTAAACAAATATAGTTCGATGATATGCCGAAAGGTCTTAAGGCATTTCGGCTGATGAAATCAGTAAGAATTGCTGTTCATTTGTTGACATACCAGATATCTGGAAGTATTAAATATATTTGGCTCAAATCGGGATTGTTTTTTTTTTTTTAAAGCAATAAAACTTGGAATGTTAATTTTATATTGCGAGAAAAGAAATACTTCATTGATATTTTGAAAATATTGCGAGATGAAAATATTTTTAGCATGAGTGAACACCAGTTACCGCAGAACAAACCGCTCATATACTCTAACTTCTCTTTAATGATGTGTGGAATGAAGAAAGTCATCCGACTGGGAGGCGTTGAAGTCAAAAATGGGAAATGGGCTCTGGCAGCATTCTGTGTAGTTTTTTCGCACCAGACTATCGCTGAGTTGGTTGGTTGCATCTTCTAGGTCTTGCATATGAATCTGCAACAAGGCAAACAATTTTGAGATGTTCTAAGGGCAGCAAGAGTGTCTGCTCTCTCGCTAGAGGTAGTTCTGTATCATCAATTCCATCTTTAATCTACATCAATACAGTTATTACGCATCCTTACATGCAGGCAAACATCTTAGCAGCTTAATTTGCTGCCAACTCCCCTACTTTACCACCAACAAACTCTAGCCTTTCAACGTATACTGCGCTTAATTCCTCATAAGGACAATTTAACATTTGTCCGCGTAATGCATACCGAGTTCTTAAGAATCTAGATGAGAACAAATCGTCTGGTCTAGATGGAATCCCTGCCCTTGTCCTTAAAAATTGCTACCTTTCTCTTGCTAATAAGAGAGTATGGCTCAGCGCCCTTTTAATCAAACTTAAAGCTATTGTTTTGGTGACTCCCTTATTTCCTGGAATGAAAGTTTTTTAGCCAATCGTTCAATGCGTATGGTATTGGATGTTGTGGTTTCTCTTTCTTTTAAAATTAACGCTGGTGTCCCTCAGGGCTCGGTTTTTCCTCCCACCCTTTTTCTAATATTTATTAATGACTTGCTATCTTCAACTTTCAATCCTATACATAGCTTTGCTGATGAAGACTTCTCCTATCACTTCAACACTGCGTTCTTAGCCCAATGTACTAGCTTATTAGAACAATGTAGGTACACAGTTCAATAGTTAAATGACGACTTGGCTAAAATTCTTAGTTGGGGCAAGAACTAAATCGAATCTAATGCTTCGAAAACCCAGTGCTGTCTTGTATCCCACAAGCGTGACTCTAACCTTGATCCAATCACCTTCGGAGCCTCTTCAAGTGTTAAGATGTTAGGTATCCAAATCACAGATAACTTATCTTGGAACGATCATGTATTTAACATCACCAAGGAAGTATCTAAATGTTTGGGTTACCTAAAACATTGGAAGAACTCCTTCAAAACTTTTGGGTTACTGGCAATTTATAAGGCCTATATTAGACCACGCCCTGAATTCAATTCCCACCCATGGGCGGGAGCTGCAAAAACTTTTCCCTCCTATCTGGACAGTATCCAGTATCCGACCATTAAAATTATAGGAGATTCTGGCATCACTTCATCGCTCTATTCACTCGAGCATAGATGAACTGTAAGCTCCCCAACTCTTCACTGTCTCAACTAAAATGGAGGTGGTTTGGACGAATCTCTAATCTCTTACCCCCATGTATGCCTTTACCCCGTAATACTCAAGCTGCTTCACGTCCTCATAAGTATTCTTCAGTCGCACTTTCATATTTCGTGATTCGTTTTAAACCGGACTGTTCGATTATAACTCTCGCTTCACCTCTCAGTATTCCAGAATGAATACAAAATTCAACAATTCAAAAGAAATATTCATTGCTCCTCCATCTCTATCCAACTAATATCCTTCCACCTCACTGAAGCTGGGCTTTAGTACTAAAGGGCAACCGCCTAGTTCCGGTGGCACATAGAATAAAAAAAAGTCCACTGGGAAAATAGTGGCCCGTTATATAACTCCTTCTAATTGTTAATTTCAGATCAAGATCTTATTAAAAGTAACCCCCAAATATTTAACTTCAGTTTAGAAAGGAATGGCTGTTCTTGAAAGCATGGCTGACTTAAGCAGCCTCGCTGAAATTCTTCGAACGAAAGTCATCACTGTCGCCGTATAATCAGTCCACTTCTGCTGGACCATTTTTCGACACTGACAAAAAATCCCTGTTAGAGTTTGGACAGTGTACTTTTCAATCTCTAAAACTGGATTCAAGGTCATCTGCATATTCTTGTGTTGTAGTTTTATTGTTATTTAACTCAACCATTATCAATTACTTCATCAGTGAGAGAGTATCTCCATTGTGAACTCCCTTAGGTGGTTCAAATTGGACCAACTATTTAGCTCTATCGATGCTGCAAACCGTGTCCATTTCTGAATTTTTTGGAAAATTTCCAATTGTTTTGGTTTCTATTTTACCCTCAATGTTCAGATGCATAAAATAGCTGTTTGGTATTAGGGAAGAGTGGATTGGGAATCATTTAATTAGTGAAATAATGACTGTGATACAGATTACTGAAATAATTTTAAAGGGTATGAAGCTCTACATGCCTTCTTTCTAAAGAGAATCCAATCGTGGTTGAACAGAGCTTGCTAAGATGTCACTTTTTTTTGATCAATTGACCGCCTTACAGTACAGTCGTGTTTCCATTTAGCTCCGCGAAATAATAATTATTTGCCTATAGCGATCAATTATTACGTTCCATTTTTTTTCGGTCGTCTTGTGCTTGTTTTTTTTAATATATATATTTTTTATATATAATACTATTGTTATAACTTGTTTTGTGTGCCGCTTACCTGTGCGTTTTGGTTGACTCTGCAGTTATTGACTGATAAAATTAAATTAAAGTAATTGCATAACAGTGAACTATCGGAAATCATTTCTGCAAACTTGACCTAGTTCTTCTATTCGATTTCGATGACTTTTATTAAACGATTGCATATAAAATAATAACAGTGGACTCTTTTTAATTACTTGAGCGAAAAACTTGACCTAATTTATCTAAATACGTTGTGTTTCCCTAACCCAGAGACTCTAAATTTGAATTGCGATATGTCTTCTTCATCATCATCCTTTGAGTTATGCGGTGTTTGCGCGAAGATTCTGAACAATGACAATCGTATCACATGTGATGGAATTTGTGAGCATAGCTTCCATATTGGTTGTGTCACATCTTCTCGGATCCCGAAAAATTCAAGTAGTTATACATGCACCGAGTGTAGTGCTATTAAACCGTGTCACGTTCTGAGATTGCTTAATATTACTTCATCGCGGATTGACTCGAACAACACTGCTTTAGAAGATCTAAAAAGTGTTTGTTCTTTCATAGCAAATAAAGTTAATAGCCTGAATGATACTATATCGAACCTTAGCGATTATATCGAAGAATTTCGTGATTACGGATCTCAACTGGACAAGCTACACTCATGTTGCAATTTAATACAACACGACTCATCCAAATTGCAGAAGAAGTGGACGCAATCTGATTCAAAATTGACGACGATAATAAATAGTTTATCGGACAACATCTCTGCGACGTTAACAGACAACGTCTCGCTTCCGGACGGGCATGCTGTTACATCCAAGCTCAACAACCGTGTCAAATCAACTACGTCACACTTCTGGATTCGAAATCAGGCAGCCAGACGATTTAGCAACAAAACTTGTTGATTTTGAACGCGAAGTGGCCATCACCCGTTTTGTTTGTGGGGACAAAACTGATGAATTACGAGACCCCTCTTCACCTCAGCTCTCGCAAAATAATCTTCATATTCAGACAGTTTCGTTATCGCCTGTTCAACCGTTCTCGCTGCCAAAAGTACATCTACCGGAAAATGATCTTGACACACCGAAGACATCGCTGGTCAAATTCAATACAACTTGGTCTCTAGCTGATTGGGATGCAAGAATCAAGAAGCTCTACTTCTTCTACAATGGCGCTACAGCCCAAATCGGACCTTGGCCTCCTGATATTCAGGCTCCTTAGCATTTTTTATTACTTATTGTGGAAGGGTTGTTAGCCCTTCGCACAACCCTCTTTCTACGAATTTTTCATTTTCTTAGATTGAGGTAACCAAGGTATATCCAAGCAGGCAATGTGCCGGAATTATATATTGCGCCGACCGGGATTTGAACTCACGACCTTCGCATTACAAGACCAACACATTACCTACTAGGCTATACCCTATCAAGAAGCTCAACAGTATTAATAAGGAAATGAAAAAATCGCCAGACACATTTACTTATTTTGTCACGGGAGCTCCACCGAACTCGAATGAATCATGGCTGTGTAAAACCCTTATAGATCAATTTTCTATAACGGGCTGTAAATGCGAGAAGCTACCGACCCGCAGACCTAGTGGTATTAAGTACACAAATTTCAAACTGTACATGCCCAAGCAGTATGATTGGATCTTCTTCAGCACGAAATCGGGCGTCTTCAAATGGAACAACATGGAAATCAGCCACTGGAAGTCAAATTTGAAGCGCAATAAGTATGGTAATAACAATCAATGTCGTAATCAAAATAACAAAAATAATAGCCAAAAAATTAGTAATACGAATAACAATAGTCAAAAAATTATTAGTAACAATAAATCTAGGAATAAAATAGATACGAACACAAGTAAGAAAAACACTTCTCCCAATTCTTTGCCCCGAAAGCCTAATACTAACACTACCTCGAAAACCAGTACTAATCCATTGAATCCATTACTTAATTCAAATCCAGTCCCAGTTCCCACTTCGATTCCACTTCGTACCTCAAATTTAGCCCCAATCCTTACTTCGAATCCTGCCCTAGCTTCTGGTCCGTACAATAATTTCGTGCGTGGAGAAACAATTAATCCTTACCCTTCATCGTCAAAAACATATATTAAGGATAAAAATGCAAAGTCTTCTAACGTAAATCTTAAATCTGCAGTTGCTGGTCACAATAACCCCCCTTTCCTTGACCCACGTTTTCCTCCAGTCGTAAAGCTCTCGATGAACTCTGCAAATTCTGAGGAGAATAGATATTTATTATCACGATTGAGAGAGCACAGAATATTTGACAACGTGCGGCTGTATCTTGCGTATATGCACAACAAATCTGATTCAACCTGCATTAACGGCAAAACAAAAACCAGTCTGATGCTATCCATTCAACAAGAAGGGCTTCCAACGGATTTAAAAGCGTTGCGGCTGATCTACACACGCTTCCACGAGCAGTTCAATCTTTCTCCTGACCAAGTTCATAAGGATCTCGCGACGTACGGTTCCCATGTTTCCTCGAAGCATATTTCTGATATGCAAAAAAGCCGAGAAGATCAAAATCGGTTTTTTCGTTCCTAACCCAAAAAATAACCTACGTTTTTTTTACCACAACGCAGGTGGCATTAGAGGGAAGATAAATAATCTCTTCATTGACGCGAAATCTTGTCACTTTAATGTCATAATTATTACGGAAACTGGGCTAAACGACTCCTTCAAAAATGAAGAAATTCTGGACAACGACTGGACCATATACAGAAATGACAGGAATTACAGCGCAACAGGTCTTTCAAAAGGAGGAGGCGTCCTGATTGCAGTTCATAAATCTCTATCTAGCGAGATTGTTAACACAACACCATCAACACTTTTTGAACATAAATTTATCAGAATCAAACTGATAAATAAATATATTTACATAGGTGTTGTATATATCCAGCCTAACTCTGAAGACCAAAAATACCACGACATTGTTGACATTTTTCATACTGTCTACTGCTCTTTGGCAGAAAATGACAATATTTTCCTTCTCGGCGATTTTAATCGCCCAAGTATTTCTTTTCACACGAATCATTCGGATAACACTATTATACCGGGGAATCTTACGTCTGATATTGACACAACTATTATCGACACTCTGTATAATAACGACTTACATCAGGTAGTAAATTTACCCAATAAAAATGGGAGATGGCTTGATATGATCTTTACCGACGCATATGATGAAGTGATTGTTGGCCATGCCTCTGACGCTGAGAATCTTTTCTCTAATACTCAACATCACTCTGCCATCATAGTAGATCTACCATACGATCACACTAATTTTGTTCACTCTTACAATAATAATATTGTATTTGACTTCCGTAATGCTGATTTCAATGGCATTAATAATGAATTGTCCACGATAGACTGGACAGCCCTGTTCTCATCTAATGATCTTGACAATGCCATAACAGCATTCTACGATGTGATCTTCGAAATTGCTATCAACTACGTCCCTGTAATAAAGCAAAAAGATAAATTATCGGAACCCTGGTTAGATAAAAACCTAAGATCACTGCGGAATAGAAGAAAGAAACTATTCAAAAAACTTAAGAAAGTGGGCGCAATCTCCCCCAATCTCCAAAAAAAATATGACACGTTTGCTTCAGAGTTCTCTTCTGAGTCCCGGACTGCATATGAAGGTTATGTAAAAAAAATCGGTGAAGATATCATAACAGAACCAAAAAGATTTTTCGACTTCGTTAACACAAAACGTAAAAGTTCGGGTTATCCCGTAACCATGACCAATGGAATCACGCAATCTTCTTGCAAGCATGATATCTGCGACATGTTTGCTGACCGTTTTCGCGACGTTTTTGGAGTACAGTCGGTTTCGACCGAAATCGAGCCCAACATTTCGGTTCCTCCACTCGTTGAAAATATTTCATTAACCATTGAGGAGGTGCTTAATACTCTTACAACTATTGATGTCAAAAAAGGTCCAGGTCCTGATCTTATTCCTCCCTTATTTTTATCGAAGTGTGCCCTTCAGCTCTCAACACCTTTATACTGGCTCTTTAACAAGTCACTCTCATTGGGAGTTTTCCCATCGGCTTGGAAATCGTCGCATCTCACACCCATCCATAAGAATGGTGACAAACGAAATGTGAAGAACTATAGAGGTATAGCTATTCTATACCGAAATTATTCGAAAAAATTATCTGCGACAAATTAACCAAAATAATCAACCCTATTCTTAATGACCAGCAGCACGGTTTTAGAAAAGGGCGCTCAACCATGACTAACCTCATGATTCTAGTATCTGATACACTCTGCGCACTGGAAAATGGGCATCAAATTGACGCAGTATACACTGACTTTAGCAAAGCCTTCGACCGAGTTGATCACAACATCCTGATTTTAAAATTAAAAAAAATTGGTGTTACAGGATCCCTTCTTGACTGGATTAAATCCTATCTTAGTAATAGAACTCAATTTGTCAAGTTCCAAGGCTCTATTTCCAAGGAAATCGTAGTGTCCTCTGGGGTACCCCAAGGAAGTCACTTGGGACCTCTCTTATTTAATATTTTCATCTCAGATCTATCTGAAGTATTAAAAAATGTCTCGCATCTGTTGTACGCTGATGATCTGAAAATTTATCATACTGTTACCTCACCCGCTGATGCCGCATTTTTGCAATCCAAGCTTATTGCACTAGATGAGTGGTGTAGTCAGAACAAGTTAGAGCTTAATGTCGGTAAATGCCACGTGATAAGCTTCTCACATAAAAGATCCACATACCTACATGACTATTTCCTGAGTGGATCTCAACTACATCGTGTAGATCTAATTGAGGACCTCGGCATTCTACTCGACAATAAACTGTGCTTTAAATCTCACTACAACCGATTAATCTCAAAAGCCAATAGACTTCTTGGATTTATTAAGAGAAGAGCCAAAGAGTTTAAGAATGTATGGGTCACTAAAACATTATTCTGTTCCCTTGTCCGTCCTCTTCTGGAATATGCATGCCCCATCTGGGACCCCTCTTTTCAGTTATATAGCAACAGAATAGAGTCAATACAGAAGCAATTCCTTCTCTTTGCTCTTAGGGACTTGTATGATCCTAGAGACTTTGAGAACCTTCCACCGTACGCAACTAGGCTCCAAATATTAAATCTTTTACCTCTTAGTTCTAGAAGAACTATGCTCACATCCTGTTTTACCTTAGATGTTTTGAATGGCGATATTATGGTAGATCACATATCAGATAAATTCAGACTCAATGACAATGTCAGGCTGACGAGACATTCAAGACTACTAAAGGAATATCCGCATAGTACAGTTTACGGACAAAATGAGCCTATTAACAGATGTTGTAGAGTATTTAACAAATTCAGTGTACACTACACACCTCCAATGAGTAAATTGACATACAAACTAAGACTGCGCTCTGTTTTATAAAGTATCCCAAGCCCTGTATAACCATCCTTCTACCAGTGTGCATCTTACTAGTTAGATTAAGTTACGTAAGTTAAATTGTCTTAAGTTACATTAAATTAAATTAAATAATATAAGTTAATTATTATGTAACTAAATATCTTGTTATGATAAATAAATAAATAGAAGAAGAAAAAAGGTTTGACATTTTCAGAGGTAGTACAACAAATTACTTAATAACGAGTCAAGAAATACCTGTAAATCAATTCTCTCTACTTAACTCCAACATGACCAAAAACCTTGAAGATCTGTAAAAACTCAAAATACTCAAGATCTTTTCGGTCATTTGTTGCAACTGTCAACTTAAGGTAAGTAGGTAGATACGGCTGCCCAGATACAAGTCTGGGCGCACAAAGACCATAAGCAGATTCGTTGTGATTCCACAGGATCTGAAAAAAGACTCCCTAATCGATGAACCAAACGAAGCTCTCCATAAATCGATGAAAGCTCCTAGCTTCCATAGTTGCCAGATTGTCGAGGCTATCGAACAAGTATGAACCTAGGTCGCGACTTCTTTTCCTAGCGGACGCAGGGCAAGTTCATAATATATAAGGAATCGTTTCATCCTCTTCTTTATCTTTACAGATCCTACAAAAATCATTAAAAGGAAGGCAAGCCACTGAGCATGTCTCCCTGTCAGATAGTGTCCTGTTTCCACTCCTACTACGAAGCTGATCATATACCTCATCATAGGCCAAATTTGTGCGGTTGTCTGTCAACCAAAACTTTATAAGTTCTTGCACACCTCCTTTTACGAATAGATATTAAATTGTTGAGAAATATCATTTTCTAGCTGGGATAATCGTAAGTAACTCTCGGCATCCACCAGCAAAACAGTCTTACTCAAAATTTCGATATTCTGGTTTGTCAGTACCACCTAGTTACTTTCGAACACGATGTGAAAATATTCAAAAATTTGATGGTCCTGATGGCATCCCCCAAATTACCAGTAAGAAATGTTTTCCTTCCTCACTGGGCCCCTTTTAATTTATTTAAAATATCATTCTCTGCAGGACACTGTCCAATCAATGCCAAAGAAAGAAAAGAAAGTGATTCTCAGCGCTGTCAATTGTTAAGTAAGCGACTGCCAATCTCAAAAAAGCTACCTTTATCGATAATAACCATCTTATCCATGATTAGCAACATGGGCTCCGTTTCGGACAATCCACTAGAGATCTATCGGACTGAAACTTGGAACTCGTACATTCACAAATTCAGTTGATATTGCAAAAGCCTTTGATATACCAATCGTATCAAATCAATTCCAGCATCCCGCAAGTCTCGGCTTTACCACCCGTTTCCTTTTTAATCTCCAATAATATCCTTCAGTTGCCAACACTCAATCCACTGCAAAGTTTTGCAGATGAATATAACCTTTCAGCTCGACTCTGTTGCTAAAGCTCCTTATATTTCAACTCAGAGCACAAATTAATCCTGGAATGGGGCAACAAAAAATAGAGTAGAGTTCAGCGCCTCAAGAATGCAGGTCTGTCATCTAATCCTTAAAAAGGAAGTTTCGGCGAGTTCTTCAGAAGAAGTTACATTACTCAGCAAAAAACTTAACAAAAATCTCGATTTGGGGAAAACATATTTTTGATTTTGATGCCTCTAAAACACTTTGCAGTTTTTCGAATATGTAGAAATCATTTTACGCCTCACGGTCTAGCTAATATTTACAAAGCCTTCGTTCGTCCCCGAGTACAACTCGGCCATATGGGCTGAGGCACTTAAAACATAACTTGCGATTCTTGATCGAATCTAAAAGTATGCGTTCAAACTGATCAGAGGTGAGACTGCTTCTGTAGACTCTCTTGGAAACCATGGGAATGCTAAGGTACTCAGCGCTAAGTTAGTGTATAGGAACGCGCCCTCTTCAACTGATGTCGAGTTTGGAAACGGAGCCGTTAATTGAGCTGTCACTCGTCGATATTCGAAAGGTCGCCGAGTGACAGCTCATACTGAAAAGACAAGGAAAGATTGCTTTTGCACTAAAAACTACTTGAAACGTGATTCTCAGGATTTTAAATTTAAACTTGAATCGATCGCAAAAAATTAGGGGAATTACTAAAATCTTCGATTTGAAAACTTTCCGCTCTGTACTGGAACCTGATGTCCAAACTTTAATTATAGAGGGTTTGTTCCTATACAGTAAGTCTACTTAGCGCTTACTGTCGATACTTCCACGGTAAATTATCTTTTCAATCATCCCAGGAACACTCGGCAAGCTACATGCGCTCTTAAGTTGACTGCTAAGCTTCTGTGAAATAAAGACAGTCCATCATAATACGAACCTCAAGACTATTAAATGCACTACCGTCTCACTTGTTCCCAGCAACTTACAACGTTCAGTGTTTCAAGAAAAACGACGACCGACAGTTTAGCACCTTCCTTCCTGAAACTCCCTCGTAACCCCAACGTTTACCTTCCATGTACTGACTCAACCAATCAAATTCCTGTTAAGACCCCCTATAGGGGCATAGGACAGAAACAAGTCTCTTCCACAAGGCGCGATCCTGAGCATCGGCCTTAAGCTGTTGCCAGGACTTGTTTATTCCTCTGGCCTCCTGCTCAACTGATCGCTTCCATGTGTTACATGGTCGACCAACCCGAGGTCTTCCTTGAGGATTATAATCCAGAGCCTGTTTGGCGATGTTTCACTCTGCTTTCCTCAAAGTATGACCGATCCACTGCCATTTCCGGAGTAAGAGCGCAAGGGGGATTTCAAAACTTTTGATTCATCTTTGTTTTTAATATTTTAAAAGTATTTGTACCATATTTCATGTTAATAACTTTTAATGGTTTGGTGATAATTAATTTTATAAAAATGTTCGAAAAAAATCTGTGTGGGTGAGAGTTTTGAAGGTATTCGATCAGTTTAAAGTATTATGAACTATTTAAAAGCTTAACTTGACAAATTGCGAAATTTTCAAGTTTCTGGCCTAAAGTTTCAATCAAATTTGCTGTTTAATGTTTCTTTCATTGCACATGAAACATCTTGTATTAGTAGGGACCTCTCTTCGGTGCGCAAAAGTTCTAGTTCGAATTATTGTTTTAGGTTTATGTATATCAAATGGATGTATGCACGACGAAAATTTCAATTTTGTATATTTTACCAGAGCCCTAAAAATTTACTCAAATTTAAGCTCCTCCCACCACTTACACCCAATAACTTAACAATTTTTCCAAAAATATAGATCGTATATTTCTAAATTTCGGCGGACAATATGTTTTAGTCCCTCACTCTCTTTTGGACCTCAGTGGATAAGAAACTTAAATTATAATACTTTTATAGTCTGTGTCACGAATCCCCATATTTATGAGAGCTGTCAACTTTAAAATTGGAGCAAAGCATGGTGATGTGGACGTTTATGAGTAGTTTCATAATCATGCAAGACCTTTCACTTCCTTTCCCATACAAATGCCCCAATTTCAGAAAAACAATGTCCAATTTCTTAGAAAATTATGAATGCTTTAAACTTTAAATTCAGTGCGCTCCGTGTCATATACAAAAATTACAATCCCCTCTACATTAACCACCTTCCATACAAATGTCTAGCGAGTGGGATGCTACTGCGCTGTATTGCGTTTCGTTTCAGGATACTTACGACGGACTCGTCAGTAAGGCTTGTGTAAGCAGGCCCTTCCTAAGACTCTAAATATAACCATTTTTTATTGAAAAATACAACAAAATATTACACTACCTTATAAAAGCTAACCAAATTGTTTTGTGTCGCAGTAAAAGTCTTATCGAAACTATATAATATTTTTATTAGTTTATTCAACTAAAACACTAAACATTCAGTAGCGGTTTAAAGAATTCCGAAACTTGTATTAAAACAATTAAACAAAATTTACTTAAAATTAGTAATTTCAAATCTTTTACACAAGAAGTAACCTTATTCACTTATTCAGATCTCCCCAATGCACTTAATAAGTTCTCATTTCGCATTCATAGAATCAAATAGGATGCCTCACGGGCGGCATCAAACATTGATGTTTTCATTATTTTCGTTTGGCGTGAAAGTTGAGGTTTCGCAACATAATGCCAACTGTTACCTGGAGAAAGTGCAAAACTTACAGGAAATGGAAGCAAATTGTAGAAAGGAAGTGCTTCAGTGATCTCTTATAACCCGAAGCAAGCCAATTCAAGATGTCATTTCAAACACCTGGAATCTGTTATGGTATTTCTTTGTACACAGAAGTGTAAACGAGTATCTACATACATACTGTATAGGAACGAAGCAACATCTACTACTGTTGATTCGTATTTTCTTTTCCATTCATTGAATTACGAGTATTAGAAGATTGTACCCGAAAAAGCTGGCGTCTTCCTCTCTACCTTCATACAATATCAATGTATAAATTCTATAAAGATGGTACTTATTCTTCGTTCTCGGCTTAAAAGTACGTATGTTAAAGGATGTACATAACGTACTGGAACGACTCCCAGTTTGCATTAAATGGGAACAAAACATACATACATTACCATTGTTACGGAAAATTGCCGTATAAGGAGTAGAAGTGTTTCTATAGATGCGCTAAGAATTATAACTTTAATAGGAATGCGAGAATGCTGTATTTCGCTCAAAGGAGTATTTAGCTCGTTTTCATTTTGATTGTGTAGAAATAGTTTCGTTAGTATTAAGTTGAATGCTAGATATAGAGATATTACAGTACTGAATATAAATTTAAAATTTAACTAACTAAGTAATTGGGTTCGCGATACAGCCAACATTATTTATAAGCTTATGCTTTTAGTTATTTTGATATATTTACAGAACTGCCTGCGAAATAACGTTACTGAAATAAATAAGTTGCGATAAGATGACGACATTATTTTATAGCAAAATTATTACGCAATAAAATTAACATTTCGTATATGCGACTACACTAATGGGACCATAATTTTAATGTCAAGGGAAAAAATCCTCAAAAAATTCACCAATTCGAAACTTGGAGCTAGAATGAATTGGTCACATTAACCGCGTGGTCACTATTGGTGGTTTCAGAACATATCCAAGCTTATTCTTGCTGTTTATACTCTAGATGGAATCTGAGAGTATTATAAGTTCGCTCTAAGGTTTGTAACGCCAAGAAATAAGGCTCGGAGAAAAACATGATGAATACAGAAGTTAATATTATCACTCAAAAATTTCAAAACCGGATGTCCGTCCGTCCGTCCGTCCGTCCGTCCGTCCGTCCGTCTGTCCGTCCGTCTGTCCGTCCGTCCGTGCGCTCTCTAGCTTGAGAACGCGTTGAGCTAGAAAGTTCAAATTTTGTACACGTCGTTTTTGACAAAAAAGTAAGGTCAAGTTCGTGAACGGGCCAAATCGCTCCACCCCTTCCACCCCCTCCCATACAAAATGAAACAAATGCGCAATTTGACAATAAACGGATTTGCTCGAAAAGTATAAAAGTTATTGGCCTGACATTCAGAATGTATTACTTTTATGATAATATCAATCTATCATATAAAAATTGTGCGTGTCCTCCCCCTCCTTCTACCACCTCCCATACAAACTGTACTTATCAAGAATTACTCTAAGCCAATTTCCTCAGTGCTTATAAAATTCAGCGGGCTGAAATTGTGCATCAAATATTTATTTAAAATTGTTAGTAAGGTAAAAAAAATATGAGATGATTAGCTTCACCCCTTCTACCCCCTCCCAAACAAAATGACACAATTTCGCAATTTGACAATAAACGGATTTACTCAAAAAGTATAAAAACTATTTGTCTCAATTTTGGTATATGTTACTTTTTTAATGATTTAAATTTACAGTACAAAAATTATTTGCTTCCTCCCTTTCCTTCCACCCCCTCCCATACAAACTACACTTTTTCCTGAAATGCTCTAAGCCGATTTTCTCAGCACATGTAACATTTGTTGAGCTCATATTTTGTAATAAATATTTAATTAATATTGTTACTAAGATGAAAAAAAAAATATTTGATTTGCTTCATTACTTCTACCCCCTCCCTTACAATATGACACAGTTTCACAACTTCACAAAAAATCGATTTTCTTGAAAAGTATGAATGGCACTAGTCTGAAATTTAAGGGATGCCAATTTTATAATATTCCTAGTTATTTCTGAAAAAATCATTAAAATCCCCTCACTCTTTCTACCACCTCCAATGCAAACTGCACATTTTCACTAAATCAAACTCACTAATTTTCTCAGTTCCCATTCAGTTTTTGGAGTAAGCATTTTGTATAAAACATTTTCATAGCTACTTTAGCATGATGTCGAAAAAATAAGTTCAATGCTATCATCCCTTCTAACACTCCCCATACAACATTTCTTGGGATCACAAAAAATTCTATTTCATCTAGAGTATCGTAAGATTGCGCTTTACGCGCAATCGTAGCCCTGTTATGTTTTTTTTTTTAATTAGGCACAACATCAGCATAATCGATGCAAGAATCGGAATTTACTTGAAATTTGATAAATCCCTAAAATATTTGAACTTCAGTGATTTACTAGAGAAAGGCATCAATATCAAAACGACCTAACTAAATACTTTTACTCAAATTTACGACAGGAAAAAATATATTGCAAAGCAATTGAAATTCATATTTTTAACACAATCAAAACATAGGTATCCTAAAGTCCGGATATATCAGCTCCTCATATCAAGAAACACAATGAAAGCAAAGTTCCTCGGCAAAGGACGTACTGCCAAACTAAATGCTACCAAAAAACATAACAGGGCTACGATTGCGCGTAAAGCGCAATCTTACGATACTCTAAATGAAATAGAATTTTTTGTGATCCCAAGAAATTTTGTATGGGGAGTGTTAGAAGGAGTGATAGCATTGAACTAATTGTTTCCCCATCATGCTAAAGCAGCTATAAAAATGTTTTATACAAAATGTTTACTCGAAAAATTGAATAGGAGCTAAGAAAATTAGTGTGTTAGATTTAGTGAAAATGTGCAGTTTGTATGGGAGGTGGTAGAAAGAGTGGGGGGATTTTCGTGATTTTTCAGAAATAGCTAAGAATATCATAAAATTTACATCTTTTAAATTTTAGACCAGTAACATTCATACTTTTCAAGAAAATAGATTTTTTGTGAAGTTGTGAAACTGTGTCATATTATATGGGAGGGGGTAGAAGGGGTGAAGCTAATCAAATATTTTATTCTGATCTTAGTGATAATACTAATTAAGTATTTATTACAAAATGTGAGCTCTATAAATGTTATATGTTCTGAGAAAATTGTCTTAGAGCATTTCATGAAAAAATGAAGTTTGTATGGGAGGGGGTGGAAGGAGAGGGAGGATGAAGATAATTTTTCTACTGTAAATTTATATCATTATGAAAGTAATATATGCCAAAATTAAGACTAATAGCTTCTATACTTTTCGATTAAATCCATTTATTGTCAAATTGCGAAATTGTACCATTTTGTATGGGAGGGGGTAGAAGGGGTGAAGCTAATCGTCTAATTTCTTTTTAGTCTTACTAACAATTTTAAATAAATATTTGGTGCATAATTTCAGCGCGCTAAATTTTATACACACTGAGTAAATTGGATTAGAGTAATTCTTGCCAAGTACAGTTTGTATGGGAGGTGGTAGAAGGAGGGGGAGGACACGCAAAATTTTTATACGATAGATTGATATTATCATAAAAGTAATATTTTCCAAATTTCAGCCCAATAGCTTTTATACATTTCGAGCAAATCCGTTAATTGTCAAATTAAGCAATTATGTCATTTTGTATGGGAGGGGGTAGAAGGGGTGGAGCGATTTGGCCCGTTCACGAACTTGACCTTACTTTTTTGTTAAAAACGACGTGTACAAAATTTGAACTATCTAGCTCAACGCGTTCTCAAGCTAGAGAGCGAACAGACGGACGGACGGACGGACGGACAGACGGACATCCGGTTTTGAGATTTTTGAGTGATAATATTAACTTCTGTATCATTCATTTTTTTCTCCAAGACTTATTTCTTGGCGTTACAAACCTTAGAGCAAACTTATAATACTCTCAGATTTCATCTAGAGTATAAACATATCGGGGCTACGATTGCGCGTAAAGCGCAATCTTACGATACTCTAGATGAAATAGAAATTTTTGTGATCCCAAGAAATTTTGTATGGGAAGTGTTAGAAGGGATGATAGCATTGAACTAATTTTTTCCCCATCATGCTAAAGTAGCTACAAAAATGTTTTATACAAAATGCTTACTCCAAAAATTGAATGCGAACTGAGAAAATTAGTGAGTTAGATTTAGTGAAAATGTGCAGTTTGTATGGGAGGTGGTAGAAAACGTGGGGGAATTTTAGTGATTTTTTCAGAAATAACTAGAAATATTATAAAATTGACATCCCTTAAATTTCAGACTAGTGCCATTCATACTTTTCAAGAAAATCGATTTTTTGTAAAGTTGTGAAACTGTGTCATATTGCATGGGAGGGGGTAGAAGCAGTGAAGCTAATCAAATATTTTTTTACTAATTAAGTATTTATTGCAAGATATGATCTCAATAACTATTATGCGTTCTGAGAAAATCGTCTTAGAGCATTTCATGATGTAGTTTGTATAGGAGGGGGTGGAAGGAGAGAGAGGACACAAATAGTTTTTCTACTGTAAATTTAGATTACTATAAAAGTGATATATCCCAAAATTCAGATTAATAGCTTTTATACTTTTTGAGTAAATCCATTTAATATCAAATTGCGAAATTGTGTCATTTTGTATGGGAGGGGGTAGAAGGAGTGAAGCTAGTCGTCTAATTTTTTCTGGCCTTACTAACAATTTTAAATAAATATTTGGTGCACAATTTCAGCCCGCTAAATTTTATAGGCACTAAATAAATTGACTTAGAGTAATTCATGACAAGTACAGTTTGTATGGGAGGTGGTAGAAGGAGGGGGAGGACACGAATAATTTTTTTACCGTAGATTGATATTATCATAAAAGTAACATATTCATATTGTATGGGAGGGGGTAGAAGGGCTGGAGCGATTTGGCCCGTTCACGAACTTGACCTTACTTTTTTGTCAAAAACGACGTGTATAAAATTTTGAGCTTTCTGGCTCAATGCGCTCTCAAGCTAGAGAGCGAACGGACGGACGGACATCCGGTTTTGAGATTTTTGAGTGATAATATTATCTTCTGTATCATTCATTTTTTCTCCGAGCCTAATTTCTTGGCGTTACAAACTTTAGAGCAAACTTATAATACTCTCAGATTTCATCTAGAGTATAAAAAGTATCCACTTACCACAAAATACAAAAATTGCAATTGGAAAATTAGGTATGAGAAAAATTTTTGATTCTTGGAAGCCAAACAACTTTTACTCAGAATATATTTTATTCCGATTGAAAATATGACGAAATGGAGTTAAATAAATTAATTACCAAAACATAATAGGACTACGATTACGCATAAAGCGCATTCATGCGATAATCTAGATGAAACAGAAATGTTTGGGATCTTAAAAAAATTTGTATGAAGAGTGGTAACAGGGGTGATGACACTGATCTAAATTTTTTTTACGTAGCCATGAAAATGTTTTACACAAAATTTAGATTTCAACAATTAAATAGGTACTGAGAGAATGAGTGTTTAGAGTGGATTATTAATAAACTTCAACCACTTGATATAAATATTTTAAAAATTATTCATAATTTTTATAATTATTTATTTTTATAATTATTTTAACAACAATTAGTTATATGCAATTATTTATTTTAAGAAATAATATTAATGCGCTTATCCAACAAAAACTTTTTACAACTTGCTTTTATAAAATTCGTTTTTCAACTGCTTGTTTTTTTACAATTTTTTCATAAAAAACTAATATGATTATTTTTATATTTTGTGCGATCTATTCATTTATCAAAAGTAAAGTAGCGCTATTAAAGTAAGTTTCTACGATTTACTTAATTTATAAAAAGTAAAGTAGTGATAGTAAAGTAGGCACTACATACCCCCTTCCTAGAGAAGATCTTTGATCTTTTCGATATTATATACATTAAAGAATAAACAAAAAAGGAAAGGAATGTCTGTGGTACGCATTTTGTATTTAATTGACAAAGGAAACTTTCTTTTTAACTCTTGACGAGTTTGTTGCTTCGGAAGAACTAATGAAGCAAGGCTTAAGACGATCAATTGATACTGAAGTCGGTTTGTCTTTGATCTTAATGACGAAAAACTTGTTGTTTCTCTGAATGACTTCAAAAGGGCCTTCATATGGAGTTTGAAGAGAGGTGCGAACCTTGTCTGTTCTCAGAAAAACATGGGTACATGTTTTGAGATCTTCAAAAACAAAAGGAGTTTCCAAACTATGTCTTGATGGAGGGCGAGGGCTTGATTTGTTGATTCGATCACGAAGAATTTCAACAAAATCACTTCCAGACATTGAATTCGATTTGTTCTTGTGTTGAACAAAATCGTAAGGAAGTCTAATATTCTGACCGTAAAGTAATTCGGCGGGGGTCGCGTTGGCATCATCTCGAATTACTGTTCGTAAACCGAGAAGTGTAAAAGGAAGTGCATCTGACCAACTTTCGTTTGTTTTGCATTTCAAAGTTTCTTTAAAAACTCTGTGCCATCTTTCTAACATGCCGTTTGCTTTAGGATTGTATGCAGTAGTTCTGCAGCGTTTAAATCCTATCAATTTTCCTAATTCGTGAAATAATCGAGATTCGAATTGAGGACCTTGATCCGTAATAATAGAAACTGGCGTTCCGTAACGTGGAATATATTCTTTGAATAAAGTAGATGCAACAGTTTCTGCGCGAATATCTGTAAGGGGATAAGCTTCGGGCCATCTGGTGAAACGATCCAAAACTGTAAGGCAGTATCTGAAACCGTTCGAAGTTGGCAAAGGACCAACCAGATCAATATGAATTGTTTCAAATTTGCTTGAAACTGGTTTGAAATCTCCTAAAGGACTTGTGACGTGTCGAGAGATTTTTGCTTTTTGACATGCAAAACATTCCTTAGTCCATTTACGACAATCTTTATTGATTGAGGGCCAAATGAATCTTTGTCGCATAAGTTTAACGGTAGCCTTAATTCCTGGATGCGATAAATCGTGAACAGTACGAAAAACGCGAGTTCGTAAATTTAAAGGAATGTAAGGTCTAAGTTTATGCAAGGAATTGTCACACCAAAGAGGATTGATGGTACCTTCAATAATAACCGGAATGATTTTTAAACTGGGTAAATTTTTAGCTTTATTTAATTCAGAATCAATTAGTTGAGTATCAGCAATTTCGCAGTAGTCAATAGTTGTCGGAAGGTTTAATGCTTCAATTCTCGATAAAGCATCAGCGACAACATTGTTTTGACCAGAAACATGACGAATATCTGATGTAAATTGACTGATGAAATCCAAATGTCTGAGCTGACGTGGCGAAGCTTTTTCAGGGTTTTGTTTAAGAGCGAAAATTAACGGCTTATGATCCGTAAACAAAATAAAATCTCTGCCTTCAAGCATAAATTTAAAATGTTTAATGGCAATATAAGCCGCTAGAAGCTCTCGATCATATGCACTATAATTCTTTTGAGGTGAAGAAAGTTTCTTCGAGAAAAAGGCTAGTGGTTGCCAGTCATTTCCATATCGTTGTTGAAGAACGGCTCCTAAAGCTGTATCTGAAGCGTCCACTGCTAATGAAAGAGATGAAGAAGTGGAGGGAAAAGCTAAAGTTGTAGCTTGAGCGAGTTGCTTTTTGCAACGCTCAAACGCTTCAATTGATGTAACCGACCAAACCAATTCTGTTTTATCATTCTTTTTCTTGCTACCAATAGTGAAGCTGTCAAGAATTGACTGTGCTTCGGCAGCGTGAGGAATAAATCGGCGATAAAAATTAATCATTCCTAAAAATCGTCGCATATCTTTTACTGTAGATGGACGTGTATAAGCTAATATAGCTTCGACTCGTGAAGCGATTGGTTTGATTCCATTTTTGTCAATCGAATGACCGAGGAAATCGACCGAAGATTTAAAGAACGAGCATTTAGTTTGGTTAATTACCAAATTATGAGAGTTAAGTCGTTCAAACAATTTCTCTAAATGATTGAAATGATCACTTTCTGATTTAGAAGCTACCAAAATGTCATCGATATAGACAAAACAAAAATCAAAATCATTTAAAATTGAGAAAATGAATCTTTGAAAAGTTTGTGCTGCATTGCGAAGACCAAAAGTCATCCGCACAAACTCGTAAAGTCCGAAAGGTGTCGTAATGGCTGTTTTCGGAATATCATCCTCATTAATGGGAATTTGATGATAAGCTCTCTCTAAGTCAACAGTTGAAAAAAATGTACATCCTTCCAACTGTTGACAGAAGTCCTGAATATGAGGAATAGGATAAGTGTCAGGAGTAGTGATAGCGTTTAAAGATCTATAATCACCACAAGGCCTCCAACTACCATCCTTCTTCTTCACCATGTGAAGCGGTGATGCCCATGGACTGTCGGAGGGTCTACAGATACCACGTTCAATCATTAGATTGAATTCGGCCTTAGCTGCTCTAAGCTTTACCGGATCTAGACGACGAGGTCTGGCAAAGATTGGACGACCTTTAGTAACGATAAAGTGTCGCACTGTGCTCGACTCTATGAAACTATAATTTAAGGTGCGTCGTAATCCTTTGAATTTAGATAATAACAACTCAACTTTTGGATTTAAAGGTGTAGTTGACAAAACAGCGAGATTTGAAGATGGTCCATTAACCAAGGAACCAGTTACTGAACTAATTTGTGATAGTGGATCGATAATACATTTACGTCGGATATCCACGATTAAACCGAAATGTTTAAGAAAATCTGCACCAAGAATGGGTTTTTCAACATCGGCTATAATAAATTTCCAATTAAATACTCTTCTTAATTGGAGAGAGATATCTAAAAATTTAAATCCGAAAGTTTTGATGTTAGAAGAATTGGCGGCTGTGAGTACGATAGATTTATCACAAACCCTGTTTTCCTTTGGATTAACCGGAAGAACAGAGATGTCAGCTCCAGTATCAATTAAAAAACTAAACTTGGATAAATTGTCTAAAATGAATAGGCGACTTGATGATGATGGTTTGTTGTCGAACATCGCCACTTCAGACAACTTTTTCAGTTTTTTGGATTGTTGAACGAACAAGGTTTGCGACATTTAGTTGCATTAGTTCCAAATTTTTTATGATAGTAACAGAAATTCGAATTTGGTATTGAATTATCGCGATAGTTACTAAAAGAACGTGAATTACTTCTAGAACGTGATCGATTCCTTCTAGAAAATTGGTTTTGTTTCAGAGTCAATAATTCAATCTGTTTCGTTAACAGGGACATCTGATGAATGATTGAACTTTCAAAACTAAATCGATCAGTTCTAATTTCATTAACTTTTAGTTGCGAGATATTTGAAACGTCCCAATTGAAATTAGGATTAGTTTCAATAACTCGATCTGCAAGAATGCTTAATTCGTCGAGTGAAACATTCGCTACAGCTAAAATCGATTGTGCATTAGGTGGTATTTTTTGAAGCCAAAGCTTCTTTAAAAGAGGTTCTCCAACAGAAGACCCAGCTAACGCCTTCATCTTACTTAAAAGATGAGATGGTTTATCGTCTCCAAGATCAAGACCGTTAATTAATTTCTGAAGTTTGTGATCTTCCGATTCACCAAATCTAGAAATAACAGCCAATTTCAAATCCGAATAAGGTGTGGTAGAGGATAAATTCTCAATAATGTCCAACACCTTATCACATTCTTCCTGAGTCAACATACTCAATGCATAGCTAAATTTCGTTGCTTCTGACGAAATGTTAACTGACCGGAATTGTACCTCGAGAGCTTGAAACCAAGCAGTCGGATTTCGTCTCCACAAACAGACTTTTTGAATTGCGACGGTCGCAATATTATTTGAATCGCCTAACCCCAAAAAAGGATTAGCTATCAACGATTCATCCCGAGATGAAGGAGATAAAGTTTCATACGACATGACGCAACTTAATATCAAAATCAATAAATCGCCACAAAATTTACAAAGTGAAAGTGAAATATATATATGAAGTAAAATATAAATATTAGATTAAAATTTACTTGATTTATGTATTTTCTTATTCTGAGCAATTACGTATTCTGAATTTTGCTGCAGTTGTTATTGTTGCGCTTTGACTGTTGATGTAGCTGCTGCTGCTGCTGTTGCTGTTGTTGCTACTCTTGCTGTTGACGTTGTTGCTGCTGTTGCTGTTGCTGTCGCTTCTGCTGCTGCTGTTGCTATTGTTGTTACTCTTGCTGTTGATATTGTTGTTGCTGTTGTTGCTGTTAAATTACGTTTAAATGCTTCTAATTAAGCTTGAAGTTGATTGTTTGTTTCTTGAAAGATCTGCAAAAATCAGCGACGTCTTCATGCGGATTCCGTTTAAAAATCCGTAAAATTCAGCAACGTCTCGAATCGTGCGCTGTTTGATCTTGATTGAATTGAATCGAAATCATTTGAAAATTTTGAAAATTGAGGCGTGATGCCTGTTGCTTCTGTTGTTGATAGTCACCAAATTGTTGATGAATTGTTTCTTCAAAGGGCGTGTGCCTTCGTCGGGGTCACCATTTTTAGAGTGGATTATTAATAAACTTCAACCACTTGATATAAATATTTTAAAAATTATTCATAATTTTTATAATTATTTATTTTTATAATTATTTTAACAACAATTAGTTATATGCAATTATTTATTTTAAGAAATAATATTAATGCGCTTATCCAACAAAAACTTTTTACAACTTGCTTTTATAAAATTCGTTTTTCAACTGCTTGTTTTTTTACAATTTTTTCATAAAAAACTAATATGATTATTTTTATATTTTGTGCGATCTATTCATTTATCAAAAGTAAAGTAGCGCTATTAAAGTAAGTTTCTACGATTTACTTAATTTATAAAAAGTAAAGTAGTGATAGTAAAGTAGGCACTACAAGTGTACTAAGTTTTGTGAAATTGATCAGTTTGTATGCGAGGTTGTAGAAGTAGTGCGTGGGTTTTAGTGATTTATATTATTTATATCTTCTTCTTCTACAATGGTACTACAGCCCAAATCGGACCTTGGCCTCCTGAAATTCAGGTTTCTTAACATTTTTCATTACTTATTGTGGAGGGGTTGTTAGCCCTTCGCACAACCCACTTTCTACGAATTTTTCATTTTCGCTGATTGAGGTGACCAAGGTATACCCAAGCAGGCAATGTGCTAGAATTATATATTTCATCGGCCGAGACCTTCGCATTACAATACCAACACGCTACCCACTAGGCTAAACTCTAGCTAAAAACTTACTCTCATACAATTTGTCAAGTAATCAATTAAAAAATTATCAACATCCACCCACCCTTACTATCACACCATCCTTGTGGATAAGATTTGAAATAGCAAAAAATAGCCGGTTTTACAGGAATCCAGCCAGAACGTATTGGTTTAAATATCAGGAGCTAATAAGCCGTAAACTATCAGCAATAGCTCCTTACCCAATAAAAACACCAAATTCCTTAGATAAAAGAGTGTGTATGTTAACAAATATACTAACAAACACATCCAAGAGTTCCTGCCCTCAAAAGTCCTCCAAGGATAGTAAGAACGCTGTCTTGTGGAATAATGATCTTGATATTCTGAACAAAACGAGCAAGGAAACTCTTTAACAAAGCTAATTCCAGCAAACGTGACACAGACTGGGACAAATACCTAGCAGTACTTACACTGTATCAAAACAGCTAAAAGCAGTCAAACGAAATTCATGGAAGAGATTCTGTGCAGAAATCGATAACGTCAAGGATACCGCTAGGATAAAGAGGACCCTATCCATAGACCCATACATGCCCCAATTACTGGATAAAGGCGATGGTTCGTGGACGGGGTCCAGTAGCGAGTTACTTGAACTTTAAAGCCAATCGCATTTCTCCGGATGCTTTGAGCCCCCGCCACAAAGTGTGTCGATCGCATTCTATCTAACTCGGAACTAGTAGATACAGTCGTGACGCCAGAAATCATAGGAATTGCGTTAAGTTCCTTCAAACCTAACATGTCCCTAGGAATGGACGAAGTCCATACCGCATTGATCCAGAATACGGATGAATCGATAATTCAGTACCTGGTTGACATATTTAAAGCATGCATCAGTCTTCGCCACATACCGAACCTATGGCAAGAGGTGAATACAGTTTTCATACCAAAACCTGCCTTCCATAACATCTCGAAGGCCTTCCGACGCATAAGCCTGACCTCGTTCCTTCTTAAACGCCTGGAAAGACTGGTGGACAGCATCCTACTGGCAAATCTGAACCTCTCAGTCAGATGGCTCTACCAACACCCCTATCTGAAAGGCCCACTAACACCGCCTTACTTGTGACGGTACCCGCCGTAAAAAAAGCTTTCCATCATAAAGAGGTTGCATTTCTAGAAGTGAAAGGCGCTTTTAATCACCTCAGAACTGATGCCATACTAGAGGCCTTGCGCAGCCATAGTGTGATACCTCCCCTGACTCACGAAAAATCGTAGCACGGATGGGTGACGAGACAAGAAAAGACTTTATCCACAAAGAAACGCCACAGGGCGGAATAATATCGCCTTTCCTGTGGGTCCTAACAGTGAATGAACCCCTTAACATTTTAAATCGGAACGGCTACCCCACAATAGTATATGCAGACGATCTTGTCATCATGCTAACTGGTGAGTTTGAACAAGTTCTAGGGGACCTTATGCAGTCCGCTTTACAATTATTAGACAGCTGGGCACTAGATAAAGGACTTACCATTAACCCTCAAATAACAGAGCTGGTCCTCTTCTCCAGATGAAGAAGACCATATGCTTTCAACCCAACAAACAATTGGGGTATATGGTCCTCTCGAAACAAGTAAAATATTTAGGACTTATTCTTGATAGTAAATTATCCTGGAAGGTCAACATTCAAGAACGAGCAAAAAAGGCTACCATAGCCTTCTTCGCTTGCAAAAGGACATTCGGTTTGAGATGGAGCCTTAAGAAGCACCTCATCTTCAGGGAGAGTACCAGTATTGTCAGCCCAATTATTTTGCTATGATACGCTGTTGTAGTGGCCAGCGGTGGTACTAAAAACCAACCTAGCACCTTTACAGCTAATTCGACTGATGGCATGTCTGTGTATAATAGGTGCTCTTATAACCACATCAACTGCAGCACTGATGGTAATTCTCTCACTACCTCCACTTGATCTTTTATAAAACAAACAGCGGGACCAGCTGCCACTAATTCATGGTAAGTGTCACAAATTGGTCATGGTAAAATTTTAAACGTTATTACAGACGCAAACTCCCTTTTAGACTACGAGTATGATTGCAGGATCGAACCGCAGGTTGAAAAATGGAAGAATGGGCAACAAACACGATACTTAGCACCTGTACGGGTCGCGATCTCTATACGGATGGATCTAAACCTAACCAGGGGATTTAAACCCACGAACTCGACACCCAAACTTCATTTCATCTTCCAGAATACGTGGCAGTGTTCCAAGCGGAAGTATTAGCTATCAACGAGTACACAAAAATTATTTTACATATGCCGAACAGTCTCGGAAATTGTTACATTTTCTCGAACAGCATGGCTGCGCTTCTATCACTCCAATCCTACAGGACTACGTCCAAAATAGTGTACGTTTGACACAATTTGAGTCGCCTAGTGGCCATAAAGGAAGTTTTTCTAATTTGAATTCCGGGTAATAGCGACCTGCTAGGAAACGAGGCAGCAGACGCGCTTGCACGTCAAGGATCTGCAAACATTAACTCCACTAGGAAGTCAGTTGATGAAGCACCAACAGTACTGAAGACTAGCTTCAAACAAACTATTTTGGACAGCTGCAAAACGGCCAAATCCTTTTGGGAAGGACCGAATAAAAATATTACAACGTAGTCGCTATAGCGTCCGAATTATTGTTGGCCTGACCACAGGTAATTGCTTGCTAAAGCTGCACGCATTTAAGATGAGGATCGCAAGACAGCCTTTGTAGAGGTTGCGAGGAAGACGACGAATCTATTGAACAATATCTTTGTCACTGTCCGTAAATCTCCAACAGTTGTCTTCTTTGGTTAGGCTCTAGATTCATTTCAGAACTAGACGTCCTCAGAGGCGTCCAACATTCGAGCCTGCTACGGTTCGCAAACCGAACCAAGTGGCTAGAAGAAAAAGGGTGATTTCCATCTGATAATCAATAGGGGAGTACAATTGGCCCAACTCGGTGGCCCCAGTGCATTGTGGTTCTATGAAACCACCATCCTACAACCTAAACCTACTATCACCCCTCCCCGTCCCCCTCCCCGTCCCCCTCCCCCTCCTCCTTCCCAAAACTCAAATAAACGAAGGAAATATTGATTATACATATGTATGTACTGGAGCTATTGATCATATTCGCAATTAAGTGTTAAATTGACAACAGCCATGCCCGAGAGCCCCCTTTCACTTAGTCTTCCCTAATCACTCTATCCTGCATATTGACTTTCCACGCATCCTGAACTTGTCCCAAGAATAATAAAGTTGCGCCCAACTTGTTGGCAGTTTATTTTCTTCTTTGCAACATAAATTGCACTTGTGCACTTGCACCTTGTACTTGTACATATAGTACTTGTACTATTCTGGCTCTCAATATTTGAGCGGTTTTTCTTTTAGTTTATTTTTTCTCTCCGGAGATAGCAGCAGTAGTACAATTATTTGGCTATTTTTGATTGGAGGCACTTTTAAAAATGCAATTCAAGCATTGTTAAGGGAGGAATTTGGACTTGTACCCCTGTGGTTCTCAGCTCGTCAATTATGAAATACACTGATCTTTATCCTCTATTTCGAGTATCTATTACTTTCATAGTGCTTTTATAGGGGATTTTCATATTATAGATCAAATATATTAATCTTGAGCTTAGAGTCAAATTATGAAAACGTTATGTTCAACTACAGCACTTGCTTCATTCTATAGAATTCGAAAGATCTCCGGTTTTCCAACCGTACAATAGAAATCATTAATCTACCTCCAGATTCATGTTTCATTTTCTATGGATTAAATAAATTTATTTTGAATTTCTCCGGGGAAGCAAAAAATGGCAACTGATGCTTAAATTGAAAGTGAAGAAAGTAAAAACATGATGACCGAAATTAGGCAATGTGGTATTGCTTTCTCGTTCTGTATACCTGCCTTCTGTCATTTTGTCTGGGGAAGTAATCATTTCGCTGTAATGACAAGGAAATTTGAACGGAAATGGGCACAACACGAAACCCGAAACGACAGAAAAGGCACAAAACAGTTTAATCATTGTCAAATCTCAAGGAAAAAAAGATTTCCCTCCTGGACTCGAGAAGGTATTAAATTTGTTTTGCATACTAGAGTGATGGTCGTTAGTGAAAGATGTCGGAGACAAGCGTCATTAAGACTCCTTTGTGTGTGGTACGGACATTTCGTTGTTTTATGGTAAATTATTCAAATCTGATATTCAGCAACCTTATGCAAGTTTGCCTTTATGTAACACGCAGCTACTTCGGAATCTCTAATGGTTTTTTAATATATTGTCCTACTAAAAGTGTTTTCTTCGAGTAAATCTAATCCATTTTATCGGTTCAGTCTATTCATGGCGAAAAACATTTACAGGGATATGAAAAATTGTATTTACTAAACGAAATTTTTTTTTTTTTAAATAATATATGTAGTGAATTTTTAAATGGGTGCTCAAAAAATGTCTCAGTACACAGTACCGTAAATTTGAAAAACACGAAATTGTAGTTGTTTTCTTCAATGTGAATTGGACCTAGTGCAGTACAACCTAGTCAATTATGATCACTTCCGGTCTGAAACGTGACTGAAAATTCAATTGTGAACTAAAAAGATCGTATAAACAGCAAGCTTCATTTAGTTGACGTTTTTGTTTGCATTTGAGAGGTTAGTAAATAGTTACTATTTGTCATATTTTAATAGTTTAGAACTAACTACATCTGCAATGTACTTTGTTATAATGAAATTAATTGCCATTAAGAACGTAAACATTAGCAGCCAGCATATACATTTCATAAAGGTTAAGAAACTATCAGACTACTTCGATGTTAATTCGAATCTTTCGCACGGCAAGTTTGTCTTGTGTATAAACACATCGCAAATTTCAATCGCGATTCACAATCATAATCGAAACTTCTTCATATAAACTTGGTAACTGCTTTCCGAGAAACTAAATTGCTAGGTGGCAAGAATACTTACATTTTAAATTTTCAAAATCTTCGGGAAAACCAGGACTTTTAGGTTGCGTTTATCATCGACAACAATTTGAATTACCAAGTTACCAATTGGTTTGTATATCTTGTATGTGCCACCGAATATTATATGCAAAATATTTCTCACCGATTTTAAAGTTGGTAGCTTTTATAATTTTCAAGGAATGTAAGGGAGGTGACAGAGGAAACGGAAGGTCTTGGAAGATATTGAAAGTTTCCTTATCGGCATCTTCATCACCAAGATTTGTTCCAATTTTCCGGTCGATAGCTCGCATATGTTCGAAGGATAAATGCTCTTATTTAATTCAAATTCAAATTCATTTATTTCATCATTATATATCAGTTTGTATAACACAGAGTAACTTATTTTAGAGAACAGATTACAAGATCTTAGCAACTAGAGAGAATTTTGTAGACATATGCTGATTAGAACTGTGGGCTTTATTATTATTATTAAACTGACCAAGGAAAAATTTTCAAAAAAAAAAAACCTTGCGTGTATAACTTAATAACTACTTAAAACTAAATTTAACTTAACCTAACTTATGATAAATCAAGAGATACTTGGCTGCACTTTATTGCAATTGATTGAGAAGAGTTGAAATGAACGTGTTCTTGACCAAATGCTCTTATTTAATTTCTTTTAAAGAAATTTGTATGGAAGGGGGTAGAAGGAGTAAAGCGAAGTTAATAATTTTTCTATAATAGCAATGATTAAGTGACAAACTCTGGCAAAAATTTAAGATTTAAAGGTGGGCCAAATACAAGTTTCTTTTTAAAAATGCAATAAAATGAACAAAATTAAATTTTTTTTTGTATTATGGCTTCATTAGCGAGAACAAACATTCCCATTAATGATGAAATACAATTTCGATCAAGTGACTGCCTCGGCTGGCTTCGCAGTAGCGCATTCTGTCAATTGAATTTTCCAAGACCATGTCGATAGTTACGGGCTGTAGCTCACGGATTGCTTGGATGACATTGGCCTCAAGTGCTTGAATCGTTTCTGGATTGTTGGCATAACATCGGTCCTTCACGGTTCCCCAGAAAAAAAAGTCCAAAGGGGTCAAATCGCAGCTCCGAGGCGGCCAATTGACATCGCCAAGACGGCTGATAACACGATTTGGGAATTTGGTGCGTAAAAGATTGATTGTGGCATAGGCTGTGTGGCATGGCGCGCCACCCTGCATGATCCAAAGGTCGTCCAAATCCATGTCTTCAATTTCAGTAAAAAAAAAGTCGGATAACATGGCTCTGTAACGTTCACCGTTGACCGAAACGTTCTTCCCAGCCTCATTTTCGAAGAAAAATGTTTCAATGATGCCACCTCTCCACAATCCGCACCAAACTATCACTCTCTGTGGATGCATTGGCTTCTCGACAACAGCGTGCGGGTTTTTCGAGCCCCAGATGCGGGAATTCTGTTTGTTAAAGCTACGTTAACAAAGAAGAAAAAAGATGAAAATGCGCCTCGTCAGAAAAGATGATTTTTCGCCCAAACTCGTTGTCCAATTCAGGCTGCTCTAAGGCCCAAACTGCAAAGCGATAACGATGCAGATGGTCGTGCGCCTTCAATTACTGAGTCAATTGGACCTTGTAAGCGAATATTCCGAGATCTTTGTGCAGAATTCTCCTCAGGCTAGTGCGTGAAATGTTGAGCTGTTGAGATCGACGGCGAGTTGATGTTCGTGGAGTGAGTCTCATACTCTCGGCTACAGCAGCCACATTCTCTTCTGTGCGCACCGTACGACGACGGGGACCATGGGTGTTGTCCATGCCAGTCTCACGAAATTTTTGCACAAACTAGCGTACAGCAGGCTCGGTGGGTATTTCATTTCGGTCAAAACTTCTTTTCAAAAAACGCACTGTTTGGGCTACACAGCACTGACTTTGGAAATAAGTTTTCAATATTTTCCAACGTTGTTTAAGTGCAAAGCGATTTATTTCGTTCTGCGGAGGTACGATACTGACTTCTGTCAAGATTTCGAGCGGAAGTCAGCTTTCAGTGTCAAAATAACCTATGATTTAAAAAGAAACCACTGGATGGCCCACCCTATACTTTAGCTAGCTTCAATCAAATTCGATATAGTGCAATTACCAAAATAATTCATTCCTTCCTCTATGTGGATCAAAACAAATTTATAGATAATTGCACTGCTTTGCTGAAAATAACAGTTTTGACGAAAAATGATTTAATTGAAATTACGAAATTTCGTGAAATTTGTATGGCAGGAGGTGGAAAGAGTAAGGTGAAAATGATAGTTTTCTCAAATTAAGTGGCAAATATAATAAAATGAGTTTTGGAAAAAATGTGTTCTTTACTAGTTGCGATGAAAATCGAATGAATTTTTGGCGCGATATAGCCCGTTCACGAGCCCAAAGTTTCTTTTTTGCTAAAAATAAAAGAAATTTTAGCAAAATAACTCGAAGCGTTCTAACTCTCGACATTAGTCAGATGAACAGACAGACTGACGAACAGACAGACATACGAACAGCCACAAAAACAGACAGACGGTCACTAGGAATCGAGGTTTTTGAGCGATATTTCTATACCCTTGGCGACTCTACGCGATCATTATTTCTTAGCGTTACAAAAGTAAGGCAAACACAATACACACTCAGATCCAGAGTATAAAAAATTCTGCCAACAAGTCGAGTGCAACTTTATTATTTTTGGAACAAGTTGAGGCTGCGTTGAAAATCACTATGCAGGTTAGAGTAGATAGGAAAGACTAAACAAAAGGGGGGTCTAGAGCAAGTTTCGGTATCTATGAGAAGTTGGGGAGAAGGTGATAGTAAGGATGGGTTGACATTAATTCTTTTCTAATTGCTTGCTTGAATCATATCCAATATTCTCCGTATAGAATATCAGTTTACTAGACGAAGTTGCATATAATTTTCATTAGATTCGGTGTATTTTACATTCACGAAACCAAACATTTGTATGAAAGGGAGTAGATGATTTATTGAAATTGGTCGAAATCATTCTTTTGTATGGGAGGGGATAGAAAGGCAGGCGCGATATCAAAACTTTTAATGTAGTTTCGTTTCAACTATTTTCAGAAGTTTTTGTACAAAATTTCAAATTGATAGCTTTTTCACTTCTACAATGGCGCTACAGCCCAAATCGGACCTGACTTTCAGGTTCCTTAACATTTTTCATTACTTATTGTGGAAGGGTTGTTAGCCCTTCGCACAACCCTCTTTTCACGAATTTTTCAATTTCGTAGATTGAAGTGACCAAGGCATATCCAAGCAGACAATGTGCTGGAATTATATATTGCGTCGACCGGGACTTGAACTCACGCCCTTCGCATTAAAAAACCAACACACTACCCACTAGGCTATACCCTACCTAATAGCTTTTAATAGTTAAGTGAGAATTGATTTGTTAAAGTTTTGAAGGTATTCGACCAGTATGTATTTCAGTCTTTGGGGGGTTCTTTCTAAATGCAACCAGCAAATTTTTAGGTTTGTACCTTAAATTTTCATTCAAAATTTTCAGTTTTCGTGTTTTTTTAAATCCACATGAAACACTTAATGTTTCGAAATATTCGCTTACTTCCTGCGTCCTCTTATACCCTTCAACTTAAAATTAAAGACTGTGTAGTTGTACAATCTTACAAAATTTTAATTCGATATCTGTTCTCAGTTTTTAGATATAACGGTTTAAAATTTTGAAAAGTACACCATTTTACTTTATTATTTTAATAATAAAGTATTGTGATCGACTTGGAAAAAAAAAATTTGCTACCCTGAAATTTTGTTTTTTCGCGTTTCATGACTAAATTAGCCTAAAAATGCAAAACAAAAAAATCCGTCTGTCTGTACGCCGTCCGCCGTACGCCGGTGTGTACGCTCAGCGCACATTAACTCCCAAACCCTTCAAGATAGAAAGGTCATTTTTTGGGCGATTGTAGATAGTTGCGGATCTCTGGTGGATACCCATTTTGGGGGGTGTAAAGGGTTCAGGGGGAGGCGGGAGGAGCGATTAAGCCGAAAAATACGAATTCAAATATCTCAACCATGGTAACAGCTAGGAAGCTAAAACTCAACACACATATAGAGGGGTTTGTGGGACAACTTTTAAAAATAATTTATTTTTTTTATCCATTGGCGTCCGAAAAGGAGGGGCTAAAAACAAATTGTCGGTCGAATTGTTTTTTCAAATGATTATATCTTCGAAATTACTTATCGTAAAAAATTCATATTTTGGGACCGTCAAGGCGGCGTATAGTTCCATCGGAATCAGCTTAGAGAGTGATTAATTTTTGTAAGGGGGAGGGTCAGGGGGTGCAAGAAAAAACACTTAAAAATGAATATCTCAACTATCTCTTAAGCTATGTAATTGAAACTTTAATCTTATATTAAGCTATACTAGGAAAATACAAAAAAAAATTTAACATCTTAAAATAATAGAAGTGGGAGGAAATGGGGATCATTTCAAAAATGGCGCACTTTTCAAAATTACGAATCCTTATATCTCAACAAAGAGTACAGATATCAAATCAAAAATTTATCAGATTGTAGAACTACATAATTGTTAATTTTGATAAAAATTTTAAGTTGGGAAGTGTAAGGGGAGGGAGGTGATAAGCAAAAATGTCGAAAATTTTCAGTGATTTTTTTAGGGTTCTGGTGAAAGATACAAAGTTTAAATTTTGCACGTGGATACGTCTATTTGATTTACATAGAAAAATAGTAATAACTTGATCCATATTTGACATAAACCGACCCCCCGGTCTAACGTGCACAAGGTGTTTCAAGTTCATTGAAAAAAACACATAAACTGAAAATTTTTGAGTGAAATTTTAAGGTAGAAACTTGAAAATTTGCAAAATGCATTTAAAAAAAATTCCTAAATATACGAAATATTAATTGGTTGAAAACCTTTAAATCTTCTACCCCCTCCCATACAAAATTATTTTTTCGACCATTTTTAAGAAATCAATTATCACCTAACTATTAAAAGCTATCAATTTGTAATTTTGCATAAAAACCTTAAAAAATAATTGAAATTAAATTACGTTAAAGTTTTTGAAATCGCGTCTGCCCTTCTACCCCCTCCCATACAAAAGTATGATTTCGACCAATTCCATTAAATCAACTAATAATCAACAAATTAAAAGCTACGAACTTGAAATTTTGTACGAGCATCTTACATCAGAAAAAAAAGAAAATTGCATCACAAGTCTTACGATTCCTTTACCTCCTCTACCCCCTCCCATACAAAATTATTTTTTCGAGCATTTTTAATAAATAAGTTTTCAGCTAACTCTTAAAAGCTATCATTTTCAAATTTTGCAGAAAAACTTATAAAAATAATTCAAATGAAGCTGTTTTAAAAGTTTTGAAATCGCGCTTGCCCTTCTACCTCCTCCCATACAAAACTATGAATTTGACCAATTTCATTAAATCAACTAATAACCAACAAACTATAAGTTACGAACTTGAAATTTTACACAAGCACCTTACAATAGAAGCAAAATAAAACTACATATCAAATTTTACGATTCCCCTACCTTCTCTACCCCCTCCCATACAAATGTTCGGTTTCGTGAATGTAAAATACACCGAATTTTATGAAAATTCTATGCAACTTCGTCTATGAAACACATTCTATACAGAGAATATTGGACGTGATTCAAGCAATTAATTAAAAAGCTATTAACATCCATCCACCCTTACTGTTACCCCTCCTCCTCCCTTCATAAGAACCTAAACTTGCAGAAACGAATGAAATATTGTTAAATTGACAACAGCCCTGCCCGAGAACTTCCTTTCGCTTAGCCTTCCCTAACCACTCTAACCTGCATATTAACTTTCCACTTATCCGCAACTTGTCCCAAGAATAATAAAGTTTCGCCCGACTTGTTGGCAGTTTATTTGAAATGCTCTCCATTTTCCCCAACTACTATTATGTCCAATCGTTTTATTTTTCGCATATTTCGCTGGTATATGTTAATACGAGTATATGTTCCAAGTTTCAGTTACATAACTTAAGAGATAGTCGAGATATTCATTCTTAAGTGTTTTCCTTTGCACCCCTCTAATTTATACATACATAAATATTAATAGTCCTTTTTTCTTAACACTAGACTAAGTTACATAAACATATGAACATATATATTTCAAAATGTAAATAAATTGACATACTTTTATACTAATCGTAGACTAATCACATTCACACACCAGACTTAAGCCTTTGCGTTAATCTAAATATTTTTGTAATTTTTATGTACAATAAAATGTAAAAATATGTAAATGTGCAAACTAAAAACAAACGAATAACACAGAAATGAGATACTGAAATCAAAAATTAATAAATTATTTATAATGTACAATCACATTTAAGACAAATAAGTTAGAAATTAGTTAGCTTAAGATAATATATGTATGTACCACAGCGGCATCATATGACCCAAACTGCTCCGATGCCCTGAAATAAATGTTTGCTCATTTATGTGTACACATTTGCAAAAGAAATTTATGAAATAAAATATTAAAAATCCGAATCCCCACACAGATTTCTTTACTCCTTTAGAGAATTTCTGCATTTTATTATTTGACTTCATCTGGCCCTTTCGTGATCCATACCTTTGGTTTTTTCAACAACCCCTTCATTTCTAACGCAACACAATTTTACTTTATTGGTCTCTACTACTACAATGGCACCACAGTCCAAATCGGACCTTGGCCTCCTGATCTTCAGGTTCCTTAACATTATCCATTATTTATTGTGAAAGGGTTGTTAGACCTTCGCACAACCCTCTATCTATGAATTTTCATTTTCGTAGATTGAGGTGATCAAGGTATACCCAGGCAGTGTGCTGGAATCATGCGTCGACCGGGATTTGAACTCACGGGCCTTCGCATTGTAGACCAACACGCTACTCATTAGGCTACGCCCTAGGTTCACTTTATGATTCTAAGAATAAAGTATTGTGATCGACACAGAAAAAATTCGCTAACTTGAAATTTTGGTTTTTTGCGTTTCATGACTAAATTAGCCTAAAAATACAAAAATCCGCCTCGTTGTATGCCGCACATATATTATATCTCATATCTCCAAGCCCGTTAAAGGCAAAATGTTCATTTTTGGGTGAATAAATAAGTTAGTTCTATACGAACGCACAATAGGCCAAGAAGGTCGCAGTGCTCTCGCGCGTTCCCCTAGTAATAATAAAGTTAGTTCTATTATCCAATTATTGGGAAGTGTTACGTGGAAGGGGTGGCGAGAGGGAGAGAGAAAGATTCAAAAACTACACTTGCAAATGTCTCCACTACAAATGCAGATAGGAAGCTGAAAATTAGATATAGGTATAGAAAGGGTTGTGGGACAAAATCTAAAAATAATTTAATTTTTTTACCCATTATTATTAATTTGTCGGCCGAATTTTTTTCCAAATGGTTATATCATCAAAACTACTTGATCCAAAAATGTATTACCTTAAGTCCAATTAGTTGGCATACAGTTCCACTATAATCTTTTGAAAGGGAGGCCAATAATTATAAGGGGGAGTGTCACGGGGGATGCAAAGAAAAACACATAAAATCTAATAGCTCAACTATCTCTTAAGCTATGTAATTGAAACTTGAAACATATATTAAGCTATATTAGCAATATTCAAGAAAAATATCAACTTTGGTCATAGTCGGGGGAAATGGGGAGCATTTCAAAAATGGAACACTTTTCAAAATTTTAAACCGTTATATCTCAGAATTTAATATAGGTATTAAGTCGAAATTTTGCGAAATTGCGAAATTGATCTATATAATCTATAAGATTTGTAAAAAAAATTAAGATGGGCACTATAAGGGGAAGGAGGTGGTGCGTTTGGTTACCTCAATCTACGAAAATGAAAAATTCGTAGATAGAGGGTTGTGCGAAGAGCTAACAACTCTTCCGCAATAAATAATAAAAATGTTAAGGAACCTGAAGGTCAGAAGGCCACGGCCCGATTTGGGCTGCAGCGCTATTGAAGAAGAAAGTGGTGCGCCAAAATATCGAAAATTTTCAATATGCATTTTTATGGCTCTGGTAAAAGATACAAATTGAAAATTTTCCACGTGCATACATCCATTTAATTTACATAAAAACAAAAATAGTAATTTGAATCGAAACTGTTATCAACCAAAGAGGAGTTGTCTCCTGCACTAGGTGTTTCACGTGTATTGAAAAAAAACCCAAAAACTCAAAATTTTTGAGTGAAATTTTAAGCTGCAAACTTGAAAATTTGTAAAATTCATTGAAAAACATAAAAGAATTATGATTGGGCGTAAAGCCCAATCATATGATACTCTAGATGAAATGAGAAAGAGTTCAATGTACCGGAAAATATGTCACCTCCAGTTCTTTTAAATAATTAAAAGTGACTTTTGTATGGGAGGTGATAGAAGCAGAGGAGGAAGGTTTGTAATTTTTGGATATGAAACCTAATGTGGTATGCAAAATATTTCGTGATGAATTTAAGGTTTGTAGCTTTCATTATTTTCAATTGGACATAGTTTTCCAGAAATTGAGGCATTTGTATGGGAGGTGGCAGAGGAAGTGGAGCTTTTAAGATGATTTTGAAACTGCTTATCATCATCCTTATCACCACGCTTTGATTCAATTTCAAATTCGATAGTTCTAATATATATATTCGAAGGAGAAATGCTTTCTTGAATTTATAATACAGATATTTGTATGGGAGGGGGTAGAAGGAGTGAAGAGGAGCTGATAATTTTTTTTAACATTTATTGCAATTATTAAAAAACAAATTCTGACAAAATTTTAAGTTTATACTTTTTCTAGTTTTAATGGTAATCGATATAATGCACTTAACAAAAATTATACATTTGTATGGGAGGGGTAGAAGGAGTGTACGGATCAAAACACATTTTTTCTCGTTATCGATATTTCTATTTTTATACTTTACGCAAAATATCAAGTTGATAGCTTTAACAGTTTCGAAGAAAAATAATTTAATTTAAATTTCAAAATTTCGTGAAATTTGTATGTGAGGGGGTAGAAGGAGTAAGGTGAAGTTGATAATTTTTTCAATTCTGATTGAAATTATAATAAAATTAATTTTGGCAAAAATTCGTTTCTATAACTTTGCTAGTTTCAATGAAAATCGAAAAACTGCATTTTTCAAAATTATGCATTTGTATGGGAGGGGGTAGAAGGAGAAAAAAGGAGCTGATAATTTTTTTAGCATTTATTGCAATTATTAAAAAACAAATTCTGGCAAAATTTTAAGTTTATAATTTTTCTAGTTTTAGTGGAAATCGATATAATGCACTTAACAAAAATTATACATTTGTATGGGAGGGGGTAGAAGGAGTGTACGGATCAAAACACATTTTTCCTTCGTTATTGATATTTCTATTGTTATACTTTAAGCAAAATATCAAGTTGATAGCTTTAACAGTTTCGAAGAAAAATAGTTTAATTTAAATTTCAAAATTACGTGAAATTTGTATGGGAGGGGGTGGAAGGAGTAAGGTGAAGTTGATAATTTTATAATAAATATAAATTATAATAAAATTAATTTTGGCAAAAATTCGTTTGTTGTGCCTCATTTTTAGCAAAAAAGAAACTTTAAGCTCGTGAACGGGCCACATCCCCCCACTCCTTCTACCCCCTCCCATACAAATTTCACGAAATTCCGAAATTTTCAGAAATTTTTTTTTGTTTGAAACTTTTTAAGCTATCGATTTGAAATTTGGTTCAAAGTATTATGATGTAGGTGTCATTAATATGACTGAATATTGATCCGATCCCGTCGCTCCTTCTACCCCCTCCCATACAAATGCATAATTTTGAGAAATGTAGTTTTTCGATTTTCATTGAAAGTAGCAAAGTTATAAAACTTTGCTAGTTTCAATGAAAATCGAAAAACAGCATTTTTCAAAATTATGCATTTGTATGGGAAGGGGTAGAAGGAGCGACGGGATCAGATCAATATTCAGTCATATTAATGACACCTACATCATAATTATAAAACTTTGCTAGTTTCAATGAAAATCGAAAAACTGCATTTTTCAAAATTATGCATTTGTATGGGAGGGGGTAGAAGGAGCGACGGGATCGGATCAATATTCAGTCATATTAATGACACCTACATCATAATACTTTGACCCAAATGTCAAATCGATAGCATAAAAAGTTTCAAACAAAAATCAATTTCTGAAAATTTCGGAATTTCGTGAAATTTGTATGGGAGGGGGTAGAAGGAGTGGGGGGATGTGGCCCGTTCACGAACTTAAAGTTTCTTTTTTGCTAAAAATGACACACAACAAATTTCAGCACGATAGCTCAAAGCGTTCAAGAGTTATGCTGTAGACAGACGGACAGACGGACAGACGGACAGACAGACAGACAGATGGACAGACGGACAGACAGCAACTCGGAATCGAAGTTTTTGAGCGACAACAAATATTTCTGTACCCTTGGCGGCTCTGTGTGAGCATTATTTCTTATCGTTACAAACGGTAAGGCAAACACAATATACTCTCAGATTTCATCTAGAGTATAAAAATGCTTAAAAGTTTTAAATATTAACTAATCGAATACCTCTAAAGCTTCTACTGCCTCCCATACAAAAGTTTTAAGAAATCAATTATCACCAAACCATTAAAAGTTATGAACTTGAAATTTTGTACAAACACTTCCAAAAATATTTCAAAAGTGTTTAAAAAGTTTTGGAATATCTTCTGCCCATCCACCCCATCCATTGTAAAAGTATAATTTCAAGCACTTTCAATAAATCAACATATTAAGAGCTATGAACTTGAAATCTTGTACGAACACCTTTCAAAAGAAACTAAACAAAACTTCTCCCAGTAATAATAAAGTTGCCCCCGACTTGTTGGCAAATTTTTTATGTATTGGAGGAGATGGCAAGTTCCACCCTTCCGGTTACCGATGATCTAAGCCGTGCCAACCAGCAAGCATACAGCGGCCATACTCAACTATCCATAACAAATTCAAATGGTGAAATGAAATTTCGCTATGGAAGCGTGATGATTTTTCTTTACAAAAGGAAAAAAAAAGATGCAGGTCAGGCTTTAACATGTAGCATGAATATCATGCTTTGTAATGTGGTCATTACCTGCCAGACACTTACAAGACACTTATTTACATCGCTGGAAATATTAAATGCGTATTTAAATCCTGTTGTAAATAAAATAGTGAGTAGAGTATTGGTCTTCAATGCGAAGGTCGTGAATTCAAATTCCGATCGTCGTATAATTCCTGCACACTGCCTTCTTGGATATACCTCGTTGTTTTGTGAATTACCCGTCTGGATAGTTTAACATGTGAATAAGCTTACAGCTATAGCTCAATATTTATTTCGTTTCAAGAACTCGAAAACGTAAAACATATTTTATTAGGGGCAAAAAAAAATAATTAATTCATAATTCATAATATATTTATTTCCCAAAGTTTCTTCATTACATGCTTACGCTAATTTTTCTTACAGTTAGTGGCCAGATTGTGTTTGAAATCTTTACAGCTTATGGATGAATAGTTAAAAAAATAATTAATTTTCCTACAAATTACATTTTGCATTTCAGCAATATTTCTTCAGACGTTCTCGACGTAGAACGTTCAACGAAATTAGTACATAGGAATGGTGTATCAGAAGACGGAGCTCCACAAGTCAAAGAAATACAGATTACTCATAATCATATTTATACGCAATTTGTAATGCTTTGCTGTACCTTTTTGCTATGATTTACATAATTTGAATCAAGGAGAGTAATGCCACCCTTCAGATTTATCTTGTCAATGACAAATAACTCAGTGAAAGATAATTAAGATAAGACACATGTGTCGAAATGCATGGGAGATATTCGTAAGCTCAATTAAATTGTATACATAACTTTATAAATAGAACATATTTCTCAAAAAGCTCCTTACGGTGCTAAGTTATTGTATTTAACGAAAATACCATACCAAGTGACTTTTTTTTACTAAAATTGAGCTAACGACGCCACGTTCTTAATAACCTAGGTATAGTATAACGACTAATTTTAATCACTAACATTGCGTGCCCATTTAATTCAATCTACTTGTGTATCATGTTGTGTCTCATCGTTGAAATCGTTAAAAAAAAAAATAAACAATTTATTGCTGCTATTTCACAACCATTGAAAGAATTCCTTTATTTTACACCATCCCTATGAAAAGCGTATTCCAAAATTTCTATCTACTTTGACTATAATACTGTAAAAGGAAAAATTTTAAAGCAAATAATGAAATTCCGTATGTGCTTTACCAACATGAACATACATTTTTTTTCTTTACATCAAACAGCAACGTAACTCATGCGAAAGTTTATTTCCTGCAATATGCTCGGATATTCGTATATAAAAGGTTGCTCCCAGTTGCTTGCATTAAAGTTTTGCACAATTTCAGCTTTTTATGTGGTGAATCACAGTTGCCACATTTATAAGAATTTTATAAAAGTATGGCAGCATATATAATATATTCAAAAATTGTGAAATATTTCGTCAAAAAAATAAATTAACTTAAGTAGATATGAAAATTCTTTCCGTTTTCTTTTTCTTCGTGGTGGCTTAGTTCTTGGTGGGTGTGTGTGGCTTCATGTGCAAGGAGAAGATGAAACCGCACGTTTTGATAAAGCATAGGAACAAATTAATGTTCAATACCAAACTTTCGGTTAATCTCAATATACTGCACCAGAATCTTTATATCACAGTAAAATATTTGCCAATAAGTCGGCAGCAACTTAACGATTCTTGGTACAAGTTAAGGATACGTGTGAAATCAATATGCAGAATAGAGTGTACACGGAAGACTAAGGGAATGGGGATTCAAGGAATCAGCTGTTGTCAATTATTTAAAACTTAACTGGAATCAGTATTTCATTCGTTTATTTATGCAAGTTTGGATCTGTATTTTCTGGAAGGTTCAAAATTCTCTGTGTATACTGTTATGAAATGCCGTGTAGTTTACATTTAAGTTCATGAAAACATACATTTGTATTTGAGGGGGTCTAAACGTTCGTGTAGTCGTGAAACTTTTGGCTCAATTTCTTCTTGATTGTCTCGAAAAGTGTTTGTACAAAATTTCAAGTTCATAGCTTTTCATTTGTTGGTTATCAGTTGATTTATTGAAATTAATATCTGAAACATAACAGAATTATGATTGGGCTTAAAGCCCAACAAATTCTGGCAAAATTTGAAGTTTGTACATTTCCTAGTTTGAATGAAAATCGATAAAATGCATTTAACAAAAATTATGCATTTTTATGGGAGGGGGTAGAAGGAGTGTACGGATCAAAACAAATTTTTTTTTGCATTATTAATATTTCTATTTGCATATTTCATACAAAATATCAAGTTGATAGCTTAAACATTTTCCAAAAAAAATAATTTAATTTAAATTTCAAAATTTCGTGAAATTTGTATGGGAGGTGGTAGAAGGAGTGAAGCTAGTTTCAATGAAAATCGAAAATATGTATTTTGCGCATTAATGAAAGCAAAACAAAAGTAATGACGCAAACAAGAAGGAGAACGCCAATCAGACAAAACATAACAATTGCGGAATATAATTTGGAGAGTGTGGACAACTTCATATATCTTGGGGCTAATTTAACAAAGGACGGTAATGAAACAGACGAAATCAAACGACGGATAATACTTGCAAATAAGACGTATTATTCGGTACTTCCAATAATGAAATCCAAGAAAGTGCACAGGAACAATAAGCTGCGGATTTATAAAACTATTATACGACCTGTGCTCTGTTATGGCAGCGAGACGTGGACATTACGCGAACTTCCGAAAAAGCAGTTAACACATTCGAAAGAAAGGTCCTCCGAAGAATTTTGGGACCTGTGAAGGAAGGAACGGAATGGCGAATAAGATACAACCATGAGTTGTATCAACTCTACGACGAGCCAGAAGCTTCAACGTTCATCAAGCTACGTAAACTGCAGTGGGCTGGCCATGTAGAGCGAATGGAAGACAGAAGAATACCCAAACGTGCTCTTAAAGGCAAAACGAGTGGTAACCGGCCAGTAGGCAAACCACGCAAGCGATGGAAAGACTCGGTTGATGAAGACAGCAAAGCCATTTTAAAAATTAGCAGCTGGAAGACGCGGTCTTTGGATCGAGACGATTGGAGGCGACGACTTCAGGAGGCCAGGGCCCGATTTGGGCTGTCGCGCCATTGATGATGATACAAATAAAAATATCAATAATGCGAAAAAATTTTGTTTTGATCCGTACACTCCTTCTACCCCCTCCCATACAAATGCATAATTTTTGTTAAATGCATGTTATCGATTTCCATTCAAACTAGAAAAAGTACAAACTTCAAATTTTGCCAGAATTTGTTTCTTAATAATTAAAATAAGTGTTAGAAAAAATGATCAGCTCCGCTTCACTCCTTCTACCACCTCCCATACAAATATCTGTAATATAAATTCAAGAAAAACATTTCTCCTTCAAGTATATGAGAGCTATCGACTTTGAAATTGAATCAAAGCATGGTGATAAGGATGATGATAAGCAGTTTCAAAATTATATTAAACGCTCCACTTCCTCTGCCACCTCCCAAACAAATGCCCCAAATTTCAGGAAAACTATCACCAATTTCTTTAAGAATAATGAAAACTTAAAACTTTAATTTGAGATGACATATTTTCCGGTATATTAAAGTCATTTTCATTTCATCTAGAGTATCATGTGATTGGGCTTTGAGCCCAGTCATAATTCTGTTATGGTTTTTAATTGAATTTTTCAAATTTTCAAGCTCATAGCTTAATATTTCAATTAAAACATAACAGGACTACGATTGCACATAAAGCGCAATCATGTGATACTCTAGAAATTTTTGTTATCTTTAAAAAATTTGTGTGGAGAGTGGTAAAAGGGGTAACAGCATTGAGGTGATCTTTCTAATTGAATAGCTACAAAAACGTTTTACAGAAAATGTAAGCTTCCGAAATTGAAAAAGTAGTAAGAAAATTGCAATTAGCGAAATAGTGTAGGTTGTATGGGAGGTGGTAGAAGGGTTAGGCGGAATATAGTGTTTTTTTCAGTAATAAATACAAATATTATGCAATTGATATCTCTCAAATTTCAGACCTGTAGCATTGATACTTTTCAAGAAAATTGAATTTTACTTTATTATATTATACTTTATTAGTGATCGACTTGACAAAAAAAAAAATTTTGCTACCCTGAAATTTTGTTTTTTCGCGGTTCATGACTAAAATAGCCTAAAAATGCAAAAAAAAAAAATCCGTCTGTCTGTACGCCGTACGCCGGTGTGTACGCTCAGCGCACATTAACTCCCAAGCCCTTCAAGATAGAAAGTTCATTTTTGGAGAGATTGTAGATAGTTGTGGATCTCAGGCGGACATCCATTTCGGGGGCGTGTAAGGGTTAAGGGGGAGGCGGGGGGAGCACTTAAACCGAAAACTAAGAATTCAAATATATCAAACATGGTTACAGCTAGGAAGCTAAAAATCAATATACATATAAAAGGTTTTGTGGGACAACTTTTAAAATCAATTTAATTTTTTTATTCATTGGGGTGCATAAAGAGGGGGCTAAAAACCAATTGTCGGCCGAATTTTTTTTTTCAAATGATTATATCTTAGAAATTACTTTGCAAAAAAAATTTATATTTTTAGACCATCAAGGTGGCATACAGATTCTCTGGAATCAGCTTACATAGAGGCTAATTATTTTAAGGGGGAGGGTCAGGCGGTGTGCAAAGAAAAACACTTAAAAATCAATATCTCGGCTATTTCTTAAGCTATGTAATTGAAATTTGGTATTTATATTAGGCTATACTAGAGAAATACGAGAAAAATATAACATTTGGACAAAACAGTAGTGGGGGAAAATGGGAAGCATTGAACTTTCCAAAATTTCAAACCATTATATCTCAGAATTCCGTAGAGATATCAAATCAAAAATTTGTCAGATTATAGAACTATATAATTTTTAATTTTGGTAAAAAATTTAATTTGGAGGGTGTATGGGGAGTGAGGTGGAAAGCAAAAATGTTGAAAATTTTCAGTAATTTTCGTAGGGTCTGGTAAAAGATACAAAGCTTAAATTTCACACGTCGATACATATATTTATTGTAAATGCAGAAAAAATAGTAGCAGTTCTGCAATTATTATGCACCGACCCCATTGGTCTAACTTGCACAAGATGTTTCATGTGCAATGAAAAAACACATAAGCTGAATATTTTTGAATGAAATTTTAAGGTACAAACTCAAAAATTTGCAAAATACATTTAAAAAAAAACCCTAAAAGAATGAATTATTAATTGGTCGAATACCTTTAAAACTTCTACCCCCTCCCATACAAAATTATTTTTAAAAAATCAATTATCACCTAAAAATTAAAAGCTATCAATTTCAAATTTTGCACAAAAACTTTAAAAAATAGTTGAAACAGAACTGCGTCAAAAGTTTTGAGATCGCATTTGCCCTTCTACCCCCTCCCATACAAAAGTATGATTTCGACCAATTTCAATAAATCAACTGCTAAACAACAAATTAAAAGCTACGAACTTGAAATTTTGTACGAGCACTTTACAAAAAAAATGAAATAAAACTGCATCACAAATTTTACATTTCCATTACCTCCTCTACCCCCTCCCATACAAATTATTGGTTTCGTGAATGAAAAATGCACCAAATTTTATGAAAATTCTATGCAACTTCGTCTATGAAACTGACATTCTATGCAGAAAATATTGGACATAATTGAAGCAATTGAAAAATTATTGACATTCACCCACTCTTAATATCACCCCTCCCCCTCCCTCATAAAAACCCAAACTTGCATAAACGAATGAAATATTGATTATATGTACTGGAGCTATTAATCGTATTCGCAACTAAGTGTAGAATTGACATCATCCCTGCCCTAAAAGGGGTTCCACTTGTGAAAGGAGTTTTCACTTGTGAAAGTGGGTTCCACTTGTTAAAGGGGGTCTCACTTGTGAAAGGGGATTCCACTTGTGAAAGGGGGTTCCACTTAGTCTTCCCTAACCGCTTTAACTTGCATATTGACTTTCCATGCATCATTAACTTGTCCCAAAAATAACAAAGTTGCGCCCGACTTGTTGGCAGTTTATTTGTAAAGTTGTGAGAAAGTTAAATTTTTTCGATCTTAAAAAATACGCTAATTAATTATTTAGTAGTGCTGAGAAAATTGATTTCTAGTGTTTCATGAAAAAGTGCAGTTTGTAAGGGAGATGGTGGAAGGAGTGTGAGAATTCGAAAAAAGAGAGCGCACGATCGCACGGACGCACAACCGCTTTTGAGATTTTTGAGTGGTAGTTTTTAACTTCTGTGTCATTTATTTTTTTCTCCGAGCCTTATTTCTTAGCGTTACGAACTGGATAGCAAATTTATAATATTCCCAAATTTCATTTAGAGCACAAATTTGCGGTTTTGTGTTTTTTCAACACACGTGAAGCATCTTGTGCAGATTAGGACCGAACTTGGGTGTATATGTATAGCTGTTTTCGCTAAAAATATTTTTTTTTCTTTATGTATATAATTCGGATCATTATCAAACTGCAGGATGCCTCGAGTGTCAGCAATATAATGCAAATGTACACTTCAAATAAAAACAAGATGAACTTCTAAAATTTTTGTCCAAATTTTCAATATCTGAACCAATTTAAATAAAGTGAATCGTGGAATTTTTGAGATATTTATCTTAAGGGGAAAGAGACATTTCTTACCCTGCAGTCGTCTTTTATATGTTTGTGATGAGCTAGTATCTCTTGTGTATAGAACATTCACTGCTGTGTATGGCTCGAAACAGGACAATTTGGCCATCGTGAGGTTCCTTCGGGGTGCAAATCATGCCCACATCTCGGACAGAAAATTATTTGATTGCTGCGTAAGTAGTATTTGTGTTAATGGATTGCTGCAACCATAAGAGTAATCCTATCCTCAGCATGGAGCTGCGTAACATCCGGGTTCCTTGACCCAGAGATAGAAGAAGATTTAGAAAGGTCTCGCACCTACCAGTGTGTACACCATTCTGGACTAAGCTGTGTAAACTGGTATTGACTAGGTATTAGTACTTTTTTTTTCTTGCAGGCAAGTTTCTGTACTATGGTTTGAAGCGTTAATGATTGTCGTCAAAATAACAATCCGCGCTCCTAAAGCAAACTGTGGCCATGGAGACTTAGTGTCAGGCTGGCTATGTTAGACAAAACAGGATAAGTGTTACCTTGAAAGTTGTCCTAACATTCTGAATTCGTTTATCGAAAATTAAAACAAACTTATTCTTACAAAGTTGGAATTGAAACGATGTTCTGAAAACAACTGAATGATTCAAATCTTATTTTCGTGAGCAAGTACAATTCGAGTGATTTTAATTAGCAAAACATAACATTAGATCAGTTTCATTGTTTCAATTCTAAAAATAATCGACCAATTCAGCCGAGCGAAAATTAACAATGATACAATTTTAAGCGAAAAGGGTAGTCATAACTTTTATAATTTAAATTTAGCAATGATTTTTAAAAAAACTGTAATATTATGGATACAAAAATCTAAATTTAAATATCGGGAGTACAAATTGAAACCCGCCGTTTCCCAATAGATGGCGCCAGCAGTAAATGTTGGTCAAAAATGTCGGATCAGAAACATCACCTGTTAAGGTTTATCTGTCAACAACTCATCATTATTAGATTTGTCAACTTTCATCGGCATCATATACTTTTTGGTGAGCATACATGTCGAAGTTTGAGCCAAATAAACGTCAGTTGCGGGAAATTTTGCCTTTTGCCTTCCATTAAAAAAAAAACTACGGTTGAGGCGCGTCGAATGATTGTTGAAACTTATGATAAGGGTGCTTTCAGTGAAAGAACGGTTCGCGAATGGTTTCAACGTCAGAAAACGGGGAACTTCGTCATTGAAGACTAGGAGCACGCCGGAACGGTGAAAAGTTGAAAGACGCAGAATTGGAAGCATTACTTGACGACGGAGATTCATGCTAAATGCAACAAGAACTTGCAGATTTATTGTGCGTGACTCAACCAACTATTCACATCGTTTGACAACCTTGAGAATGATGGAATGATATTGGGTGACACACATGTTGCTCGTTGTGGAAACCTATCGGGAAAGACCGAAACGGGACGTCTTACCTCACTCACCGTATTCTCCAGACATTGCCCCTTCCGAACTACCACCTTTCCCGACCGATGACGCATGGCCTGGCTGAGCAGCCCTTCCATTCTTACGAAGAAACTAAAAATTGGGTCAATTCGTGGATCGACGGATCGACGCAACAGAAGAGCAGTTTTCCGACGCGGGATCCATGTTGCCAGAAAGATGGGAAAGAGTTGTAGTTAGCGATGGTTATTTCTTTGGATAGTAAATATTTAATCATTTTTGCAAAATAAGGGCTGGAATTTTGAAAAAAGGAACGTTCGTTTTCAATTTATACTCTATTATACACTATAATTCTCGAAAGCTTACTCACTCTTTCCGAATAAACTGGGAAACTTCACAGAATACAATCCGTGCACAGATTCTTATCGAATTTTAAAATATCAACATTTGTCCAAACAATTTTTGTTAGCTATGTAGTGACATGCAAGCAAATTATATCAATTCCGTCACTCCTTCTACCACCTTCAATATAAAATTTAATAATTTCTTAAGGTCTATTTTAATTTGTTTCGTATGGGCTTTACACCCAACTATAGTTCTGTAATATTTTTACTTTATTATTCAAATAATAAAAAATTGTGATCGACGCAGAAAGAAAAATTTGCTACCCTGAAATTTTGTTTTTTCGTGTATCATGACTAAATTAAAAATGAAAAAAAGCAGTGAGAGCGCTTCTGGAACAGGCAGTCAAATACAAAATAAACATAATTGCACTCCAAGAAAGTAAATTGTTAGGGTAACGAGATTACTGACTATAGATCGCACACAATTTTCAAAAGTGGGAAATAATCGGGAAGCCGGGAATTTGGAATTGCGTTTATCGTCGACTACAAATTTAAACACCAAGTTACCAACTTCAAATCCGTAAATGAACGATTGTGTGCAATCCACATTAAAACAAGTTTTTTTAATGTTTGGCTTGTTAATGTCCACGCCCCAACGGATGGCAAAGACGACGAAGTTAAAGACGATTTCTACAGCACCTTAGAATCAACATTCGACTCCCTTCCGTCGAATGATATTAAAATAGTATGAGGTGACTTTAACGCGAAAGTGGGCAAATAAGATACATACATAGGGACAATTGGAAGGCACAGTCTCCATGATATTAGCAATGACAACGGCCAGAGGCTGACTGATTTCGCCAGCAGCAAAAACCTTATTGTAAGCTCGACATGCTTCCCGCATCGTGACATTTATAAGAGAACGTGGCCATCACCTGACGGAAGAACATTCAACCAAATAGACCATGTTCTAATAGAGAAAAGGACGGCCTCCTGTATTCTCGACGTGCGTACATGTCGAGGGGCTAATTGCAACACAGACCACTATTTGGTTAAGACCGATGTCGAATCGCAAACCGAGGACACCCAAAAACACAACCGGTTCCTAAATTCGACATAGGAAAACTCAAAGCCGAGAAAATAGCTGCGAATCACGTATCAGCCTTAGAGAGGCACTTCGCACCAATACTGAACAACAACGCCAGCATGCCAATAGAAGAAATGTGGCAAAATATCAAAGATGGCATTACATCTGTCGCAGAGGAGGTGATAGGACAACAATCCCGGCGGAAAAGAAATGATTGGTTCGACAACGAATGCAAAGATGCCTTAGAACGAAAAAATCAAGCTTACAAATTATTAACGGAACGGCCGACACGAGCCAAACAGGACAAATACAAGGATCTTAGACGATTTGCAAACAAAATATGCAGACAAAAAAAACGGAAGTACAATAATGACGAAATTAAAAACATGGACGAACAATTTAGATTACACAACACAAGAGCCGCGTATTCCCTTGTTGAAAGGATGAAAGAAGGATACAAACCGAAAACGACCCTCCGCAAAGATGCAGAAGGCAACATTATAAGTAACGCGGAAGATATAAAACTAAGATGGGCACAATATTTTGAACACCTCCTTAACCCGAGCCCATCACCTACACGAACAGCAGCAGCAGATACAATAGCAGGTATAACTGATGTAACAGCTGATGAAGGATTCTCTTTGAGTCCTCCCAGACTCGAAGAAGTAAAAACAGCCCTAAGGAACCACCCAAACAACAAAGCGCCGGGCACTGATCAAATCCCAGCTGAACTTCTGAAAGCCGGCGACACCTGCATAGCGCATCTCCTACATAGATTAGTCACGGACATATGGACGCAGGAAATACTTCCTGAAGATTGGCGCAAGAGAATTATATGTCCAATTTATAAAAAAGGTGACAAACTCTGCTGCGAAAACTACCGAGGAATATCTCTGTTGTGTACGTCTTATAAGATCTTGACGAAAATTCTAGAACAGAGAATTAAGCCCTATGCTGATAAAGTAATTGGTGAATACCAAGGCGGACTTAGAGCTGGACGCTCAACCACGGACCAGATATTCTCAGTTAAACAGGTGCTGGAAAAGTGCTGGGAATATAATATTGATGTGCACCAGATATTTGTTGACTTCAAACAAGCATACGACAGTATCGACAGGCGCGTACTGTATAAAATCATGTTGGAGTTTGGAGTCCCACCGAAACTGGTCCGACTGACAAGAATGACAATGACTGAGTCTTTGCCACAAGTCAGAGTAGAAAATGATCTGACTTCCAGTTTTAAAACAGACAACGGCCTTAAACAGGGTGACGGCCTCGCACCAATGCTTTTCAACTTAACACTCGAATATGTTGTTCGGAAATTTCCCGTTGACACCAAGGGAACACTATGCTTCAAATCCACACAACTCGTAGCATATGCCGACGACATAGATATCCTTGCAAGATCTCTGGAGAGTGCTAAAGAAGTATTTGTAAACCTTGACTCGGTAGCAAGGGAAGTTGGACTACGTATTAATGAAAATAAAACAAAAATTATGACGCAAACTAGGAAAAAGACGCCAATCAGACAAAATATCACAGTAGGAGACTATAACCTAGAAAACGTAGACAACTTTATATACCTAAAGGCGAACCTATCGAAGGATGGAAGCGAACCCATCGAAATTAAAAGAACAATAATTATGGCAAACAAGACGTATTATTCGGTACTTCCAATAATTAAAAACAAAAACGTACACAGGAAAACAAAACTTAAGTTATATAAAACGATTATACGACCTGTGCTATGCTATGGCAGCGAAACGTGGACATTAACTCAGGCGTCCGAAAAAATACTTAACGCCTTTGAAAGAAAGGTCGTCAGAAGAATCCTCGGACCTGTGAGGGAAGACTCGATCTGGAGAATACGATACAATAGAGAATTGTATGCCATCTTCGACAATCCAGAAGTGTCAACCCTCATAAAATTTAAAAAGCTACAATAGGCTGGTCATGTGGAGCGGATGGATGACGGAAGAATTCCCAAACGCACACTAAAAGGCAAAGTCAACGGACAAAGACCGGTCGGAAAACCACGAAAGCGTTGGGAGGATTCGATTGACGCAGACAGCAAATCACTGCTAAGATTCTCAAACTGGAGAACGCGGTCACTGAACCGAGATGGATGGAGGCAAAGCATTCAGGAGGCCAAAGTCCGATTTGGGCTGTAGCGCCATCGTAAGTAGAAGTAGAAGCAGTGAAGCTAATCAACTATTTTTTTCTGACCTTAGTGATAATGCTAAATAAGTATTTATTACAAAATGTGAGCTCGATAAATGTTATATGTTCTGAGAAAATCGGCTTAGAGCATTTCATGAAAAAGTGTAGTTTGTATGGGAGGGGGTGGAAGGAGAGGGAGGACGCAAATAATTTTTATACTGTATATTGGAGTCATCATGGAAGTAATATATCCCGAAATTCAGACTAAGAGCTTTTATACTTTTCGAGCAAATCCATTTATTGTCGAATTGCGAAATTGTGCCATTTTGTATGGGAGGGGGTAGAAGGGGTGAAGCTAATCGTCTAATTTTTTTTTAGTCTTACTAACAATTTTAAATAAATATTTGGTGCATAATTTCAGCGCGCTAAATTTTATACACACTGAGTAAATTGGATTAGAGTAATTCTTGCCAAGTACAGTTTGTATGGGAGGTGGTAGAAGGAGGGGGAGGACACGCAAAATTTTTATACGGTAGATTGATATTATTATAAAACTAATATATTTCAATAGCTTTTATACTTTCCGAGCAAATCCGTTTATTGTCAAATTGCGCATTTGTGTCATTTTGTATGGGAGGGGGTAGAAGCGTTGGAGCGATTTGGCCCGTACACGAACTTGACCTTACTTTTTTGTAAAAAACGACGTATACAAAATTTGAACAATCTAGCTCAACGCTTTCTCAAGCTAGAGAGCGAACAGACGAACGGACAGACGGACGGACGGACGGACGGACAGACGGACGCACGGACAGACGGACATCCGGTTTTGAGATTTTTGAGTGATAATATTAACTTCTGTATCATTCATTTTTTTTTCCAAGCCTTATTTCTTAGCGTTACAAACCTTAGAGCAGACTTATAATACTCTCAGATTTCATCTAGAGTATAAATATAATATTTTGAAATAATACTAGTGGAGGGAAATGGGGAGCATTTGAAAAATGGCGCACTTTTCAAAAGTACAAATCCTTATATCTCAAAACACAGTACAGATATCAAATCGAAAATTTGTCAGATTGTAGAACTACATAGTTGTTAATTTTGGTAAAAATTTTAAGTTGTGAGGTGTAAGGGGAGGGAGGTGGTAAGGAAAAATGTCGAAAGTTTTGAGTGATCTTTCTAGGGCTCTGGTGAAAGATACAAAATTTAAATTTTGCATGTGGATACATCTATTTGATATACATAGAATAATAATATTAACTTGTTCCGTAATTGTTATAAGCCGAACCTCCCTCCTCCCTCCTCCCTCCGGTCTAACATGCACAAGGTGTTTTATGTGCATTGAAAAAAAACACATAATCTAAAAAAATTTGAGAGAAATTTTGAGGTAGAAAGTTAAAAATTTGCGAAATGGAAATTCAAAAAAAAATCCCTACATTTACAAAATATTAGCTGGTTGAAAACCATTGAAACTTCTACCCGCACCCATACAAAATTATTTCTTGACCATTTTCAAGAAATCAATTATCACCTAACTATTTAAAAAAAATTTTAAAAACTTTTAAAAAAAATTGAAACATTCGTGAATGTAAAATACACTGAATTTTATGAAAATTCTATGCAACTTCGCCTATGAAACTGACACTATATACAGAGAATATTGGACGTGATTCAAGCAATCAATTAAAATGCTATTAACATCCACCCACCCATAATATTACCCCTTCTCCTCCCCTCATAAAAATCCAAACTTTGTTACAAAAAAAAAAGAAGAGAAAAACACCACCTCAGACCTTTGATTTTTTTATCTGTTTTATAACTTATATATGTAAATTCTTAATAAAAAAAAAAAAAATTACCAAATAAATAAATATAAAAAAAAAAAAAAAACACACAAGGACAACAAACGACGAAAAAAAAAAAAAACTGCAAAAACTGCACCTTCAATTGCAAGCATTGAACACACTATTACTCATAGAAAAAAAAACTGCAAGATCACAAAACTGCAAGACCACGCTCAGGAGAATGAGATGATTTTTTTTGGCGGGATTGAGAAATCAGCAGCCGACCGAAAAGGTCGTAAGATCTTAGTTTTTTTTAAAAAAGAAAGCCAACAAAGAAAAAAAATAAAATAATTTAAATAAGCAAGAGTGAAAGGATTTTTGGAAAAACTTCGAGATCATCTGTACAGCGGAGCATCGTTGCAGCCACGAAAGGAAATATCGAGCGATAGCAGCGAGAAGGGCCCCAACGAAAAATGAAACACTACAAAAAGCTATAGCGATTTTTTTTTGAAAGGTACCATTTTTTTTATTTTATATCTTATACATAAGAAATTATAATAGATTTATGAAAACGGAGTTTTTTTATCATAAACGATTTTAACCTATGTGAATTAATCTGATGTACGGTTTGAGAGGTGGACGATTTTTCCTTGTGCGCGTATTTTTTTTTTCTGAAATGGTTGTGTTAGCGGGATAATTTCACATTGGGAGGCCCTGAGGCCGTCCGAAACCGACTTCGTTCTTTATAACCACCTCCAATCATGTTGTTAGCAATCTGGTTTTTTCAGCACCCCTCAAGGATGGCGTTCCTCTGGGTCAAATCTTCCACGCCTGCGCTCCTGAGCAGCCGGCAACAGGTGCTGCCCGACCCAGAGGAGCCCCATTAAATAAAATCTGTACGGGAATGAGGCCCTCAGCCGAGTTTCCGTTACAACTTGCGGAAACGAATGAAATATTATTAAATTGACAACAGCCCTGCCCAAGAACTCCCTTTCACTTAGTCTTCTCTAACCACTCTAACCTGCATATTGACTTTCCACTCAACCGCAACTTGCCCAAAGAATAATAAAGTTTCGCCCGACTTGTTGGCAGTTTATTTTAATCTAAATTGAACTATTAAACTTATATATTTACTATATACAAATAAAAATGATACCCACTCTTTGATATTATTGCATTATTTAATATTAATATAAAACGCAATAAATCTCTTTATCGCTTTTTTTAGAACTACCAGCTATACTCCTAGATTTTTCATAAAATTTTTGTTCATATTCTCGATCTGCCATTTATAACAGTCGTTAGTCGTTTATATTTGTTGGCGAAATATTCAGTGTTGTAATCTTGCTGTAGACAAAAGCTTTTTGTGTATAATAACACAAGAAGAGTCCATTTTTCACCATTATGTCTGCTTGGCCTCAACCCAGTTTCTGAACCACTTATACTGCTCATTATCAAACTGCAGGATGCCTCGAGTGTCAGCAATATAATGCAAATGTACACTTAAAATGAAAACAAGATGATCTTCCAAAATTTTAATCCAAATTTTCAATATCTGTACCAATTTAAATAAAGTTAATCATGGAATTTTTGAGATATTTATCTGAAGTAGAAAGAGCCAAATAAATTGATTAATAATTCACAAGACTTTTATTTGAAGAACTTAAAGGGTTATTTTTTTTTTTTTTGGCTTGAAAATGGTGAAACGAAGAGAAATTCCGTTGTGCTGTGATGTGGAGGTGCTGCTGAATGCTACGATCAAAAGTTCTCATTTGTTAAGTGTATCCGTTTTCCTGTACACTGGACTTTTTGGAAAAGTTTGCAGTAGCAACAGAACTGTTCCGCATAATTCTCGGCCATTGACCAATACATGTATCATATTAATTGTAATAGACTTTAATTAAAAGCCATTGTGCTATGCCAGCAAATTCTAGATAATATATTAATCAATATTTAAATTGCGTTTTTTCAATGTAATAGATTTCCACTTGTCGTCAGGTATAACCGGAACGTATACTGTTCATGTATGTTTCTAAATTATGTTTTGAAATAATCTAAATGGCGTTGGGTATTCGACTGCTAATACAAGCAAAACAAGTACCTACCCTCTAATTTCCATCAGACTGATTAAAATATAAAATCAGCACTAACAATAACTGATCAAAAATGGAATTGAATTATCGTATTACTGGCATACAATAAATTTACATTTCTCTGAAAATTGAAATTAGCAATTTATTCATAATAATGTTTATTACGTGCAATGTACTTGATTTAAAATAATGAAAGATGGCTATTTGAATTCAAATTAATTGAATAAATAAATTTAGTTAGAGTTAGTTTCCCTTTAATTAACGTTTGAAATAAATCTGATTGTTGTGTTTATTTTGTAGTGCCTACTTTACTATCACTACTTTACTTTTTATAAATTAAGTAAATCGTAGAAACTTACTTTAATAGCGCTACTTTACTTTTGATAAATGAATAGATCGCACAAAATATAAAAATAATCATATTAGTTTTTTATGAGAAAATTGTAAAAAAACAAGTCAGTTGAAAAACGAATTTTATAAAAGCAAGTTGTAAAAAGTTTTTGTTGGATAAGCGCATTAAATATTATTTCTAAAAATAAATAATTGCATATAACTAATTGTTGTTAAAATAATTATTAAAATAAATAATTATAAAAATTTTGAATAATTTTTAAAATATTTATATCAAGTGGTTGAAGTTTATTAATAACCAATCTCCAAAAAATGGTGACCCCGACGAAGGCACACGCCCTTTGAAGAAACAATTCATCAACAATTTGGTGACTATCAACAACAGAAGCAACAGGCATCACGCCTCAATTTTCAAAATTTTCAAATGATTTCGATTCAATTCAATCAAGATCAAACAGCGCACGATTCGAGACGTTGCTGAATTTTACGGATTTTTAAACGGAATCCGCATGAAGACGTCGCTGATTTTTGCAGATCTTTCAAGAAACAAACAATCAACTTCAAGCTTAATTAGAAGCATTTAAACGTAATTTAACAGCAACAACAGCAACAACAACATCAACAGCAAGAGTAACAACAATAGCAACAGCAGCAGCAGAAGCGACAGCAACAGCAACAGCAGCAACAACGTCAACAGCAAGAGTAGCAACAACAGCAACAGCAGCAGCAGCAGCTACATCAACAGTCAAAGCGCAACAATAACAACTGCAGCAAAAGTCAGAATACGTAATTGCTCAGAATAAGAAAATACATAAATCAAGTAAATTTTAATCTAATATTTATATTTTACTTCATATATATATTTCACTTTCACTTTGTAAATTTTGTGGCGATTTATTGATTTTGATATTAAGTTGCGTCATGTCGTATGAAACTTTATCTCCTTCATCTCGGGATGAATCGTTGATAGCTAATCCTTTTTTGGGGTTAGGCGATTCAAATAATATTGCGACCGTCGCAATTCAAAAAGTCTGTTTGTGGAGACGAAATCCGACTGCTTGGTTTCAAGCTCTCGAGGTACAATTCCGGTCAGTTAACATTTCGTCAGAAGCAACGAAATTTAGCTATGCATTGAGTATGTTGACTCAGGAAGAATGTGATAAGGTGTTGGACATTATTGAGAATTTATCCTCTACCACACCTTATTCGGATTTGAAATTGGCTGTTATTTCTAGATTTGGTGAATCGGAAGATCACAAACTTCAGAAATTAATTAACGGTCTTGATCTTGGAGACGATAAACCATCTCATCTTTTAAGTAAGATGAAGGCGTTAGCTGGGTCTTCTGTTGGAGAACCTCTTTTAAAGAAGCTTTGGCTTCAAAAATTACCACCTAATGCACAATCGATTTTAGCAGTAGCGAATGTTTCACTCGACGAATTAAGCATTCTTGCAGATCGAGTTATTGAAACTAATCCTAATTTCAATTGGGACGTTTCAAATATCTCACAACTAAAAGTTAATGAAATTAGAACTGATTGATTTAGTTTTGAAAGTTCAATCATTCATCAGATGTCCCTGTTAACGAAACAGATTGAATTATTGACTCTGAAACAAAACCAATTTTATAGAAGGAATCGATCACGTTCTAGAAGTAATTCACGTTCTTTTAGTAACTATCGCGATAATTCAATACCAAATTCGAATTTCTGTTACTATCATAAAAAATTTGGAACTAATGCAACTAAATGTCGCAAACCTTGTTCGTTCAACAATCCAAAAAACTGAAAAAGTTGTCTGAAGTGGCGATGTTCGACAACAAACCATCATCATCAAGTCGCCTATTCATTTTAGACAATTTATCCAAGTTTAGTTTTTTAATTGATACTGGAGCTGACATCTCTGTTCTTCCGGTTAATCCAAAGGAAAACAGGGTTTGTGATAAATCTATCGTACTCACAGCCGCCAATTCTTCTAACATCAAAACTTTCGGATTTAAATTTTTAGATATCTCTCTCCAATTAAGAAGAGTATTTAATTGGAAATTTATTATAGCCGATGTTGAAAAACCCATTCTTGGTGCAGATTTTCTTAAACATTTCGGTTTAATCGTGGATATCCGACGTAAATGTATTATCGATCCACTATCACAAATTAGTTCAGTAACTGGTTCCTTGGTTAATGGACCATCTTCAAATCTCGCTGTTTTGTCAACTACACCTTTAAATCCAAAAGTTGAGTTGTTATTATCTAAATTCGAAGGATTACGACGCACCTTAAATTATAGTTTCATAGAGTCGAGCACAGTGCGACACTTTATCGTTACTAAAGGTCGTCCAATCTTTGCCAGACCTCGTCGTCTAGATCCGGTAAAGCTTAGAGCAGCTAAGGCCGAATTCAATCTAATGATTGAACGTGGTATCTGTAGACCCTCCGACAGTCCATGGGCATCACCGCTTCACATGGTGAAGAAGAAGGATGGTAGTTGGAGGCCTTGTGGTGATTATAGATCTTTAAACGCTATCACTACTCCTGACACTTATCCTATTCCTCATATTCAGGACTTCTGTCAACAGTTGGAAGGATGTACATTTTTTTCAACTGTTGACTTAGAGAGAGCTTATCATCAAATTCCCATTAATGAGGATGATATTCCGAAAACAGCCATTACGACACCTTTCGGACTTTACGAGTTTGTGCGGATGACTTTTGGTCTTCGCAATGCAGCACAAACTTTTCAAAGATTCATTTTCTCAATTTTAAATGATTTTGATTTTTGTTTTGTCTATATCGATGACATTTTGGTAGCTTCTAAATCAGAAAGTGATCATTTCAATCATTTAGAGAAATTGTTTGAACGACTTAACTCTCATAATTTGGTAATTAACCAAACTAAATGCTCGTTCTTTAAATCTTCGGTCGATTTCCTCGGTCATTCGATTGACAAAAATGGAATCAAACCAATCGCTTCACGAGTCGAAGCTATATTAGCTTATACACGTCCATCTACAGTAAAAGATATGCGACGATTTTTAGGAATGATTAATTTTTATCGCCGATTTATTCCTCACGCTGCCGAAGCACAGTCAATTCTTGACAGCTTCACTATTGGTAGCAAGAAAAAGAATGATAAAACAGAATTGGTTTGGTCGGTTACATCAATTGAAGCGTTTGAGCGTTGCAAAAAGCAACTCGCTCAAGCTACAACTTTAGCTTTTCCCTCCACTTCTTCATCTCTTTCATTAGCAGTGGACGCTTCAGATACAGCTTTAGGAGCCGTTCTTCAACAACGATATGGAAATGACTGGCAACCACTAGCCTTTTTCTCGAAGAAACTTTCTTCACCTCAAAAGAATTATAGTGCATATGATCGAGAGCTTCTAGCGGCTTATATTGCCATTAAACATTTTAAATTTATGCTTGAAGGCAGAGATTTTATTTTGTTTACGGATCATAAGCCGTTAATTTTCGCTCTTAAACAAAACCCTGAAAAAGCTTCGCCACGTCAGCTCAGACATTTGGATTTCATCAGTCAATTTACATCAGATATTCGTCATGTTTCTGGTCAAAACAACGTTGTCGCTGATGCTTTATCGAGAATTGAAGCATTAAACCTTCCGACAACTATTGACTACTGCGAAATTGCTGATACTCAACTAATTGATTCTGAATTAAATAAAGCTAAAAATTTACCCAGTTTAAAAATCATTCCGGTTATTATTGAAGGTACCATCAATCCTCTTTGGTGTGACAATTCCTTGCATAAACTTAGACCTTACATTCCTTTAAATTTACGAACTCGCGTTTTTCGTACTGTTCACGATTTATCGCATCCAGGAATTAAGGCTACCGTTAAACTTATGCGACAAAGATTCATTTGGCCCTCAATCAATAAAGATTGTCGTAAATGGACTAAGGAATGTTTTGCATGTCAAAAAGCAAAAATCTCTCGACACGTCACAAGTCCTTTAGGAGATTTCAAACCAGTTTCAAGCAAATTTGAAACAATTCATATTGATCTGGTTGGTCCTTTGCCAACTTCGAACGGTTTCAGATACTGCCTTACAGTTTTGGATCGTTTCACCAGATGGCCCGAAGCTTATCCCCTTACAGATATTCGCGCAGAAACTGTTGCATCTACTTTATTCAATGAATATATTCCACGTTACGGAACGCCAGTTTCTATTATTACGGATCAAGGTCCTCAATTCGAATCTCGATTATTTCACGAATTAGGAAAATTGATAGGATTTAAACGCTGCAGAACTACTGCATACAATCCTAAAGCAAACGGCATGTTAGAAAGATGGCACAGAGTTTTTAAAGAAACTTTGAAATGCAAAACAAACGAAAGTTGGTCAGATGCACTTCCTTTTACACTTCTCGGTTTACGAACAGTAATTCGAGATGATGCCAACGCAACCCCCGCCGAATTACTTTACGGTCAGAATATTAGACTTCCTTACGATTTTGTTCAACACAAGAACAAATCGAATACAATGTCTGGAAGTGATTTTGTTGAAATTCTTCGTGATCGGATCAACAAATCAAGCCCTCGCCCTCCATCAAGACATAGTTTGGAAACTCCTTTTGTTTTTGAAGATCTCAAAACATGTACCCATGTTTTTCTGAGAACAGACAAGGTTCGCACCTCTCTTCAAACTCCATATGAAGGCCCTTTTGAAGTCATTCAGAGAAACAACAAGTTTTTCGTCATTAAGATCAAAGACAAACCGACTTCAGTATCAATTGATCGTCTTAAGCCTTGCTTCATTAGTTCTTCCGAAGCAACAAACTCGTCAAGAGTTAAAAAGAAAGTTTCCTTTGTCAATTAAATACAAAATGCGTACCACAGACATTCCTTTCCTTTTTTGTTTATTCTTTAATGTATATAATATCGAAAAGATCAAAGATCTTCTCTAGGAAGGGGGTATGTAGTGCCTACTTTACTATCACTACTTTACTTTTTATAAATTAAGTAAATCGTAGAAACTTACTTTAATAGCGCTACTTTACTTTTGATAAATGAATAGATCGCACAAAATATAAATAAACTGCCAACAAGTCGGGCGAAACTTTATTATTCTTGGGACATGTTGCGGTGGAGTGGAAAGTCAATATGCAGGTTAGAGTGGTTAGGGAAGACTAAGTGAAAGGGAGTTCTTGGGCAGGGCTGTTGTCTATTTAACAATATTTCATTCGTTTCTGCAAGTTTAGGTTTTTATTAAGGGAGGAGGAGCGGTAATAGTAAGAGTGGGTGGATGTTAATAGCTTTTTAATTAATTGCTTGCATCACGTCCAATACTCTCTGTATAGAATGTGTTTCATAGACGAAGTTGCATAGAATTTTCATAAAATTTAGTGTATTTTACATTCACGAAACCGAACATTTGTATGGGAGGGGGTAGAGAAGGAAGGGGAATCGTAAAATTTGATATGTAGTTTTATTTTGCTTCTCTTGTAAGGGGCTTGTATAAAATTTCAAATTCGTAACTTTTAGTTTGTTGGTTATTAGTTGATTTAATGAAATTGGTCGAAATCATAGTTTTGTATGGCAAGGGGTAGAAGGGCAAGCGCAATTTCAAAACTTTTAAAACAACTTCATTTGAATTATTTTTATAAGTTTTTCTGCAAAATTTGAAGTTGATAGCTTTTAAGAGTTAGCTGACAACTTATTTCTTAAAAATGCTCGAAAACATAATTTTGTATGGGAGGGGGTAGAGGAGGGAGGGGAATCGTAAGACTTGTGATGCAATTTTCTTTCTTTTCTATTGTAAGATGCTCGTACAAAATTTCAAGTTCGTAGCTTTTAATTTGTTGATTATTAGTTGATTTAATGAAATTGGTCGAAATCATACTTTTCTATGGGAGGGGGTAGAAGGGCAAGCGCGATTTCAAAACTTTTAACGTAATTTCATTTCAATTATTTTTATAAGTTTGTATGTAGAATTGCAAATTGATAGCTTTTAATAGTTAGGTGATAATTAATTTCTTAGAAATGGTCGAAAAAATAATTTTGTATTGGAGGGGGTAGAAGCTTTAAAGGTTTTCGACCAGTTAATATTTCGTATATTTAGGGATTTTTTTTAAATACATTTTGCAAATTTTCAAGTTTCTACCTTAAAATTTCACTCAAAAATTTTCAGTTTATGTGTTTTTTTCAATGCACATGAAACACCTTGTGCACGTTAGACCGGGGGGATCGGTTTATAACAATTATGGATCAAGTTATTATTATTTTTTTATGTACATCAAATAGACGTATCCACATGCAACATTTAAACTTTGTATCTTTCACCAGAGCCTCAAAAAAATCACTCAAAATTTTTGACATTTTTGCTTATCACCTCCCTCCCCTTACACCTCCCAACTTAAAATTTTTATCAAAATTAACTATTATGTAGTTCTACAATCTGACAAATTTTTGATTTGATATCTGAATTATTTTTTGAGATATAAGGATTCGTAATTTTGAAAAGTGCGCCATTTTTGAAATGCTCCCCATTTCCCCCCACTACTATTATTTCAAGATCTTATATTTTTTTTGTATTTTTCCAGTATAGCTTAATATAAGTTTTAAGTTTCAATTACATAGCTTAAGAGATAGTTGAGATATTCAGTTTTAAGTGTTTTTCTTTGCACCCCTCCTGACCCTTCCCCTTACGATAATTAACCACTCTCTAAGCTGATTCCAATGGAACTATATGCTACCTTGACGGTCCCAAAATATGAATTTTTTACAATAAGTAATTTCGAAGATATAATCATTTGAAAAAAAAATTCGGCCGACAATTTGTTTTTAGCCCCCCCTTTTCGGACGCCAATGGATAAAAAAATTAAATTATTTTTAAAAGTTGTCCCACAAACTTCTCTATATGTGTGTTGAGTTTTAGCTTCCTAGCTGTTACCTTGGTTGAGATATTTGAATTCGTATTTTTCGGCCTTAGCGCTCCCCCCGCCTCCCCCTGAACCCGTACACCCCCGAAAATGGGTATCTGCCTGAGATCCGCCACTATCTACAATCCCTCCAAAAATGAACTTTCTATCTTGAAGGGTTTGGGAGTTAATGTGCGCTGAGCGTACACACCGGCGTACGGCGTACGGCGGACGGCGTACGGCGGACGGCGTACGGCGGACGGCGGACGGCGTACGGCGGACGGCGTACAGACAGACGGATTTTTTTTTTTTGCTTTTTTAGGCTAATTTAGTTATGAAACGCGAAAAAAAAAAATTTCAGGGTAGCAAATTTTTTTTTTTTTCCAAGTCGATCACAATACTTTATTATTAAAATAATAAAGTAAAATAATCATATTAGTTTTTTATGAGAAAATTGTAAAAAAACAAGTCAGTTGAAAAACGAATTTTATAAAAGCAAGTTGTAAAAAGTTTTTGTTGGATAAGTGCATTAAATATTATTTCTAAAAATAAATAATTGCATATAAATAATTGTTGTTAAAATAATTATTAAAATAAATAATTATAAAAATTTTGAATAATTTTTAAAATATTTATATCAAGTGGTTGAAGTTTATTAATAATCCACACCAAAATTTCAATGTTTTTAAGGTTTAACGCTTGTACACAGTTTTCCGTCTCGCTAGTCCAAAAAATGGAGAATTCATCCAAACACTATTTCTTTGCCACAAAACTACCACAATTATAATAAATGGAAATATTCAGTATGCGATACCTAGTTAAGCGGAGGTGAGTTAAAACAATGCAAAGTACAAATTAGTGGGAATATGAAAAAAATGAAAGTGGTGGAAAACAGAGCTGAGCTCGAAAATTGGCAGCACATACTAGGCGAATGCCCAAGATACGACGATATAAGAAACCTCACTGATATGGGGATAGTTCGTAATGGGGAAAATTTAGACGTCAGTAGGTATCTGTCGAATCGATAAACTTTCGAGTATCTCAGAGCTTTCGAACACGAAGCATTCAGTAGAAGGTGGGCTGGCTTGGGGAGATCTAGGAGGACGTATGGATTTAAGTACCCGTAGAACACAGGTTCTTTCTTACACATAAGCAGGGAAGGGATAACGCTAGTTATCACATACCGGGTGAATGACCAAGGTCAATTCCGGTATAACCTATGGGGACGACGGACCTCACGTTCCCGAAGCGGAGTGCTACCATTCACTGGTTTGTAAAAGGGCCTAAACTGGAAGTAATTGTTCACAATTACGAAACCTGACCGGAGGTTTATCTGGTACCACGGGTGTCGGGGGGCCCATGAAAGGTAGCTTCCACCTCCGGCAATGGAAGATGGCCCTTCGGGGAGTATCGTGGTGGCTATGGTTTACCGCCCAAATCGCGGGCAGAGTTCCTTGGAGCTCGACGTGGAGTTGCGTTTTCCAACCCGGTACCATCACCGATAGACTGGCAGAGATTTAGATAGGTCTCGCATTCAGCAGTATGAATATTGACCTTGCATTTGGTATAGAATGCTACCTTCGTGGGTGTTGATAATTGTCGTCTCAAGCAATTCGTGTTGTTAAAGAGAACTGTGTGGCGATTCCGTCTGTGAGCAATGTACCACATTAAACAAGGCCATAGGGACTGTTCTGAAGAGGTGCTTAAAACTACAAACACCCTGTGCTTCTACCACCTCTCTCTCACTATTCGAATTTGAGATGACAAATTTGCAGATATATTAAACTCTTTCACATTTCACCTAGAGTATCGCATAATTGGGCTTTACGCCCAATCATAATTCTGTTTTAACTTAATATATGAAGTAATTTGATATCCTAATAATTAAATATTGTAATCGATATGAGGCCTAACATTTTACCTACCCTAAAATTTTATTTCTTCACATCTGTCAAAGTTAGCACAAATTATTATTACAATCAGATCTGGCAACCCCGAAACTCGATCTCTCTCGAATAGACAAGAATTATGTAGAACAGTATACTCCACTATGTAGAAAGCTACAATTAAAGATTTAGAGCTTTCCAGTATAACACATACACACCGAAGTAAGCTTCGAGAACTGTTCACACATAGTTCACACATACACATTGAAGAAAACTTCGAGAACTGTCATAAAATATATAAAAGCGCGACAGCTTTCAGCGAGCAGTTCAGTTATTCAGCGACTTTTATTTATGGAAGACACGAACCAGTGAAAGTGATAAAAAAGTACGCGGCGGTAGTGCCATATAGTGCGAATAAATAAATTATCACTTATTTTTAAACGAATTGTGTTTTTACTTGAAATCCCGGTGAACCCCTAGCTCGCAACAATATCTAACAACAAGGGATGTGTGGAAATTGAATATGTAGGCTAAGATGGTATCAAATAGTGGCGACTAAAGAGATTGTGGTTCTAGGGGCGGGCTTTAGTTAATTTTTTAGCACGTACGAGTAACTGTCACTACAATATTATCAGTAAAAAAACACATATACACAATCCACTCGAAAGTGGATGAAGCAATCAATTAAACAATTGCATGTTGACTTCGCTTGTAAAACTAATAATAAAATCGATCCCGACTTGTTGGTAGATATTTTAAATATCGTAGCAAAGATTTCCGGATTTTACACAATTCTAAGTTAATAATCTTGACGTTTTCGTAAAGTTTGTAATGATTAAAATGCATTTAACTAGATTTCATCATACTCACACTTTATTGTTCGTAGTAATTTTTGTATTTCATTAAATTGAATCTCGTAATTACCTGGAAGAAAAGAAGAAAAAAAATGGCTTAAAATAAATTTTCGGACCAAAAAGATTCGGCGCAAATCGGTAAAATCCAGTTTAATTTATTATTTAATAATAAATTATTGTGATCAACATAGTAAAAATAAACTGCCAACACGTCGGGCGAAACTTCATTATTCTTGGGACAAGTCGCGGATTCGTGGAAAGTCAATATGACTTTTTTCCTCCCCCCACCTCCCCCTTCCACCTACCGCCCCCCAAAATTTAGAAAATAGAGCTCAATTACCCAATCAACAATCCACCCAAAAACGAACATTCTACTTTTAAAGGTCTCGGAGATATGAGTCTAACAGAACACCGATCACTTTTGAAGGTCAGAGCCTCACGAAGAGACGAGGTTCTACACGGCTAACTACTCGCACGCACCAAGAACTTCTAACCCATTCTTCGCTAACCTAATTCATCGCCAGATTATCGTTCATTTCTCTCGTTTCTCACCTATTCGCGGTTAAATAGTGTTACCAAATCAACATTTTTAATTTGCGAGCTATCAAGTCCATATGTACGGCGTACGACGGGACGGATTTTTTTTTTGTATTTTTAGGCTAATTTATTTTTCGGGTAGCAATTTTTTTTTTCCTGTGTCGATCACAATACCTTATTGTTAGAATAATAAAGTAAAATTCAACCGTTTCTTGACTAAGTCTAAATAAACTGCCAACAAGTCGGGTGCAACTTCATTTTTCTTGGGACAAGTTGAAGATGCAGATTAGAGTTATTAGGGAAGATTAAATGAAAGGCGGTTCTAGGGCAAGGCTGTTGTCAATTTAACACTTAATTGAGGATACGATCAATAGCTGCAGTACATATAATCAATATTTCATTCGTTTATTTATGGAAGTTTGGGTTGAGGTATGGGTGGAGGTTTGGTTTGTTGGTATTTGGTTGATTTATAGAAATTGATCGAAATTATGCTTTTGTATGGGAGGGGTGGATATGGGTCATTCTTTTACAAACCGTACGGATTTGCCGAAAAAATTCACGTCCGTTTCTAGAATCGCTTTATTTTTTTTTTCATGTGTTATACAGGGTGTTTGGTACTCCGTGCATAACCTTGTAAGGGGTTATTCCTAGATATATTTTGAGCAAAAAATTGTTCTACGGAGATGGTCCATTTTCAATATCCGCGGAGATACAGGGTGACCAAGAAAAGTGTTTCGGACCTGTACCCTCACTCACTCAAAACGATATATCTTGAAAACTAATAATCGCATTTCAAAGTGTTATAGCTTGTTTTATAGGGAATCAAATTACCTTTCATTTGGTGGAATAGTCCGTATTGTATCTGTACCCAATCCTGAGGTATTCGCTTCAGACCACAAATTTTTGATACTTTGGCCCTCAAAATTCTGTGATCAATGTAGTTTTTCTCAAAAAAACGCATTATAAAAATGTCATTTTAATGTTGTTGTTTTATGTGCCATGTTATTGCCTACAAAAGATGCATACATACTTATGACTTAGGTTTTCCCGTTTTCCAGGTAATAAGCGAAAATACCTATGGCTTAAAAATAAAATATGTCATAAACCAACCCTCGTTCTAAAAAAACTACCTGAAATGTTGTTAAACTGAAATATTCTTTGTGTCCTTTAATTACTATTTAAATTATCGATGAATGTCCTTTAAGTAGTATTTAAATTATCGAGGAAATGAATTAAATTAAAATGAGTTTCAACACAACGACGCTGTTCGACGCTTGGCATTGCAGTTAAACGTCTCTACGTGGAAAGTTTGGAGTGTCCTCAAAGCAGAGCGGTTGCATTCCTACCACCACACACCAGTGCAGGAGCTGGTACCCATTGATTTGCCCAAAAGGATGGAGTTTTGCAATTGGCTCCTTGAACGACAACTAAGTGACGAGAATTTTATGAACAACATTCTTTGGACTGATGAGTCCCAATTCACCAGGGACGGTATCACAAACTTCCACAACTTACACACATGGGCTGAGAGCAATCCACATACAAGAAAAGAGGCATCATTTCAGCACAGATTCAGTGTCAATTTATGGGCAGGTGTGATTGGCAACGATTTTATTGGTCCTATTAGGCTTCCGCCTACCCTAAATAGTTCCAATTACTTGCAGTTTTTGACAAATGATCTACAAGAGTTATTGGATGATGTGCCACTGCAACGATTGGCTTCCATGTTTTACCAACACGATGGTGCTCCAGCTCATTACGGCCGACAAATCAGAAATTGGTTAAATTCCAATTATAGCAATCACTGGATCGGTAGAAATGGACCGATACACTGGCCTGCAAGATCTCCTGATTTAACTATTATGGATTTCTTTGTATGGGGACGGATGAAGGACCTGGTCTACGCAACGGAAGTAGTAACGTTGCAGGATCTAAACACCAGAATCGATGCGGCAGCAACAGAAGTAAGGCAGCAGTTGAGGAGTATGAACACAAAGAGAACACTGGCAAAACGAGCTTTAGCGTGCATTCAAAATGAAGGTGGCCATTTTGAACATTTATTGTATTTAAGGAAATTTGAAATAAACCATAAAAACCATTCTTAAGTTCTTTTAGTTCAAGCGGAGAGTGTTGATCAACCTATTCTTGCTTTTTTGACAAAAGTGCTACATTATTGGAATGATAATTTCTTCTAAACTATAAGACTTATGCAATGCAAGTGTATGCATCTTTTGTAGGCAATAATATGGCACATAAGAAAACAACATTAGAATGACATTTTTATAATGGGTTTTTTAGAGAAAAACTACATTGATCCTAGAATTTTGACGGTCAAACTGTCAAAAATTTGTGTTCTGAAGCAAATATCTCAGAATTGGATACAGTTACAATGCGAACTATTACACCAAATGAAAGGTAATTTGATTCCCTAAAAAACATGCTATAACACTTTGAATTGTGATTATTAGTTTTCAAGATATAGCGTTTTGAGTGAGTGAGGGTACAGGTCCGAAGGACTTTTCTTGATCACCCTGTATCTCCGTAGATATTGATAATTGACCATCTCCGTACAACAATTTTTTGCTCAAAATATATCCAGGAATAACCCCTTACAAGGTTATGCACGGAGTACCAAACACCCTGTATGTATGAAATAAACCGACACTTATGCGGGGATTTTTTTTTAAATTGTTTATTTTAAAAAATATGGATGTTTAAACATTTTGAGAATCGTTGGTTTTGCTCTTCTTAAAAAGCTATTATCTTCGGTTCTATTTGTCGCACAGATTTCGTTCTTATCTCATTTTAAAGGTAATTTTGTAACCTTTTTACTACACTTTAAGTGCTTTAATTGCTAATAACTACAATTATTTAACAAGAAAATTTTTTTTGGAACAATGTAGTAAAAAGGTTACAAAATTACCTTTAAAATGAGATAAGAACGAAGTCTGTGGGACAAATAGAACCGAAGATAATAGCTTTTTAAGAAGAGCAAAACCAACGATTCTCAAAATGTTTAAACATCCATATTTTTTAAAATAAACAATTTAAAAAAAAATCCCCGCATACGTGTCGGCTTATTCGATGTATACTACCTATAGAAAAATTTTGGAAGCAATAGAAAATATGTCGTCCAATTAGGTGTACGGTTTGTAAAAGAATGACCCATATGCAGGCGCGATTTTAAAACTCTTGACCTAATTTCATATGAACTGTTTTTAAAAGTTTTTGTGCAAAATTTAATATTGATAGCTTTTAATACTTTTAATAGTTAGGTGATAATTGATTTTTTAAAAATGATTGAAAAATAATTTTGTATGTGAGGGGGTAGAAGTTTTCAAGGTAGCAGTTGATACTTCATACTTTTAGGGTTTGTTTTTCAATGAATATCGCAAATTTTCAAGTCTTACCTTAAAGTTTCGTTAAAAAAATTTTCAGATTTTGTGTTTTTTCATTTCACATGAAACACCTGGTCCATGTAAGATCCTTTTCGGTGCATAACTCATGTGCATGTCTCCACAGGGAAAATTTTAACTTTGTAACTTTTACCAGAGCCCTAAAAAAGACGCTCGAAATTCTCCTTCACCTTCTATCTTAAAACTTTACCAAAATTCAAAATTATGTAGTTCTACAATGTGATAAAATTTCAATTTGATATCTCAGTTACTCAATTTTGAGATATAACGGTTTGAAATTTTGAAAAGTACACAATTTTTGAAATGCTCATTCCCCCCATTACTATTAAGTCCAAATATTATATTTTTCTTGTATTTTGCTAGTATACCTTAATATATATTTTAAGTTTCAATTACATAGCTTAAGAGACAGTCGAGACTTTCATTTTCAATTGTTTTTCTTTGCACCCATTCTGACCCTCCCCCTTACTATATGCCATATTAATGTTCACAAAATATAAAATTTTTATGGTAAGCAATTACGAAGATATAATCATCATCTGATTAATGGTCAAATATAATATGCGACTAGGAATTGTCAAGCCTTTACAATTTTCTGATAAATAAAAATTATTGTAAATAGAGTGTAAAAATTTAGATTTTAACATAGCTTTAACTATAAATAGTATAGGATAATCGCATGTATTATAATTTAGGTTGTACTATAAGTAGGTTAGATTAACTTAGGCTTAATTCCTATACTTTTGTTCCAATTAATTAATTTAGATTTTGGTTGTATAATAAATTACGTAGCATTAGGTAAATCAGTTAGAATAAAAATTGTAAATATAAATGTAAATAATAAATAAAAACAGATTCGATAGTATTAAGATGTAAATAAATTGTAAATATTTGTTAACCTAGATATAAGTTAATACAAATAAACTGCTAACAAGTCGGGCGAAACTTTATTATTCTTGGGACAAGTTGCGGATGCGTGGAAAGTCAATATGCAGGTTAGAGTGGTTAGGGAAGACTAAGTGAAAGGGGGTTCTTGGGCAGGGCAGTTATCAATTTAACACTTTGTGGAAACGTTCAAAAGCTCCAGTATATACAATCAATAGTTCGTTCGTTTATTTGTACAAGTTTGAGTTTTGTGAGGGGAGGGGTGAGTGGTGATAGTAAGGGTTGGTGGATGTTAATAGTTTTTTAATTGATTGCTTGAATCACGTCCAATATTCCTTGTATTGAATGTCAGTTTCATAGACGAAGTTGCATAAAATTTTCATAAGATTCTATGTATTTTACATTCACGAAACCAAACATTTGTATGGGAGGGGGTAGAGGAGGTAGGGGAATCGTAAAAATTGTGACGCAATTCTATTTCCTTTCTCATGTAGTGTGCTCGTACAAAATTTCAAATTCGTAGCTTTTAATTTGCTGGTTATTAGTTGATTTAATGAAATAGGACGAAATGATACTTTTGTATGGGAGGGGGTAGAAGGGCAAAAGCGATTGCAAAACTTTTACAGGAATTTCATTTCAATTATTTTTGTAAGTTTTCATGCAAAATTTCAAATTGATAGCTTTTAATAGTTAGGTGATAATTAATTTCTTAAAAATGGTCGAAAAAATGATTTTGTATGGGAGGGGGTAGAAGTTTTGAAAGTATTCGACCACTTAATATTTCATACTCTTAGGGATTTTTTTTAAATGTAATTCCCAAATTTTCAAGTTTCTACCTTAAAATGACATCAAAAAAATTTCAGTTTTCGTGTTTTTTTTTTGCTGCACATGAAACACCTTGTGCCAATTAGACCGGGGTGGTCAGTTCGTAACAATTGTGGATCAAATTATTATTTTTTTTTTATGTATATCAAATAGATGTATTCACACGCCAAATTTAAAGTTTCTATCTTAAACCAGAGTCCTAAAAATTTTCAACATTTTTGCTTACCACCTCCCTCCCTTTACACCCCCTAACTTAAAATTTAGCAAAATTAACTATTGTATAGTTCTAAAATCTGACAAATTTTCGATTTGATATCTGTACTATTTTTTGAGATACAAGGATTTGTAATTTTGAAAATTGCGCCATTTTTGAAATGCTCCCCATTTCCCCCCACTACTATTCTTTCATCATATTATATTTTTTTTGTATTTTCCTAATATAGCATAATATACGTTTTAAGTTTCAAGTACATAGCTTAAGAGATAGTTGAGATATTCATTTTTAAGTGTTTTTCTTTGCACCCCCCGTGACCCTCCTCCTACAATAATTAGCCACTCTCTAAGCTGATTCCGATGGAACTATATGCCACCTTGATGGTCTCAAAATATGAATTTTTTATGATAAGTAATTTCTAAGATATAATCATTTGAAAAAACAATTCGGCCGACAATTTGTTCTTAGCCCCCCCTTTTCTGACGCCAATGGATAAAAAAATTAAATTATTTTTGGAGTTTGTCCCACAACCCTCTTTGTATGCCTACTGATTTCCAACTTTCTATCTGCATTCGTGAGGGAGATATTAGCAAGTGTAGTTTTCGACTTTTTCCCTCCCCCCGCCTCCCCCTTCCACCTAACACCCCCAAAATTTAGAAAATAGTGCTCACTCACCCAACCAATAATCCACCCAAAAACGAACATTCTACCTATAACGGTCTCGGAGATATGAGTCCATATGTACGGCGTACGGCGTAAGGCGGGACGGATTTTTTTTTGCATTTTTAGGCTAATTTAGTCATGAAACGCGAAAAAAGAAATTCAGGGTAGCAAACTTTTTTTTTTTCTTGTGTCGATCACAATACTTTATTATTAGAATAATAAAGTAAAACCGATAAAACCCACAAATATATAATCAACATTGGGTTTTTAATGCCAAGTTTCCCAATTAAATAAAAACCAGCGAAATTTAAAACTAATAATACAAAAACAAAGAAAATGCAAGAAGCACATAACAAAACCAAATGCAATTATAAACTTAGAGAGCCCACAGAGGCCATTAAGTATTTTATAAAATTTAAAATATAATCTCAGCTTTATTGGATTAATGTAGAATTAAGGCGAAAAATAAAGCGCTTTAAAACTAAAAACTAAATATAATCATCTAAACAAATTTTGGCCGACAATTTGTTTTTTGCTCCCCCTTCAAACCCCAATGGATAAAAAAATTAAATTATTTTTAAAGTTTGTGACACAAACTCCTATATAAGTATATGTTGATTTTCAGCTTCATAGCTAGAACCATCATTGAGGTATTCCAATTCTTAATTTTCGGTATTAGCGCTTCTCCCGCCTCCCCCTTAACCCCACAACGTGTGTCCGCCTCAGATCCGCAACCATCTACAATTCACCCAAAAATTAACTTTCTATATTGAAGGGCTTGGGAGTTCATGTGCGCTGAGCGTACGGCATAGGGCGTACAGACAACGGATTTTTTTTTTACATTTTTAGGCAATTTTTTTCTTCAAGTCGATCACAATACTTTATAATTAAAATAATAAAGTGAAATCAATAAAAAAATCCATTTGTCTCGTCCGCAGTTTATATCGACTCACATCCCCGAGATCCTTAGATAAGAAGTTCATTTTTTGGTGTATTTTGGAATGGGTATTTTGGATTCGGTTTTAAGTTAGTAAGTTTTTTTAGTTTCGTTACCTAAATTTTTGGGAGTGTCAAGTGCAAGGCAAGGGCTAGAGTCGAAAGCTACACTTGCAAATTTCGTCACTACGAATGCAGATAGGGAGCTTAAACTTGACACTCAGCTATATTGTCTTATGATGTAAAAACCACAATTAAATGAATTTTTAAGTCATGAAGGGTACAAGCGGAGGGCTAGGAACTAAATTCCGTCAAAATTTGTATACTCAAAATGAAATCTGAGAGTGTATTGTGTTTGACGTACGATTTGTAACGCTAAAAAACAATGGTCAGAAATATTTGTTGTCGCTCAAAAGCCTCGATTCCGAGTGACAATTATATCGACCTCCATTAAACTAGAAAAAGTAGAAACTTGAAATTTTGCCAGCATTTGTCCCTTAATAACTGCAGGAAAAGCTAAAAAAATGTTAACTTCCTTTCACTCCTTCTATCCCTCCCATACAAATTTCTATAATAGAAATTCAAGAAAGGCATTTCTCCTTCGAAGATATGAGATTTATCAACCTTTAAATTGGCCTAAATCATGGTAACAAGGAAGTTGATAAGCAGTTTGAAAATCATCCAAAGCCTTCCATTTCCACTGCCATCTCCCACGTAAATGTCCCAGTTTCAGAAAATAATGTATAATTTCCTTGAAAATTATGTAAGCTATAAACTTTAAATTCAGTACGAAACATTTTCCGTACTATGTTCGGTGTCATATACAAAATATCTGCCAATAAGTCGGTCTCAACTCTATTATTCGTGGGACAAGTTGTAGATGCATGAGAGGTCAATAGGAAGGATATTCAATTTTTGAAGCTTAAATTTTCAATAAAACATTTTGATAGCAACTCTAGCATGTTGTGAAAAAATTAGTTTATTGTCGTCACTCCTTCTACCAATCCCCATACAAAATTTCCTTAAATCAAAAATTTTCTCTTCATCTAGAGTATCGTATGATTAGGGTTGGGAGTAGTCCTGTTATGTTTTCTTTATGTATATGTTTGAATGCACGTGCAAAATTTTGAACTTGTTATCTTTTACCGAAGCCTCTAAAATAGTAGATTTTAGCTATCTACCTCTCTCTTCTTATACCCTCCAATCATTAAATCTTAGCAAAATTGTAAATCATATAGTTCCACATTAAAATGAATTTTCAATTTAATATCTGAATTGGATTTTGAGATATACCGGTTTTAAATTTTGGAAAGTGCGCTAATTTTAAAATGCCACCCATATCCACTCGCTATTGTTACGTCCATATCTTAAAACTTAGTTCCTTGAAAAATAGGCGAAGAATTAATATTTCAGTGTTTTTCCTTCTACCCTCCTGAGACCTACCAAGTATTGGCCTCCCTCTCAGTCAATAATGATGGACCTATACATTCCCCTTGTGCGATGCGTGCAGTCGAATACTGCCAGTTCTGCTTGCCCTAAAAATGACAATTGGCCATTCACTGAATCAAATGCTTATCACCCGTGATATTAAGTTATATCTGATCCGAGAAACAGATACAGTACCTCGGATACGGACCAATTCTATAGTAACGACTTTTGGAATTCACAAACGGACTATAGCACCCGTTATGCACTCTTTACTAAGGTAGAGAATAAAAGAAAATATCCGGCTAAATACAAGGAGTTTATCATTGCGAAAATCCCGAAAAGAGGTGACTTTAGGGGTTGTTTTAATTAGCGTGGTATATGAATGTCCACTTACTACCATATTAGTTCGGACGCTTTTAGTTAACTCAGAAATATTGTCAGCATGGACGGCGGAACCGAACAGGATATTGAGGCTTGTACAAATAAAGCTGGTCAGGCCTTCAGTATCTTTTCCCCTTTCTGGAGGTTAAGAAAGACCTCTCTTCGCACGAAGACGCATGCGTCAAACCCAAGTTGTTATATGCTTGAACAATATAGAAAGAGACCGTTAGGCTTATCAAAAAACTGACAAGTTTCGTGAACCAATAACTCCGACGCATTTTAGGGATATAGTGGCCAGATGTGATCTTCAACAAAGAACTTTGGATGAACTCCAAAGCTTAACAGTTGCACAGACTAACACCTAGTGGGTCCTAAAATATGAACTTTTTGTGTTAAGTAATATATTTCGAGCCTCCCAATTCAGACCCAATAGATATGAAAATTATATTATTCTTGTTGGTGTGACGTAAAAATGAATATTGTGGATGGACCAGAACAGGGACACTTGATCGCAAGTTCATATTAATTTTCTACAAGAAATATCTTTTGTAATGACACATTTAGCTTAATATTTCATAGCAGATCTAACGAGTAGTTACTTCTACAGAACATGTGCTATATATCTATCTATATAAAAAAAATTGTAGTGTCTGTCTGTTATTTGTTTATAAATGGCTATAAATAAGTTTTTGCTTCATTTTAGCAATAACTAAGCAGAATCAAAAGTTTTTACAAAATTTCTCTGTCTGTCTGTCTTTCCGGCTTTCACGCAAAAACGGCTACACCGATTGCAATGAAACTATAACAGTTTATTAGGTCTACCTCGAGGAGTAATCTGTTTTAGGTTTTATTTTACTCCCCCCACGCCTTCTACCCCCTCTCATACAAAGTGACTCATTTTCAAAAACTTATAATAATCAAATTTTCATGGAAACTATAAAAGTTATTAATTTGAAATTTAAAAAATATTATTTCTATTATAAATGCAATCTTCAAGTATTTAAATAAATTGAATCCCCCTACTCCTTCCACCACCTCCCATACAAACCAAACTTTTTTATTAAATCCTTAATTAGCATTGTTATTAATATCAAGAAAAAACTAACCAATTAGCTCTACTCCTTCTACCTCCTCCCATACAATCTGACACAAATCCACGACTTTGCGAAAATTCGAATTTCTTGAAAAGTGTGAATGTTACTGTTCTGAAATTTAAAATATATCGATTGAATGATAATTGTAATTGCTTCTCAAGAAATAACTAAGAACCCTCCACTCCTTCCACCACCCCCTATACAAACTGCACTTTTTCAAGAAATATTCTAAACCAATTTTCTCAGTACGTATAACTTTTATCGAGCTAAAATTTTGCATTAAATCTTTAATGAGCATTACTATTATTATCGGGAAAAAATTACCGATTAACTTTACTCCTTCTACCCCCTCCCATACAATGTGGCACAATTCCACGACTTTACAAAAACTCGATTTTCTTGAAAAGTGTGAATCTAAGTGATCTAAAATTTAAAACATATCAGTTGCATGGCGATTACAGTTGTCTCTAGAAAAATTACCTAAGACCCCCAACTCCTTCTACCACCTCCCATACAAACTGCACTTTTTCATTAAAAACTCTAAACCAATTTTCCCACTACGTATAACTTTGATTGAGCTAAAATTTTGTATTAAATCCCTAATTAGCATTATTATTATTATCGGGAAAAATTAACCGATTAGCTCCATTCTTTCTACCCCCTCCGTTATAATATGACACAATTTCACGACTTTGCAAAAACTCGATTTTCTTGAAAAGTGTAAATCTAACTGATCTGAAATTTAAAAGATATCAATTGCATGGTAATTATGGTTGTTTCTAGAAGAATTACCAAAAACCCCCCACTCCTTCTACCACCTCCCATACAAATTGCACAATTTCACTAAATCCAATGCACTAAGTTTCTCTCCATACAAATGCGAGTACCATGGTTTCATTCTTAATAATTTATGGTTCTGATTCCAACAAAATACAAAGCATTGTGTTCAAAGAGCCATCAAACTAAGCAGACTATTTATCCGACATAACGTACTACTAACTACATTCTCAAAAAATGTTATTATTGCGATTCCTAAGCGGACAAAGTCGCGGGCGATCGCTAGTATTTAATATTTATACAGTGCATTTCCAATTAAAAGAAAGATTTCCAGATTTCACACTGTTATGCTTTATTAACTGTGACGTTTCAGTCTCTGCTGAGAATTTCATTGAACCAGAAATCTTTCCTTTTAATATAAAATATACTAAACGAAACATTTAAGCAACAATCAATTGTTTCAAGGACATTTTTAGTTTCATATATATTTCATATCACCCAATTTATTCATAGATTCGATATCAGTTGCAGAAATGCGTTCGCCAGAATAAGCCCATGATATAACTTTACTCTGACTCATAAAATTTAAAAATGTTTTAATTGTGGCAAAAAATTATCGTAATCATATTGTATATCGTGAAACTCGAAAATCTCAGTCTCCAAATCCGTAGTTTATTTATTTTTATTACTGATGGTGTATTGTTCAATAATTGACCTACATATAATTGAATTGTTTTCATCCTGATAATTGAGCTCTTGCTGATAATTATTCATAGAAAGAGAGTAATTATTATGTAATTAATATTGAGTATGTACGAGTATGTGGATGAAGTATACATTTTTCAGCTTCAATTCTTGTAGATAGCTACGCAAATTTATTTCTATATAAAAAATATAATTTATTCCCACATATGTTACGAACGTGTTTAAATCCTACTGCATGCTGTAGGCTCATAACTGGAAAATAAATATCAAATCCATAAGCAGGGAATCGTCACTACTTTGTACAAAACTCCTGCTCAATCTGAAAAAAATATGAGACTATTCAGGTTTCTGAAATTGAGTTTACTATAGATTGAATTTTTTACATTGTACTCGTAATAAATTAAAATCTTCATCTTCGTCAATGGCACAGCCCAAATTGGGCTTAACTCGCCTGACCTTCAGGTTCCATTTATTTTTTATTTTGAAAGGGTTGTTAGTACTTTTCACAATCCTCTATTTAAGATTTTTCCTTTTCTCAGATTAAGGTGGCCAATATATACTCGCACAAGTAGTGTGCTGAAAATATACATCGACCAGGATTTGAACTCCCGACTTTTGCATTGTACACCAAACCGCTATGTACTATGCTACACCCTTACATAAATGATGGATTAGAATTTTTCGTAATTGTAGGTAATTTAAAATAATGTTCGGCATGTGTGTAAAACAGTTAATTTTTCTACCTCAGGTCAGTTCCTACACTTGAGAGCATTCAATTAATTGGAAATAATGTATTCACAAACTTAGACTAAGGCTCTTGAAAGGTTTTAATCTTTTCATGCATTTATTTCACTTTAGAGGATTTAACAGGATTAATTATTTCTCTTCAGGTTTGTTAATACTACCTCACGCATTATGTACTAGAATGGCTTCAATATCGTATGAAACTATAATACTTTGACAAAAGCATTTCCAAAATTACACTCACTATTTGGTGGACAACGTTGGACTTTTCAGCAAGACAACGCTCCAATACATACCGCAGGGAGCACTAGATCCTGATTTGGAAGGTAAATGTGCATTTCTTGCCTAGGCCTCCATATTCAGCTGGCATAAACATTATGGAAACGATTGGGACTAGCTTTCTCGTATGGTTTATGAATGTGGGAAACAGTCTGAGAAAAATGAGGACTTAGTGAAAACAATTGAAAGCGCCTGACCGTTCATAGCATTAATTTTGGTGATGATACATCTCCTTGTCTAAAAGACTATTCGAGGTTATTTCAAATAAAGAAGGTAGTAACCATTATTAAAAATCAAATTAAACTTAAAAACATTAATAAAAAATTGTTTTAGTTTCACTAACATGTTTATTTGATTCAACTTCCATGTGTACTAAAATAGGTATTGAGATTCAAGGGCGGAAGTGGCAGTGGATCGGTCATACTTTGAGGAAACCAGAGCGAAACATCGCCAAACAGGCTCTAGATTATAATCCTCAAAGAAGACGTGGGGATGGTCAACCATGTAACACATGGAAGCGAGCAGTAGAGCAGGAGGCCAGAGGAATAAACAAGTCCTGGCAACAGCTTAAAGCCGATACTCAGGATCACGCCTTGTGGAAGAGAGTTGTTTCTGTTCTACGTCCCTATAGGGGGTCTTAACAGGAATTTCATTGATCCATGGGGTATCACGCAAATTTCAGTACTGTCAATCAAGTGGAACAAGAAATTGTGGATATTTTATAACTCATCTAGTGTGACGTACAGAATAACGGCACATTGTCCGAAATTGATAAACTCGCACAGGGTATTTTCACGATAAAACACCCTTTCAATCTGTATACATACATTTTCATTATTACAGACAAGCACATGCACCCGTACTTCGCACGATGTTTTATATTCGGGCTTCCTTATACACGACATTATTTGTGATGAATTTCTTCTTGGTTTCTCACCGCTTCAGATCTTCTTGCTCATAAATATTTTCAAATCTTCTTACGTTTGGACTCACCTCAAAGCGACATAGAGTTGTTCATGTGAAAATACATTGTCTATTTTGAAGAATTCAAATTTGCAATATGCTGAAAAGATATTAAAAAAAGTGTTTCGTCCAAAAATCGAAGCCGCATTGCAGGCGAACATTCCACCACACAACCACCGATGCTGATGAGCTCGTCTCGCTAATATTTATACACAATTTTTGAATCTACTTCAATTCGATTCAAATGTATTTAGTGTTAGATATCCTGCCGTTAGTTTCGAATAAAGAAAATCGATTATATTTTGAACTCATGCATGGAATGGAAATTATTTGAAATTGTGATATTTTTACTGTAGTCAAATCGTTAAGAAAATGTTCGCAAAAAAAATATCGGCCGGAAATCGAACCCGGGGCCGTCCGCGTGGCAGGCGAGTTAATCCACTGAACCACCGATACCGACGAAATTATTTCACGTCACTTCAAATATATGCGCAGCTTTTCACCATTATAGAGAAATAAACAATTTTCAATACTTTTGCAACACTTCAAACTATTTGCCTGTATAATTTATTTCAAATGTAGAAACTTGGACAAAATATTATTAAAATTGGGTGCAACTTTTTTATTCTTGAGACAAGTTGAGGATACGTGAGAGGACAATATGCAGGATAACGTGGATAGGGAAGACTATGTGAATGGGGGTTCTAGGGCAGGGCTGTTGTCAATTATTTAACACTTCACTGCGATTACGATCATTAGCTCCAGTACATAGAATGAATATTTTAATCGTTTATATATGCACGTTTGGGTTTTCATGAGATGGGGCGGAGAAGAGGGTGCAATAAAAAGGATGGTAACATACCAATAAGTTTTTAACTGACTACCCGAATCACGTTCAAAATTCGCTGCATAGAATGTATGAAACTAACATTCTATGCAGCGAATTAGACGAAGTAAATTCTTTGAAATTCTCGGAGAATTTTATATTCTTAAAACCATACATTTGTATAAGTGAGGGTAGGGGACGTGAGGGAATAGCAAAATTTGTGATACAGTTTTGTTAAGTTTCTTTTGAAAGGTACCCGTAGTACCCAAGTTCGTAGCTTTTGATTTGTTTTTATTAGTTAATTTATTGAAATTGGTCGAAATTATACTTTTGCATGGGAGGGGTGGAATGACAGGGAGGATTTCAAAATTGTTGATTCATTTTTACTTGACATATTTATACCCTAGATGGAATCTGAGAGTTTGCTCTAAGGTCTATAAGAAATAATGCTCGCATAGAGGCGCCAAGGGTACAGAAACATTTGTTGTCGCTGAGATTTTTTGAGATTTTTCAAAACCGGATTTAAATTCGTCCATTCACCTGTGCGCTCTCTAGTTTGGGGACACGCTGATCTAGAAAGTTCAAATTCCGTACACGTCATTTTTGACAAAATAGGCAAAATCGCTCTACTCCTTCTACCCCCTCCCATACAAAATAACAAAATTTCGCAATGTGACATTCAGCGAATTTGCTCGAAAAGTATAAATGCTATTGATCTGATATGAAATATATTACTTTTAGGATGACATCAATCTGCAGTATACAAATTATTCGTATCCTCTCGGTTCTTCCTCCTACCTCCCATACAAACCACATTTTTTCGTGGCACGCTTTAAACCAATTTACTCAATGCGTATACGATTTATCGAGCTGAAATTGTGGACTAAATGTTTGTTTAGAATTATTAGTAAGACCAACTAAGAAATTAGACGATTAGCTGCACCCCTTCTACCCCCTCCCATACAAAATGACACAATTTCTCAATTTGACAACAAACTCATTCCCTAAAAAAGTATTAAAGCTATTGATCTGAAATTTTTAAAATAATACTGTATTAAAATTATTTGAGTCCTCTTCTTCGTTCCACCACCTCCCATACAAACTGCACTTTTTCATCAAACACTCTAAACAAATTTACTCAGTGCGTATACAATTTTTCGAGCTGAATTTGTGCACAAAATATTTATTTAGAATAATTACTAAGATCAAAAAAATTAGACGGTCAGCTACAATCCTTCTACCCCTTCTTATACAATCTGACACAATTTCACATCTTTATAAAAAGTAGATTTTCCAGGAAAGTATGTATGCCACTGATTTGCAATTTTAAACATGTCAAAAGCATTATGTTTATAGATATTTCTGAAAAGATCATTAAGATCTCGCCCCTCCTTCTACCCCCTCCGATACAAACTGCACAATTTCACTAAATCCAATACACTAATTTTCTCAGTACCTATTAAAATTTTGAATCCTAAATTTTGTATAAAACATTTTGATAGCAACTCTAGTGTGATGTGAAAAAATTAGTTCAATGTCGTCACCCCCTCTACCACTTCCACAACAAAATTTCTTAAAATCAAAAAATTTCTCCTTCATCTAGAGTATCGATTGGCTTTATGCCCAATCGTAGTCCTGTTATGTTTTTAAAAGTGTTTGTACAAAATTTCAAGTTGATAGCTTTTAATAATTTGGTGATAATTAATTTCTTAAAAATGGTCAAAATAATACTTTTATATAGGAGAGGGTAGAAGTCATGAAGAACTTTTAGGTTTTTTTTTTATGAAATTTGAGAGTGTATTGTGTTTGCCTTACCGTTTGTAACGCTAAGAAATAATGCTCGCACAGAGCCGCCAAGGATACAGAAATATTTGCTGTCTCTCAAAAACCTCGATTCCGAGTTGCTGTCTGTCCTTCTGTCCGACTGTCCGTCTGTGCGTCTGTCTACAACATAACTCTCGAACGCTTTGAGCTATCGTGCTGAAATTTGTTGTGTGTCATTTTTAGTAAAAAAGTAACTTTAAGTTCATGAACGGGTTACATCCCCCACTCCTTCTAACCCCTCCCATACAAATTTCATGAATTTTCGAAATTTAAAGAAATTGATTTTTCTCCGAAACTGTTTCAGCTATTGACTTGAAAATTAGGTCATAGTATAATGATATAAATATCATTAACGTCAAGAAATATTGATCTGACCTCCTTACTCCTTCTACCACCTCCCATACAAATGCACAATTTTGAAAAATGCATTTATTCGGTTTGCATTGCAACTAGCAAAGCTAAATAAACCAATTTTTGTCATAATTAATTTTATTTTAATTGGAACTAATTTTGGAAAAACTATCAACTTTACCCCACTCCTTCTAACCCATCCTATACAAATTTTACGAAATTTCGGAATTTCAATTAAACTAGTTTTCTTCAAAACCGTCAAAGCTGTCAACTTTAAAATTTGAGAAAAGTATACTATTTTAAATATGATTGATGTCAAAAAATTTGGTTTTGATTCGGATATTCCTTCTACCCCCTCCCATACAAATGCAGAATTTTGGTAAATGCATTTAACCGATTTTCATAGAAACTAGAAGAAGTAGGAACTTGAAATTTTGGCAGAATTTGTCCCTTAATAATTGTAATAAATGCCAAAAAAGATATTGCCTTCACCTCACTCCTTCTACCACCTCCCATACAAATTTTTGCATTGGAAGTTCAACAAAAGTTTTTCTCCTTCGAACATATGAGAGCTATCAACATTAAAATTGTAACAAAGCAATGTGATTAAGATGTTGATAAGCAGATACAAAATCATCCGAAATCTCCCACTTTCTCTGCCGCCTCCCATACAAATACCATAAATTCAGACAAAATTTGTTCAATTTCCACGAAAATTATGAAAGCTATGAACTTTAAATTCAGCATGAAACATTTTATGTACTACGTCCGGTGTTATATACAAAAACTACAAACCTCCCCCACTGTTTTTACCACCTCACAAGCTACTCACTATTCTTTATTAGAAAGAATTTGAGATGACATATTTTCCGGTACAATAAACTATTTCCTATTTCATCTAGAGTATTATATGATTGGGCTTTACGCCCAATCATAATTCTGTTATGTTTTTTTTTCTATGTCGATCACAATATTTTATTATAAGAATAATAAAGTAATTAACCCGATCTGAATAATTTGCAAATCCATGAAACTCATTTGATAGAGAACATCGCATCTTACATCCATTAAAGTCATGCCGAATGTATTCCAGACTACTTTAGAATATCCATTCGAATTCTCCTCGAATTGAATGGAAAAATATTCCCTTTAAATCGTATTCTCACTCCCTATCGTCTTTGAATGCCGCATAAATTTACATACATTCATACCTGTTCTCATTTTTTTCCCGTAGGCCTTTTCACTGATTCTCCAGAACGTGCAAAATAAGGCATTTTCAAAATACCTTTAGACAAGAGTTCGTGGAATAAATTTAGGCCAGTTTTCTTCCTTTTTTTAATTAAATAAATTGAAGGAGAATTGGAGAGAATAATTTCCGTTTCTATTGTGAAGATATTGTAATTGACTGACAAGTGCACAATATTAAAATATTCAAAATATTAAAATTGATTTAACAATTCGAAATACAAAATGTTTAACACGACCATAAATAAAGGTTATTCGAAAGGAATTGTACAAGATTATGATGTGTATACAGAGGATTTCATAGTTATATTCTAGACAAAATCTTGTGTAAGATCCGACGTTAAACAGTAAATAAAAGTTGTACAAATTGGTCAAGCATACACAAATATCTCTTCTGAATCCAATGTCTCGAATTCAAGCAAGGGTCCATCCAAACTACTCGAAAACTCTCGAATGCTTTGATCTATCGCTTTTTCTATTACCTCCCTTTCAAATTTTTCTAAATTTAATGAAATTTTGAGTTCTTTTCTATCTACTTCTAAAAGATTTCGAATTGAAATTTCAACGTCCAATCAATTTTACGAAAATAACTTCTTCTTCTTCATTAGCACTGTAGTCCAAATCGAGCATTGGCCTCCTGAACTTCAAGTTCTTTAACATTTTTATTTGCAAATATAGAACAGTTGTTAGTCCTTCGCACAACACTTTATCTACGAGTTTTCATTTTCGTAGATTAAGGTAACCCAAATATACCCACGTAGAACAACCGCCCATTGCTGCAACTTATGATGAAGTAGAGAAATAATTTAAGATCGAACAAGGCGCCCGGAATTGACGCAATCCCTGCAGAGCTGTTGGTGGAACTGAGCTCACGAGTCGAATATTTAAATTAATTGTTAAAATCTGAAAAACTGAAAAATTACACTACGACTGGTCGAAAAGCATTGAACATATGGCGTGTAAGAAAAAAAGGTGACCGTCTCCATTGCAAGAATTACAGAGGAATTTCATTGTTGTGTACGTTAAACAAAATTTTAACGAAAATTATCGAACGAAGACTCAGTGAATGAGCTTACAACATCATCGGAGAATATTCAGATGGCTTCAGATCTGGACGATCGAGAACGGACCAGTTATTCTCAATAAAACAGGTGCTAGCAAAATACTGGGAATATGATGTTAATTTTTTGCTAGGTTGTAGCGTGTTGGTCTGCAATGCGAAGGTTATGAGTTTAAATCCCGGTCAACTCATAATTCAAGCACACTGCCTGCTTGGATATTGGTTACCTCAATCTACGAAAGTGAAAATATTCGTAGATACAGGGTTATGCGATGAGCTAACAACCCTTCCACAATAATGAAAATGTTAAGGAACCTATAGGTTTGGAGGCCAAGGCCCAATTTGGGCTGTAGTGCCATTGAAGAAGATGATACTAATGTGTACCAACTGTTTGTCGATTTTTGTCAAGCATACGATAGTGTTGACCATAATGCTCTGTTAAGAATAACGATTGAACTAGGCGTCCCATAGAAACTAGTTCGGTTAATAAAAGCCACGATGGAAAACAATGAGTGCCAAGTAAAAATCCAAAACAAGTTAACTCAAAACTTCCCAATGGAGTCAGGTCTCAAAAAAAAAAATGGTCTCGTCCCCTTGCTCTTCAACTTGGTGCTCGAGTATGTCGTCGGGAAGGCAACTTCAGTAACCTCATTGGACACCAAACACCAAACAGTTTGATAAAGGTCTCAGCAGAGACCGAAACGTCACGAATAATAAAGCGTAACAGTGTAGAATCCGGAAATCTTTTCTTTCAAATTTATTGAAGAAAAAGACTTTTTCGCAACGGGAAATTGCTAAAATGTGCAATATTTCAAATCGTCAATAAGAAATATAAAAAATGGTAGATGGGAGAGTAGATGTTCGATTAGACAATAGGGAGCATTGCAAAAGTGTACGAAAAACAACACCACGGGCTGACAGGAAGGTTGTTTCAATTGTTGAAAGGAACAGAAAGGCTTCAATAAAAGCGGTCCATAAGATGGTTTCGGATCAAGGCGTTGAAATTTCAGAGCGCACTCTAAGACGTCGGATGAAAGAAGCGCATTTAGACTGCAGAAGAATAACCAAAAAACCGAAGTTAACTCCTGCAATGATAAAGCAAAGACTGGCTTGGGTAAAGACACACTTCTCAACATCTGACAGGGAAAAATTTTATTTTATTTTATCTCAAGGATATAAAATATTTGGAATTGAAAAATCTCCCAGGTTTGCTTCTCTGATGAATTCCGCATTGAGGTGACTGAAGAACAAGCAATTTATGCAAGAAGGAGACCAGGTGAAAAATTGCTGCCTGAATCTGTTGAGCAAAGGGTAACCCAATAGCAGGGATGATATGGGGTGTGATCTCTGGGAAGGACTCGGAGCTTTATATTTTGTCGAAGCTACCATGAACTCCGACCAATATCTGAAAGTTCTCCAGGATGTTTTTCTTCCTCAAGTGGCAAGTTGGTTCGAAGAAAAGGACCAATATATCTTTATACAGGACGGCGCACCCTGCCACACTGCTAAATGTGTGAAAAAATACCAAATCGAACATAATATTAAAGTTTTACCATGGCCAGGGAAATCACCCGACATGAATCCCATTGAGAATGTATAGGCAGTATTAAAAAAACAAGGACTGTCCCAAAGAGGCAGAATATTCCTATGGGCGAATACAACTTCGAGCAGGTGGATAACTTCGTATACCTGAGAGCCCTTCTCACAAAGGACGGCAAAGAACAACATGAAATTCCAAGAAGAATAACTGCACCTAACAAAGCATTTTATGCGGTCCTCCCCATAATGAACTCAAGGAAGCTCTACGCATCTACAAGAATATTAATTCGTCCTGTGCTGCTATATGGATGCGAAACTTTGACCATAACGCGAGTGTCGAAGAATTTAATCGACAAATTCTTCAGAACGTGTACGGAGCAGTTAAGGAAGGAGATGACTGGCGAATTCGATACAACCATGAGCTGTATCAACTATTTGACGACCCACCAGCATGTGTCGTGATCAAACTCTGGCTACGTGGAGCAAATGCACGAGGAATGAATTCAAAAAAGAGTGCTCAAGGGCAAAGGTCAACGTAAACGACCACAGGGGAAGCCACGAAAGCGATGGGAGGACTCAGTCGACGTAGATTGCAGATCGCTTCTCGATTTTTTAAACTGGAGGACGCGGTCGTTGGACCGAGGTAACCGGAGGAGGTGTATCCGGAAGGCCAAGGCTCAATATGGGCTGTAGCGTCATTGCATCATCAAGTAGTCACCAAGAGTACAGTAACATTTGATGTCACGCAAAAACCTCGATTTGGAGTAACAGGTTGTCCGTTTCATAGTCTGTCTGTGAACTAGGAACTTTAAGTTCATGAAGAGGCCGCTTTCTCCACTCTGTCCACCACTTCATTGCACGAACCTTCGAAGCCTGAATAAATATATTTTTCCTTCAAGCTATCAAAACTTTCATAGTGATTTTTGTATGGGAGGTGGTAGAAGCAGAGAAGGAAGGCTTGTAATTTTTGGATATGAAACCTAAAAATATTTGGTGCTGAATTTAAGGTTTGTAGCTTTCATTATTTTTAATTGGACGTAATTTTCCTGAAATTGGGGCATTTATATGGGAGGTCGAATCCAGCTCGCAAATAAAACGTATTATTCAGTCTAAGCTATTCTTAAGGCCAGTTGAGTACACAGGAAGACCAAACTCCAAGTCTACAAATCAATAGCAAGACCTGTGCTTTGCTACGGATGCGAAACATGGACCCTTACACAAGCATCCGCAAATATGTTGAACGCTTTCGAAAGACGGGTCCTGAGACGAATAATTGGAGCGAAACGTTATGGTGACCGATGGCGAACTAGATACAACAGTGAGCTGTATGATATATTTGACGAACCGGAGGTTTCCACTATCATCAGACTGCGGAAGCTGCTGACCATGTACAAAGGATGGACGAAACTCGAATACCTAAAAAGGTATTCGAGGGAAAAACGGAGGACCGGAGGCCAGTGGGAAAACACAGGAAACGCTGGTCCGACTCTGTTGACGAAGACTGTTCATCGCTGCTCGGATTTCAAAATTGGAGGACGCGGTCACTGGACCGAGGTCACTGGAGACTTCGGCTACGGGAAGCCAAGTAGCGCTGCGACGAGACGACGAGATATGGGAGGTGGTACAGGAAGTGGAAGGGTTTAGAAGATTTTGAAACTGCTTATCAACATCATTATCGCCAGGCTTTGTTTCAATTTCAAAGTCGATAGCTCTCATACGTTCGAAGAAGAAATGCTTTCCTTGAATTTATAATACAGATATTTATATGGGAAGGGGTAGAAGGAGTGAAGAGGACCTGATAATTTTTCTTAGCATTTATTGCAATTATTAAAAAACAAATTCTGGCAAAATTTTATGTTTATACTTTTTCTAGTTTTAATGGAAATCGATATAATGCATTAAACAAAATTATGCATTTATATGGGAGGGGGTAGAAGGAGTCTACGGATCAAAACAAATTTTTTTCACATTATTAATATTTCTATTTGCGTACTTTATACAAAAAAACAAGCTGGTAGCCTTAGGCTACCGACACACGATGCGAGTTAATATATATTAACTTCCTATTTTGATATAAGTAGGCCGAATTATGTATAGGATAATGACACTAGTAATATCGAAAAGCGAGATAATATATATTAACTCGCATCGTGTGTCGGTAGCCTTAACAGTTTTGAAGAAAAATAATTTTAATTAAATTTTAAAATTTCGTGAAATTTGAATGGGAGGGGGTAGAAGGAATGAGGTGAAGTTCATAATTTTTTTAATACTGATTGCAATTATAATAAAATTAATTCTGGCAAAAATTCATTTTTATAACTTTGCTAGTTTCAATGAAAATCGAAAAAATGCACTTTTCAAAATTATGCATTTGTATGGGAGGAGATAAAAGGAGTGAAGAGATCGGCTCAATGTTTTGTGACGGAAATGATATATGTATCATTATACTTTAACCCAAATTTAAATTCAACAGCTTAAATAGTTTCAAAGAAAAATCAATTTCTGAAAATTTCGGAATTTCGTGAAATTTAGAGGGGGTAGAAGGAGTGGGGGGATGTGGCTCGTTCACGAACTTAAAGTTATTTTTTTGCTAAAAATTACACACAACAAATTTCAGCACGATAGCTCAAAACGTTCGAGAGTTATGTTGTAGACAGACGAACAGACAGCAACTCGGAATCAAGGTTTTTGAGCGACAACAAATATTTCTGCACCCTTGGCGGCTCTGTGCGAGCGTTATTTCTTAGCGTTACAAACGGTAAGGCAAACACAATATACTCTCAGATTTCATCTAGTGTATAAAAATCAACTTGGCTTTACTTTTTTCACTTTTTTTCATATTCTGGAAATGAAAAAAAGGCATTTAAAGACCAGGCTCATTGCTAATGCAAAAAAAAAAACAATACGCAGACTTTTAATTTTTAACACGAACGCTTAAGATTTTCTTTTTATTTAAATCCGTAATATTTGTCTTCCACTACGCGTTTCTCTCATTTACCTTCATCACGAACTGGATATTAATTCAATAAACATGTAAACTGGTTTTTCGGGTATTCTATGTGTAGATTATAATTGCACCATCGTTTAGAATAAAATACACCATGAGGACATGGGCACGTAAGCAGTAAAGTCACATGAATTAGTTCCGGCGTTATCAAGTGTCGTACATTCTCGTGTTGATTTCCTTGTGAAATCATAATGAGGCAACGAATAGTATACCTTCGCAGTGCCACGGCAACAATTCCACTTAGCTACGTACCTACTCACTTCCTTTGAGTGTAATTAAATTTGTCAAATTTACTCGAAAGCACGCTCAAAAACAACTTCTCACGATGACTCATATATTAAACATGCTTATCTGATTGTAGTTAAGTGGCAACTTTGCTCCTTGAGAAAATTTACGCCATGGCATAAAAAGAGGGGGCAATAGTGTAGTGTATGCAATGCTTTATAGTTTCCTTAATTAAATGAATGTTCTTGACGCGTTTCCGTTTATCCGAAATCTGAAGAACTTCTACATTAATCGAATATTTAATTCTTACTTACAGAATTTGTTGTGATTCCTGTAATGATATTTGTGTTTAAGACTGTTTAAGCTTTGTTTCAAGTGATCTGAAATAGTGCGAGTACCTTATTCTATTCAAGTCAGATGATTGGCATTTTGCATGCTAATGTTCAGGTATTTAAAGGAAATATGTTTTGCTATAATCTTCAGACGAGTACCTGAGAATTCGTGAGCTCGGTAAAGAGCTAATAATAATAATTCAAGCAAAATACAATAAATTTTCTAAAACTTTAAGCTTTTCAAACAAACACTATTAAAGTAAGGATATAGTTTTACTGAAGACTGCCGAAGACACTATTCCGAGCATTTTATCTAATTACACACCATTTTAATATGAAATCGATACTTTGTCATGTGCTACAAGGCTAATCGCTTTGATCTGAATCCTAATAAAAAATAACAATATATTTTTATCGCCTTCAAGTACCTTTTTTCATCCCTTAATATTGATGAAATATTGTATTTTTTTTCTTGAAGGATATTATTTGCTATAACATTAAAGACTATTTATCTTTTTTATCGCTCGATAGCGGTGTTCCGAGATATTGCCAAAGAACAACGACACTGATTCCGTTTCTTTCTTCTGTCTTTTTTCTTCCTTTTGATCTTTCTTACAGGACATTATTTAGTTTACAGGAAACTGTTGCATATTATCCAAAAAACCTTAATGAAATTTGACATCATGTTGACTTAAGATCATATAAAAGCTCTTTTAAATCTCCTGAGCTAATAACTACTTGTATATATAGTATATAGCTAAGCTCTATTATGTTAATATTTTTAGTGCAAATGAGTTTCAGTAGCGCTTAATTTGAGATTTTTTCTTTACAATGTTTTATATTTGTTTACAACTATTTTTTTTAACTGTGGACTATGTTCAAAATGTATTAGAGTATTGCTTATTTTGAATAAGAAAAGCCGATTTTTTATACTTTTCAATACATCTCAAATTACTTCAAAGAATAACAAAATTTTATGTTATTTTACATTGCCCTGATTTATTAATCGTGACGTTTAGGTCTTTGCTTAGACCCTAAAAAGGTCTCAACAGAGATCGAAACGGCACGATTATTAAATCAAGACAATGTCAAATCCAGAAATTTCAACCTTAAACTTAGGACTGTTCAAGTAAAATGATTTTTTTGGATAAAAAAAACGCGGTACGCGAAATTAAGATCTTCAGCTTTAGCACACAACAATTTTTTCTTACTGCAACAGCCTACTAGAATATATGTCAATACAAAAACACCATGAAATTATTCTCCAAAAAATAACAAATTCAAATTGGAGTTCTATTATTCTTCAACTACAATTGTACGTAAAATCACAGTTTTCAAATCAATGAATCTGATTAATTTGATATAAATAAATTGGTTTCGGGTTAACCCAGAAAGCTCGCTGAAAAGATGAATCGCAATTACCTATTTTATTGATTTTCGACCTCGTCAAATATTTTACCGCCTACACTTCATATAATAAACCACATTTCATCACAGGATTTCCGAAAACCATTTGCTTTATAATAATTATTATAATGCGACGATTTGCTATTCGATTTAATCGATATTCATTTCAACAATAAATGAAATGGAAATAGTTGTATCTAGCACTTTTAAAGGCTATGAAAATGACTAATAATAATAGTGAGCCAGATTTTTTGATATAGCAACATATTCGAGTATCTAGATATTTTTCAGTTTATGTCGATTGTTAACTCGAGCGAGATATACGAGTTATCCTATCCCGTGGTTTACTAATTGAAGCAGTACACCGTATTCCATTTCATGTAACCTAATATGTTGGCAACTACGTTGAAAATTTTAATTAAATGTGTGTGGTTGGATAGCAAGAATTTCTAATTCTGACTTTAATTATCGATCTGTTGGTTGTTTGAAATATTTGGAAATTTTATTTACTTCTTAACAAAGGATTTGCATTATTATGCAACTATTCTGTAGCTTAAATCAAGTTCTAAATTTTTTTTAGATTAAGAACATAATAGAAATCTGATTGGGTGTAAAGTCCAATCATGTAATACTTTAGATGAGATGCGAAAGAGTTTCATGTACTGAAAAATATGTCATCTCAAATTCTTTAGATAGTGTCTTTTTTATCTGCTAGCACCAGAGTGGAGAGTGCTGAATTTAAAATTTGAAGCTTTATATATATACTAGCGATCGCACGCGACTTTGTCCGCGGAAGAATCGCAAAATAAGCAATTTTTGAGAATGTAGTTAGTAATATGTACATTATGTGAGATATATAATCTGTTCAGTTTAATGACTCTTTACGTATTTTGTTCGCATCAGAAGCATAAATTATTAAGAATGAAACCACGATACTCGCATTTGTATGAGACAGGCTCGTGATTTGAGATCATAAAAGTATGAAAGAGCGTTAAGGACATATGAATAGTTGTAGCTTGTGTTAATTAAAAAAAAAACTAAATAAAAACATAACAGAATTATGATTGGGCTTAAAGCCCAATCATATGATACTCTCGATGAGATGGAAATGACTTTAATATACCGGAAAATATGTCATCTCAAATTCTTTCGAATAGTGAGTAGAGACTTTGCATGGGAGGTGGTAGAAGTAGTGGGGGGGGGGGGGGGTTGTATTTCTCCTATGTGACACCGAAAATGGCATGTAAAATGTTTCGTGCTGAATTTAAAATTTTTAGTTTTCATTATTTTTAAAGAAATTGGACATAGTTTTCCAGAAATTGTGGCATTTGTATGGGAGGTGGCAGAGGAAGTGGAACGTTTTCAATGATTTTGAAACTGCTTATCATCACCCTTATCTTTATGCTTTGATTCAATTTCAAAGTCGACAGCTCTCATATATTCGAAGGAGAAATGCTTTTCTTGAATTTATAATACAGATATTTATATGGGAGGGGGTAGAAGGAGGGAAGCTGAGCTGATAATTTTTTCCAGCATTTACTGCAACTATTAAAAAACAAATTCTGGCAAAATTTTAAGTTTGTAATTTTTCTAGTTTTAATGGAAATCGATATAATGCATTTAACAAAAAGTATGCATTTGTATGGGAGCGGGGCTACCCCCGCAAGGGGGTAGTTGTAGTATGAGGTTTTACCAATTCCCGCAACTATCTTTGGAGTTAGCGACTTCACGGACCTGAGCTAACTATCCCCCTCTGGGATGGGGGCTGTAGAATTCACCCACAGCCAGTCCTGCTTGCCCTAAAAATGGCAAATGGACACTCACTGGATCATGGGCTTATCACCCGTGATCTTAAGACCTAAATGATACGAGAAACAGATACATCGCCTCGGATACGGACTGATTCTACGGTAACGACTTTTGGCATTCGAAAACGGACTATGATTGGCTTCTGGAACGTTCGAACATTGAATGACGGGGGAAGAGCTGGGGTTACTCGGTCCTTGCACCGCCAATCGGTGATCGACCGTGAAATGGAGCACTATAATATCCAAATCTTGGGCTTGAGCGAAGTCAGGTGGACAGGATCAGGAGAAGAACGAACCCCTAGCGGAAACACCATTCTGTACATTGGCCCTGAAAGTGAAGCCAGAAATGGCGTGGTGTTCGTCCTTACACCGAGAGCGAGAAACAGTCTCATTAGCTGGGAACCAATCTCGGATAGGATTATCGTCGTCAGGCTCAGGACCAGTGTCAGAAACGTCACAATTCTGCAGTGCTACGCACCAACTAATACCGCAACATCTGGTGACAAAGAGGAGTCTTATAGCCAACTGAGTGCCACCTTCGAACGTGTTCCAAGAGGTGATATTATTATCATCTCGGGAGATATGAACGCCCAGGTTGGATCAGACAACACTGGACTAGAACACGTCATGGGGAGGCATGGTGACCCTTGGGTCGACGCTTCACGACCTTGGATTAAGAGACCCGAAAACGGCGAATTATTTGTGAAGTTCTGTAGTACTCGGCAAATGGTCATCGGAGGGACCCTTTTTCCACACAAGAGTCATCATAAAACATCTTGGGTTTCCCCTGACGGTGTTACTCAGAACCAGATCGACCATTTGGCTATAAGTCACCGATGGAGAAGATGTCTCCTCGATGTGCGAGCGAAACGTGGAACTGACGTGGGGAGCGATCACCACTTGATGGTTGCCTGCTTGAGATTGTGTACAGCAGCTATCCGACGACCACAAATTCTTCAAATGAAGCGCAAGCTTAATGTGGATAAACTTAGAGATCCCAACAAAAAACGTGAATACACCACTATTCTACGCGAAAAGTCATCCACATTGGGTGAACATGAAATGCGCACACTGGACGCCAATTGGGAGGCAACCAGAAACACTTTTCTAACTAGTGCTGAAGAATCTGTGGGATATGCGCAAAGCGGTGAGAAACCCTGGATGTCGCAAGACACATGGGACAAGGTTGACAATCGGAAAAAAGCCAAATTGGCAATCATCTCTCAACCCGATGTCAACCAACGAACGCCCGACTTGAGGCAGAACTACCGCGTTGCTCATATGCAGCTTAAAAAGGCTGTTAGACGCGACAAGAGAAAGGCCATTGAAGATCTGGCAAACAAGGCAGAATCTGCGGCTCACCTTGGGGATATAGGTTCACTATTTAAAATTATGAAACAGTTGACGAACATGAATTTCACCGCCAACCACCTGGTGAGAGATGTCAACGGAACTCTCCTTAATATGAGTGAACACCAGTTGCGACGATGGAAGGAATACTTCTCTGATATTTTAAACATCTTGTCAGATGAAGATATTCCGGAAACAGAACAACTTCCAAACATCCAACCGCAACAATCCTCTATTAGGGACGATCCCCCAGATAAGGAAGAGATAGTTTCCGCCATTCGGTCAATGGCGGGAAGGAAAGCTCCAGGTATAGACGGACTACCAACCGAACTCCTCAAAGCGGACCCGGAAATAACAGCCGATATACTCCTCCCACTCTTCACTAAGGTGTGGGATGATGGAAGATATCCGACTGAATGGAAGGAGGGCGTCATTGTGAAAATTCCGAAGAAGGGCGACCTTCGGGATTGTGGCAATTGGCGTGGTATATGTCTACTTACTGCCGTATCAAAAATTATGGCTAAGGTAATTCTCAATAGGATTAGTGATGTCGTCGAGAGCACTCTCGAAGTTTATCAGGCTGGATTCCGTAAAGGGTCGTCTTGTACCGACCACACAAATACCCTACGGATAATATTAGAGCAGTCAGCCGAAATGGGTTCGCCACTACATCTCATGTTTGTGGACTTCGAGAAGGCTTTCGACAGCGTTAAGCGAGATTACATATGGAATGCTTTGCGTAGGAGAGGTATTCCAAATAAGGTCATAGCTATGATTAAAGAATCCTACGAAAATGCAAGGTGTCGCGTCTTGCATAGAGGAGAGCTGTCCGAGAGCTTTCCTGTGCGAACGGGTGTCAGACAAGGCTGCATATTATCACCAGCCCTGTTTCTGGTGGTAATAAATGACATCTTGAAAGCTGCACTGGAAGGTGGGGAAGGTAAAGGTCTTCAATGGAGACTATTTAACATCTTAAGTCACCTTGATTATGCTGATGACGTGTGTTTGCTTTCACATACCCGTTCGGACTTAGAGTCAAATGTTCGCTCGTTGCATTCTAAATGCAAAGAGGCGGGACTGAAAATAAATGTGCGTAAAACCAAGTACATGCACATGGGTTCGAACGCAAGCACACCGATTGTTCTTAATGGACAGGATGTGGAAGAGGTGCAAGATTTTTGCTATCTCGGAAGCATTGTCAGCATGGACGGCGGAGCCGAAAAGGATGTTGAGGCTCGGCTAAATAAAGCTCGTCAGGCCTTCGGTATCCTTTCCCCTTTCTGGAGGTTAAGAGAGATCTCCCTTCGCACGAAGCTGCGAGTTTTTGACGCATGCGTCAAATCCGTGTTGTTATATGGTTGTACTACGTGGAAAGTGACCGTTCGACTTACCAAGAAACTACAGACTTTCGTAAACCAATGCCTCCGACGCATTTTAGGAATATTCTGGCCAGAAGTGATCTCCAACGACGAACTTTGAAGTACAACTGGCCAGACTAAAATAGGTATTGAGATTCAACGGCGAAAGTGGCAGTGGATCGGTCATATTTTGAGGAAACCAGAGCAAAACATCGCAAAACAGGCTCTGGATTATAACCCTCAAGGAAGACGTCGGGTTGGTCGACCATGTAACACATGGAAGCGAGCAGTTGAGCAGGAGGCCAGAGGAGTAAACAAGTCCTGGCAACAGCTTAAAGCCGATGCGCAGGATCGCGCCTTGTGGAAGAGAGTTGTTTCTGTCCTATGCCCATATAGGGGGTCTTAACAGGAATTTGATGGGAGGGGGTAGAAGGAGTGTAAGGATAATGATGATGATTTTTCTCGTTTTTGATATTTCTACTTGTATACTTTGTGCGAAATATCAAGTTCATAGCTTCAACAGTTTCGAAGAAAAATAATTTAATATAAATTTCAAAATTTCGTGAAATTTGTATGGGAGGGGGTAGAAGGAGTAAGGTGAAGTTGATAATTTTTTCAATGCTGATTGAAATTATAATAGAATTAATTCTGGCAAAAATTCGTTTTTATAACTTTACTAGTTTCAATGAAAATCGAAAAACTGCATTTTTCAAAATTATGCATTTGTATGGGAGGGGGTAGAAGGAGTGATGACATCGGATAAATATTCAGTCATTTTAATGCTATCTGTACCACAATACTTTAACCCAACTTTCAAATCGATAGCTTAAATAGTTTCAAAGAAAAATCAATTTCTGGAAATTTCGAAATTTCGTGAAATTTGTATGGGAGGGGGTAGAAGGAGTGAGGGGATGTGGCCCGTTCACGAACTTAAAATTTCTTTTTTGCTAAAAATGACACACAACAAATTTCAGCACGATAGCTCAAAGCATTCGAGAGTAATGCTGTAGACAGACGGACAGACAGAAACTCGGAATTGAAGTTTTTGAGCGACAACAAATATTTCTGTACCCTTGGCGGCTCTGTGCGAGCATTATTTCTTAGCGTTACAAACGGTAAGGCAAACACAATATACTCTCAGATTTCATCTAGAGTATAAATATAGCAGAATTATAATTGGGCCTAAAGCCCAATCATATAATACTCTAGATGAGATGGAAATTACTTTAATATACCGGAAAATATGTCATCTCAAATTCTTTCGAATAGTGAATAGAGACTTTTGCATGGGAGGTGGTAGAAGTAGAGGGGGAGGTTTTTATTTTTCGTATATGACACCGAACATGGCATGCAAAATGTTTTTGCTGAATTTAAAGTTTTTAGTTTTCATTATTTTTAAAGAAATTAGTCATAGTTTTCCTGAAATTGGGGCATTTGTATGGGAGGTGGCAGATGATTTTGAAACTACTTATCATCATCCTTATCACACTGCTTTGATTCAATTTCAAAGTCGATAGCTCTCTTATGTATACTTGAAGGAGAAATGTTTTTCTTGAATTTATAATTCAGATATTTGTATGGGAGGTGCTAGAAGGAGTGAAACGGAGCTGATAATTTTTTCTAACAGTTATTTCAATTATTAAGAAAAAAATTCTGGCAAAATTCGAAGTTTGTACTTTGTCTAGTTAGAATGGAAATCGATAAAATGCATTTAACAAAAATTATGCATTTGTATGGGAAGGGGTAGAAAGAGAGCACGGATGAAAATAATTTTGTTTAGCGTATACTTTGTACAAAATATCAAGTTGCTAGCTTTAACAGTTTCGAAGAAAAACAATTTAATTTAAATTTCAAAATTTCGTGAAATTTGTATGGGAGGGGGTAGAAGGAGTTAGGTGAAGTTCATAAGTATTTTTAAAATAAATTGCAATTATAGTAAAATTAATTCTGACAGAATTTCGTCTTTTTATCTTTACTAGTTTCAATGAAAATCGAAAATATGTATTTTTCAAAATTGTCCATTTGTATGGGAGGTGGTAGAAGGAGTAATGGGATCGGGTCAATATTCCGTGATATTAATGACATCTATATCATAATACTTTGACCTGAATTTCAAGTTGATAGCTTTAATAATTTCAAAGAAAAATCAATTTCTTAATATTTCGAAAATTCATGTAATTTGTATGGGACGGGGTAGAAGGAGTGGGAGGATGTAGCCCATTCACGTACTTAAAGTTACTTTTTTGCTAAAAATGACACAAAAAAATAGCTCGAAGCTTTCGAGAGTTATGCTGTAGACAGACGCACAGACGGACAGACGGACAGACAGACAGACGGTCACTCGGAATCGAGGTTTTTGAGCGACAAAAAATATTTCTGTACCCTTAGCGGCTCTGTGCGAGCGTTATTTCTTAGCGTTACAAACGATAAGGCAAACACAATATACTCTCAAATTTCATCTAGAGTATAATAACGTTAAGCTTAAAACCATAACAGTACATACGACACTATAGATGAAATCGAAATTTTTGTGATCTTAAGAAATTTTGTATGGGGAGTGGTAGAAAGGGTGACAGTACTGAACTGATTTATTTCACATCATGCAAGAGTAGCTATAAAAATGTTTTGTACCAAATTTAAGCTTGAAAAATTGAATAATTACTGAAAAACTTAGTGCATTGGATTTAATGAAATTGTGCAATTCGTATGGGAGGTGGTAAAAGGAATGAGGGGTTTTTGGTGATTTTTCAACAAACAACTATAATCATAGTTCTTCTTCTTCTTCAATGGCACTACAGCCCTAATCGGGCCTTGGCCTCCTGACCTTCAGGTTCCTTAACATTTTCATTATTTATTGCGGAAGGGTTGTTAGCCCTTCGCACAACCCTCTATCTATGAATTTTTCATTTTCGTAGATTGAGGTAACCAAGGTATACCCAAGCAAGTAGTGTGCTGGAATTATGAGTCGACCGGGATTTGAACTCACGACCTTCGCATTATTAACCAACACGCTACCCACTAGGCTACACCCTAGCTTATAGCTTATAATCATAATAAAATTGATATATTTTAAATATTAGGTCAGTAACGTTCACATTTTTGAAGAAAATCGAATTTTTGAAAAGTTGTGGAAATGTGTCTGTATACGAAGGGGTAGAACGAGTGAAGCTGATCGGTTAATTTTTTCCCCATATTAATAATAATGCTTATTGAGGGTTTGATACAAAATTTTAGATCGATGAAAGTTATACGTATTGAGAAAATTGGTGCAGAGTATTTCATGAAAAGTGCAGTCTGTATGGGAGGTGGTGGAAGGTGTGAGGGGTTCTTATTATTTTTTTGAGAAACTACTACAATCATAATGCAGTTGACATATTTAAAATTTCAGATCAGTAACATTCGCACTTTCCAAGAAAATCTAATTTTTGAAAAGTCGTGGAATCATGTCACATTGTACGGGAGGGAGTAGAAGGAGTGAAGCTAATCGGTTAATTTTTTCCCAATTTTAATAATAATGCTAATTTAAGACTTAGTACAACATTTTAGCTCGATGAAAGTTACACGTACTGAGAAAATTGGTGTATAGTATGTCATGGAAAAGTGCAGTTTGTATGGGAGATAGTGGAAGGAGTGGGTAGATTTAAATAACTTGTATACCAAAAGATTGCATTTGTAATGGTAATAATATCTTCTAAGTTTCAATTTAATAGCTCTTACAGTTTCGAGATAAAATCGATAATTACATATTTTTGAAAATGTGTCACTTTGTATGTAAGGGGGAAGAAGGCGTGAGGGGAGCGACATAAAACCAAAAGCAGATTACATCTCGGAGCATACCTAAAAAACTGTGAAAGTTTCGTTACAATCGGTTCAGCAATTATATTTATGTGTATAGATTGGATGGTTATGAAACTATTTATCAACTTCCTAATCACCGCTCTCATGTCTAACAAAGAAATTTGAAAATGAGGAAGTAGAAGAAGTGAAGCTAAGTTCATATTTTTTTGTATTTATTGAAAATATTAAGTGACAAATTCTGGCCAAAAGTCTTCCTTTTAGCTTTATGACTTGCAATAAGAAATGCATTATTGGAAATCGTGCATTTGTATGGAAGGGGATACAAGGAGTCAACATCAATATTTTTTGATGTTAATGGCATTCACATCATTATGCTTTGACACTAATTTCAAGTCGAAAGCTTAAATACTTTCGGAGAAATATCAAGTTCTTAAAATTTTTAAATTTCATGAAATTTGTATTAAAGGATGTAGAGGAGTCGGGGGATATAGTCCGTTCACGAACTTTAAGTTTCTTTTTTAATAAAAATTACAATTTACAAATTTAAGCGAGATAGCTCAAAGCGTTTGAGAGTTATGTTGTTGACAGATAGACAGAAGGATATACAGACAGACGGACCGACAGTTATTCGGAATCAAGATTTTTGAGCGACAACAAATATTCCTGTACTCTTTTCGATTCTGAGCGACATTATTTCTTAGCGTTACAAATGTTAAGGTAAACACAATATACTCTCAGATATCTGCAGTATCAACGTAAGAGAACTACAATTTATGATGGATTTTAGTGACTTAAGTACATTAATCTATTTTTAAGAAGAAGAGATCTTTCAACTTTTCATATAACTTTATTCAAAAAAACATAAAAGGACTACTATTGGGCGTAAAGCCCAATCATGCGATACGCTAGATGAAAGAAATTTATTTTTATTTTAAGGAATTTTATATGAGGAGTGCTGGAAGAGGTGACGGCGTATTATATCGGACGGCGTAGAAGAAGTGAAGCTTATTAACAAGTTTATCTTAATGTTAATACAAATTCTAATCAAGTATTTATTACAAAATTAGAGCTCGATAAATGCTATACATACTGAGAAAACTTTTTAGAGAATTTCAAGAAAAAAAAGCAGTTTGTATGGGAGATGCTGGAAGGAGTTGGGAAATTCAAGCAATCACCACACCATAGCTCGCAGTTATTATACAAATCTTATGTTCTAAATTTCAAGTTATTAGCTTTTATTGTCTCCAAAAAAAACCATTAAGATTGAAAATTTTTGAAAATATATTTGTATGGGAGGTGGGAGGAGTGGTGGAACGATTTAGCCCATTCATGAATTTGATCTTACTTTTTTTGTCAAAAACAACTTTTACACAATTTGAACTTCCTAGCTCAACGCGTTCTCAAGCTAGAGAGCGCACGGTCATCCGGCGATGAAATTTTTAATGTCGTCACATACTTCTGTTCCCTTGGCGACTGTGTACAAGCGTTTCAAACTGGATAGCAAACTTATAATTCTCTTAGATTTCATCTAGATTATAAACAAAGTAAACCTTAGAAAGGCATCAATTCCTGGAAACGTCTTTAGTAAAACTCAATTTATTGTACGAAGAAAAATTGTTATCAATTGCAGAACTATAGAATATTCCAACACCAATGATATTATTGATGACAAACAGTATGGATTGCGGAAAAAAATACCATCCATATAAGACCTTTGAATCATTGTTACAAAGACTTAGAGCAGAAGTATTCGCCAGTTTGCAGGGTTACGAATCTAAAAAAAAAAAAATTCTTCCACAGAAAAAAAAAAAAAAAAAAAGTGGTAGATATCCTAAGATTCAGCCAAAGTCTATTAGTACTCTAATTGGCCTAATGACGGGGCACCTCTGCCGCTTCTGTCTCAAAGACTCAGAAACGACAGAACACATCCGATGTCACTGTGAAGCAGTAGCAAGGAAAAGACACAATCTTCCCGGATAAGTTTTCCTTTCTTGCGAGGCACTAGCCAAGATAGCTCCCTTAAAGATACTTAGATTAGCCAAAGATATAGAGCTATGGTAGTCTAACGGCTCAATAAACGCGCAATAAGCCGAGGAGGTAGCAGTGCTCTCACGTATTCCCCAAATAAAAAAAAATCACCCGTTTAGTGAATCTTGTAACACTATCATACATATTTTCATGCCTTTTGGCAGAGTTCGTCTTTCCTTATTTCCTGGATTTAATGCTTTTGCTAAGCGATCAATGAATACATGTAGTATGAGTTGGTGTGGTTTCGTTTTATTATAAAAATAACGCTGCTGTCCCTCAGGGTTCGGTTCTTTCTTCCATCATTTTTCCCTATATTTATTTGTGACCTGTTGTTTTTCGCTTTCAGTCCAATACATAGCTTCATAGATGACATCACACTAGAGTTGTTTTATCACTTCAACAATGCATCCTTTACCCTATGTACAAACTTATCGGAGCCAGTTAGGTCCATGGTTCAATCTTTAACGACAACTTGTCTAAAATTCTTAGTTAGGGCGACAAGAATCAATTTAAATTAAATGATTCGAAAGCTCACACTGTTTTATGTCCCAGAATCAGATTCGGAGGCCAGATATTATGAAATTTTACAAATTTTATAATGCTTAGTATTCAAATCTTATAGCGATCAGATAGTTAACATCATCAAGAAAGTATCTAAATGTTTGAATTATCTGAAGCGCTGTAAAAGTTTAGCTATTCATAAGGCCCACGTTTCAAAATTAATTCTAGCTATAACCGGAACTACTAAAACCTCTCTCTCCCAAATGAACTATATACAATCTCGGATTATTAAAATTAAAAGAACTTCTGATATCCCTACATCAGTCATTTCGCTTGAGCATAGACAAATTGTAAGCTCTTTTCTCGATATCACAATATAGATTGTTCGGGCAAAATCTCTAATTATTATGAATGAGCTTACCCCTTCCGTAGTACTCGAACTGCTTTATAAGGGTTAAGGTTAAGGTTAAGGTTATAAGGGTTCTTGTATACCTATTCCTGACATAAGTTCTGATACTTGAACAATTTTTAATAAAAAACGGCGACCTTCGCTTTGTAAATTTATATTTTTAGGATTTCGAACATTAAAAAAACTATTCAAAATGACCTCCTTCTGCTTGAACACAGCCCGGAATCTGCGTGCCCAGTCGTCGTTTGTATAGCGCACTTTTGCCAGTGGAAATTCGTCCCTTGCCTAGATCAGGGGACTTCTTCAGGCTCTCCAAATTTGGGTGACATCAGGCCATTTCCTTAACGGCAGATCATAAGAACTAGTCGAACGGACCGAACTCTTCGGTCCTTATAAACTTATGAATGTTTTCCTCAAGCCACAGTTGAGTTGATCTATTCTTGTGGGCGGGTTCAGAATAATGCTGGAACACCGAGTATGGTCCCCCGAGTATGGTATCGCTCAAAGCTATCACAGTATGCTCTAAAATATCATCTCGTTAATTACAGGCCCGAGTTTTGACGCCCTTTTCACAAAAATGGAGGCTGTTGGTGCGTTCGTAGCAACCTAAATTTCTTTCCACTTCACCGCTTCCCAAAAAAAGGAAAAACCCCACTACTTCCGGTATCACATAATAAAAAGAAGGGATGATGGCATTATGCATTGTGAAGTTGAGATGAAATGAAAAGTGCAGGGAGAAGTATACAAGTAGTTATATATATAAAAAAGATGTTTTCCAAATATCAACTTTTATATTTTCTAATAAATTATAAATACTATTAGTTGTGATGTTTTGTGTTAGTGGCTCAAAAAGTGGAGGGATTGAACAAATTTTTTCATATCACGAGATTTAGAAAGGATGGGATTTGGACCGTTCACGAAATTAATTTTAATTTGTTCTCAGAGAATTAATAATTATTTATTTATGGATTCACTTTTGTAAAATAGTGACTTATAGAGTTTTCCGTGCGATGATCGGATGCATATGTGGCTGAGCGAATCATGGGTATACTATATAATACTTGTTTAATAAATCAATAACGCACATTATTTCCTAATATATTCTTGTATGCACACATACCATATAAATATTGAATTGAGAAATATTCCTCAGTTTTCTTCGGTCATTGTGCTTGTTCTAGATTGTCTATAACCATGGCTAAATAAAACGAATAGTAAATTTATTTTTTTCAAATGTTTACAAGCACCAGTTACATTTTTACAGTTCAAAAAAACGAGAAGGCAAATACATATACATATGTTCTAAAAGGAGTCTAAGTGTCGTAATCAGAATTTCTGGGTGGTTTTATTAGGGTTCCACTTATCTTGTGAAATATTTATGGAATGATTTCAGAAATTTAAAAAAAAAATGATTAACCCTTCTAAATTTATAGGTTTTTTTTTCCTTTTTTTTAAAATATCGAACTAGATTAGAAGGTCACTTTTTCATGCATACATACAGTTTAATTAAAATAGGGATAGCCAAATGAAAACTTGTGTAGTATGATGCCAAACAAATTAATAATCATAAATCGTTACTACTCATTTGGGAGTCTTGAGATCGGATTTCATTTCGAACCAGTTGCGAAAGTTTTATAATTTAGTTTACAACGAAAGCTGAATTAACTGCGCCGTGATTTGAAATAAACTGCCAACAAGTCAGGTGCACCTTTACTATTTTTGGGCCAAGTTGAGGATGCATGGAAAGTCAATACTTTAGAGTGGTTAAGGAAAATTAACTTCAACCCTCTTTCACAAGTGGAACCCACTTTATGACAGGGCTGTGTCAATTTATCACCTTATTGGGATTACGATCAATAACTTCAGGACATGTAACCAATATTTCATTCGTTTATTTATGCAAGTATGGGTTTTATGAGGAAAGGGAGGGGAGGGGCGATAGCAAGTGTGGGAGGATGTTAATAATTTTTTAATTGATTGCTTGAATCACGTCCGATATTCTCTGTATGGAACGTCAGTGTCATAGACAAAGTTGCAAAGAATTTTCATCAAAATCGATGTATTTCGCATTCACGAAACCAATCATTTGTATGAAAGGGGGTTAGAAGAGGCAAGGGAATCGTAAAATTTGTGATGCAGTCTTATTTCAATTATCTTGTAATGTGTTCGCGCAAAATTTCAAGTTCTTAGCTTTTAATTTGTTGCTTAGTAGTTGATTTATTTAAATTGGTCGAAATCATACTTTTGAATGGGAGTTTTGAGATCGCGCCTACCCTTCTACCCCGGGCAGGCGCGATCTCAAAACTTTTGGCGCAATTTCTTCATTTGAACTATTTTCAAAAGTTTTGTGCAAAATTTCAAATTGATAGTTTTTAATAGTTAGGAGATAATTGATTTCTTTAAAATGGTCGAAAAAATAATTTTGTATAGGAGGAGGTAGAAGTTTTAAAGGTATTCAACAAAATAATTTTTCATACTTTTAGGAATTCTTTTTTTAAATGCATTTCGCAAATTTTCAAGTTTCTACCTTAAAGTTTTATTCAAAAATTTTCAGTTTTTGTGTTTTTTTCATTTCACATGAAACACCTTGTGCACGTTAGACTCCTACTTCGGTACATAACAATTGTGAAACAAATTATTATTATTTTCTATGTATATCAAATAGCTAGGGTGTAGCCTAGTGGGTAGCGTGTTGGTCTACAATGCGAAGGTCATGAGTTCAAATTCTGGTCGACGCGTAATTCCAGCACACTGCCTGCTTCGATATACCTTGATCACCTCAATCTACGAGAGTGAAAGATTTGTAGATAGAGCGTTGTGCAAAGGTTTAACAAGCCCTCCACAATAAATAATGAAAAATGTTAAGGAACCTGAAGGCCGTCAGGCCAAGGCCCGACTTGGGCTGTAGTGCCATTGTAGATGTATATCAAATAGTAGTTAAGCTTTTTATTTTTCACCAGAGCCCTAAAAAAATCACTCAAAATTTTCGACTTTTTTGCTTACCCTCCCCTTACACCCCACACTTAAAATTTATACCAAAATTATAGACTATGCATTTCTACAATCTGACAATACAATTTGATAGCTTTACTCAGTTTTGAGATATAACGGTTTGAAATTTTGGAATGTGCACCACTTCCGAAATGCTCCCCATTTTCCCCCACTACTATTATGTCCAAATTTTATATTTTTTCTGTAATCCCCCGGTATAGCTTAACATATGGCATAAGTCTCAATTACATAGCTATAGAGATAGTCGAGATATTAGTTTTTAAGTGTTTTTCTTTGCACCCCTCACTCCTCTCCCCCTTACAATAATTAGCCTCCTTCTAAGCTGATTCTGATGGTGCCAAAATATGAATTTTTTATGGAAGTTAATTTCGAAGATATAAACATTTAAAAAAAATTTGGCGGTCAATGGGTTTTTAGCCCCCCCCCCCTCTTTGGGACCACAATGGATAAAAAAAATTAAATTATTTGTAAAGTTTGTCGAAAAAATTTCCTTGTAGATATATTTGTTAATTTTCAGATTCGTAGCTATAAAAATGGTTGAGATTTTTGAATTCTTAGCTTTCGGTATTAGCACTCACCCGCCTCCCCCGTAACTCTTACACCAACCAAAATAGGTGTCCACCTAAGATAACAATTTTTTTAATTTTTTGGCTATTTTAGTCATGAAACGCAAAAAAAACAAAATTTCAGGGAAGCAAATTTTTTTTTCAAGTCAATCACAATACTTCATTATTAAATTAATAAACTAAAATTGTTTCGTTGTACTAAGCATTTATGAAAATTATGATAACGCAATTAGTTATTATTATATCATAATTAGTTATTTTTAAGAAGTATTGAAAATTACTGTTATACTCTAGTGATGCTTTATATTTAAACCAATAGCTATCGTTTATTTACATTGATATTATTACTAATTGTTTTTATTGTACGCAATTTGTTAATAGTAATAATTATTTAGTTCTCAATATTCATTTTCTTTATTTATTATTATTATTATTATTATCTTTGCCTAACTGTTTTCTGTAAAATATGAAAGTATGAATCGACACCTCACCCCTAATTTGATTTTACAACCTTACGAGGAGTAGTGCTAATTGAATTAAAAGAAAATTGTGTAATATTTTATATAAAACATAATAGGACTACGATTGCGCGTAAAGCGCAATCTTACGTTACTCTAGATGAAATAGATTTTTTTCTGATCCCAAGAAATTTTGTATGGGGAGTGTTAGAAGGGGTGATAGCATTGAACTAATTTTTTCCTCATCATGCTAAAGTAGCTATAAAAAATGTTTTATACAAAATGCTTACTCCAAAAATTGAATAGGAGCTGAGAAAATTAGTGTGTTAGATTTAGTTGAAATCTGCAGTTTGTATGGGAGGTGGTAGAAAGAGTGGGGGGATTTTATTGATTTTTTCAGAAATAGCTTAGAATATTATAAAATTGACAATTTAAGACTAGTAAAATTCATACTTTTGAAGAAAATAGATTTCTTGTGAAGTTGTGAAACTGTGTCATATTGTATGGGAGGGGGTAGAAGCAGTAAAGCTAATCAAATAATTTTCTCTGATCTTAGTGATAATGCTAAATAAGTATTTATCACAAAATGTGAGCTCGATAAATGTTATATGTTCTGAGAAAATCGGATTAGAGCATTTCATGAAAAAGTGTAATTTGTATGGGAGGGTTTGGAAGGAGAGGGAGGACGCAAATAATTTTTATACTGTATATTGAAATCAATATGAAAGTAATATATCCCGAAATTCAGACTAATAGCTTTTATACTTTTCGAGCAAATCCATTTATAGCCGAATTGGAAATTGTGTCATTTTGTATGGGAGGGGGTAGAAGGGGTGGAGCTAATCGTCTAATTTTTTTTACCCTTACTAACAATTTTAAATAAATATTAAGTGCAGAATTCAGCTTGCTAAATTTTATACGCACTGAGCAAATTGGCTTAGAGTAATTCATGACAAGTACAGTTTGTATGGGAGGTGGTAGAAGGAGGGGGAGGACACGCATAATTTTTATACGGTAGATTTATATTATCATAAAAGTAATATATTCCAAATTTCAGGCCAATAGCTTTTATACTTTTCGAGCAAATCCGTTTATTGTCAAATTGCGTAATTGTGTCATTTTGTATGGGAGGGGGTAGAAGGGGTGGAGCGATTTGGCCCGTTAACGAACTTGACCTTACTTTTTTGTCAAAAACGATGTGTACGAAATTTGAGCTTTCTAGCTCAACGCGTTCTCGAGCTAGAGAGCGAACGGACGGACGGACGGACGGACGGACATCCGGTTTTGAGATTTTTGAGTGATAATATTAATTTCTGTATTCATCATTTTTTTCTCCGAGCCTTATTTCTTGGCGTTACAAACCTTAGAGCAAACTTATAATACTCTCAGATTCCATCTAGAGTATAAAAAACCCAATGGACTACGATTGGGCGTAAATCGATACTCTAGATGAAAGAGAATTTCTTCGATTTCAAGAAAATTTGTGGGAGAAATGGTACAGGGGTTGACGACATTGACCTACATCACGCTAAAGTTGCTATCAAAATATTTTATACAAAATTTATGATTCAAAAATTTAATAGGTACTGAGAAAATTAGTAAATTATAATTAGTGAAATTGTGCAGTTTGTATGGGAGGTGGTAGAAAGACGGGCGTGTTCTAAAAGCCTTTTTAGAAATATCTATAAGCTTGGGTTTCCCCTGATGGTGTTACTCAGAACCAGATCGACGATTTGGCTATAAGTCGCCGATGGAGAAGATGTCTCCTCGATGTGCGAGCGAAACGTGGAGCTGACGTGGGGAGCGATCACCACTTGATGGTTGCCTGCTTGAGATTGTGTACAGCAGCTATCCGACGACCACAAATTCTTCAAATGAAGCGCAAGCTTAATGTGGATAAACTTAGAGATCCCAACAAAAAACGCGAATACACAACTATTCTACGCGAAAAGTCATCCACATTGGGTGAATATGAAATGCGCACACTGGACGCCAATTGGGAGGCAACCAGAAACACTTTTCTAACTAGTGCTGAAGAATCTGTGGGATATGTGCAAAGCGGTGAGAAAACCTGGATGTCGCAAGACACATGGGACAAGGTTGACAATCGGAAAAAAGCCAAATTGGCAATCATCTCTCAACCCGATGTCAACCAACGAACGCCCGACTTGAGGCAGAACTACCGCGATGCTCATATACAGCTTAAAAAGGCTGTTAGACGCGACAAGAGAAAGGCCATTGAAGATCTGGCAAACAAGGCAGAATCTGCGACTTACCTTGGGGATATGGGTTCACTATTTAAAATCATGAAACAGTTGACGAACAGGAATTTCACCGCCAACCACCTGGTGAGAGATGTCAACGGAACTCTCCTTAATATGAGTGTACACCAGTTGCGACGATGGAAGGAATACTTCTCTGATATTTTAAACATCTTGTCAGATGAAGATATTCCGGAAACAGAACAACTTCCAAACATCCAACCGCAACAATCCTCTATTAGGGACGATCCCCCAGATAAGGAAGAGATAGTTTCCGCCATTCGGTCAATGGCGGGAAGGAAAGCTCCAGGTATAGACGGACTACCAACCGAACTCCTCAAAGCGGACCCGGAAATAACAGCCGATATACTCCTCCCACTCTTCACTAAGGTGTGGAATGATGGAAGATATCCGACTGAATGGAAGGAGGGCGTCATTGTGAAAATTCCGAAGAAGGGCGACCTTCGGGATTGTAGCAATTGGCGTGGTATATGTCTACTTACTGCCGTATCAAAAATTATGGCAAAGGTAATTCTCAATAGGATTAGTGATGTCGTCGAGAGCACTCTCGAAGTTTATCAGGCAGGATTCCGTAAAGGGTCGTCTTGTACCGACCACACAAATACCCTACGGATAATATTAGAGCAGTCAGCCGAAATGGGTTCGCCACTACATCTCATGTTTGTAGACTTCGAGAAGGCTTTCGACAGCGTTAAGCGAGATTACATATGGAATGCTTTGCGTAGGAGAGGTATTCCAAATAAGGTCATAGCTATGATTAAAGAATCCTACGAAGATGCAAGGTGTCGCGTCTTGCATAGAGGAGAGCTGTCCGAGAGCTTTCCTGTGCGAACGGGTGTCAGACAAGGCTGCATATTATCACCAGCCCTGTTTCTGGTGGTAATAAATGACATCTTGAAAGCTGCACTGGAAGGTGGGGAAGGTAAAGGTCTTCAATGGAGACTATTTAACATCTTAAGTCACCTTGATTATGCTGATGACGTGTGTTTGCTTGCACATACCCGTTCGGACTTAGAGTCAAATGTTCGCTCGTTGCATTCTAAATGCAAAAAGGCGGGACTGAAAATAAATGTGCGTAAAACCAAGTACATGCACATGGGTTCGAACGCAAGCACACCGATTGTTCTTAATGGACAGGATGTGGAAGAGGTGCACGATTTTTGCTATCTCGGAAGCATTGTCAGCATGGACGGCGGAGCCGAAAAGGATGTTGAGGCTCGGCTAAATAAAGCTCGTCAGGCCTTCGGTATCCTTTCCCCTTTCTGGAGGTTAAGAGAGATCTCCCTTCGCACGAAGCTGCGAGTTTTTGACGCATGCGTCAAATCCGTGTTGTTATATGGTTGTACTACGTGGAAAGTGACCGTTCGACTTACCAAGAAACTACAGACTTTCGTAAACCAATGCCTCCGACGCATTTTAGGAATATTCTGGCCAGAAGTGATCTCCAACGACGAACTTTGGAGTACAACTCGCCAGACTAAAATAGGTATTGAGATTCAACGGCGAAAGTGGCAGTGGATCGGTCATACTTTGAGGAAACCAGAGCAAAACATCGCAAAACAGGCTCTGGATTATAACCCTCAAGGAAGACGTCGGGTTGGTCGACCATGTAACACATGGAAGCGAGCAGTTGAGCAGGAGGCCAGAGGAATAAACAAGTCCTGGCAACAGCTTAAAGCCGATGCGCAGGATCGCGCTTTGTGGAAGAGAGTTGTTTCTGTCCTATGCCCCTATAGGGGGTCTTAACAGGAATTTGATTGATAAGCTGCAAACTTTTGATGTTTTAAATTGTAGATTAGTAGCATTCATTCTTTTCAAAGAAATTCACTTTTTGTAAAGTTGTGAAATTGTGTCAGATTGAATGGGAGGAGGTGGAAGAGGTAAGGCTTATAATCTATTTTTTAGCATTACTAATTATTCTAAATAACGCACTGAGTAAATTGGTTTAGAGCATTTCATGAATAAGTACAGTTTGTAATGGAGGTGGTGGAAGAAAGGAGAGAACTTAAATAATTTTTATATAGTAGATTGAAATCATCATAAAAGTAATGTATTCCAAATTTCAGATCAATAGCATCTATGATTTTCGAGCACATCCGTTGCTGAATTGCAAAATAGCGTCATTTTGTATCGGAAGGGGTAGAAGGTATAAAGATAATAGTCTAATTTTTGGTCTTACTAATAATTCTAAATAATTTATTAGTGCACAATTTGAGCTCGATAAATTGAGTAAATTGGTTTAGAGTATTTCTTTAAAAAGTGCAGTTTGTATGAGAGGTGGTGGAATGAGGGGGAAGAGACGCATAATTTGTACAGATTGATATTATCATAAAAGTAATATATTCCAAATTTCAGACCAATACCTTTCGTGCTTTTTGAGCAAATCCGCTTATTGTCAAATTGTCTAATTGTGTCATTTTGTATAGGAGGGGATAGAAGAGGTGGAGGGATTTGGCCCGTTCATGAACTGGACATTACTATTTTGTTGAAAATGACGTGTTCGAAATTCGAACTATCTAGCTCAACGCGAGCTAGACAGCGCACGGACGAACATACGGTTTTGAGATCTTTGAGTGATTATATGAACTTCTGTATCATTCATTTTTTTCTTCGGGCCTTATCTCTTAGCGTTACAAACTTTAGAGTAAATTTATGATACTCTCAGATCTCATCCAGAGTATAAAAAGCATTCAAAAAAAAATATTATTTAAATCCGTGATTAAGTTGTATAAAAAGTTACCATTAATCCTACTTCATCGAATTCGCGGGATATTCTGGCCAGATCTCATCCTCAACGACGAACTTTTGAGTACAACTGGACAGACTAAGTCAGAAAATGAAATTCAATGGCAGTAAATCAGGCACACTTTGACTCAAGCAGAACCGAAAATCTTGAAACAATATCTGGATTTTAGCTATTAAGGCAGACGTCAGGTTTTCCGGCCATACAGCAATGGTCGGTGGAACTAGAAGGTTTAAAACGATGTGACCAATGACCGGTTCGATCGATTCATTATAGAACGTCGACATAAAAATAATTCTAAATTGACTTTACAGTTTATAGCGAATCTAGATAAATTAATGGACCAGGGTACAAAACTCTCCCTTAAAAATACTGTAAATCAAATTTGAAAAATGAAGAAAAAACTTTATCTCTCAATTTAATTTCTGTTTTTTCAGTCTCTATTTCTTAAGTTTCTCTACTGTACCGACTGCTTTTAAATTTTTATTTCATCGATGCTTGCATAACGCATAGAAAATAATTCATTCCATTTCACCGAATAAATTTAAAACTTTTTTAATTATTTCTCGTCTCACTATAACTTCGCGAACTATATATAAACGTATGCCTATGAGTGAATGATATAATAAAATCGTTGGTGGGAAAAAGTGCTAATTGTTATCGATTATTTGGGTCTTAATAAGGATTTTTTTTTTGTCTGTCTGACTGAAAGAAATCATATCTTCACTGAAGCAAATATGTATCTGCTAACATGTCGGGCGCAACTTAATTATTGGATGCCTGGGAAATCAATAATTAGGATAGGATAGATTGGTAAGGGTTTTATTTAATATTACTGCACCAGTACATATGTATATAGAATCAATATTTCATTTATGCGAAAGTGGGCAAAGAAGAAGCATACATAGGGACAATTGGAAGGCATAGTCTCCATGATATTAGTAACGACAACGGCCAGAGGCTGACTGATTTCGCCAGCAGCAAAAACCTTATTGTAAGCTCGACATGCTTCCCGCATCGTGACATTCATAAGAGAACGTGGGCTTCACCCGACGGAAGAACATTCAATCAAATAGACCATGTTCTAATAGAGAAAAGGACGGCCTCCTGCATTCTCGACGTGCGTACATGTCGAGGGGCTAATTGCGACACAGACCACTATTTGGTAAAGACCAAGTTTCGATGTCGAATCGCAAACCGAGGACACTCAAAAATACAACCGGTTCCTAAATTCGACATAGGGAAACTCAAAAACGAGAAAATAGTTGCGAAATATACGTTAGCCTTGGAGAGGCACTTCGCGACAATGCTGAATACCACTGTCAGCATGCCAATAGAAGAAATGTGGCAAAAAATCAAAGATGGTATTACATCTGTCGCAGAGGAGGTGATAGGACAACAACCCCGGCGCAAAAGAAATGATTGGTTCGACAAAGAATGCCAAGATGCCTTAGAACGAAAAAATGAAGCTTACAAAATATTAACGGAACGGCCGACACGAGCCAAACAAGACAAGTACAAGGATCTTAGACGATTTGCAAACAAAATATGCAGACAAAAAAAACGGAAGTACAATAATGACGAAATTAAAAACATGGACGAACAATTTAAATTACACAACACAAGAGCCGCGTATTCCCTTGTCAAAAGGATGAAAGAAGGTTACAAACCGAAAACGACCCTATGCAAGGATGCGGAAGGGAACATTATAAGTAACGCGGAAAATATAAAACTAAGATGGGCACAATATTTTGAACACCTTCTTAACCCGAGCCCATCACCTACACGAACAGCAGCAGCAGATACAATAGCAGGTATAACTGATGTAACAGCTGATGAAGGATCCGCTTTGAGTCCTCCCACACTCGAAGAAGTAAAAACAGCCCTAAGGAACCACCCAAACAACAAAGCGCCGGGCACTGATCAAATCCCAGCTGAACTTCTGAAAGCCGGCGACACCTGCATAGCGCATCTCCTACATAGATTAGTCGCGGACATATGGACGCAGGAAATACTTCCTGAAGATTGGCGCAAGAGCATCATATGTCCAATTTATAAAAAAGGTGACAAACTCTGCTGCGAAAACTACCGAGGAATATCTCTGTTGTGTACGTCTTATAAGATTTTGACGAAAATTCTAGAAAAGAGAATTAAGCCCTATGCTGATAAAGTAATTGGTGAATACCAAGGCGGATTTAGAGCTGGACGCTCAACCACGGACCAGATATTCTCAGTTAAACAGGTGCTGGAAAAGTGCTGGGAATATAATATTGATGTGCACCAGATATTTGTTGACTTCAAACAAGCATACGACAGTATCGACAGGCGCGTACTGTATAAAATCATGTTGGAGTTTGGAGTCCCACCGAAACTGGTTCGACTGACAAGAATGACAATGACTGAGTCTTTGTCACAAGTCAGAGTAGAAAACGATCTGACTTCCAGTTTTAAAACAGACAACGGCCTTAAACAAGGTGACGGCCTCGCACCAATGCTTTTCAACTTAACACTCGAATATGTTGTTCGGAAACTTCCCGTTGACACGAAGGGAACACTATGCTTCAAATCCACACAACTCGTAGCATATGCCGACGACATAGATATCCTTGCAAGATCTCTGGAGAGTGCTAAGGAAGTATTTGTAAACCTTGACTCGGTAGCAAGGGAAGTTGGACTACGCATTAATGAAAACAAAACAAAAATTATGACGCAAACTAGGAAAAAGACGCCAATCAGACAAAATATTACAGTAGGAGACTATAACCTAGAAAACGTAGACAACTTCATATATCTAGGGGCAAATCTATCGAAGGATGGAAGCGAACCCATCGAAATTAAAAGAAGGATAATGATGGCAAACAAGACTTATTATTCGGTACTTCCAATAATCAAAAACAAGAACGTGCACAGGAAAACAAAACTTAAGCTATACAAAACAATCATAAGACCTGTGCTATGCTATGGCAGCGAAACGTGGACTTTAACTCAGGCGTCCGAAAAACGACTTAACGCCTTTGAAAGGAAGGTCCTCAGAAGAATCCTCGGACCTGTGAGGGAAGACTCGATCTGGAGAATACGATACAATAGAGAATTGTATGCCATCTTCGACAATCCAGAAGTGTCAACCCTCATAAAATTTAAAAAATTACAATGGGCTGGTCATGTGGAGCGGATGGATGACGGAAGAATTCCCAAACGCACACTAAAAGGGAAAGTCAACGGACAAAGACCGGTCGGAAAACCACGAAAGCGCTGGGAGGATTCGATTGACGCAGACAGCAAATCACTGCTAAGATTTTCAAACTGGAGGACGCGGTCACTGAACCGAGATGGATGGAGGCAAAGCATTCAGGAGGCCAAAGTCCGATTTGGGCTGTAGCGCCATCGTAAGTAAGTAAGTAAAGTAAGTAAGTATTTCATTTATGCAAGTTTGGTTTTGCTTAGAAGGAAGAGGAGCGTCAAAAGGGTTGGTCTATTCGATTAAAATAAACAATTGCTTATATAAACTGAAAAAAATTGACCGTGAGAAATTTAGTTTTAATTCAAGCAGGTAGTCTCATTATAAAGGTGACTAAATTTTCAGGTTCTACTGCATGAGAAACATTTCAAAAATATGGTTAAAATTTTTTGGATAGTGTAAAGTCCGTTTGCGGTCATTCAGATAGACCGAGGAGGTACCACCTCCCTTAAAAATCTAATCATTTGAAAGATTTCTCCCCCTTTCTTCTCCTCATGTAACCCAAAACCCGCGCTTGCATGGAGACGAGCAGTAGAACAACCCCAAGCAAGAAATTGATAAAATTTTTCCAATCAATCAATCAATCAAATTCGTATTAAGGGGCATAGCACAGAAACAGCTCTCTTCCACAAGGCACGATCCTAATCATCGGCACTCAACTGTTCGCCTACATGTGCCATAGTCGACCAACCCGACGTCTTCCTTAAGGATTATAATCCAGAGTCTGTTGGGAGATGTTTCGCTCTGATTTCCTCAAAGTGTGACCGATCCACTGCCACTCCTGCCTTTGAATTCCAATACCTATTTTAGTCTGTCCAGTTGTACTCGAAAGTTCGTCGTTAGAGATCACTTCTGGCCAGAATACTCCTAAAATGCGCCAGAGGCATTGGTTCACGAAAGTTTGTAGTGTCTTGGTAAGCTGAACGGTCACTTTGCACAACCATATAACAAAACGGATTTGATGCATGCGTCAAAAACTCGTAGCTTCGTGCGAAGGGAGATCTCTCTTAACCTCCAGAAAAGCGAAAGGATACCGAAGACTTGACGAGCATTATTTAGACGGACTGTAATATCCTTTTTAACTCCGCCGACCATGCTGACAATGCTTTCGAGATAACAAAAATCTTCCGTCCGTTAAGAACAATCGGTATGCTTGTGTTCGAACCCATGTGCATGTACTTGATAAATTGATTAATACATTCATATCTAATTCATAAAAGAATAAAGTATGGCAGAACTATGAGTAAGGGTCCGAACAAGCGGTAGTTTAGACGAAATATTAAAGAGTTATAATATTGAATACAGCGAATGTGTGGAAGGTGATAGATGGAACTAGGACAGGCTTACCAATCTTAAACGTTGGATTTAATTTTAAATAAAAGGTTTTAGTGCTAATATTAAAGTTTCTAGCTTTGATATTTTTTTTATGGAAATAGTTAAATTGACTTTTCTAAAAGTACTTTTATTTGTAGGTAAAAATTTTGAATATTTTGAAACGAATATTCAATTTTTCAATCACCAGCTCTGTTTCATTTTTTTAAATCTCTTTTTAATATGAAAACAATCTATGAAGGGGACAGAGAGGCAATATAATCTCCCTCCACGTTATTATCAGATTTGCTACTTTCATACAATTGAAGTGATACATTTTATTAACGTCAAAAGAAATAGCTAGAAGGATAATACATAATTAATGAAATTTTTTTTCTTCTTCAGCACACTCCGTGCATCTTAAGATGTGTTCGCAGTGAACGTTGATTCTATATAGAGGCTAACCCCACTCCTTCCATTTTTTGGGTAGGAAATTTTTATTTTACAGCTTAGATTTTAATTTATTCAACTTAGGACATTCCGAAATATTTCAGAAGTTAATAGCGCACGGTGAGAGTCCAATGTCACATCCAAATAAAATCTTAAAATAAAAACTATGATATTTGTTTATTCTTTGGCACGGAAGCTTAAAGTCATTTTAATTTAATTTTTAATTTTTATTTCATTTTGCTAAATCCTGAGAAGTTTTCATTTCAATCTTAAGTTTTTTTCTCTAACAATTCCTAACATTTCGATGGGGGCGAAATTTTTCGGTGAATCGATTACCATCCTCTCATCTCCAAATTTGAAATTATGATGGAGAAAATTGTTCTAAATAAATCACTAAGCTTCGGCAATAATGCGAAGTACGATTTCACTTAGCATAATAGCCGTAAGTATTTAGATTTTAGAATTGAAGGCAAAATAAACTGCCAACAAGGCTGGCGCTAATTTATTATTCTTGGGACAAGTTAAGAATGAGTGGGAAGTCAATCTGTGGGTTAGAGTAGATAGAGACGGGGTTAGATGGGGTTCTAGTGCAGGGCTGTTATCAATTATTTAACACTCAACTACGATTACGATCAATAGCACACAGTATGCATTTTTCATTTGATTATTTATGCAAGTTGGGTTCGTATGGGGACGGGGAGTTCTACTTAAGAGGTGGATGTTAATAATTTTTTAATTGATTGCCTGAATCACATTGAAAATTCTGTGTATACCTATAGAATATTAGTTTCATAGACGAAGCAAATTCTATAAAATTTGCTGTATTTTATTTTCTCGAAACTATACATTTGTATGGGAGCGGGTAGAGGAGTTGAGGGAATCGTGAAATTTGTGATGGAGTGATGCGAAGATTTTAGTTTTTAATTCGTTGGTTATTAAATGATTTATTGCAATTGGTCGAAATCATAGTTTTGTAGTTTTGTATGGGAGGTGGTAGAAGGGCAAGAGGGGTTTCAAAATTTTTGATGCAACTTTGTTTTAAATATTTTTAAAAGTGTTTCAGCAAAATTTCAAGTTGATAGCTTTCAACGGTTTTCTGATAATTGATTTCTTCAAAATGACTGAAAAAATACTCTTGTATCTAACGGTGTAGAAGCTCTGAAGGTATTTGACCAGTTAGTATCCTAAAATTTTAGCATTTTCTTAATTTCATAAATTTTAAAGCTTTTAGCTTAATATTTTATTCAAAAATTTTAAATTTTTCTGTTTTTTTCAGTATTCATCTCGTGCAGAATAAGGCCGCCCTACGGTGAATAACAGTTCTGTTTCAAATTAGAATTTTTTCTTTATGTATATCAAATGGATGTATGCAAAATTTGAACTCTGTATCTTTTGGCAGAGTCCTGAAAAATTTTAAGAATTTTCTCAACATTTTGGTCCACTACCTCCCTCACCTTACACCCCTCAACTTAAAAATTTTACCAAAATTTTAGGTTATATACTATAACTTGACGAAATTTCAACTTAATACTTGTATTGGACTTTAAGATAGAACGGTTTGAAATTTTGAAACATGAAACGTTTTCAAAATGTTACCCATTTCACTTCACTACTGTTTTGTCTAAATGTTATATTTTTCTCATATATCGCTAAAATAGCTTAATATATGTAACAAGTTCTACTCACATAGCTTGAGATATAGTCGAGATATTATTTTTTAAGATTTTTTCTTTGCATCTCCCCTGACCCTCACCCTTACAATAATTGGAATCCATCTAAGTTATTTATGGTGAACATGTATGCCACCTTATTGGTCCTGAGATATGAATTTAAGTAATTCCGAAGCTAGGGTGTTGCCTAGTGGGTAGCGTGTTGGTCTCGTAATGCGAAGGTCGTGTGTCCAAATTGCGGTCGACGCAATATATGATTCAAGCACATAGCCTGCTTGGACATACCTCGGTCACCTAAATCTACGAAAATGAAAAATTCGTGGAAAGAGGGTTGTGCGAAGGGCTAACAACCCTTCCACAATAAGTAATGACAAATGTTAAGGAACCTGAATGTCAGGAAGCAAAGGTCCGATTTGGGCTGTAGCACCATTGTAGGAGTAGAAGTAGAATTCCGAAATTATAATCATTTGAAGAAAAAAAAATAATGATAATAATAAAAAATCAAGTTTACGGATACAAGTATAAATCAATTTCGGTGGAATTTTCGGTTTAAATGCATGCACAGTACGACCTGGGTTATCGCAACCCTAAATTTACGCAACTCCTCGATTTTCGCCACACCTAATTTCTTACTATTGTTGATTCGACTAGTGCAATTTTACATCAAGTTGAGCTCGATTAGTGCAACTTTTCTTTTGGGTCATTTTTTTTTGACTAGTTTGTAAGAACTTCGTTTTCATACAGTCATTTATCTCCTTAAATTTTCCATAAACTATACTATAAGTAAGCGTTTTGAATCACATAAGAATAATTCATATTTTGTTATCAAATCAAAATTGATGTGCTGAACTTATAATAAGATCAAATTTATAATAAAAATTTGTAAAATTTGTTTTAAGTAAGGCAATTTCTTGAACACGTGAATTTGTCTGCTGTTACTTGTAGATAACACTAACTGCCAATCTAGGATTTCAGTGCAATTGATTTGGAGTTTCTAACTCAATAAGCAATTGTTGGAATGTGCTGATGTTTCAAATATGAGTAACTGATCAAGATGAGCTACCATAGATTACAATTAGAAATCAAATCGTACGCGAATGATAATCGTTGAATCAATTTCTCACTTACTTCATGAAATTTCACGAAACAACAGTAGAAATATAGTGAGTAAATTTATAGAAGATTAGCGATAAGACACGTCGAAAACAATTAAAATTATCCAGATGGAGAATAAATAAAAGCTTTGAGTTTCGTTTTTAATATTCCTGATTATTACAATTCTGAATCTACTTTTAGTCTTAAACTTTTTTTGACTCGGTTTTTATGCAACTGCATTAGTTTCTATTAGTTGCGTTTACCGAAGTCGTATTGTATATGTAGTGGTACATCCGTTGAATTGCAAATGCAAATTACATTTTTAGATTTATCAAGCAGAATTTTTTGTGTTAACTGTGTCTACAGTGCACACAAAAGCTGCGAAAAACCATTATGAATTATATTACAAAAAAAAAAAAAAAACTTGAAATGCAGACTTCGTTTTTGTGAGAAAAGTAGATTGGTATATAAATAGATAGAGACACAAGTCCGGCCGCAAATAGACCATAAGTATGTCCGTTGTGATGTCACGGGATCTCAGAAAAGACTCCCATTCGGTGAACCAACCGCAGCTCTCCATGAAACAATGAAGGCACCTGGATTCCATAGATTACCGATGATATCCAGAAGTGTGCATCTAGGTGGCACCTCCTTTTCCGATAGCAGACGAAGAATCGTTCTTCCTCCTCCTAATCTTTGCAGCTCCTGCGAAAATCCTTAAACGAAACGCCATGCCTCTGAGCAAGTCTAAGTCTAACAACCCCTACTACGGAGCTAAGCGAGATCAGTATACCAGAGCATTTTAGATCCCGCAAAGGCCGAATCTGTCTGATGTTATTTCATGTAACACTATGTTTTGGCTTTGCTAATCGCATACAACATAAGTTGCAGCTTATAAGTTGCGAGAGACATACTCAACTTCTCCTTTTCAGACTGAATCTGCGAGTTGGTTCCGTATCAGGCGAGCTTGAGGGCCTAGCAGTCCACCAGAAAAACCCTATGTCCTGGTACCCAGCATATACGAATGATGAATTGTTTGCTCATCTCGCTCAGAGAAAAGCGATAATCAAGAAAAAGAAGTATTGGATGTAGACATGACTGCTTCCAGGCATTTAATAACAGCCAGGCTATCAGTTAAGATGCCAATATCGTTAGTAGATACTGCATTACACTTCAGCCAGGCCAAGGCTTCTTCTATCACCACCACTTCAACTTGGAACACACTACAATCATCCGGAAAACAGAAAAAAAATCTTAAGTTAAACATTGCAAAGTTTTGGAGCCATCAGTATAAAGGCTAATGGAATCTTCCCCTCGTATTTCATCTGCCACCAACTCTCACACTTGACACTAGCGGATGACTCAATCAATCAAATTCCTGTTAAGACCCCCTATAGGGGCATAGGACAGAAACAACTCTCTTCCACAAGACGCGATCCTGAGCATCGGCCTTAAGCTGTTGCCAGGACTTGTTTATTCCTCTGCCCTCCTGCTCAACTGCTCGCTTCCATGTGTTACACGGTCGACCAACCCAACGTTTACCTTGAGGTTTATAATTCAAAGCCTGTTTGGCGATGTTCCGCTCTGGTTTCCTCAAAGTATGACCGATCCACTGCCACTTCCGCCTTTGAATCTCAACACCTATTTTAGTCTAACCAGTTGTACACCAAAGTTCGTCCTTGGAGATCACTTCTGGCCAGAATATTCCTAAAATGCGTCGGAGGCATTGGTTCACGAAAGTCTGTAGTTTCTTGGTACGGTCACTTTCCAGATCTCTCTTAACCTCCAGAAAGGGGAAAGGATACCGAAAGCCTGACGAGCTTTATTTAGCCGAGTCTCAACATCCTTTTCGGCTCCGCCGTCCATGCTCACAATGCTTCCGAGATAGCAAAAATCTTGTACCTCTTCCACATCCTGTCCGTTAAGAACAATCGGTGTGCTTGCGTTCGATCCCATGTGCATGTACTTAGTGTTACGCACATTTATTTTCAATCCCGCCTCTTTGCACTTAGAGTGCAACGAGCGAACATTTGACTCTAAGTCCGAACGGTTATGTGCAAGCAAACACACGTCATCAGCATAATCAAGGTGACATAAGAGGTTAAATAGTCTCCATTGAAGACCATTACCTTCCCCACCTTCCACTGCAGCTTTCAAGATGTCATTTATTACCACCAGAAACAGGGCTGGTGATAATATGCAGCCTTGTCTGACACCCGTTCGCACAGGGACGCTCTTGGACAGCTCCCCTCTATGCTAGAAGCGACACTTTGCATCTTCGTAGGATTCTTTAATCATAGCTATGACCTTATCTGGAATACCTCTCCTACGCAATCTTGCTTAACGCTGTCGAAAGCCTTCTCGAAGTCCACAAACATGAGATGTAGTGCCGAACCCATTTCGGCTAACTGCTTTAATATTATCCGTAGGGTATTTGTGTGGTCGGTACAAGACGACCCTTTACGGAATCCAGCCTGATAAACTTCAAGAGTGCTCTCGACGACATCACTAATCCTATTGAGAATTACCTTAGCCATAATTTTTGATACGGCAGTAAGTAGACATATACCACGCCAATTGCCACAATCCCGAAGGTCACCCTTCTTCGGAATTTTCACAATGACGCCCTCCTTCCATTCAGTCGGATATCTTCCTTCATTCCACACCTCAGTAAAGAGTGGAAGGAATATATCGGCTGTTTTTTCCGGGTCTGCTTTCAGGAGTTCAGTTCGGAGCTCTATAACTGGAGCTTTCCTTCAGCCATTGACCGAATGGCGGAAACTATATCCTCCTTATCTGGGGGATCGTCCCTAATAGAGGATTGTTGCGGTTGGATGTTTGGTGGTTGTTCTGTTTCTGGAGTATCTTTAAGATGTTTAAAATATCAGAGAAGTATTCCTTCCATCGCCGCAACTGGTGTTCGCTCATATTAAGGAGAGTTCTGTTGACATCTCACACCAGGGGATTGGCGGTGAAATTCCTGTTCGTCAACTGTTTCATGATTTTGAATAGTAAAGCCAGATCCCCAAGGTAAGCCGCAGATTCTGCCTTATTTGCCAGATCTTCAATGGCCTTTCTCTTGTCGCGTCTAGCAGCCTTTTCTAGCTGTATATGAGCATCGCGGTAGTTCTGCCTCAGGTCGGGCGTTCGTTGGTTGACATTGGGTTGAGCCAATTTGGCTTTTTTCCGATTGTCAACTTTGTCCCATGTGTCTTGCGACATCCAGGGTTTCTCACCGGTTTGCACATATCCCACAGATTCTTCAGCATTTGTTAGAGAAGTATTTCTGGTTGCCTCCCAATTGGCGTCCAGTGTGCGCATTTCATATTCACCCAATGTGGATGACTTTTCGCGTAGAAAAGTGGTGTATTCGCGTTTTTTGTTTGGATCTGTGAGTTTATCCACATTAAGCTTACGCTTCATTTGAAGAATTTGTGGTCGTCGGATAGCTGCTGTAAACAATCTCAAGCAGGGAACCATCAAGTGGCGATCGCTCCCAACATCAGCTCCACGTTTCGCTCGCACATCGAGGAGACATCTTCTCCATCGGCGACTTATAGCCAAATGGTCGATCTGGTTCTGAGTAACACAGATGTTTTATGATGACTCTTGTGTGGAAAAAGGGTCCCTCCGTTGACCATTTGCCGAGTACTACAAAACTCCACAAATAATTCGCCGTTTTCGGATCTCTTAATCCAAGGTCGTGACGCGTCGACCCAAGGGTCACCATGACTCCCCATAACGTGTTGTCTGATCCAACCTGGGCGTTCATATCTCCTAAGATGATAATAATATCACCTCTTCGAACACGTTCGAAGGTAGCACCTCAGTTGGCTATAAGACTCCTCTTTGTCACCAGATGTTGCGGTATTAGTTGGTGCGTAGCACTGCAGAATTGTGGAGTTTCTGCCACTGGTCCTGAGTCTGACGACGGTAATTCTATCCGAAATTGGTTCCAAGCTAATGAGACTGTTTCTCGCTCTCGGTGTAAGGACGAACGCCAGGCCATTTTTGGCTTCACCTTTAGGGCCAATGTACAGAAAAGTGTTTCCACTAGGGGTTTGTTCTTCTCCTGATTCTGTCCACCTGACCTCGCTCAAGCCCAAGATTTAGATGTTATAGTGCTCCATTTCACGGTCGATCACTGATTGGCGGTGCAAGGACCAAGTAACTCCAGCTTTCCCCCCGTCATTCAATGTTCGAACGTTCCAGAAGCCAATCATAGTCCGTTTTCGAATACCAAAAGTCGTTACCGTAGAATCAGTCCGTATCCGAGGCGCTGTATCTGTTTCTCGTATCAGTTAGGTCTTAATATCACGGGTGATAAGCCCATGATCCAATGAGTGTCCATTTGTCATTTTTAGGGCAAGCAGGACTAGCTGTGGGTGAATTCCACAGCCCCCATCCGACAGGGCCGTGGAGCCGCTAGTCTCCAAAGATAGTTGCAGGAATTGGTAAAATCTCAGCGGATGACTGTGAGGAAATTATCATCACATCAATCAAAACTCGGAGATTGTTGTCTGCGTTTTATGATAAATTTTCAAAATCTTCCAGAATTAAGAAGTGACTAGTTTGAAAGGACTGAAAAGTTTCTTTGAGGCGGGTGGCTGTAATTGCAGTCATCATCACCAATAATGTCGAGAGGTAGCAGATCAAACAGTGCTTCTAATGCTATGGAGACGGTTTTTCTTAGAGCCCCACTTATGCACAAAAATTGAGTTCTCTGCACCTTGCCAAGGAGACTGTGGTTTGTCTTTATTCTTGGGGCAGTCCACCACGCAATCATACTAAGTACCTATGACCTTCTTATAGGAATAAAGCGCAACAGTAGTTTGCTTACACTTTTCTGAATATAAGGTTTCCAGCTCAGTTTCCTATCCAAAATAAGACTTTGATCTTATGCTCTATCAGCGTAAATGAGGCAGGCACCATCCAGGGAAGGCCAACATGGAGAATTTTATCTTTCTATGTGAAAAGAACTAGCTCGGTTTTGTGTGGGTTTAATCGTAATCCACATTAACGTGTCCATTGAGAGAGTATTTGGTTAATCTCGCCCAGAGTACTCATGAGCGTACCAGAGATGGCTATATCAACGTAGTCCACATAAGCCTGCCTCATTAAATTTTAGCACTAATTCACTGCCCGCCACGTTTCAAAGAAGCGGAGAGAGGACCCGGCCTCTACTAGCAAACCTTCTAGTGAATGCGACGCCCAGTGCTAGTCCTAGATGTCAACATCAGATTTGAAAATGTGTCTGTAATTGCTCCTGGTCTTACATTGTTGGAATCTCCCTCTTTATCGATTAACACTTCCTTAGTGTAGTCTTAAGTACTCAGAGATTTTTTGATGTATCGTTCGTGTGTAGGGCCATTTCAACCGATTTCTTCTTCTTTTATGGGTCTCGGGCTGCTGACATCATTTGCTAATCGTTGTTGCTGCATAGAAGGACATTTATCAATTGTTCCAAAATTTTAGAAGGAATTAAAGACACTTACAGGTCATAGGTCCTTCAGACACGAATGAAATTCTCTTGCGGATAAAATCCACTTTCACCTCCTTCCATATTTCAGGGATGTGAACCCAGTCGTAGGTAACTTCTAAAAATAATGTCCAACCAGAGGAAGGATAATATGAGAGGTATTTTGAAATTCGAAAAATATTATGCCGTCCGGTCCTGCGGATTTGTACGGGTTGAAGTTGCGTACTGCACACATAATTTTGTTCCGTGAGATGATGATTTCAGAGTCGCTCATTCGAGGCTTGAGTTGGTGCTCTTCTTGGTGTGGAGTGTCTGTAGAGCTACCCGGAAAGTGAGTATTTAAGAGAAGATCAATGGTTTCGTGACTCGAGCAGGGCCATAACCCGTCGAATTTCTTCATGTAGTGTAACGAAAAAGGCCGTAGAGCACGGTAACTGCCAGGAAGAATGAGTTGGCTAATTATCCATGCTTATTTGACGTTACCTTTTTCTGGAACAGTTCCATGAGGGTCAGGATGCCTAATCGAGACGTTTCTCATGGAGTGCACCAGGTGTGGAAGATCTTTTGGTGACGGCGATGCACCTAGCTCTCAGCACGTGCTAGCTCGTCGGCGGGGGGGAACTTGTCACCAGATCTCCACGGTACATTAATTGTGCATCTTATGGTTGGCCGAAGAGGGGTGAGATACGGGGCTTCCCAAACCCGCTCCTCTCCGAGGTAGCCAAGGAAACGAAAATAGGGTGTTATCAATCATTATGACGGAAGGCCAAGTGGTATTCCTCGCCTATAGGCGGGGTTAAAATTTTAGGCCTCCATCCCAAAGGGAAGGGCAGTGTCAGTGCATATTCTCACCCATCACAACAAAAACCCCTTACAAGGGTGTTGTTTAGTCACTCATCTCCATTTTAACTTAGACTCTATTTTCTTATTTTGTTGGTTATTGGATAAATTTTGTATTCTTAAAGTGAAAGTATACACATTGAGAGAATCGAGACTATTTGAGTAGCAAATGTAATCGGTTTTATTCTTCACAATTAAATGTGCATACTGCAATGTGAATTTTACTCCAAAATCAACAAGGAAGGTGGCGTTGAAGATCCTTATGGTCTGTTATTATTGGATAGAAACAACGTCACTAATGATTATTTCTTTCTTTTGTATTTAATATATATTTATTATTAGAATATTTAATTGATCTGAGATTTTGTTTTATTTCATTTTTTTTTTTTTTTTTTATCACTAATTAGTTCTTGTTATTCGAGTCATTATTATACATACTATTTAGGTACTACAAAAATTGTATAAGAAGTTTTATAAAACGGGTCTCCTTTTTTCTTATTAAAAAATATACTGGAGCTTATCATTCACATAAAGGCATAAAACATAGGGCCGCTAGTAGTGACAGCCAGGAAAGAACTAAGTCTTCAGGTGGTGATTAGTATCGCAAACGATGAACTGACACCTTAGCGGTGCTTTGCAGTATTAAGGAACAGTACGAAGTGAAGCTTGTTTGCAGTACAGAAATATGACGTATGCTATTCAGGAAATACTAGAAGATAAGCCACGAACAAGTTTGTTTACTATAATTTCAATTTCTAAATAACTATATCACGCTTAAACTAATGTTCTAGTTCGTATCGTTAGTAATGATCTAATCGACTTACGACACTTAAGAAGAAACCAAAACGAAAAAAAAAACAAAGGCGTATTCTTCCCTAATTTTAAAACGTGTAATTTTGGCTACACCGTTTACAAATTTGTCTTTCTTTTCTTAGCCGTTGTAAAGAACCTTAAAGATACAAAATATTCGACCCAATTACTTTTAATTATCATGCATAATTCATAATACATGCAAATGTGTACTTGGTCGCATCTGTGATTCTTTGTAATGTGATAGTTTAATTCAAAAGTGCCACAAAGGACATATTGTCTATACGCATTTCTTGATTATCTTAAATATACCTACAATAAATTTAATTAAGAAATTGTTTTCGAAAATTAATCATTCATTACGAGATTTTCAATTTCTAAATACTTATATCACGTAAAAATAACGTTCTAGTTAGTATCGTTCGTGATGTTCTAGTCTACTTACGACACTTAAGAAAAACCAGAAGAAAAAAAATAAGGGCGTATTCTTCCCTAATTTTAAAACGTGTAATTTTGGCTACACCGTTTACAAATTGGTATTTCTTTTCTTAGCCGTCGTATAAAAACTTAGCGATACAAAATATTCGACTTAATTACTTTTAAATTATCATGCATAATTCATAATACATGCAATTTCAATAGCTTTCCGTGGAAAGTCAACGAGAGAATTCAAAAAAAAAAAAATCCAAGAAAGCCTTTGTTGTTATCGGAGTGAACGAGACTTTGCCGGAATCGCTAGAATTTCCATATTCCAAGGCCAGAGAGAAAAAAAAATACTAATAGAAAAAAAAATTTAAGCATAATAACTACAAGTTTTTTTGAAATCATACAAAAAAAAAATTTATAATGGTTTCTCGTTTTTTTCTTCGGATACCGTAAGCATGCGGTTATGAGCATGCGGTTTGGAGCTTGCGGCATGTGAACATGCGGTTAGGAGCATGCGGTTTATGAGCATACGGCATATGAACGTACGGTTAGGAGTGAGCATGTGGCTTAGAAACATGCGATTATGAGCATGTGACTATGAACATGCGGTTTATGAACTTACGGCATATGAACGTACGGTTAGGAGTGAGCATGTGGCTTAGAAACATGCGATTTATGAGCATGTTACTATGAGCATGCGGTTTATGAATTTACGGCATATGAACATACGGTTAGGACACGTTCCGGGTCCGATATGCCTGCTTTCTTGGCAAAACATACCAACTTCGCGAATACAAAAAAAAATGCGGTTCAAAGATAATCAAAATGAATCCTTACCTGGTAGGGATGTCGTTGTCAGACGTCCCTGGTTCTACCCGCCAAAAAAAAGCCACCAGGCTTCCAATCGGAAACCCAGCCTTTTTGGCCGGATAGCGGTGCTTGTCGACCACCCTTGTGATGCAAAAAAAATCTAAGACACTGCTTCTCCACCATTCACTATTAGCACGCACAAAAAACCAAAAAAAATATTTTATTTTTGCAAAAAAATACACTTAAGCCGATTTACTTCGGCGATGGCTAACAAAAAATAAAAACTAGCCATTTCGGCGACGCTGGTTGAAAAAAAAACTTTTGTCGGAGACCCGAATCCAATATCTCTCGGCGACGGCTGGATGAAGAAGACCCGACCAGTTTTATGTCGTACCGACCTCCCGCTTGATCACGAAAAGCTCTCCTTTTTCGGCATTGCCAGGCAATCTCCGATCGCGCAAAAATTATGGCAAAAGTTCGGCGGTTAGGGAATTCTCGTGTATGGGTGGAAAGTAGGGTTGAACATCAAAATTCATCAAGGCAACAATATTAGTATTATTGCCGCGATAAATTCGGCCGCTCGCCGTTACAACACAGGTTACACGGTTAGACCCGTTTGATATCGTGTAAGCTGACAAAAGGCGATATAGGCTTCTTGATAGTGAAGCTCGACCCATTCCCTGAGATTATAGGAGCGATTTGGGTTGGGGTGGTGTTTTCGAAGGGTTTTGGTAGCTCACATTTTTACGTCCCTTTTCAGTTCGCGAACGCTTTGAGTTAGATCCACTTATGCCGATTGTTTAATTTCCGGTTGGTCAGTTAAGGCTAGGACTGTTGTTGTGTCGTTAAATTACGAGGTCTGGAAAGGAAACTTGATTACTTCCCAAACCTTAGACTAAAGGCTTTAATGTTGCCGTTCCAATAAGTTAAGCACAAACTTGAAAAGAAAAACTTAAAAGTGGTGCATGAAATTGCTGCGTTCGATGATCCTCCTCAATATCACAAAAAAAACCCATTTGATATCATAAAGCCATGTGGTTTCCTTTTTTTCATGTTGAATATTACCCGATTAGTCTCGACTTTGCTGAGACTCATTGTTACGCAAATATATAAGAATTTATAACTGTCCTCAAGGCTAATTTTCAGCGTTTCCGGTGAGATCAAGTAGGCGCTGACCGATGCTAAGTTAATACACTCTAATCATACGCGAACAGCCAACGTCTATGCATTTTTTATCATAATATTTATGGAATTCATAACTTACATCTCTAATCCGCGAAGTGTGGGTGGAGAGTGGTGGAGGAAACGATCCCGCGTATAAATTCCGTCTGTATATCTAGACGCGTTTCTCTTCCTTCTGTCTGATGTCGTTTATTTGAGTAGTTATAGCATGCTGTTTACTGGGTGGCTATTTTTTGATTTGCATATCTTGCTGTGTTCTATTTCGTATTTTTATCCATATACCACTCAGAGCATAACCGAATCGACCCATAGACTGGTTCGCCTGCTCGTACAGGACTCCCCAGCAATGGTTGATTTATCAACCTGTCACCAATGAGGGTCACCTGATATATTATTTACGAGTTAGATTTTACTACGGCGCAATATTTACGCCTCGTGGAATGTCGTCGTGCGATCTTTTGTGCCTTTTCGAAAGCTGTGCTGTACTCCGGTGATATTGATCCCGACGTCGGTGACAGGAGGGCGAGAAACGGCCGTGATCCTCGTCTATGGGTGGTTGAGGCTTCATAATTTTAGGTTGATAGATGCATTTCCTTCTCCACTCAACAACCACACTCCGAGGCCTAGGCTGCAAAAAAAAACGAAGGTATTACACCAAGATGATCTCCCTTCAACGTGGCGTCGAGGACAATATTATTGCCAGTATCTCATTATTTACAATATCTTTAAATTGTCGTCTCCTGTGAAGAAGAAGAGGGTCATCGAACAAATACGCGATTTATTATGTTATGATTCACTTCTATTTTCATGCGACTCTCATATGTTCTACTATCTTACCATAAGACAAATAAGAAAATTTAAGAAAATTTACGACTATCAACGTAGCTTATTGGAACCCAACTCGACAAGGAATAACTCAAAGCGTAGTGTTCTAAGTTGTACCAGTTCGTGAGCCATCAGATAGTTGAATTGGGTCTCGATCAGGGACGCAGGTCCTTTGCATGGTATGTGCCGATATGGTTATTCAGCGTGTCGGAGAGCTCGTACATGGAATTCCCCACCTTTTTTCGGATTACGCACTTGACGAATTTCGGCGCTAACTTGGCGTTGAAACCTTTGGAGGCGTCACTTGCCACGAAATTGCGCCTGAAAACGATTTGACCTGGAGTAAAACTTGCGTTCCTTGACCTGAGATTATAGCGATTGGAATATTTTTTATGGGCTTCGGCCAGTTTATGTGATATCGAGTCACGAATTAAATGCAGGTGGTCAGTGCTAGCTAAACAGCGGATTTCATCAGTGGGTGACTTAGGTAGCTTACGTAAGAGTTTATAGGCCGCGCCGTGGCTTATCATTTGTTCACCGAAAAGCATATAATATGGCGAATTGCCGGTTACTTCATGAACGGTAGTACGTAAGGCACACGCAATTTCACTCAAGTGGTCGTCCCAATGTTTGTGTTCGGTTTTGAGATATGCTCTTATGGCGGCTAGGACTGAACGATTTACTCGTTCGGACGCGTTAGCTTGGGGAGAATATACCGCTGTCCTTTTTTGTCGGACGTCGTAATTAGCCAGGAGTGTGGTGAACTCCCGAGATGTAAACTGTGTGCCATTATCCGATACCAAGGTTTCTGGTACCCCGAACATGTGGAATACTTCTGACTCGAGATATCGCACTATCGGCTTTGTGAGGGCAGAGCGAAGAGGTTTGAGAAGCACGAATTTTGTGAAATGGTCCAGCACAATCAAAATGATTGTGTTACCCTTACTGGAACGAGGATAAGGCCCTAACAAGTCGACGTAAATCCTTTGCCAGGGTCGTGAGGGTAGCTCCTGCGCGATCATGGGTGGTCTCAGCACCATATTAGGAGCTTTAGTGGTTTTGCAAGTTTCGCAGGACTTGACGAAACTGGCGACTTGGGTTGCCATTTTGGGCCAGAAATAACGTTGGCGCAGTCTGAACAGAGTTTTGCTAATTCCTCCATGAGCAGCCAGCGGGGGATTATGAGCTGCTTGAATCAGGGGTGCTGTCAGTTCATCAGGAATCCATAATCTCCATACGTTATAATCGTCATCAGGGTTTCCTAAACGAGGTGCAACCCTCTTGTATACGAAACCATCAGATACCTGTAGATCAGGGAGTACTGTCTGATTTTTAATGATGTACTGTGCCAGATTTGTATACTCTATCGATTTGAACGCCGGTGCATTCAGTTCTACTTCCGGTGAGATTGTGGTGGTACTCAAGTTTATTTCCTCGGCATACATGCGTGATAGAGCGTCAGGTACCACGTTTTGTGACCCCTTGCGGTGTTCGATGTCAAATACGAACCCTTGCAGCTTCAGTGCCCATCGTGCTAGTCGTCCACTAAGGTCCTTCTGTCCCATAAGCCATTTCAAGCTAGCGTGGTCGGTTATAATCTTGAAAGGCAAACCTTCCACGTACTGCCTGAATTTTTTCACGCATGAAACTGCTGCTAAGCATTCCAATTCGGTAACACTGTAGTTCTTCTGAGCAGCGTTGAGTTTTTGTGACATGTAGGCTATAGGCTTCTCGTTTCCGCTTGAATCCAATTGGCATAATACTCCGCCTATTCCTGCGGTGCTGGCATCACATTGGATGATGAACGGCTTTTCAAAATCCGGATTGTGAAGTATTGGATCAGTTGTCAGAGTTATTTTCAAGGCGTCCATCGCTTGCTGAGCTTCAGCAGTCCACCTAAAACCGATCTTGGGGTTTTTTAAACAATCCGTCATAGGAGCGGTTAGGGTGGCGTAGTTTTCGATGAAGCGCCTATACCAACCGGTCATTCCCAAAAACCGACGGATCTGCTTAATGGTTTTCGGAGGGGGAAACTCCGTGATGGCTGAAACTTTGTCCGGATCGACCTTCAGTTGACCTTCTCCGACCACGTATCCGAGATATTTGACTTCTTTCATACCAAAGTGACTCTTTGCCACATTTATAGTGAGTCCGGCAAGTCGAAGGCATTTGGCTACTTCGCCTAACGTTTGCAAATGTGACGTAAAATCTTTCGAGATAACCAACAAATCGTCTAGGTATACAAACACTCGTTCTTTCATCTCTGCCGGCAGTCGATTCATCACTCTGTCCATCAGACGGCACATACGCTGAGGGGCGTTGCATAACCCAAAGGGCATCACGGTGAATTGATACAATGGTCGACCCGGAACTGTGAACGCGGTTTTCTCTCGCGATTTCTTTTCCAAGGGTATTTGCCAGAAGGCATCTTTTAAGTCAATGGAGGAGATAATGTGCGCGTCTGGTAACCGACTTAGTAAACCGTCAATGATGGGAATCGGGTAGGCGTCTTTCAAGGTAACTTGATTCACTTTTCTTGAATCTAGGCACAGCCTAACCTTTCCAGGCTTTCGGACCAATACGACCGGAGAGCTCCAAGCGCTATCACTTTCCTCTATGACCCCGAGTGTGAGCATTCTGTCGAGTTCATCATACATAAGTTTTTGTATGGCGGGCGATACAGGATAGTGACGTTGCTTAATAGGAGGGGTCTCTCCGACGTCGATGACATGAGTTTCCAACTCAGTTTTTCCCAATCCCAACACTTCGAAGGATGGAAACTGTGCTACAACGGCTTGCAATCTCAGCTGTTCTGGCTGTGACAAGGCTAGAATTTTCTTGTTCAAAGCGTTTGAAGGCGTAACGTTTGACAACGACTCCAGAGACATGGGTGCTATTCGGAACAATTTCCAAAAGTCCATCCCTAAATATAGTTCTTGACTCAAACTTGGGATGATAAATAATCGCATGGCTTTAGTCACTCCCCTATAGGTCACTTTTACACGTATATAACCTGAAGTGCAATGTGTTGTACCGTCGGCTGTTTTGATCTCAGAGTCTAAATGTTTCAGTTTAACACCAAGTCGGTTCACACGCTGTATTGCTCCCGTTCCCAGACAACTCACACTGGCTCCACTATCCAGCAGGCCAATCATTGTCTCACCTTGTAAAGATATTGAGGCGTATGGTCGAGTGTCGCCAGGGATGGTCATTAAGGATGACACATGCATTGATGTGCTTTGTCTCCTACGCTTGAACCATTCTCGAAGACGGAAAGTAGATCTCTTAGGTTTGTGCGATTGCGACGATGTAGTAGTGGGTTCTTTAAAAATCTGGGCTCTGACTAGGTGATAGTTTATCATGCGTTCGTGTAGGCTCCGTTTATACAGTGGAAGCGAAGTGCTCTGTTCGTGCTCCTCGCACATAGTGTTCGTAAGCTCTGATCTGGTGGGCATTTCGGTTTGTTGCTGGCAAGATGTTATTTCCTCCTGATTATCTGTTTGAGTAGAAGTTGCGATCGTCCGAATGTCATTTCTAGGAGATGGTGGTTTTAGTGATTTCTCGGGAGCCGATTCCGATTTTCCTGGTTGGAGTGCCCGATGTTGCTCCGACCAGGTCTCCCGTTTCCCGTTTTACATTTTGAACAGTGTGGCGTAGTTACCCCTACTGTCCCACATTTGTAACAAAATAGTCTCTTTTCCGAACTAGGACACTGCATAAACCCATGGCCCTTATTCTGGCAATTCCAACAAACCCAAGTGCTGGTGTCATACGCTTGGTTTCCCTCCGTTATATCCCCTCTAAAGCCTGCCTCGATGAAATGAGGGTTGAGTTGTTCCATTTCGGAAACATGTCTGTGAACATGGCCCGCCGGGGGATTCGGTCGGAATGCCACTTGTGTTGTTTTTATATACTTTTCGGCCCTTCGACATTCCTCTCTGAAGTTATCTAACGAAACACGATTTGTAGAGAAAACCAATTGAGCTAGCCGTGGTTTTATGTTGGGCAGAATCATATCTATAAGCTCTCGGTCATCGAACGGTGTCCGGCGCTGATTATTTAGTGCTCGTATGGCATATAGGAAATCATCGAATGACTCCATTGATCCTTGCCGACGTCCAGACATAGCCTGAGCTAGCTCAAAATCAGAACACAAATTAGCAAATTGTCGAACTAATGCACTACGTATGTCTGACCAGTTCGGACGAGGATTAGTTCTTAAAAACTGCCAGTACCAGTTTTCTGCTCTTCCTGACAGGAACCGATGGAAGTTCTGCGACAAATATTCAGCGGACGTGTTCTCCTGCCGGCGCAACACTTCCACGCGGAATAGAAATTCCTCTACGGAGATATCAATTTGAGTGCCATCAAACTTAAGATTCCATCGTCTTGCGGGACTGTGTCCTCTAGAACGCGTCTCGGTGGCATAAGATACTTGGCGGGTGTTTGCTTGAGGTACATCTACATGGCGGTGAGAAGAGGCCTCCAAACGATTTAAGGCTTCTACTAGCTCTTGAATACGTCTATCTTTTTGATCTAATTCTAACAAATAGTCCGCAGGGACAGTTTTCTCCTTATTCGCAGGGAAATTAGAAGCCTGCTCGCCGAAGCAATAGCGATAATCCCACTCGCCTGAAAAGGGGCTCGCCAGTTGGTTAATCGTCTGTCTACTACCGGTGTCTGATATTCCTATCGCTGGCGGGATTAATGGTGGTTCATTTCTCCTGTTGTTGGTTGGTTCATTTCCAGGTGATAGGTCATGTGGAGAAAGTGCGGCGGTGTTGTCAGCCGCAGCCTGGAATAATTGCCTGAGCAATGGTGGCTCTTGGCGGGTTGCTGACTCTCTGCTTAAACTGGTGGGCCGTCTTCCTCTGTTGCCCATTGAACGAGTGTTCACGCCTTTCGGGATCGCTCCACCTCCCGATGTGTTCCGATTGGGCGTCCGGGAGGTCATGATGAATAATATCACTCGCAAGAGAGTCCGTAAAAGGGAATAAGGTTTAAAGAAATATATAGATGGTCTAGAGAGTCCCTACTCTACCGGGGATATAGGGTGGGTGGTTAGAGAGGGGGGATTTCACTATCTCTTATGGAAGAATATAACACTCAAGTGCAAATCCTCTCTCTAACCAATTTGTACTTTCCGAATTATTTATAGTTATATTAATATATATATAATTATGAGGATAGGAAGGACAACTTTTGCTGAAATAAGAATTCGTTGTGGTGGAGATAAGTGGTGTATTCAGAACAATAATTCCACGAACAAGACGAACTGGTAAGGATAACGGTCGATAGGATTTTGGATCCGGTATAAACTTAATAGAGTTATACCTGGCGAAATAATATTTAGCTAGTAATCTTAGTAACTCACTGTTTACCTACTAAGATGCTCTTCAATTTCCCAGAAGCGTATATCCGAATATACCGTGACGCAATGATTGTCTGTAAAAGTTGTCGTCAAAATGATACTAACCGTTAATAAATCCTTAATAGCGCGAATAATCAAGGTCCTTCTATGCTTAATTATAACTGGTAGCGATTACTTATCGTTTGCATATAATAGCTAATACTTATATTGTAATTTACAACGATGTGTGAGCCAATATGTGACTTGAATGATTAATGTTAGAACTTAATTCTATTTTACCGAATACTATGTCAGAATTTCTCGTGACTCAAGTATTTGCTCTTCAATTCTGGAGTCGAAAATACTGCCAGATAATAACAAATTCTGAAGCCTTTACGAAAAGAGTATCAAAAAAAATGAAAACAACCAAAATTATACGATTAACAACGTGAAATTTAGTTCACGCTAAAAACTTTAGTAGTACTGTAAGAGAAAACTATTTGTAGGGGAGTTTGCTGGATGGGGAACGGAGGAATCATACTCTGTACTGACAGTATAAAAAAAAAAAAGGGACCGATAAACATACTAAGATGTTTAAAAAAAAACTTGTGTGCTGCTTGCTTTGTTGTGAAAATCTCAGAAGTCCAGTCTTGTCGACTATAGACTTCCCATAGAATTCGACCAAGAACAGAACTGTGGACAGCTCGAGTCGTGCGTAGACGCACATCTGGCTGTAGGATTTCCAACAGTCTGTGAAATGTCGACGATTCTACGAATAGAGTCACGACGGTCTCATTTTTACAGTGACCGTATAGCGGGTTGGATTTCACACAAGGAAGCACCGCCCACTTAAGAGGTTTGGAAGAAACAAGGTGTTGTCTACGAAAAGAGTGGAACGTAAGGCGACTGACTGGTCGACAGAGAAGACTTTCAAATCTAACAGTGACGATAGGGGTAAACGTCCCATCCGAAATCAAAGGCGTTGCTCCACTAGCACACTTAAATTCTCTATTTGCCTCCTCCTCTTAAAGAAGGTTAATTAATATTTTGCAGGATCGATGAGTTAGTACTTCAATTTATTCCTGATAATAATGGGTTTCTATGACGACAACTTTCGACTCAATCATTCCACCGGTTTGGACTAGCCAGCCTTTAGGCCACTGCCGCCAAAAAAATTAATCCAGGTTTCATGTATCGATCTCCAGCTGTTGCCTAAGCACCTCATTGACACTAGTTAAATAAGTTAAATCAACAAAAGCGAATGTCTTTGCAGCCGAGTGACATTTAAAAGGGTCATCTGCCGACAGACAATTTGGGAATAGTGTAGAAATAACACAGAAAAAGGTGGTTAACCCCAACTTAATCTTTTAAATCCGTGCAGGAAAATTTGACTAATTCGGATTGCTCCGAACTAGCGTAGGGCCCCACGACGTTGGGCGCCATCTGTAACGAAAAAGGCCGTAGAGCACGGTAACTGCCAGGAAGAATGAGTTGGCTAATTATCCATGCTTATTTGACGTTACCTTTTTCTGGAACAGTTCCATGAGGGTCAGGATGCCTAATCGAGACGTTTCTCATGGAGTGCACCAGGTGTGGAAGATCTTTTGGTGACGGCGATGCACCTAGCTCTCAGCACGTGCTAGCTCGTCGGCGGGGGGGAACTTGTCACCAGATCTCCACGGTACATTAATTGTGCATCTTATGGTTGGCCGAAGAGGGGTGAGATACGGGGCTTCCCAAACCCGCTCCTCTCCGAGGTAGCCAAGGAAACGAAAATAGGGTGTTATCAATCATTATGACGGAAGGCCAAGTGGTATTCCTCGCCTATAGGCGGGGTTAAAATTTTAGGCCTCCATCCCAAAGGGAAGGGCAGTGTCAGTGCATATTCTCACCCATCACAACAAAAACCCCTTACAAGGGTGTTGTTTAGTCACTCATCTCCATTTTAACTTAGACTCTATTTTCTTATTTTGTTGGTTATTGGATAAATTTTGTATTCTTAAAGTGAAAGTATACACATTGAGAGAATCGAGACTATTTGAGTAGCAAATGTAATCGGTTTTATTCTTCACAATTAAATGTGCATACTGCAATGTGAATTTTACTCCAAAATCAACAAGGAAGGTGGCGTTGAAGATCCTTATGGTCTGTTATTATTGGATAGAAACAACGTCACTAATGATTATTTCTTTCTTTTGTATTTAATATATATTTATTATTAGAATATTTAATTGATCTGAGATTTTGTTTTATTTCATTTTTTTTTTTTTTTTTTATCACTAATTAGTTCTTGTTATTCGAGTCATTATTATACATACTATTTAGGTACTACAAAAATTGTATAAGAAGTTTTATAAAACGGGTCTCCTTTTTTCTTATTAAAAAATATACTGGAGCTTATCATTCACATAAAGGCATAAAACATAGGGCCGCTAGTAGTGACAGCCAGGAAAGAACTAAGTCTTCAGGTGGTGATTAGTATCGCAAACGATGAACTGACACCTTAGCGGTGCTTTGCAGTATTAAGGAACAGTACGAAGTGAAGCTTGTTTGCAGTACAGAAATATGACGTATGCTATTCAGGAAATACTAGAAGATAAGCCACGAACAAGTTTGTTTACTATAATTTCAATTTCTAAATAACTATATCACGCTTAAACTAATGTTCTAGTTCGTATCGTTAGTAATGATCTAATCGACTTACGACACTTAAGAAGAAACCAAAACGAAAAAAAAAACAAAGGCGTATTCTTCCCTAATTTTAAAACGTGTAATTTTGGCTACACCGTTTACAAATTTGTCTTTCTTTTCTTAGCCGTTGTAAAGAACCTTAAAGATACAAAATATTCGACCCAATTACTTTTAATTATCATGCATAATTCATAATACATGCAAATGTGTACTTGGTCGCATCTGTGATTCTTTGTAATGTGATAGTTTAATTCAAAAGTGCCACAAAGGACATATTGTCTATACGCATTTCTTGATTATCTTAAATATACCTACAATAAATTTAATTAAGAAATTGTTTTCGAAAATTAATCATTCATTACGAGATTTTCAATTTCTAAATACTTATATCACGTAAAAATAACGTTCTAGTTAGTATCGTTCGTGATGTTCTAGTCTACTTACGACACTTAAGAAAAACCAGAAGAAAAAAAATAAGGGCGTATTCTTCCCTAATTTTAAAACGTGTAATTTTGGCTACACCGTTTACAAATTGGTATTTCTTTTCTTAGCCGTCGTATAAAAACTTAGCGATACAAAATATTCGACTTAATTACTTTTAAATTATCATGCATAATTCATAATACATGCAATTTCAATAGCTTTCCGTGGAAAGTCAACGAGAGAATTCAAAAAAAAAAAAATCCAAGAAAGCCTTTGTTGTTATCGGAGTGAACGAGACTTTGCCGGAATCGCTAGAATTTCCATATTCCAAGGCCAGAGAGAAAAAAAAATACTAATAGAAAAAAAAATTTAAGCATAATAACTACAAGTTTTTTTGAAATCATACAAAAAAAAAATTTATAATGGTTTCTCGTTTTTTTCTTCGGATACCGTAAGCATGCGGTTATGAGCATGCGGTTTGGAGCTTGCGGCATGTGAACATGCGGTTAGGAGCATGCGGTTTATGAGCATACGGCATATGAACGTACGGTTAGGAGTGAGCATGTGGCTTAGAAACATGCGATTATGAGCATGTGACTATGAACATGCGGTTTATGAACTTACGGCATATGAACGTACGGTTAGGAGTGAGCATGTGGCTTAGAAACATGCGATTTATGAGCATGTTACTATGAGCATGCGGTTTATGAATTTACGGCATATGAACATACGGTTAGGACACGTTCCGGGTCCGATATGCCTGCTTTCTTGGCAAAACATACCAACTTCGCGAATACAAAAAAAAATGCGGTTCAAAGATAATCAAAATGAATCCTTACCTGGTAGGGATGTCGTTGTCAGACGTCCCTGGTTCTACCCGCCAAAAAAAAGCCACCAGGCTTCCAATCGGAAACCCAGCCTTTTTGGCCGGATAGCGGTGCTTGTCGACCACCCTTGTGATGCAAAAAAAATCTAAGACACTGCTTCTCCACCATTCACTATTAGCACGCACAAAAAACCAAAAAAAATATTTTATTTTTGCAAAAAAATACACTTAAGCCGATTTACTTCGGCGATGGCTAACAAAAAATAAAAACTAGCCATTTCGGCGACGCTGGTTGAAAAAAAAACTTTTGTCGGAGACCCGAATCCAATATCTCTCGGCGACGGCTGGATGAAGAAGACCCGACCAGTTTTATGTCGTACCGACCTCCCGCTTGATCACGAAAAGCTCTCCTTTTTCGGCATTGCCAGGCAATCTCCGATCGCGCAAAAATTATGGCAAAAGTTCGGCGGTTAGGGAATTCTCGTGTATGGGTGGAAAGTAGGGTTGAACATCAAAATTCATCAAGGCAACAATATTAGTATTATTGCCGCGATAAATTCGGCCGCTCGCCGTTACAGTAGCTAGGCATTGAGTAGGGAGATAGGGCGAATCTCGCGAGGCTTTAACGCTTCGGACCATACCGGGAAAAGCTTTCCAAAATTCGTATTGCGTATTCCCAAGTTTTCTTTATAGCAGCGAAGGGCATCTTTACAGGATTGCCAGTCTGCGGCCACTTTGGTTCTTTAGGCCAACAAACAAAAGTTGGTTCCCTCCTCTGTTGCAGAGCAGTAAGTTAGTGCTCAAGAGGTAGTCTAGCAGCACCTCACCTCTTTCATTAATATCGGAGCTATTCCATACTTTACGATACGCGTTAGCATCACATCCAATAATGAGGTCTGCTTTAAGACTCCGCGCTTCAGCAATTACACCTTCCAAATTATACCGAGGAAGTGGTCCAGGATTTTCATGATCTAAATAAGCCAAAATCAGCCTGCAGTTTTTTCTCATGTGTGAGAAAACCAATGATTCGTTTAACGTAACTCATTCAAAAAAGTTCATTTGAACATGGAAAACGTGAAGTTTGGACTCACCATTATCGATAAAATAATTCTCATAGCCATAATTTCAAATCAAAATTCAAGAAATTGATGGCCGCAACGCCAAAATGATTGGCGGATTTTATTTTCAATTAGTTCTTTGTGTGACAACTAATAAATTAAAAAAAAATATCAATTTTACTTTATTATTTTAATAATAAAGTATTGTGATCGACTTGGAAAAAAAAAAAATTTGCTACCCTGAAATTTTGTTTTTTCGCGTTTCATAACTAAATTAGCCTAAAAATGCAAAAAAAAAAAATCCGTCTGTCTGTACGCCGTCCGCCGTCCGCCGTACGCCGTCCGCCGTACGCCGGTGTGTACGCTCAGCGCACATTAACTCACAAACCCTTCAAGATAGAAAGTTCATTTTTGGGGGGATTGTAGATAGTTGCGGATCTCAGGCGGATACCTATTTTGGGGGGTGTACGGGTTCAGGGAGAGGCGGGGGGAGTGCTTAAGTCGAAAAATACGAATTCAAATATCTCAACCATGGTAACAGCTAGGAAGCTAAAACTCAACACACATATAGAGGGGTTTATGGGACAACTTTTAAAAATAATTTAATTTTTTTATCCACTGGCGTCCGAAAAGGGGGGGCCAAATACAAATTGTCGACCGATTTTTTTTTTCAAATGATTATATCTTCGAAATTACATATCGTAAAAAATTCATATTTTGAGACCATCAAGGTGGCATATAGTTCCATTGGAATCAGCTTGGAGAGTGATTAATTATTGTAAGGGAGAGGGTCAGGGGGGGTGCAAAGAAAAACACTTAAAAATGAATATCTCAACTATCCCTTAAGCTATGTAATTGAAATTTAAAACTTATATTCAGCTATACTAGGCAAATATAAGAAAAATATAACATGTTGAAATAAAAGTAGTGGGGGGAAATGGGGAGCATTTCAAAAATGGCGCACTTTTCAAAATTACGAATCCTTATATCTCAAAAAAGAGTACAGATATCAAATCAAAAATTTGTCAGATTGTAGAACTACATAATGGTTAATTTTGGTAAAAATTTTAAGTTGGGAGGTGTAAGGGGAGGGAGGTGATCAGCAAAAATGTCGAAAATTTTGAGTGATTTTTTTAGGGATCTGGTGAAAGATACAAAGTTTAAATTTTGCACGTGGATATGTCTATTTGATGTACATAGAAAAATAATAATAACTTGATCCATAATTGTTATAAACCGACCCCCCGGTCTAACGTGCACAAGGTGTTTCATGTGCATTGAAAAAAACACATAAACTGAAAATTTTTAAGTGAAATTTTAAGGTAGAAACTTGAAAATTTGCAAAATGCATTTAAAAAAAATCCCTAAAAATACGAAATATTAACTGGTCGAAAACCTTTAAAACTTCAACCCCCTCCCATACAAAATTATTTTTTTGACCATTTTTAAGAAATCAATTATCACCTAACTATTAAAAGCTATCAATTTGCAATTTTGCATAAAAGCTTACAAAAATAATTGAAATGAAATTGCGTTAAAATTTTTGAAATCGCGCTTGCCCTTCTACCCCCTCCCATACAAAAGTATTATTTCGACCAATTTCATTAAATCAACTAATAATCAACAAATTAAAAGCTACGAACTTGAAATTTTGTACGAGCTTCTTACAATAGAAAAGAAAGAAAATTGCATCACAAGTCTTACGATTCCCCTACCCACTCTACCTCCTCCCATACAAAATTATTTTTTCGATCATTTTTAAGAAATAAGTTGTCAGCTAACTCTTAAAAGCTATCAATTTCAAATTTTGCGAAAAACTTACAAAAGTAATTCAAATGAAGTTGCTTTAAAAGTTTTGAAATCGCGCTTGCCCTTCTACCCCCTCCCATACAAAACTATGATTTCGACCAATTTCATTAAATCAACTAATAACCAACAAACTAGAACTTGAAATTTTTTACAAGCACCTTCGTCTATGAAACACATTATATACAGAGAATATTGGACGAGATTCAAGCAATTAATTAAAAAGCTATTAACATCCACCCACCCTTATTAACACCCCTGCTCCTCCCCTCGTAAAACCCTAAACTTGCAGAAACGAATGAAATATTGTTAAATTGACAACAGCCCTGCCCTTTCACTTAGCCTTCCCTAACCACTCTAACCTGCATGTTGACTTTCCACTCATCCGCAACTTGTCCCAAGAATAATAAAGTTTCGCCCGACTTGTTGGCAGTTTATTGTATCCTTTTGTGAAAGAAATTACCGAATGGTTAATTAAGTTACATAACAGCGCTGCATGTAATCGTAAATACATATTATCTTCTACAATGCCAGAATTTAGTTTATAATAGAAGTTTATGTTATGCATTCCGTTTACTGCTCTACCGATTGAAAGATACTATGGCAACTAATAATGAGCCTGATTACACTATGGGTGCGTGTAATAAGCATCTAATTTAGGTACTTTCTGTTAGGTAATTCTCACATTTTATTAGAAAATGGTTACAATAACAACAATTCGCTCCTCATAACACAATAGAAAATATCTTCACTGTTTAATGTCCATGTAGTTTATGTTTATGACTGACATTATTCATATTAAATAATCCTTTCGCTCAATGGTCAATGGATTCCCAGTTGTTCCGAGAATCTCCATCCCTTTTATGATGCTAACATCGTTCAAAAATTACCCCACTGATTGCTGGCAGGTTTTCTTGATACACACAATTCGAAATTTAGACAAGTTCGTAAACTTTTGATAATTTCATGACCAACCAATTCATTAAAAGTTTGATTTTGTGGACCATGTTTTCCATTGTGTAAATTTCTAATTTACATTGATTGGTAAATTTATATTTTGCGAATATTCATGGTTTATCCGTTTAGTTTTAAGGGTGACTAAGCTCATACACCAGAATCGAAACACTTGCTCTACAAGTATTGTAGTCCCAGCAATTGTTCGTCACTCAACCTTTTTGGAAAACTTCGTGGACGAACATTTCAACAAGTTGAAGTAAAAAATTCAACACCAACAAGTTCCATTCAATCGCAACCACTTGTATAACTGATGGTTTGTAATGAAATTTTGGACACAAAAATAAACACATGCACTCCGCTTTCCTGTTTGTATAACACCCACCGTATTCAGCGGCCACACGATTGTATTAAATTCTCACAAATATTTACTTGGTTTATTTCAATTTTTAATTAAATTACCATTCACTTCACGTATTACTTACTGAACAAAGTACACGGCCATTACATTAATGCAATCCATTGAGTTGGCACGAATTTTAGATTTCGAGTTAAAACTTTTCGTTTTGCAGCTATGTCTTTTGCAGACACGATTCTCAAGCTAAAATTATTTTTCATTTTTATTTATTCAGAAAAAATAAATTATTAGGACAAACAAAATATTATACAGATGTGCATTTTGGACACCAATCAAATTTTTCTCATTAAAGTTGATCCTTGGAGTTATATGTATTTAATAAGGTTTGGTCGGTCGTAGCAGAGCTTGCGTGTGCTTTTAATGTTTATTCGTTACACATTTACTGCTCAGCCATTGATATGAAAGCAATTATTTTCACGTGATGTGGCAGGCACTGAAGCAAGAGAAGTATTGCACCCCATACATTTTGCTATTCCATTGAAATCATCACATTTTTTTCGAATATAAAGGATTTTTTACAGAAATAAGCGTCCGGATGCAATTGAAAGATTGCTTACACGTGCCTGCTCATACGTGGTAAGAAATTTTGCATAGTTTTCACAGTACGCGTAGATGAAGAATTTGTTTTAAAAAATATCAATCATACTATTCTTCAAAATCGAAAATAGGGCTTGACGCGACGAAGCAGCGAAGACTTAGAAAGCAATGTTGCATAAAACACAATTCCATGGAATGTACAGAATATATCTAAATATATATGTATATTTGATCTAATGAGCTAGGGTGTAGCCTAGTGGATAGCGAGTTGGTCTACAATGCGAAGGTCCTTAGTTCAAGTCCCGGTCGACGCATAATTTCAGCACACTGCCTGCTTGGGTATACCTTAGTCACCTCAATCTACGAAAATGAAAAATTCTTAGATGGAGGGTTGTGCGAAGGTCTAACATTCCTTTCACAATAAATAACGAAAAATGTTAACCTGAAGGTCAGGAGGCCAAGGCCCGATTTGAGCTCTAGTGCCATTGTAGAAGTAAATGATCTAATGAACAGCATCGATAATGTTGAATTGTGCGAGGAGGTCCTATGCCAAACCGCTAACGAATTTAATTCGCTACTAAGTAACGTTCATTTTCCGTTTAGTGTATTCCACACCAATATTAGAAGTATTCTAAAAAAAATCGATAATACGGTCTCAGCATTAACGCAATTTGATCCAATTGATGTTATTGTACTTACAGAATGTTGAAACCCTAGAAATTTGAGAAGCTTACAAATAAAGTGATATGAATGCTTTGCAAGTGACATTGTGAATAACGAAAACAGTGGCGTAGTGATTTATATAAAAAATGATCATAGTATTGTCACTGTTGAGGAAATTGGTTTTAGTGGTGCCACTTGTATCTAATTTCTTTGAATTAAAATTTAAAGATGAATTAGAAAATGATCTCACTGTTTTACATGGTGAAAATGTTATACTATTAGAAGCTATTAATATTGACGTTAAGGGTCCTCAAAATAGAGTAACCAATACGTATATTAATATGCTAAATGGAAATGGGTTTATATTCCTAATTAATAGCGCGACGAGAGGAATCAACTGCATTGACCACGTTTTCTCAAAAATCATTTCTAAGAAAATATAATATCAGCAGAAATCCAACAGATATTAGGGACTACAGCAGCACTTCTGTAATTCTTTGTCCGAATAGAAAACACTCATTAGTAGACAGAAATACCAGAACAATCAAGACTATGAACTACAATATTCTTATAGATAAGGTTAAATGTTTTAACTGGGACAACATAACAAATTTGGAAGATGTAAATGAATGTGCTGAGCTATTCCATAAAAGTTTGCAACAAATAGTTTATGATAGTACTCAGACAATTTTAAGAAGAAATAGCAATAAAAAAACTCAAATCTTGGATTACAGATGGGCGTATTAAATCTTTTCAAAAAATAAAAAAATTATGCAAAAAAATCAAAAATATCCAAACAATAGTGGACTGATTACTTATTATAAAAACGACTAAATGAAATCATATTAAAAAAACTTAAAACTAAATAATTTGAAACAATGTTAACAAATGCAATCAATGAAGGGGAAAGAATTTGGAAGACTATTAACTCGGTAATTGGGACAAAAAGGCAAAGTTCTACTATAAAATCTACCATATAACACACAAGGGCGTAGAATTAGGAGTAGATGGCAATGCTGAAGAAATTGCAACTGTCTTCAATAATTATTTTACCAAAATTGGAAAGGGAATGGCGGACAATATTTTCAAAGGATAATATTATTAAATAATGATCATTCCTAATTGCGATTATTATCCACTGAAAAAGAAATTATCTTGACCATAAGTAATATGTTGGGTGGTATTTCCGCAGGTTTTGACGAAATTACTGTCAAATGCTTTAAGCACATTAAAGGCTTTATTTCTAAATCTAAGTTTCAATATATCTATAAAGCTGGAAACAAACAAAATAAACTGCCAACAAGTTGTGCGAAACTTTATTATTCTTTGAACAAGTTGCGGGTGAGTGGAAAGTCAATATGCAGGTTAGAGTGGTTAGGGAAGACTAATTGAAGGAAGTTCTTGGGCAGGGCTGTTGTCAATTGAACAATATTTTATTCGTGGGTGGATATCAAAAGCTTTTTAATTGATTGCTTGAATCACGTCCAATATTCTCTGTATAGAATGTGTTTCATAGACGAAGTTGCATAAAATTTTCATAAAATTCGGTGTATTTTACATTCACGAAACCGAACATTTGTATGGGACGTGGTAGAGTGGGGAAGGGAATAATAAAATTTGTGATGCAGTTTTATTTCATTTCTCTTGTAAGGTGCTTATACAAAATTCCAAGTTCGTAGCTTTTAATTTGTTGATTATTAGTTGACTAGCAATCGCCCGCGACTTCGTCCGCGTAAGAACCGTAAAATAAGCAATTTTTGAGAATGTAGTTAGTAATACATTATCCGGGATATATAAACTGATTAGCTTAATGGTCCTTTGAAGAAAATGGTTTCTATTTTATTGGAATCAGATCCATAAATTATTAAGAATGAAACCAAGATACTCGCTTTTGAATGGAACAGGCTCGTGATCAAAACAATCCCGTGATCTGAAACCATATTCATATTGAAGAGCACTCTAAGAATATGTGAATAGTTATAGCTTGTGTTAATTAAAAAAAAACCCAAAGATAATAGCATTAATCTTAAAACCATAACAGGATTACGACACTGCGTAAAACCCAATCATACTACATACGAAATATTTGCAATGTTAAGAATTTTGTATGGGGAGTGGTACAAGAGGCGATAGTATTGAACTAATTTGTTTCACATCATGCCAGAGTAGCTATAAAAATGTTTTGTACCAAATTCAAAAATTTAATAGGTACTAAGAAACTTAGTGCATTGGATTTAGTGACATTGTACAATTTAAATGGGAGGTGGTAGAAGGAAGGGAGTGTTTTTTGGTGATTTTTCGAGAAACAAAACTCAATCAATCAAATTCCTGTTAAGACCCCCTATAAGGGTATATGACAGAAACAACTCTCTTCCACAAGGCGCGATCCTGATCATCGACCTTAAGCTGTTGCCCGGAGTTTTTTATTCCTCTGGCCTCCTGCTACACTGCTCGCTTCCATGTGTTACATGGTCGACCAACCCGACGTCTTCCTTGAGGATTATAATCCAGAGCCTGTTTTGCGATGTTTCGCTCTGGTTTCCTCAAAGTATGACCGATCCACTTCCACTTCCGCCGTTGAATCTCAATACCTATTTTAGTCTGGCGAGTTGTACTCCAAAGTTCATCGTTGGAGATTACTTCTGGCCAGAATATTTTTAACATGCGCCGGAGGCATTGGTTTACGAAAGTCTGTAGTTTCTTGGTAAGTCGAACGGTCACTTTCCACGTAGTACAACCATATAACAACACGGATTTGACGTATGCGTCAAAAACTCGCAACTTCGTGCGAAGGGAGATCTCTCTTAACCTCCAGAAAGGAAAAAGGATACCGAAGGCCCGACAAGCTTTATTTAGCCGAGCCTCAACATCCTTTTCGGCTCCGCCATCCAAGCTGACAATGCTTCCAAGAAAGCAAAAATCTTGCACCTCTTCCACATCCTGTCCGTTAAGAACAATCGGTGTGCTTGCGTTCGAACCCATGTGCATTTACTTGGTTTTACGGACATTTATTCTCAGTCACGCCTCTTTGCATTTAGAATGCAACCAGCGAACATTTGACTCTAAGTCCGAACGGTTATGTGCAAGCAAACACACGTCATCAGCATAATCAAGGTGACTTAAGATGTTAAATAGTCTCCATTGAAGACCTTTACCTTCCCCACCTTCCAGTGCAGCTTTCAAGATGTCATTTATTACCACCAGAAACAGGGCTGGTGATAATATGCAGCCTTGTCTGACACCCGTTCGCACAGGGAAGAACTCGGACAGCTCTCCTCTAAGCAAGACGCGACACCTTGCATCTTTGTAGGATTCTCTAATCATAGCTATGACCATATCTGGAATACCTCTCCTACGCAAAGCATTCCATATGTAATCTCGCTTAACGCTGTGGAAAGCCTTCTCAAAGTCCACAAACATGAGATGTAGTGGCGAACCCATTTCGGCTGACCACTCTAATATTATCCGTAGGGTACTTGTGTGGAGTAGAGTAGGAGGAGTATATCGGCTGTTATTTCCGGGTCCGCTTTGAGGAGTTCGGTTGGTAGTTCATCTATACCCGGAGCTTTCCTTCCCGCCATTGACCGAATGGCGGAAACTATCTCTTCCTTATCTGGGGGATTGTCCCTAATAGAGGATTGTTACGGTTGGATGTTTGGTAGTTGTTCTGTTTCCGGAATATCTATCTGACAAGATGTTTAAAATACCAGAGAAGTATTTCTTCCATCGCCGCAACTGGTGTTCACTCATATTAAGGAGAGTTCCGTTGATATCTCTCACTAGGTATTTGGCGGTGAAATTCCTGTTCGTCAGCTGTTTCATGACTTTGAATAGTGAACCCATATCCCCAAGGTAGGCCGCAGATTCTGCCTTGTTTGCCAGATCTTCAATGGCCTTTCTCTTGTCGCGTCTAACAGCCTTTTTAAGCTGTATATGAGCATCGCGGTAGTTCTGCCTCAAGTCGGGCGTTCGTTGGTTGACATCGGGTTGAGAGATGATTGCCAATTTGGCTTTTTTCCGATTGCCAACCTTGTCCCATGTATCTTGTGCCATCCAGGGTTTCTCCCCGATTTGCACATATTCCACAGATTCTTCAGCACTAGTTAGAAAAGTGTTTCTGGTTGCCTTCCAATTGGCGTCCAGTGTGTGCATTTCATATTCACCCAACGTGGATGACTTTTCGCGTAGAATAGTGGTGTATTCACGTTTTTTGTTGGGATCTCTGAGTTTATCCACATTAAGCTTGCGCTTCATTTGAAAAATTTGTGGTCGTCGGATAGCTGCTGTACACAATCTCAAGCAGGCAACCATCAAGTGGTGATCGCTCCCCACGTCAGCTCCACGTTTCGCTCGCACATCGAGGAGACATCTTCTCCATCGGCGACTTATAGCCAAATGGTCAATCTGGTTCTGAGTAACACCATCAAGGGAAACCCAAGATGTTTTATGATGACCCTTGTGTGGAAAAAGAGTCCTTCCGATGACCATTTGCCGAGTACTACAAAACTCCACAAATAATTCGCCGTTTTCGGATCTCTTAATCCAAGGTCGTGACGCGTCGACCCAAGGGTCACCATGCCTCCCCATGACGTGTTCTAGTCCAGTGTTGTCTGATCCAACCTGGGCGTTCATATCTCCCGAGATGATAATAATATCACCTCTTGGAACACGTTCGAAGGTGGCACTCAGTTGGCTATAAAACTCCTCTTTGTCACCAGATGTTGTGGTATTAGTTGGTGCGTAGCACTGCAGAGTTATGACGTTTCTGACACTGGTCCCAAGCCTGATGACGATAATCCTATGCGAGATTGGTTCCCAGCTAATAAGACTGTTTCTCGCTCTCGGTGTAAGGATGAACGCCACGTCATTTCTGGCTTCACTTTCAGGGCCAATGTACAGAATAGTGTTTCCGCTAGGGGTTCGTTGTTCTCCTGATCCTGTCCACCTGACCTCGACCAAGCCCAAGATTTGGATGTTATAGTGCTCCATTTCACGGTCGATCACTGATAGGCGGTGCAAGGAGTAACCCCAGCTCTTCCCCCGTCATTCAATGTTCGAACGTTGCAGAAGCCAATCATAGTCCGTTTTCGAATGCCAAAAGTCGTTATCGTAGAATCAGTCCGTATCCGAGGCGCTGTATCTGTTTCTCGTATCATTTAGGTCTTAAGATCACGGGTGATAAGCCCATGATCCAGTGAGTGTCCATTTGCCATTTTTAGGGCAAGCAGGACTGGCTGTGGGTGAATTCTACAGCCCCCATCCCACAAGGGGACAGTTAGCTCAGGTCCTTGGAGTCGCTAGTCTCCAAAGATAGTTGCAGGAATTGGTAAAACCTCATCCTACAACTACCCCCTTGCGGGGATTGAAACAAAACTGAAACATTTTAAATTTTAGTTCAGTAACGTTCATACTTTTCAAGAATATAGAATTTTTGAAAAGTTGTGAAACAGTGTGACTTTGTATGAGGTAGCAGGAGTGAAGCTAATCGGATCATTTTTTCCGATATTAATAATAATGCTAATTAAGGATTCTATACAAAATTTTAGGTTGATTGAAGCTATATGTATTGAGAAAATTGGTTTAGAGTATTTCATGAAAAAGTTCAATTTGTATGGGAGGTGGTAGAAGGAGTAAGGGGTTTTTAGTGATTTTTCGAAAAACAACTACACTTATTATGCGATTGATATATTTTAAATTTTAGATCTGTGACTTTCACACTTTTCAAGAAAATCGAATTTTTGTAAAGTTGTGGAATCGTGCCACATTGTATGGGAGGGGGTAGAAATAGTTAAGATAATCGATTAGTTTCTTCCGATATTAATAATAATGCTAATTAAGGATTTGGTACAAAATTTTAGCTCGATGGAATTTACACGTACAGGGAAAATTGATGTAAAGTATTTAATGAAAAAGTGTAGTTTGTATGAGAGGTATGCGAAGGAGTGGTGGGATTTAAATAGTTTGTGTACTTAAAGATTGAATTTGTAAAAGAAATAAAAAATTCTAAATTTCAAATTGATAGCTTTTATAGTTTCCAACAATATTTGATATTACATATTATTAAAAATGAGTCACTTTTTATGGGAGGGGGTAGAAGGCGTGAGGGGAGGGTAATAAAACCGAAAGCAGATTACATCTCGGAACATACCTAATAAACTGTGAAAGTTTCATTACAGTCTGTTCAGCCGTTTTTGCGTGAAAGCCGGACAGACAGACAGACAAACAGACAGGGAAGAATTTAAAAAACGCGAGTTTCTGCTTAGTTATTGCTAAAATAAAGCAAAAAACTAACTTATGGCCATTTCTAAACAAATAACAGACAGACACTACAATTATATTTATATAGATTTAATGAAATTGGTCGAAATCATACTTTTGTATGGGAGGGTGTAGAAGGACAAGCGCGATCTCGAAACTCACAGTTTTATTTCGACTATTTTTAAAAGTTTTTGTGCAAAAATTTGAAATTGATAGCTTTTAATAATTAGGTGATAATTGATTTCTTGAAAATGGTCTAAAAAATAATTTTGTATGGGAGGGGGTATTAAAGGTTTTCGACCAGTTAATATTTCGTATATTTAGAAATTTTTTTTAAAAGCATTTCGCAAAAATTTTCAAGTTTCTACCTGAAAATTTCGAAGATATAATCATTTAAAAAAAGCAATTCGGCCGACAATTTGTTTTTAGCTGCCTATTCGGACGCCAATGGATACAAAAATAAATTGTTTTTTAAGTTTGTTTCACAACCCTCTCTATATCTCTACTGATTTTCAACTTCCTATCTGCATTTGTGGTGGAGATATTAGCAAGTGTAGTATTTGACACTTTCCCGCAAAATTTAGAAAATAGAGTTCACTTACCCAATCAACAATCAACCCAAAAACGGACATTTTACCTTTAATGGTCTCGGAGATATGAGTCCGTAAGTACGGCGGACGGCGTACGGCGTACGGCGGAACGAATTTTTTTTTTTTGCATTTTTAGGCTAATTTACGCGAAAAAACAAAATTTCAGGGTAGCAAATTTTTTTTTTCTGTGTCGATCACAATACTTTATTATTAAAATAATTAAGCAAAATGGTTGAAAACTATAGACCTCTTTTGTTGATTTCCAATATTGGTAAAATTATTAAATAAACTGCCAAAAATAGATTAATGCAAGATATAGAAAATTTAAAGGTACTTTCTAATAACCAATACGGTTTCAGAACCAGTCATAGTATACAAAATTCCATCGACTTGTTAAGCATGAAAATTATGAGATTTAGCAAAAGCGGTTGATTCTATTCCTTACAACAAAATACTGCAGAATCTACTTAAATCTCTGTTATTCCTATTGTATGTCAACGATATCTCCTCGATTGCAATTGAAATTGAACTAATTTAGTTTGCGGACGAGACGGTGCTTTTCATTGAGGACAACTCATCGGGAAATGTCATTGTAAAGCCTAATTATAGCTTATTAACTATTAAAAAATGGTAAGATCATAACGGTCTCACTTTAAATACATCAAAAACCAATTATGTTGTATTTAAACTGTCTCAGCATGGAGATCCCATTAATATAGATATCTGGATTCATATAATTGATTGTGGTACTAACTGCCAGTGTCCCCTTCTGAAAAGAGTCCCGTATGCCTAATACTTGGGTGCCACATTTGATGAGAATCTTAAATGGGATATCCATATAATAAATCTTATATTCCGACTACGGAAACTTATTACAATCTGCCTCGAAATAAGATCCTTTCTGGCAAAAAAAAAAAAAAAAAAACTACGAAATATTTTACTTCGCTATGAATTGCTTGGGGTAGTAGTAGTCCCAGTTCCCTTGTACCACTTAACATCGTCCAAAAGATTTTAATAAAGATATTGTTGAAGCAAAGCAAACTTTTTCCTTCTAAAAAATTATATCCAGTCTTACAAGCTAATATCAAGTTTTCAAATATAAAAAGAAATAAAGAAACGTTTCCATCCGGTTAACTCAAACTTTACAGGGGCATGTACTCGCAAAGATATATTACTAACGAAACTGAAAACGATCGTTGGGTTATATCATTATTTATACGTTGGAGTCAAATTATTTAATGCATTGCCATCTATACATATAATTATAATTGCAGTGCCTGTCTGTTATTTGTTTATAAATGGTTATAAGTAAGTTTTTTGTTTTATTTTAGCAATAACTTAGCAGAAACACACGTTTTTAAAATTATTCTCTATCTGTCTGTCCGGTTTTCACGCAAAAACGGCTGATCCGATTGTAATAAATTTTTCACAGTTTATTATTTGAGATATAATCTGCGTTTGGTCTTATTTCAATACCCCCACGTCTTCTACCCCTTCCAATACAAAATGACTCATTTTCAAAAATATATATTAACCAAATTTTCTTGAAAACCATAAAAGCGAATAATTTGAAATTTTGAAAATATTATTTTTATCATAAATTTGATCTATATTATACGAATTATATGAATCCCCCAACTCCTTCTACCACCTCCCATACAAAATGCACTTTTTCATGAAATACTATAAACCAATTTGCTTAGTACGTATAACATTTATCGAGCTCGAATTTTGTATTAAATCCATAATTAGTATTATGTTAAATATCGGGAAAAGTAAACCGATTAGATTCTCCCCATTTACACACTCCCACACAATGTGACACAATATCATATCTTTTCCAAAATTCGATTTTCTTGAAAAGTATGAAAGTTACTGATCTGAAATTTAAAAAATATCATTTGCATGATAATTACAGTTGTTTCTCAAAAAATCAACAAAAACCGCCCACTCCTTCTACCACCTCTCATACAAACTGCAGAATTTCACTAAAAACAATGCAATAATTTCCTCAGTATTTATTCACATTTTTAAGCTTGAAAACATTTTTAAAGCTAATCTAACGTGATCTGAAACAAATTTGTTCAATGTCAATCTACCACTCCCTGTACAAAATTTCGAAAGGTCAAAACAAATCCTAATTCATCTATAGCATCGTATGATTGGGCTTTACGCACAATCGTAGTCCTATTATGTTTTTAAGCTTAATGTTATTTTATTTGGGCTTTTGTTTTTTAATTAGCACAAGCTGCAACTATTCGCATGTCCTTAACGCTCTTCACATTGAAGAGCGTTAAGGACATATATGATCTCAAATCACGGGATTGATTTGATCACGAGCCTGACCCATACAAATGTGAGTATCATGGTTTTATTCTTAATAATTTGTGCTTCTCATACCAACAAAATAGAAAACATTGTGTTCAAAGAGCCATCAAACTAAGCAGATTATTTATCCGACATAATGTCCTACTAACTACATTCTCAAATGTTATTATTGCGTTTCTTAGGCGGACAAAATCGCGAGGGATCACTAGTCATTAATAAAAAGACGCAGTAATATTGAAATTTTCAAGGCCATGTATTATTATAAAGATGTTAGCTAATCGATATTGTTTCTCTCTATACTCTAGTTGAAATCTGAAAGTATATTTTGTTTGCCTTATCGTTTGCAACGCTAAGAAATAATGATCGCACAGAGTCGCCAAGGGTACAGAAGTATTTGTTGTCGCTCCAAAACCTCGATTCCGAGTGACCGTCTGTCTACAACATAACTCTCGAATGCTTTGACCTATCGTGATTTCATATATCATTTTTAGCAAAAAAGTAACTTTGAGTTCGTGAACGGGCCACATCCCATACTTTCCTAGTATAGCTTAATATACAGGGTGTTTGGTACTCCGTGCATAACCTTGTAAGGGGTTATTCCTGGATATATTTTGAGCAAAAAATTGTTCTACGGAGATGGTCAATTTTCAATATCCACGGATATACAGGGTGATCAAGAAAAGTCCTTCGGACCTGTACCCTCACTCACTCAAAACGCTATATCTTGAAAACTAATAATCACAATTCAAAGTGTTATAGCTTGTTTTTTAGGAAATCAAATTACCTTTTATTTGCTGTAATAGTCCGCATTGTAACTGTATCCAATTCTGAGATATTTGCTTCAGAACACAAATTTTTGACAGTTTGACCGTCAAAATTCTAAGATCAATGTAGTTTTTCTCTAAAAAACCCATTATAAAAATGTCATTTTATTGTTGTTTTCTTTTGTGCCATATTGTTGCCTACAAAAGACGCATACACTTGCATTGCATAAGTTTTATAGTTTAGAAGAAATTATCATTCCAATAATGTAGCACTTTTGTCAAAAAAGCAAGAATAGGTTGATCAACACTCTCCGCTTGAACTAAAAGAACTTAAGAATGGTTTTTATGGTTTATTTCAAATTTCCTTAATTACAATAAATGTTCAAAATGGCCACTTTCATTTTGAATGCACGCTAAAGCTCGTTTTGCCAGTGTTCTCTTTGTGTTCATACTCCTCAACTGCTGCCTTACTTCTGTTGCTGCCGCATCGATTCTGGTGTTTAGATCCTGCAACGTTACTACTTCCGTTGCGTAGACAAGGTCCTTCATCCGTCCCCATACAAAGAAATCCATAATAGTTAAATCAGGGGATCTTGCAGGCCAGTGTATTGGTCCATTTCTACCGATCCAGCGATTGCTATAATTGGAATTTAACCAATCTCTGATTTGTCGGCCGTAATGAGCTGGAGCACCATCGTGTTGGTAAAACATGGAAGCCAATCGTTGCAGTGGCATATCATCCAATAACTCCTGTAGATCATTTGTCAAAAAATGCAAGTAATTGGAACTATTTAAGGTAGGCGGAAGCCTAATAGGACCAATAAAATCGTTGCCAATCACACCTGCCCATAAATTGACACTGAATCTGTGCTGAAATGATGCCTCTCTTCTTGTATGTGGATTGCTCTCAGCCCATGTGTGTAAGTTGTGGAAGTTTGTGATACCGTCCCTGGTGAATTGGGACTCATGCGTCCAAAGAGTGTTGCTGATAAAATTCTCGTCACTTATTTGTCGTTCAAGGAGCCAATTGCAAAACTCCATCCTTTTGGGTAAATCAATGGGTAACAGCTCCTGCACTGGTGTGTGGTGGTAGGGATGCAAACGTTCTGCTTTCAGGACACTCCGAACTTTCCACGTAGAGACGTTAAACCGCAATGCCAAGCGTCGTATACTAGTTGATGGATCATTTTGAACTGCAGCTAGGATTCGTTGATCAATTGAAACAGCGATTACCGGCGCAGGATTTGCATTCACTCTGCTTGTCCTAACACTGCCTGTTTTCCTAATCCTTCTGTAAACGTCTTGGAATACTCTCGCGTAAGGTATTCGACGATTGGGAAATCTGTGATGATACAAAGATCGCGCCGCTTGCTCATTTCCCTGACACTCTCCATAGACGAAAATTATGTCTGCATATTCTTCGTTCGTGAACTCAGGCATTTCGAAATTCTTTTCTAAATTTTAGTGACACCTTGTTCTTTTACAAATTTAACTAAAACTGATAAAAATATGAAGTATGGTTTGCTTTTATAGGCTTTTCATTTTGTTAGGTAACCCATTAAAAAGGGCAAAGTGCTGCACCTAGTTGTGTTGAAACTCATTTTAATTTAATTCATTTTCTCGATAATTTTAATACTACCTAAAGGACATTCATTGATAATTTAAATAGTAATTAAAGGACACAAAGAATATTTCAGTTTAACAACATTTCAGGTAGTTTTTTTAGAACGAGGGTTGGTTTATGGCATATTTTATTTTTAAGCCATATGTATTTTCGCTTATTACCTGGAAAACGGGAAAACCTAAGTCATAAGTATGTGTGCATCTTTTGTTGGCAATAATATGGCACATAAAAAAACAACATTAAAATGACATTTTTATAATGCGTTTTCTTGAGAAAAACTACATTGATCACAGAATTTTGAGGGTCAAAGTATCAAAAATTTGTGGTCTGAAGGAAATACCTCAAGATTGGGTACAGGTACAATACGGACTATTACACTAAATGAAAGATAATTTGATTCCCTAAAAAACAAGCTATAACACTTTGAAATGCGATTATTGGTTTTCAAGATATAGCGTTTTGAGTGAGTGAGGGTACAGGTCCGAAGGACTTTTCTTGATCACCCTGTATCTCCGTGGATATTGAAAATTGGCCATCTCCGTAGAACAATTTTTTGCTCAAAATATATCCAGGAATAACCCCTTACAAGGTTATGTACGGAGTACCAAGCACCCTGTATGTTTCAAGTTTCAATTACATAGCTTAAGAGATAGTTGAGATATTAATTTTTAAGTGTTTTTCTTTCCACCCCCTGATCCTCCCCCTTATAATAATTAGCCATTCTCTAAGCTGATTCCAGTGGAGCTTAATGGTCCCAAAATACGAATTTTTTACAATAAGTAATTTCGAAGATACAATAATTTGAAAAAAAAAAAAAAAAATCGGCCGACTATTTGTTTTTAGCCCCCCTTTTCGGACGCCAATGAATAAACAAAATTAAATTATTTTTAATGTTTGTCCTATAGTCCTCTCTATATTTCTACTGATTTTCAACTTCCTATCTGCATTCGTAGTGGAGATATTAGCAAGTGTAGTTGTTGACTCTTTCCATCCCCCGCCTCCCCCTACCACCTAGCACCCCCCCCAAAATTTAGAAAATAGAGCTCACTTACCCAATCAACAATCCACCCAAAAACGAACATTCTACCTTTAACGGTCTCGGAGATATGATTCCATATGTACGGCGTACGGAGTGACGGATTCTTTTTTTTTTTGCATTTTTAGGCTAATTTAGTCATGAAACGCGAAAAAACAAAATTTCAGGGTTGCAAATTTTTTTTTTTTCTGTGTTGATCACAAAACTTTATTATTAGAATAATAAAGTAAAATTCAAAAAAAAAATTTTGTTTGTGACTTTGTTAATTATAGCGTAATCTCGAAAGTTGCAATTAATTAATGCGCACGGTTGTTGCAATTTTCGAAAAGTTTCATTTTACTTTATTATTATAATAATAAAGTATTGTGATCGACACAAGAAAAAAAAAAAGTTTGCTACCCTGAAATTTTTTTTTTTCGCGTTTCATGACTAAATTAGCCTAAAAATGCAAAAAAAAAAATCCGTCTGTCTGTACGCCGTCCGCCGTACGCCGTACGCCGACGTGTACGCTCAGCGCACATTAACTCCCAAACCCTTCAAGATAGAAAGTTCATTTTTGGGGGGATTGTAGATAGTTGCGGATCTCAGGCGGATACCCATTTTCGGGGGTATACGGGTTCAGGGGGAGGCGGGGGGAGCGCTTAAACCGAAAAATGCAAATTCAAATATCTCAACCATGGTAACAGCTAGGAAGCTAAAACTTAACATTAATATAGAGATGTTTGTGGGACAACTTTTAAAAATAATTTAATTTTTTTATCCATTGGGGTGCGAAAAGGGGGGGCTTAGAACCAATTGTTGGCCGAATTTTTTTTTCAAATGATTATATCTTCGAAATTACTTATCGTAACAAAATCATATTTAGAGACCGTCAAGGTGGTATATAGTTTCATCGGAACCAGCTTAGAAAGCGGCTAATTATTGTAAGGGGGAGGGTCAGGAGGGGTGCAAATAAAAACACTTAAAAATTAATATCTCAACTATCTCTTAAGCTATGTAATTGAAACTTAAAACTTATATTAAACTATACTAGCAAATACAAAAAAAATATAACATTTTGAAATAATAGTAGTGGGGGGAAATGGGGAGCATTTCAAAAATGGCACACTTTTCAAAATTACAAATCCTTATATCTCCAAAAATAGTACAGATATCAAATGAAAAATTTGTCAGATTGTAGAACTACATAATAGTTAATTTTGGTAAAAATTTTAATTTGGGTGGTGTAAGGGGAGGGAGGTAATAAGCAAAAATATCGAAAACTTTGAGTGATTTTTTTAGGGCTCTGGTAAAAGATACAAAGTTAAAATTTTGCATGTGAATACATCTATTTGTTGTACATACAAAAAAAATAATAAAAATTGCACAATTGCTATGCACCGACCCCCCTGGTCTACCGTGCACAAGGTGTTTCATGTGCAATGAAAAAAACACATAAACTGAAAATTTTTGAGTGAAATTTTAAGGTAGAAATTTGAAAATTTGCGAAATGCATTTAAATGCATTTCCCTAAATATTCGATATATTAACTGGTCGAAAACCTTTAACACTTCTACCCCCTCCCATACAAAATTATTTTTTCGACCATTTTCAAGAAATCAACTATCACCTAACTATTAAAAGCTATCAATTTGAAATTTTGCATAACAATTAATAAAAATAATTGAAATGAAATTGCGTTAAACGTTTTAAAATCGCGCTTAACCTTCTACCCCCTCCCATACAAAAGTATGATTTCGACTAATTTCATTAAATCAACTAATAACCAACAAATTAAAAGCTACGAACTTGAAATTTCGTACGAGCACCTTACAATAAAAATGAAAGAAAATTGCATCACAAGTTTTACGATTCCCTTACCTCCTCTACCCCCTCCCATACAAAATTATTTTTTCGAGCATTTTTAAGAAATCAGTTATCAGCTAACTCTTAAAAGCTATCAATTTCAAATTTGGCATAAAAACTTATAAAAATAATTCAAATGAAGTTGCTTTAAAAGTTTTGAAATCGCGCTTGCGCTTCTACCCCCTCCCATACAAAAGTATGATTTCGACCAATTTCATTAAATCAACTAATAACCAACAAACTAAAAGCTACGAACTTGAAATTCTATACAAGCACCTTACAATAGACGCGAAATAAAACTGTGTATCAAATTTTACGACTCCCCTATATTCTCTACCCCCTCCCATACAAATATTCGGTTTCATGAATGTAAAATACACCGAATTTTATGAAAATTCTATGCAACTTCGTCTATGAAACACATTCTATACAGAGAATATTGGACGTGATTCAAGCAATTAATTAAAAAGCTATTAACATCCACCCACCCTTACTATTACCCCTACTCCTCCCCTCATAAAAACCAAACTTACAGAAACGAATGAAATATTGTTAACAGTCCTGCCCAAGAACTCCCTTTCACTTACCCTTCCCTAACCACTCTAACCTGCATATTAACTTTCCACTCATCCGCAACTTGTCCCAAGAATAATAAAGTTTCGCCCGACTTGTTGGCAGTTTATTTTAGTTAACCTTTTGTATAGATGAACAGCAGAGAATTATTTCAAAAGAAAGAATGAAACAATATACTAAAAGCTTTCACTAAAAATATTAAAAATGCAGTGAGTTACGCAATTTCATTATTTTGTTTTTATACGCCATATCGTATAAAAATCTTTGAGTAACAAACCTTATTTTAGTTCTTCTTTAATACAGACCGTTAAAAGTTTGTGTGATTTTTTGGATGATTTTTTTTTTATCAAACAACAAAAATACAATTTAATCAATTAAATGACAGCTACAAAAGTATGTGTGCGATGAAATGGGTATATATAAATTTATATAAATCCATGTGACAATCGAGAGTAGCTTCTACCCAAGTTACTTTTTGTCTTTACATATTTGTGCAACTGTTGTTTCAAATTCTAGAAGAAACAAATGCCGGCAAAAACTTCCTTTTTTTTTTAATTTAAAAAAAAACTTCTAAAATTCTTGCAATTATCGATTATTATAATTACCGTGAGTTGCAGTTATTGTTATTACACTGTATTATGAACCGGGCACAAATCCTAATGTTAAATAAACTGCCAACAAGTCGGGCGAAACTTTATTATTCTTGGGACAAGTTGCGGATGAGTGGAAAGTCAACATGCAGGTTAGAGTGGTTAGGGAAGGCTAAGTGAAAGGGCAGGGCTGTTGTCAATTTAACAATATTTCATTCGTTTCTGCAAGTTTAGGGTTTTACGAGGGGAGGAGCAGGGGTGTTAATAAGGGTGGGTGGATGTTAATAGCTTTTTAATTAATTGCTTGAATCTCGTCCAATATTCTCTGTATATAATGTGTTTCATAGACGAAGGTGCTTGTAAAAAATTTCAAGTTCTAGTTTGTTGGTTATTAGTTGATTTAATGAAATTGGTCGAAATCATAGTTTTGTATGGGAGGGGGTAGAAGGGCAAGCGCGATTTCAAAACTTTTAAAGCAACTTCATTTGAATTACTTTTGTAAGTTTTTCGCAAAATTTGAAATTGATAGCTTTTAAGAGTTAGCTGACAACTTATTTCTTAAAAATGATCGAAAAAATAATTTTGTATGGGAGGAGGTAGAGTGGGTAGGGGAATCGTAAGACTTGTGATGCAATTTTCTTTCTTTTCTATTGTAAGAAGCTCGTACAAAATTTCAAGTTCGTAGCTTTTAATTTGTTGATTATTAGTTGATTTAATGAAATTGGTCGAAATAATACTTTTGTATGGGAGGGGGTAGAAGGGCAAGCGCGATTTCAAAAATTTTAACGCAATTTCATTTCAATTATTTTTGTAAGCTTTTATGCAAAATTGCAAATTGATAGCTTTTAATAGTTAGGTGATAATTGATTTCTTAAAAATGGTCAAAAAAATAATTTTGTATGGGAGGGGGTTGAAGTTTTAAAGGTTTTCGACCAGTTAATATTTCGTATTTTTAGGGATTTTTTTTAAATGCATTTTGCAAATTTTCAAGTTTCTACCTTAAAATTTCACTTAAAAATTTTCAGTTTATGTGTTTTTTTCAATGCACATGAAACACCTTGTGCACGTTAGACCGGGGGGTCGGTTTATAACAATTATGGATCAAGTTATTATTATTTTTCTATGTACATCAAATAGACATATCCACGTGCAAAATTTAAACTTTGTATCTTTCACCAGATCCCTAAAAAAATCACTCAAAATTTTCGACATTTTTGCTGATCACCTCCCTCCCCTTACACCTCCCAACTTAAAATTTTTACCAAAATTAACCATTATGTAGTTCTACAATCTGACAAATTTTTGATTTGATATCTGTACTCTTTTTTGAGATATAAGGATTCGTAATTTTGAAAAGTGCGCCATTTTTGAAATGCTCCCCATTTCCCCCCACTACTTTTATTTCAACATGTTATATTTTTCTTATATTTGCCTAGTATAGCTGAATATAAGTTTTAAATTTCAATTACATAGCTTAAGGGATAGTTGAGATATTCATTTTTAAGTGTTTTTCTTTGCACCCCCCCTGACCCTCTCCCTTACAATAATTAATCACTCTCCAAGCTGATTCCAATGGAACTATATGCCACCTTGATGGTCTCAAAATATGAATTTTTTACGATATGTAATTTCGAAGATATAATCATTTGAAAAAAAAAATCGGTCGACAATTTGTATTTGGCCCCCCCTTTTCGGACGCCAGTGGATAAAAAAATTAAATTATTTTTAAAAGTTGTCCCATAAACCCCTCTATATGTGTGTTGAGTTTTAGCTTCCTAGCTGTTACCATGGTTGAGATATTTGAATTCGTATTTTTCGACTTAAGCACTCCCCCCGCCTCTCCCTGAACCCGTACACCCCCCAAAATAGGTATCCGCCTGAGATCCGCAACTATCTACAATCCCCCCAAAAATGAACTTTCTATCTTGAAGGGTTTGTGAGTTAATGTGCGCTGAGCGTACACACCGGCGTACGGCGGACGGCGTACGGCGGACGGCGGACGGCGTACAGACAGACGGATTTTTTTTTTTTGCATTTTTAGGCTAATTTAGTTATGAAACGCGAAAAAACAAAATTTCAGGGTAGCAAATTTTTTTTTTTTCCAAGTCGATCACAATACTTTATTATTAAAATAATAAAGTAAAATATACCAAAACCTATTGACACTTTTTTTAAATTTCGCTCTGAATGTAGGGCTTTACCTTTACCAAACTATGTGAAATTGCCTCTAGTGCCCCATGCAGTTAATATATGCCACGAGAAATCGCTTGTGAATCGCTTGTGAATCGCTCATGATTTTGTTCATCACAACGATTCCAAGTCCGATTTATTAATTATCCCTCTTCTAAGTAGAAAATCCCTTTAAACACTAACGTAAATCTTTTCAATATCTTACAAATTTATCTTGTCCTAAAAAATTTTCTTCAAAATAAAGAATAAAACGACAATTTTTCTTCAACAAAAATTCCTCAAAACATTAAAAAATTCCACAGTCTGGTATCACTGATCCCACAACCCTAACACTAACAACGATTGCCTGCCCTGCCACTCGAGCCGAGCACTATAACTCCACTGGATGACTTTCTTGGTGTTCAAAGAAGCAAAACGAAAAAAAAAACATAACAAAATTATGATTGGGCTTAAAGTCCAATCATATGATACTCTAGATGAGATGGAAATGACTTTAATATACCGGATAATATGTCATCTCAAATTCTTTCGAATAGTGAATAGAGACTTTTGCATGGGAGGTGGTAGAAGTAGAGGGGAGGTTTGTATTTTTCGTATATGACACCGAACGAAGCATGCAAAATGTTTTTTGCTGAATTTAAAGTTTTTAGTTTTCACTATTTTTAAAGAAATTAGTCATAGTTTTCCTAAAATTGGGGCATTTTTATGAGAGGTGGTAGAGAAAGTGGAGCGTTTAAGATGATTTTGAAACTGCGAAGTCATCATCCTTATCACTATGCTTTGATTCAATTTCAAAGTTGATAGCTCTCATATGCTTGAAGGAGAAATGCTTTTCTTGAATTTATAATACAGATATTTGTATGGGAGGTGGTAGAAGGAGTGAAGCGGAGCTCATATTTTTTTCTAACACTTATTTCAATTATTAAGAAACAAATTCTGGCAAAATTTTAAGTTTGTACTTTTTCTAGTTTGAATGGAAATCGAAAAATGCATTTAACAAAAATTATGCATTTGTATGGGAAGGGGTAGAAGGAGTGAACGGATGAAAACAAATTTTTTTCGCATTATTAATATTTCTATTTATATAATTTTTACAAAATATCAAGTTGATAGCTCTAACAGTTTCGAATAAAAATAATTTAATTTAAATTTCAAAATTTCGTGTATGGGAGGGGGTAGAAGGAGTTAGGTGAAGTTGATAATTATTTTTAAAATAAATTGCAATTATAGTAGAATTAATTCTGACAAAATTTTGTCTTTTCAGCTTTACTAGTTTCAATGAAAATCGAAAATATGTATTTTTCAAAATTGTTCATTTGTATGGGAGGCGGTAGAAGGTGTGAGGGGATCGGATCAATATTCTGTGATATTAATGACATTTATATCATAATACTTTGACCTAAATTTCAAGTCTACAGCTTAAATAGTTTTAAAGAAAAATCAATTTCTTAATATTTCGAAATTTCATGAAATTTGTATGGGAGGGGGTAGAAGGAGTGGGGGCTGTAGCCCATTCATGAACTTAAAGTTACTTTTTAGCTAAAAATGACACACAAAAATTTTTAACACTGTATTGACAGTTCAGTTACTTTTTCGTGAGCTCATTTCGTTACTTAGGTTGTGGTTTATAGTATTTCATGAAAGAGTGCATTTTGTATGGGAGGTGATAGAAAAAGTTGGGTGATTCAAATAAAACGTATACTACGGATCAAATTTATGATAAAAATAATATTTTCAAAATTTCAAATTATTCACTTCTATGGCTTTCAAGAAAATTTGGTAGTTATATATTTTTGAAAATGAGTCATTTTGTATGAGAGGAGGTAGAAGGCGTGGGGGTATTGAAATAATAAAAGATAGACACTGCAAATTTATTTATATGTAAAGATTGTAAATCAATTAATGTTTATTATGTGTAGTACATACATAATAAGAAAATTAAACTGTATAGTAGCTATCGACTCCTCACCCCTATCACAAGATTAATTCTTAAAATGGAGAGTAGTACATGAATTTATTCAATATTTGTTATAATGGTAAGCCAATAAAATTTATGCATAGAAAAAAAATTATTTATATTATTATGAACGCAAAGCTTTCTTTCTTCCTTCAAGACAATTTACTATTACTTTTAGCGCGATTTCAACATATTTTAAATTAAGAGTTAAATAATCCCCACGAGCTCAATTGTTTTTTCCCGGAACAACAAACAAACATTGCTTAGACTCGAAATCCTAATGGCATTTTCGATTGTTCTGACAAAAGAGCTTAGTCCTTCATTCGTCCTGCTAAAGTGCGAAAAATTGCTCGTCTTCTTTATCTAATCTACAATGATTAACGACTTTGCGCGCGAAATCCCATGGCTCCGCATAAATTCAAGTTCAGCCCAAAGGAGGAGTTGCCTACCATAAAAACAGGACCCATCTCATATCGGCTTTCTTAGCACGTACAATACTCGCCGGAAAGAATCTATAGCCTGGATTGATTACTCTGTAATTAGCAGCCGGATTCCATTCTTTCGTCTGAATGCTAAGCTCAAAATTCAGACGATGGAGCAATGTAAGCGAGAAATGAAGAAATGATTTGGCAGGCACAACGATATCCCTCGAGACTGTTGAAGACAATCACATTACGAAAATTAACGCGTGGCATGTAAATTATTGTAATCCACGGAAATTGTAATTTATGAGAAATTGACTGAAACAACCGAGCGCCATGTTGCCGTACAAACGAAAACATATCGTCGGAACAGACATTCGGAGACGAAAATTAATTGGATCACCTTGACTTTATGAAAATGACGAAAACAAGCTTCTGAAATCGATGGAGGTGGGTTGATACCTTTCGTGACTGTACGAGCACAGTTAAGCAAAGTCGTCGCCTAAACGACATTTTAAAAGAATTTTCATAATTTATTTTCGAATGCTCAACGGATGGGAAAATTTTGATAGGATATGCGAAATATTGTCTTAGAATTTTATGTGCGGAGCTATCTACCATAATTCACATCAGATACAAATGAGGTTAATTTAGTAAGTAATATATTTCTGGCTGATTGATTTTCGAGACGATGATAACAAAGAAAACGAATCTGATTTCTTTTAGTTCTCCATATTGTGAAATAATAATGGGGTACTTTGGCAATCGTGAAAATTTTTCAACATCCGTTTTTTGATGGATTTACGTGTTTTGAGGAGTTTAAACAGCAATTTTCTCCGTGATGTTTGTGTGTGTATCCCTACGCAAGCTCTAGTATTTGTGCAGAATTGGGTGGGAGCGGTTGCAAAAAATCAGGCTCAGCTTCGGACAGAATGCTACCGATTTTGAACATGACTGCTAACCGGAAAAGAAAGTTCTGCTTCTACTTCAACAATGGCGCTACAGCCCAAATCAAGCATTGGCCTCTTGACCTTCAGGTTCCTTAACATTTTTCTCATTACTTATTGTGGATGGGTTGTTCGCGCAACCCTCTATCTACAAATTTTTCATTTTCGTAGATTGGGATAACCAACGTATATCCAAGCAGGTAGTGTGCAGGAATTATATTACGTCGACCGGGATTTGAACTCACGACCTTCACATTGTAAGACCAACACGCCACTCACTATGCGACATCCTAGAAAGTTATAAATTAGAAAAAAAAAGTTACAAATTTTTTTTTTTTCAATTGGATCGAAAATTGTTGTGCGACAAAGTTGTAGAGCGGGCGAAAATATTTTTTTTTCACTCTAACGAATTCTTGCTATGATGTACAATTACCGAAATATATGAAATTTCGGCTACATTTAACTTAAATTCGCCGCATTTTTAATCCGATGAAAAAACGACCTGAGCGAATAATCCTACAACATAAAAACAAAGTGGAGGAAATCCTTAAACTAAGTACGAGTGAAATCAGGTCTCTGGTCGGCCTCTTGATGGGCTACAGAGGACTAAACCACCACTTCAAAATAGTGGGAAAAGACAAAATCTTCAAGGAAAGGGTTCCTTACAGCTGATGAACTACAAACATAGTTTCTTTAATCCCACTTTAATTAACCAAAGCTATCAAGTTGTGGCAGGGGAAAGGGGAAAAATACACAGTAGATCGAGTAGGTCATAGTGTTCTCACGAGTTTCCCAATAATTAATAATAATAATGCATCTCTCTTGTCAAGGGCTCTGTAGACTCATCCTCATAGACTCATCCCTAAGTCTTCCCTATCTACTAGCACTCTAATCTGCATATTGACTTCCCACACACCAAGAATGATAAAGTTGCGTCCGACTTGTTGGCAGATATTTTATTACACTACAATATACGGATCAATTTTATTGTTCAAGATAAATCGAAATTTCACCGTCGAACTAAACTTAAAAGTTACTTATACCATTTATGTTGTGATCCAGATAAATAAATTTTACTTTAATCAGTAGATAATTATTTACATTGTAAATAGTCCGTTGTATCCTTGAACGCAATTTACACAAAGTATCTGTTAAAATGTTGAACGGATTAGACGTCAATTAACACCGAAATTAAATTGTTAGGTAAAGAGAGGTTAATTCAAGTGGACTGACAAATAGAATAAGTATCTATTTAGAGATAAATTTGTAACGAAGTATATTTGCCTTTCCGAAACGATTTAGATTTGAATTATTTATAGGAATTTGGCACGATTCTTCTGTAAACTTTTGCGAGAATTTTTTTTTCCTTAAACTTTTTCAAGGCTTAAAATCAATTAACCTATACAACTAAAATCAACCTTCACAGTTTCCTTTTCGTTTTCTTTTTTTATTTATTTATTTATAGAGTAAAAATGATAAATATGCTTAAGTACCACTTTTTTTTAGCTTTTTTCATTTTAACAAAAGAAAAAAGAGAAAAAAAATTTAAACGTTATTTTCAAATCAAATGAACTGATGAATCTGAAAGATGTCTATGGCCAAAGGGAATCTTCGGTATGGGCACTAGTCTATACGATAAAAGGAGATTATACTTCAACACTTTCACACATAGCGAAAATAATTCCTCACGATCCTGGAAAATTCCTGGAAAAGCCTACATGCTCAAATTATTTCACTTCAACGATTTTCAATCTCATAGCTCTACGATGGAGGGAAAGAAAGGAGTAGTGATTTGTAAGAAATCTGAAAGTCCTTGTGAAATCTGCTTGATCCTAATTGGAGACTGTTGAAATCATGAATCGTGAAAACGACCTATTTTTCGAGACAAGCCAATTTCTCAGAAGAGTTTTCTTTTCGCTTGTTTTTATCGAGCTTCATTTTATTTGTCGAAATGTACTACGGATTATTAGATATCGAACATGACATTACATTTTGATCTGTCATAGACATTAGCGACATTATTAGATTTCTTTTTTTTTGATAAAAATAATATTTCGAATAATGTGGGTATTATTTTTGGTATTCGTATTATAGGATTTTAGATATGCTCTTGAATTTGCGGTATTTTATAAAACGTATTATTCTACATAGTTACAAGTAAAGATAACATTCATATGTACTTCACTAGTCTTGCTATGACCACGAAATATGCGTTTTTGTCGGAATCCATATCGTTATCAGTAATATATCACAAAACTTTCTAAATTGAATTCGTTATCTTACCTTAAATCTGTATTGTGTAATTAAAGAAAATTCGTACCTGAAAAGAAAGAAAAAAGTTTTATAGTAATTACAGATTTTAAGTAACAAAAAGTATGAGTAATCAAAAACATACTCAGTTTCGCACCAGCTATAATTTGTGGCGAAAAGTTAGAATCTACAAAAGCTAAAATTCATAATAATCTCATTAAAATTAGCATGTTTGCGATCTTTCCTTAAGGCAGGTTTTCCTATCCAGCGTATCTAATATGCAGCGTGAACTGAATGGGGAATTTCACGTAGGCTGGAGCGTATTTGTTATTATACAGCGCATTTCTGTTTTCCTAGCGAACGTATTATTTCCTAACCATATCTTAAATTTTGTGGAACAAATAAAAGAAAATTTGTGCAATTTAAGAAGCATTTGACGGATGAAGATGAAGAAGAAAGAATACTGCAATGTCTTGCCAAATTTTGCCGTTTTTTGTGGCAACTTATGTAGTCTCCATGTTTCATTAAATCAATCTATCAAATGCCTGTTAAGCCCCTATAGAGGCATAGGACAGAAACAACTCTCTTCCAAAAGGCGCGATCCTGAGCATCGGCCTTAAGCAGTTGCCAGGACTTGTTTATTCGTCTGGTCTAATGCTCAACTGCTCGCCTCCATGTGTTACATGGTCGATCAACCCGACATCTTCCTTGAGAATTATAATCCAGAGCCTGTTTGGCGATCTATCGCTCTGGTTTCCTCAAAGTATGACCGATCCACTGCCACTTCCGTCTTTGAATCTTAATACCTATTTTAGTCTGTTGCACTCCAAAGTTCGTCGTTGGAGATCACTTCTGGCCAGAATATTCCTAAAATGCTTCGGAGGCATTGGTTCACGAAAGTCTGTAGTTCCATATAAATTCAAAACAACTGACGTGTTTAATTAAAATTTCATCCTCTTCAGTAAATGGTATTTTTTTTTTAGATTTTTTCGCACGTTTTTGAGACATTTAAACTAAGAACAACAAACCACTGCGACTGCCATCTAAATAATGCTGATATGTAGTGTAGTGACGCAATAGGCTCCTTCGAATGCAGTTGGCGTTACCAAGCTCGACATACAACAATGGCGTGGAACGTATAATATCTCCATGTAAACACTAGAACTACATTTCTTCCGAGGATCGCAGGCATGTTGCGCTGGGCGTATTACGTTGTACGCGGTGCACTAAAATCGATGGCTAGGAAAACCCGCCATTAAATTAAACGCCTGGACGGAACTGAATAGTAGCCCTCTCTTATTTTCAGGTGAAGCCATTATAACGATATGCCCAATGCAAAATCAAACTACGGCTCGTGATAATTTTTTTGAACAAAAGATGCGTCTACTGTCTATTCATACTTACAGTGACATTTGGTGTCAAAAAGTCTTCGAATATTCAAAAAGTTTATTTTACATATGTATATACAGAAAATTGCTAAGTTTAAATGTCAGCCACAAACTAGAGACAATCAAAAAATCAAAGCAAGAAGTCGTAGTATCGAGAATATGGCGCTGAGGCTTGCACAATTTCGAGAATTTTGGCTCAGGAGAACAAATTCAAAGAATTTGCAAAATTGAATAGTAATGTAGATTCAAAGCGGTTTAAATGTAGTTACAAAGCGGCTTAGAACGGGATACCATGAAAATGTTGAATCAGTTTACGTATTTCAACAACTTCGATCGAAAAGCTGCACTCTAAACAGGCGCCATAGTAATTAATGCCGATTTTAAGCAAAATTCTGATTGATTGTTTCGATGGAACACGAAGAACAACATTCAGTTGCACGGTTTCACTAGGTACGTCTTTTCCTGGTTTTATGAATACTTTACTAAAATCTCACATTTGAAAATCTGCTTCTATACAATAAACGATTAATTCTAAGAACACAAAATATGTTTAATCATAAAGTGTGCGGGAGAGCAAGGTAGAGATATGGTCATGAAAATTATTTTTCGTGCATCACTATTGCTCAAGAAAAAGCGTGGTTTTACAACATGAAAATCATTAATTCCTGAAACTTTTTACACCAAATATATTATTTAGATATTTGAGAGCGGCAAATATGTCATCTAAGATTCTTTCAAACAGCGAATAGTTACTTTTGCATAGGAGGAGCTAAAAGCAGAGGGAGGATATTTGCAAGTTTCGCTTATGACACCGAACGCGGTATGCGAAATTTTTCGTGCTAAATTTAAAGTTTGTAGCTTTTATAATTTTCCAGGAAATTGAACACAGTTTTTCTGAAATTGAAACATTTGTTTGGCAGGTGGCGGAGGAAGTGGAAGATTTTGAATTATTTTGAAACTACTTGTGGATATCCTTATCGGCATATTTATTACCATGAGTTGCACCATTATTACAATCGATAGCTTGAAGGAGAAATGGTATTCTTAGTTTATAATACAGAAATTTGTATGGTAGGGAGTAGAAGGTATAAAGCGAAGTAGATAATTATATTTGGCATTTACAGAATTCTTTAAGAGACAAATTCTGGCAAAATTTAGTTTTCTACTTTTGCCACAGAGTTTGTGATGCTAAGAAATAGGGCTCGGAGAAAATAACGAATGATGCAGAAGTTCATATAATCACTCAAAAGTTTCAAAACCGGACGTCCGTCCATCCGTGTCTTCTCTTGCCAGAGAACGCATCAAGCTAGAAAGTTAAAATTTTGTACACGTCGTTTATTACAAAAAAGGAAAGTAAAGTTCGTGAAAAGGCCAAATCGTTCCACCCGGGAGGGGGTGTACCTCCCATACAAAATGACATAATTTCGCGATTTGACAATAAACGGATTTGCTCGAAAAGCAAAAATGCTATTGATTTGAAATTAAAAACATAACATGGCTACGATTTCGGGTAAAGCGCAATCTTAAGATACTCTAGATGAAATAGAATTTTTTGCGATCCCAAGAAATTTTGTTTGGGGAGTGTTAGAAGGGGTGATAGCATTGACCTAATTTTTCCCCATAATGCTAAAGTAGCTATAAAAATATTTTATACAAAATGCTTACTCCAAAAATTGAATAGGAGCTAAGAAAATTAGTCTTGTAGATTTAGTGAAAATGTGCATTTTGTATGGGAGGTGGTAGAAAGAGTGGGAGGATTTTAGTCATTTTTGCAGAAATAACTAGGAATATCATAAAATTGACATCACTTAAATTTTAGACTAGTAACATTCATACTTTTCCAGAAACTAGATTTTTTGTGAAGTTGTGAAACTGTGTCATATTGTATGGGAGGGGGTAGAAGCAGTGAAGGTAATCAAATATTTTTTTCTGATCTTAGTGATAATACTAATTAAGTATTTATTGCAAAATATGAGCTCAATAAATGTTATATGTTTGTTCTGAGAAAATCGTCTTAGAGCATTTCATGAAAAAGTGTAGTTTGTATGGGAGAGGGTGGAAGGAGAGGGAGGACGCAAATAATTTTTCTAATGTAGATTTAGATTATTAGAAAAGTAATATATCCCAAAATTCAGATTAATAGCTTTTATACTTTTCGAGTAAATCCATTTAATATCAAATTGCGAAATTGTATCATTTTGTATGGGAGGGGGTAGAAGGGGTAAAGCTCATCGTCTAATTTTTTTTGGTCTCACTAACAATTTTAAATAAATATTTGGTGCAGAATTTCAGCCCGCTAAATCTTATACGCACTGAGTAAATTGGCTTAGAGTAATTCATGACAAGTACAGTTTGTATGGGAGGTGGTAGAAGGAGGGGGAGGGCACTCATAATTTTTATACAGTAGATTTATATTATCATAAAAGTTATATATTAAAAATTTCATGCCAATAGCTTGTATACTTTTCTAGCAAATCCGTTTATTGTGAAATTGCGCAATTGTGTCATTTTGTATGGGAGGGGGTAGAAGGGGTATAGCGATCTGGCCCGTTCACGAACTTGACCATACTTTTTTGTCAAAAACTACGTGTACGAAATATGAGCTTTCTAGCTCAACGCGTTCTCAAGCTAGAGAGCGAACGGACGGACGGACGGACAGACGGACGGACGGACGGACATCCGGTTTTGAGATTTTTGAGTGATAATATTAATTTCTGTAACATTCATTTTTTTCTCCGAGCCTTATTTCTTAGCGTTACAAACTTTAGAGCAAACTTATAATACTCTCAGATTGCATCTAGAGTATAAACATATTACTTTTATTATAATTTCAATCTACTATATAAATAAACTGCCAACAAGTCGGGCGAAACTTTATTATTTTTGGGACAAAATGCGCATGCGTAGAAAGTCAATATGCAGGTTCGAGTGGTTAGGGAAGACTAAGTGAAAGGAGCTTCTTGGGCAGGGCAGTTCTCAATTTAACACTTTCCGGAAACGTTCAAAAGTTCCATATTTCATTGGTTTATTTATGCAGGTTTGAGTTTTCATGAAGGGAGGGTGATAGTAAGGGTGGGTGGATGTTAATAGTTTCTTAATTGATTGCTTGAATCAAATCCAATATTCTTTGTATAGAATGTCAGTTTCATAGACGAAATTGCATAGAATTTTCATTGGATTCGGTGTATTTTAAATTCACGAAAGCAAACATTTGTATGCGACGGGGTAGAGGAGGTAAAGGAATCGTAAAATTTGTGATGTTTTATTTCTTTTTTCTTGCGAGGTGCTTGTACAAAATTTCAAGTTTGTAGCTTTTAATTTGTTAGTTATTAGTTGATTTAATGAAATTGGTCGAAATCATACTTTTGTGTGGGAGGGGGTAAAAGGGCAAGTGCTATCTCAAAACTTTAAACGTAATTTTATTTCAACTATTTTTGTAAGTTCTTGTGCAAAATTTCAAATTGATAGCATTTAATAGTTAAGTGATAAGTGATTTCTTAGAAATGGTCGAAAAAAAAATGTTGTATGGGGGGGGGGGTAGAAGTTTTAAAGATATTCGACCAGTTAATAATTTAAATTCTTGGAGATTTTTCTTAAATGCATTTCGCAAATTTTCAAGATCCCACCTAAAAATTTCATTCAAAAATTTTCAGTTTATGTGTTTTTTTCATTGCACATGAAACACTTTGTGCACGTTAGACCGGTGCATAACAATTTTCGAACAAATTATTATTTTTTTTCTATGTACATTAAATAGATGTGTCGACGTGCAAAATTTAAACTTTGTATCTTTTACCAGAGCCATAAAAAAAATCACTCAAAATTTTCAACATTTTCGCTTTCCACCTCCCTCCCCGTACACCCCCCAACTTAAATTTTTTACCAAAATTCAAGACTATATAGCTCTACAATCTGACAAATTTTCGATTTGATATGTGTACTCAATTTTGAGATTTGGTGATTTGTAGTTTTGGAAAGTGCGCCATTTTTGAAATGCTCCCCATTTCCCCCCACTACTATTATGTCCATATATTATATTTTTTTCATATGTCACTGGTAAAGCTTAGTAATCATATCAAGTTTCAATTACATAGCTTAAGAGACAGTTGAGATATTAATTTTTAAGTGTTTTTCTTTGCACCCCCCCTGACCCTCCACCTTACAAGAATTAGCTTCTATCTAAACTGATTCTAGTAGATCTCAATGCCATCTTAATGGTCTCAAAATACCAATTTTTTACGATAAGTAATTTCGAAGATATAATCATTTGAAAAAAAAAATCGGCCGCCAATTGGTTCTTAGCCCCCCCTTTTCGCACCCCAATGGATAAAAAAATTAAATTATTTTTAAAAGTTGTCCCACAAACCCCTCTATATGTATGTTGAGTTTTAGCTTCCTAGCTGTTACCATGGTTGAGATATTTGAATTCGTATTTTTCGGTTTAAGCGCTCCCCCCGCCTCCCCTGAATTCGTACACCCCCCAAATGGGTATCCGTCTGAGATCAGCAACTACCTAAAATCCCTCCAAAAATGAACTTTCTGTCTTGAAGGGTTTGGGAGTTAATGTGCGCTGAGCGTACACGTCGGCGTACGGCGGACGGCGTACGGCGGACGGCGTACAGACAAACGGATTTTTTTTTTTTGCATTTTTCGGCTATTTTAGTTATGAAACGCGAAAAAAAAAAATTTCAGGGTAGCAAATTTTTTTTTTTCCCAAGTCGATCACAATACTTTATTATTAAAATAATAAAGTAAAATTATGCGTGTCCTCTCCCTCCTTCTACCACCTCCCATATAAACTGCACTTTTTCATGAAATGCTCTAAACCAATGTACTCAGTGCGTATACAATTTATCGAGCTGAAATTGTGCACTTAATATTTATTTTGAATTACTACGGTCAACAAAAAATAAACTGCCAACAAGTCGGGCGAAACTTTACTATTCTTGGAACAAGTTGCGGATGAGTGGAAAGTCAATATGCAGGTTAGATTGGTTAGGGAAGGCTAAGTGAAAGGGAGTTTTTGGGCAGGGCTGTTGTCAATTTAACAATATTTCATTCGTGTCTGCAAGTTTGGGTTTTTATGAGGGGAAGACGAGGGGTAATAGTAAGGGTGGGTGGATGTTAATACCTTTTTATTTAATTGCTTGAATCACGTCCAATATTCTCTGTATAGAATGTGATTCATAGACGAAGTTGCATAGAATTTTCGTAAAATTCGGTGTATTTTAGATTCACGAAACCGAACATTTGTATGGGAGGGGATAGAGAAAATAGGGGAATCGTAAAATTTGATATGTAGTTTTATTTCGCTTCTCTTGTATGGTGCTTGTATAAAATTTCAAGTTCGTAACTTTTAGTTTGTTGGTTGTTAGTTGATTTAATGAAATTGGTCGAAATCATAATTTTGTATGGGAGGGGGCAGAAGCGCAAGCGCGATATCAAAACTTTTAAAGCAACTTCATTTGAATTATTTTTATAAGTTTTTATGCCAAATTTGAAATTGATAGCTTTTAAGAGATAGCTGATAACTGATTTCTTCTCGAAAAAATAATTTTGTATGGGAGGGGGTAGAGGAGGTAGGGGAATCGTAAAATTTGTGATAGAATTTTCTTTCTTTTCTGTTGAAAGGTGCTCTTACAAAATTTCAAGTTCCTAGCTTTTAATATGTGCGTTATTAGTTGATTTAATGAAATTGGTCGACATCATACTTTTGTATGGGAGGGGGTAGAAGGGCAAGCGCGATTTCAAAACTTTTAACGTAATTTCATTTCAATTATTTTTGTAAGTTTTTATGCAAAATTTCAAATTGATAGCTTTTAATAGTTAGGTGATAATTGATTTCTTGAAAATGGTCGAAAAAATAATTTTGGATGGGAGGAGTAGAAGTTTTAAGGGTTTTCGACCAGATAATATTTCGTATATTTAAGTATTTTTTTTAAATGCATTTCGCAAATTTTCAAGTTTCTACCTTAAATTTTCACTCAAAAATTTTCAGTTTATGTGTTTTTTTCAATGCATATGAAACACCTTGTGCACGTTTGACCGGAGGGGGGTCGGCTTATAACAATTATGGATCAAGCTATTATTATTTTTCTACGTACATTAAATAGACGTATTCACATGCAAAATTTAAATTTTGTATCTTTCACCAGAGCCCTAAAAAAAATCACTCAAAATTTTGGACATTTTTGTTTATCACCTCCCTCCCCTTACACCTCCCAACTTAAATTTTTATCAAAATTAACCATTATGTAGTTCTACAATCTGACAAATTTTTGATTTGATATCTGTTCTATTTTTCGAGATATATGGATTTGTAATTTTGAAAAATACGCCATTTTTTAAATGCTTCCCATTTCCCCCGACTACTAATATTTCAACATGTTATATTTTTTTTGTATTTTCCTAGTATAGCCTAATATACGTTTTAAGTTTCAATTACATAACTTAAGAGATAGTTGAGATATTCATTTTTAAGTGTTTTTGTTTGCACCCCTCCTGACCCTTTCCCTTACAGTGATTAGCCACTTTCTAAGCTGATTCCAATGGAACTATATGCCATGATGGTCCCAAAATAAGAATATTTTACAATTAGTAATTTCGAAGATATAATCATTTGAAAAAACAATTCGGCCAACAATTTGTTTTTCGCCCCCTCTTTTCAGATGCCAATGGATAAAAAAATTAAATTATTTTTAAAGTTTGTCCCACAATCTTCTCTATATCTCTACTGATTGTCAACTTTCTAACTGCTTTCATGGTGGAGATATTAGCAAGTGTAGTTTTCGACTTTTCCCTTCCGCCGCCTCCCCCTTCCACTTATCACCCCTCAAAATTTAGAAAATAGAACTCACTTATCCAATCAACAATCCACCCAAAAACGAACATTCTAACTTTAACGGTCTCGGAGATATGAGTCCATATGTACGGCGTACGGCGAGACGGATTTTTTTTCGCATTTTTAGGCTAATTTAGTCATGAAACGCGAAAAAAAAATTTCAGGGTAGCAAATTTTTTTTTTCTTGTGTCGATCATAATACTTTATTATCTATACATCTATACATATAAATATAATTGTAGTGTCTGTCTGTCTGTCTGTCTGTCTTTCCGGCTTTCACGCAAAAATGGCTGCACCGATTGCAATGAAACTTTCACAGATTATTAGCTCTACCTCTGGGAGTAATCTGCTTTAGGTTTTATTTTTCTCCCCTCACGCCTTCTACCCCCTCCCATACAAAGTGACTCATTTTCAAAAACTTATAATAATCAAATTTTCATGGAAACTATGAAAGCTATTAATTTGAAATTTAAAATATATTATTTCTATTATAAATACAATCTTCAAGTATATAAATAGTTTGAGTCCCCCAACTCCTTCCACCACCTCCAATACAAACTAAACTTTTTCATTAAATACTATACTCCAATTTTCTCAGTACATATAACTTTGATCGAGCTAAGATTTTGTATTAAATCCTTAATTAGCAGGGATCTTCAGAGAGAACCCAACAAAAATGGATGTAAAAAGCGTAGGTAGCCACTTTGGACTGGTACATGGCCGGCCAAACCAGCAAAATCGTAGCCATCCTATCGGCTGAGATTTGTTAAGAACAGGCTATGCCAAAAAGCCATTGATTTCGTAGGTATTACGGCTACCTGTAGCAACCAACCTGCGTAACCTACTCACACATTCAAACAGTAAAATTTTGTCCCTAGCGTGGTATCTATCGTATATGATTAGCCAGCGTATCCTGCGGGGGCTATTTTAGTACGTAAGATGTGAGGCACAAAAACAATAGATGTATTAATAGGCTGGCGATTTGGTTGGTATTCGCACCTTAGGGAAATACCATATCTTTTACGGTTTTTAAAGTGCTTAGTGGGTACGATTTCTCGCTGGGTTCATTCGTTATATAGTATGTATTGTGTATTGTGTCAAACGTCAAGTGCTGCTTATGACGAAAACATAGAAAGTTTATCCAATTCAGTTTTTTCAATCATATGCTGTTGATCGTCTATAAGTGAAAAAGTCTATTGGTGATTTTTTACATTATATTTTGATTTTTGTCAGTGAGTAATTCTAAGTAAAGGAAGTTAAAATACGTACAAGTAATTATTAATTGAAATTAAGAGAAAAATGTATTGCTGCGTTTTAATATTATATTTTGATTTTGGCAAAAGAGGCCTTACACTAATAGTGATTTCTTTTCTAGAATTTAGTTCGCAGAAATTTTTTTGGAATAGAACATAAAAAGTGCTGAACTCTCAAGAAAATATGTAAGGGTTAAAACGGGGTAACATTTTTCGCAGAAATTAGTGTAAGCAGATTATATATGAAATATACCGTACATTACTATGAAAAGCACATTGTATCGATATTTACGCGGACGAAGTTGCGGGTATTTGCTAGTTAGAATAATAAAGTAAAAGTCGATTTTCCTGAAAAGTATGAACGCTACTTATCTACAATTTAAAATATTTAAATTAAATGTTTACAGTTTTTGTAAAAACGTCATTAATAAATTCACACTCTTTTTACCACCTCCCATACAAACTGCACAATTTCACTAAATCCAATACACTAATTTTCTAAGTACCTTTTAAATTTTTGAATCCTTAATTTTGTACAAAACATTTTGATAGCAACCTTAGCGTGATGTGGAAAAATTATTTCAATGTCGTCACCCCCTCTACCACTTCCCCTAAAAAATTTCTTAAAATGAAAAAAATTCTCTTTCATCTAGAGTATCGGACGATCGTAGTCCTGTTATGTTTTTTAAAATGGCTTCGTTGTTTTCATGAAACGAGTCTTCCCATCGCTTGCGTGGTTTGCCTACTGGCCGGTTACCACTCGCTTTGCCTTTAAAAGCACGCTTGGGGATTCTTCTGTCTTCCATTTGCTCTATATGGCCAGCCCACTGCAGTTTACGTAGCTTGATGAACGTTGAAGCTTCTGGCTCGTTGTAGAGTTGATACAACTCATGGTTATATCTTATTCGCCATTTCGTTCCTTCCTTCACAGGTCCCAAAATTATTCGGAGGACCTTTCCTTCGAATGCGTTAACTGCTTTTTCGGAAGTTCCCATTAACATCCACGTCTCGCTGCCATAACAGAACACAGGTCGTATAAGAGTTTTATAGATCCGCAGCTCATTATTCCTGTGCAGTTTCTTGGATTTCATTAGTGGAAGTCCGTCTTATTTGCAAGTATTATCCGTCGTTTGATTTCGTCTGTTTCATTACCGTCCTTTGCTAGATTAGCCCTAAGATATATGAAGTTGTCCACACTCTCCAAATTATATTTCGCAATTGTTATGTTTTGTCTGATTGGCGTTCTCCTTCTTGTTTGCGTCATTACTTTTGTTTTGCTTTCATTAATGCGCAACCCGACTTCTTTTGCGGCGGAGTCAAGATTGACAAATACCCCCTTAGCACTAGGGAAGGATTTTGCTAGGATGTTAATGTCGTCAGCGTATGCTACTAGTTGGGTGGACTTGAACAGTAGTGTCCCGTTGGTGTCGACTGGGATTTTTCGGACGACATACTCTAGTGCCAAAATGAAAAGCATAGACGCTAGACCATCTCCCTGCTTTAAGCCACATTCCGTTCGAAAGCTGGTTATGGAATCGGTTTGTATTCTCACTTGGGATCCTACCCAGCATGGCTTCCGAAAAGGGAAATTTAATCTCTTTTACCAAATATGGAGAAATCCATCCAAGCAGATGCTACATATACCGACTTCTGTAAAGAATTCGATAAAGTCAATATTGATCTCTTTGTTAATAAAATCTCCAGAACTGGAATTTATGAAAGTCTTCTGAATTGGATTTCTAGCTAACTTCAGGGTCGTGAAATGCAAGTAAAACTGAAGTATCACATATTAGACATTTTTGTATCTAATTCAGTCATACCCCACAGATCTCATCACAGTTTGTTTTTTAATGACTTAGATTCTATCTTGGATGAAAATGAATTTTTACTCTTTTACAAAATATACAATGTTATTACATCTCTATCTGATTGTGAAAGATTTCAAATAAAAAAAAATTCTATAGACTTGAATTATAAATTAGACAACCACCATATAAGTAAAATAAAAGCAGTTCGAGACTTGGATATACTGCTAGACTAATCTTTATCGTTTGCTGGGCATATTAGACATATTACCAATAATTCCAACAGAGCGTTAGGTTTCATTAAGCGAGTCGCCTATAATTGTAATAATATCAGGACTATTAAAACTCTATACATATCTTTTGTACGAAGCAAACTAGAGTATTTATCAGTCATATGAAGTCCCTGTTACAATATACATAGTCATTCGTTGGAAACGGTTCAACATAAATTTCTCAGATTTATTGCATATAAACTAGGCGTGCCTGTTGAAAACATTGACTATAATGCATTATTGAAATTTGTAAATATCACATCCTTAGAAAGAAGATGATGCAATTTTGATAATATTTTCCTATATGGCTTATTAAATAATACCATTGATGCTCCAAATATCTTAAGTGGACTAACCTTCAAAATCCCAACATACTCCACGAGATCAAATGAATTATTTCGAATCGAACATCATAGAACAAATCATGGTAGAAACTTGACAGGCTAATGCGCTTGGGAAACATGCACTCTAATAGTTTTGATCTATTTAATACATCTAAGTTTTAAATTAGGAACTATATGCTTGATCAGCGATAAAAATTGTAAAAATAACATTCCAACGCAATAAATCTAATTTTATTAATTAAGTAATATGAATATTGAGTTTAATTTAAGTTGTGTGATTAATAATCTTATCTTCATATTGAATATTTCTAACAATCATATAATATTTAATTTAATGGGCAGTTTGTCCATTTATAAATAAATAAGTAAATATTGTACTTTCACTTTAAACTATGTAGGCATAAGTTCTGTACTTACGAATTAGTGCACAAAATTAAAATGCCGGGGCAGTGTGCACTTATCCGTTTCCGACTTTAATGCTTTTTATAATTGCGATTTTGATCCAATTTAAATATTTTTTTCTATCGAAAGATTTTCTCGATGTTTTGCACCACACCAAACATATCTAAGGAGTTACAACTCATATTAATAAATTTCACACATTTCCAATTCTATGAAACTATTATGAAATCTTACATTTGAAAATTTTGATCAAAAGTTCTGACACGTCGTCAGAAATTTTCTCGTTTATTTATTTAAATCAGTTTTATTTTATGTCATTCAAATAGAATATTCGAAGGGATCTGAGGATTACTTGGAGCCATAAAAAACAGGAAATATTAGATTGTGACATGGCTTGTTGTGTCATGTAAGCAAAAATATTATATAATACACACTACGTGTGATTCCGAACCGACTCCCATACCTCCTACATCTGCAAATTCCGTGAACTTAAAATGTTCGCTCTGAACCTTTTTATCGCCGTCAGCCAAAGGAAAACTGAAACTTCATAGAACAATTCAGACATATCCTATCTAAGCCATAAACTACAAAGTTCAGAGCCATTATTTAAATTCGTTGTCATTGTACGAACACTTTAAGGAAAAGCCGAACCAATGAGCTCAGATTTATATTTTCTGTCGCATTATTCTTTGCTTTTTCGATACGTATAATGTGTGCAGTGGCTTTTAAAGAAATGTACGTATGCTTCCGGAATTCATTATTGACAATATTTTGTGCGGCAATAAATTTTCAAACATCGCTTAGACATTTTATAACGAACCAATGAGTTTGTTTAATCTACATATATTAAACTTAAGTTGGAATGAGTGCACATCTGCATGTAACTAATGTCGAGATTAGTGGTTCCCAGAAACTTCGGAGCCTTCATCTAAACTTTATGGTCGATTTTAGAATAAGATACGGAACTTTAAGTTTTATGCTACCATATAAGAGTTTATTCTGATGATTTATTAAAGGATTCTAGAGATAATACCTATAGCAGCTCTTTTTAACTGCTTGGACAACATATTCTTAGCTTTCAAAGTGATCTCAAAAAATAACTATTAATAAAATTTAAAGAAGCCATCAAACGAGTTGTACTAAAATTATTATGTATGTGCTAACTAAAACAGGCCTTTCAGTGTTGGCTGTAAACAAATTAATACTTAACAGGATTATCCTTGCGTGTGAACCCCAGTTGCGCAATAGAAATAAAGATTTCTGTGACTTTAAGAAATTAATTCCAAATGCAGTCAGCTCATGGTGTAATTGAATGTTAATTATTGTACATGTCACCGTAGTTGCTCATCGCATGAGCGCAATCTTGCACTATTCTCGACAACAACATTCAAGCACATAAACATGGGAGGAGTCAATCGGGAACACATCATAGTTTAGGCGACAACCGAGCCGACAGTCAGGAACATGTCATCGTTCACATCGTCGCATGAGTGTAGCCAGTCAGAACTACGTCGTCGTATAGGCGACGACCGGGCCGACTGTAAGGAACACGTCGTTGTCCACTTCAGTGGCGTGGCGTCCATTGATGCAAGGGAAGCAATGCTTCCCTTAAGTTTTGCCCTTTATTCAGTTTAGAAAAGTTAAACTGAAATCAGGACAGATATATTTATTTAAAAATTTCTTTAAAAGAAAGCGCGCTTTATTTTCGTCTACCACTGTTTACAGCACTTATGTGCTCAGGACACCTTTTTTTCTCACGCTCTTTCTAACCAACGAAATTTGAAAGCCTTCCACAGGGTAAAAGATGCGGTCTTAAGAACGCATGAAAATACCGCCAGTCAACACGAGTAAAATTTTCTTGCGCAACGAACGCAAATTCGACCTCAATAGGAAAAGAAGATGCGCTGCATTAAAATGCTTCCACCTTTCCTCTTATTGCTATTAGTCGCATATACAAGAGAGCGAGACCGCCGGCCAATACGAGCGACGAGCGCAACTTCGACTTCTATAGGAAGGAGAGATTCGTTAACGCAATTGCTTCCAGCCAGTGCAAGCTCTGGCTCTCGATTTTTTTTTTTTTTTTACGGAATGACCTGTGTTATAGGCGATTTCGGCCTTTATGTGCAAGGCACAAACACAGTCATGGAGGGAAGGAATGAACGACCGTAACGAGTGGAGAAGCTGATATATATTTTTCAGTTGTACTGGCTGCTACTGACAAATATTTGCAGATGTTATAGGGGACTGAATGATAGAAAGCGGACAGAAACCATCTACTGAGTATCTAAGCCTTCTTGAAGTGGAACTGTTTCACTTTTACACCGTTTGTCCATTTTATTTCGAATAATTTTTCATCGCCAGTAGCAACTGAAAAATTCGTGTTTAAAAAAATCCCGTCTGGAGTGGGAATCGAACCCACGACCTATTGACTGAAAAGCAAGCACGCTGCCCACTACGCCACGGAAGCCTCAAATGATGAAAGTATTACCAGTATTGAAATTTCTGTACTAGCCGATCAGGAAAAAATATGTGAAAAAGTAGATCTGGCAATATTGCCCATATTTGTCGGGCTTTTAGTGGAAACCAATCGGTTTAAACTTCGGAAGATCGGGCGATATCTTTTTTTCGACGTCTTTACTTTTTTTATTAAGAAGATAAAAACTAGAAGCTTGAACTAAGGTTTGAATTGATTAATTATACAATTAAAGCTTATATTTATTTTTCTTAGAACATTTTTTTTATAATATTCTCTCTCGATTTTTCTTTAAACGCCACAGCAATGGTCAGCGGTCCATCGCTGATTGGCAACCGGGCGATGTAAATCTCGCCAAAACTAAAAACAAAAAAAATAAATTAATTAATTAATAAATAAAAACAAAAGAAACTGGACTGATTTTCCCCTCTGGATCTCTCTATAACATCGGGATACCCCAAATACATTACCATTTGTTCATGTGACGAACATAAATCCCTGAGAAGTATAATTGCCTTGCTCATCAAAACCTCTCCCGACGTGGTAACTGAGCAATATTCGAAGGTGATACTGCTTTGCGATGGGTACTTCTAATTCTATACGATTCCGACTCAAATGTTCAAAGGCTCATTAAATGCAAAAAGATTGGCGATTTTCATGTAGAATTAAGGACCATAATACTCTGAACTATACAAAGAGGATAGTTTTGAATCCATGGTTCAAAAACGATTATGAAGAGCAAATTGTTGCTTTTATGACAGATTAAGAGGTCGTCAAAAACCTAAGTGTAGCCTAGTGGGTAGCATGTTGGTCTACAATACGAAGTTCGTGAGTTCAAATCCCGTTTGATGCATAATTCTTGCACACTGCCTGCGTGGTTATATCTGAATTCCCTCAATCTGTGAAAATGAAAATTCGTAGAAAGAAGGTTGTACGAAGGGCCAACAATCCTTCCACAATAACAGATAAAAAATGTTAAGGTCCTGAAGGTCCGGAGGCCAAGGCCCGATTTGGGCTGTAGTTTCATTCAAGAGGAAAAACATAACAGGGCTACGATTGCGCGTAAAGCGAAATCTTACGATACTCTAGATGAAATAGAATTTTTTGTGATCCCAAGAAATTTCGCATGGGAAGTATTAGAAGGGATGACAGCATTGAACTAATTTTTCCCCATCATGCTAAAGTAGCTATAAAAATGTTTTGTACAAAATGCTTACTCCAAAAATTGAATGGGAACTGAAAAAATTAGTGAGTTAGATTTAGTGAAAATGTGCAGTTTGTATGGGAGGTGGTAGAAAGAGTGGGGCGATTAGAGTGATTTTTTTCAGAAATAACTAGGAATATTGTAAAATTGACATCCCTGAAATTTCAGACTAGTGCCATTTATACTTTTCAAGAAAATCGATTTTTTGTGAAGTTGTGAAACTGTGTCATATTGTATGGGAGGGGGTAGAAGCAGTGAAGCTAATCAAATATTTTTTTCTGATGTTAGTGCTAATACTAATTAAGTATTTATTACAAAATATGAGCTCAATAAATGTTATATGTTCTGAGAAAATCGTCTTAGAGCATTTCATGAAAAAGTGTAGTTTGTATGGGAGGGGGTGGAAGGAGAGGGAGGAAGCAAATAATTTTTCTACTGTAGATTAAAATTACTATGAAAATAACATATCCAAAAATTCAGACTAATAGCTTTTATACTTTTCGAGTAAATCCGTTTATTGTCAAATTACGAAATTGTGTCATTTTGTATGGGAGGGGGTAGAAGGGGTGAAGCTAATAGTCTAAACTTTTTTGGGCTTACTAACAATTTCAAATAAATATTTGGTGCAGAATTTCAGCTCTCTAAATTGTATACGCAATGAGTAAATTGGCTTAGAGTAATTCATGACAAGTACAGTTTGTATGGGAGGTGGTAGAAGGAGGGGGAGGATACGCATAATTTTCGTACAGTAGATTGATATTACCATAAAAGTGACATATTCCAAATTTCAGGCCAATAGCTTTTATACTTTTCGTGCAAATCCGTTTATTGTCAAATTGCGCAATTGTGTCATTTTGTATGGGAGGGGGTAGAAGGGGTGGAGCGATTTGGCCCGTTCACGAACTTGACCTTACTTTTTTGTCAAAAACGACGTGTACAAAATTTGAACTATCTAGCTCAACGCGTTCTCAAGCTAGAGCGCGCACAGACGGACGGACGGACGGACGGACGGACGGACGGACATCCGGTTTTGAGATTTTTGAGTGATAATATTAATTTCTGTATTCATCATTTTTTTCTCCGAGGCTTATTTCTTGGCGTTACAAACTTTAGAGCAAACTTATAATACTCTCAGATTTCATCTAGAGTATAAAGAGGGCGTCAATGCCCAGGAAATTTTCAAAAGTCAATTTCTTGAGATTTTGAAATTCCGCGGAATGAGTGGAGTGATGTAGCCTGTTCGCAAACTTTCTTTTTTGCTAAGAATGACATAAAACATATTTCGGCATGATAGCTCAACGCGTTCGAGAGTTATGTTATAGACAGATGAATAGAAAAACAGACACAGCCTCTCTAAGCCACTCTCAGCAGAAACATGTAATATGCAACTCTCTCGATCAGAGCAAGAGATTCACCACTCATATCCTATAAGATCATCCGAAAATCTAATTCTTGTCAAAAAGAAACCAATATTCATCCTCCTTTACGGAATCAGAATGTACAATCCAATACGAAATTTAAGACTCCGACACATCTAATAATTAAATTCTTTTACTTTCGATGGAAAACTTCGAGCTTTTTTGCAATAGAATGCCCAAGGATTCTTAAATAATAGATATTACCTCTAAATTTTAGCCAAAAGTCACCAGCCCTCAGTGATAGTGCTACCCATAAAACTATTACACTGCTCTACAACAGGGAATATGTTTGTAATGTAAGTGGCACTCTTCATAGATAATCGCCTACATTTCTCTACACACAAATATACACGTTGAATCAATCAAAATACACCCCACCCATATATCACATGTGCTAATTTACGTATAGAGCTCCTTGCTTGAAAGACTTAGATTATTTGGTTGCGCAGCTTCCAACACCCTTCTTGATCTCCGGAGACTTCAATATACATAGCACCACCTGAGACTGCATTCCTTCAATACTTATAGAAGGGTAATCGTAAAGTGGCCGCTATCGCCTGGAGTGATAGAAACAATACCTGCCTATCTACAATACTTTCAGTTCTCTTAACGTCATAGATGTAGCTTTCTACTCGCCAAGTTTGTAACAGCTGAGCTGTGATGTTTTTATTCAGCCATTCTGCAACTATCTAGCTAACCCCATCCCGTAGAGAACAAGTAAATATATTTTATCTGAATCTAGTCTTCAGCAACTGTTCGTGCTACATTGACTGACTTCCTAATGAAGTTAATGTTTGCAGATCTTGCTTGGCAAGCATATCAGCTGCGTCGTTACTTAACAGGTCGCTATGCCCCGGTATACAAATTAAACATAGCATGACTACCACTGGGCGTAAAGCCCAATCGTGCGATACTCTAAATGAAAGAGAAATTTTTTTACCTTAAGAAATTTGTAGGGGAAGTGGTAAAGGAGGTGACGACATTGAACTAATTTTTTCACATCAAGCTAAGTTTGTATGGGAGGTGGTAGAAGGAGTGTGGAGTTATTAATGACTTTTATATAAATAACTGTAAACACCATTTAACTGACATATTTTAAATTGCAGATCAGTAGTATTCATACTTTTTAGGAAAATCGACTTTTTGTAAAATTGTTGAATTGTGTCAAATTGTATGGGAGGAAAGGAGCGAAGCTATTCGCCCAATTTTTATTTGGTCTTACTAATAATTCTTAATAAATATTTAGTGCAAAATTTCAGCTCGATAAATTTCATACGTACTGAGTAAATTGGTTTATAGTATTTCATAAAAAAATGAAGTTTGTATGGGAGGTGGAGGAAGGAATGGGAGGACTCGAATAATTTTTATACAGCAGATTGAAATTATTATAAAAGTAATATATTCCAAATTCCAGATCAAAGCTTTTAAGCTTTTTGAAAAAATCCATTTATTGTCGAATTGCAAAATTGTGTCATTTTGTATGAGAGGGGGTAGAAGGGGTAAAGCTAATAGTTTAATTTTTTTGGTTTTACTAATAATTTTAAATAAATACTTAGTGCACAATTTCGCGCTGGAATTATAAATTGCGTCAACCGTGATTTGAATTCACGACCTTCGCATTACAAGACCAACACGCTAGCCACTAGGCTACACCACGCCAGCCCATCATAGCAAATAATTAACCTAACTATACTGGAATTCAACCAGTTGATGAGGTGAAGGTTAATGTCCCATTTCAAGCCAAATATCTTCTTTCAAGTAAATAAAGCTACGATTGCTTTTTTGCTCGAATGAACCTGGCTTAAGTGTGTGCTACCTCGAGCAGTTGGTGGATTCAAAACTTATGGTTTTCTTCTTTTGAAAAAGAAAACCTAATCTATTTTTTAATCTAGTGCCCAGCTCTCTAACAGTTAAAAAGCTGACTACATAATATCAACAAGAACTTGCTCAAATTTACCAGCTAGCATATTGACAAGATCTTTTGCTTATGCTATTATGGGGTAGCCGTTCTGATTTAAAATGGAAAGGTAGTACCTTTGTGATACTGACAGGCATTTATACAGACTACCAATGCAGATGTCTAAAGTCAATTGAGATCTCCGAGCACTTTCGATGCAACTGCGAGGAAATTACCTACCAACGTCAGAACTGCTTCGGAGAGCACTTCATACATGTTCGCTCAATTTAAAATTTTTACCTCGCCCAAATCGCCGACTTTCTCAAGGAGAAGATAAAGTATCCTGAGGTGAGGCCCGGAATGCTTGGCGGACTGGATCCTCCGCCTTTTAAGAAATAATAATCTAATTTGATCTAATCAAGAGTATTGCATGGTTGGAGTTAATCTGCAACCGTAAGTCTTTCGAGTTTGAAAACGAATCTCATTAAGTACAGATAAAAACTACGCCATACCCATATTTTTTTTATTTTTCTAAGAAAAGAAGCTCGTTTTTCGAATAATGCGAGAATTTAACTCTAAGGCTCCTAGTCTGTGGTCAAAGAAAATAAAAGGTCTAATGTCGTCATAAGAACGACACCTTTACAAAGAGTAATGTCAGAGCATTTGCTATGAGCGTGCACTTCTGACACCGAATATATTCTACCAGTTTCTGAAATAGCCTGTCAACAAAACTGACGTGACTTGCTCTCCTGGCATTGGGTTACCGTGCTTGATTAATAGGACATCTAAACGGAGGTATAGCCTGGAAGCATGAGAATCACAATAAAAAAGGGGACGACATCATCTAAGGAATCAATAAATGATATATGTAGTTTATATTTATCTATGACGAAAATTGCGTTACGTGTAAAAACTGCATATATTAAGAGTCGTATTTCTAGCTGTATACGATAAACTAACAAAAATTTAAAATTGATAAACACAGTAAGAGAAATAATTCATGAGAACCTCATAATCCTTTTTTCACGTAAATTCTTTCTTATTTGTAATTTGATTGACTTACGTAAATCTTTGATAGAGTTTTCCCATACCTTTAATGGTATGCTCAAACTCAAACTTCTACAATGAAGAAATTATCGGAAAGTTTAGCTTAGCTCTACTGGTGATGAAATAGCAGATATTAGGCGTTAGAGCCCTTACAATAAATATACTAATCTTCAGAAGTAGAACCATTTCAATTGCGAATAATTCTCTAACTATAATCTAGTAATTTCGAAAAAAAATGAATGTCCAAGCTAATAGACCTGATAAGAGTAACTAAAAGCCTCTAATTCATGGTCAGCCTCACAAATTGATCATGGCAAAATTTTAAACATCATTAGAGTCTTAAATCCCCTTCTAGACTGCGAATATGGTTATATGAACCAACCGCAGGTTGTAACACCTCGGTTTCACACTAAGTTTTCTGAATGAAACGAATGGGCAACAAACACGATATTCAGCACCTGTTTAATTATCGCCCAATGGCAAAAACCACAATTCTGTCAAAGGTCATGGAAACAATCATCAACAATGGAGTAATAGAATATCTCAACATCAATGATATTATTGACAACAAACAGTATGAATTCCGCAAAAAACGTTCCACAGGAGACCTTTTAATCACCGTCACTGATCGTTGGAACAAGAGCATTCACCAGTTTGGTGAATCTTGTATTATCGCTCTCGATATTTCCAACGCTTTTGACAGAGTATAACACAGCGCCTTTTTAATCAAACTTAAAGCTATTGGTTAGGGTGATTCTCTTATTTCCTGGATTGAAAGTTTTTTAGTCAATCGTTCAATGCGTGTGGTATTGGATGGTGTGATTTCCCTCAGGATTCGGTACTTTCTTCTACCCTTTTTCTAATATTTTGTAATGACTTGGTATCTTCAACTTTCAATCCTATACATAGCTTCGCTGATGACAACACATTAGACTTCTACTATCACTTCAACACTGCGTACTCTGCCCGATGTATTAGCTTAGTAGAACAACGTAGGTACATGAATCAATCTGTGAATGACGACTTGGCTAAAATTCTTAGTTGGGGCAATAAGAATTAAGTCGAATTTAATGCTTCGAAAACCCGGTGATATCTTGTGTCTCACAAACCTGACTCCAACCTTCATCCAATTACCTTCGGAGGCCAGCCATTAACCAACTCTTCAAGTGTTAAGATGTTAGGTATCTAAATCACAGATAACTGATCTTTGAATGATCATATATTTAACATCGCATGTTTGGGTTACCTGAAATGGTGTAAAAACCCCTTCACCGCTTCTGGTTTACTGAAATTTATAAGGCCTATATTAGACCACGTCTTAAATTTAATTCCCACCTATCGTCGGGAGCTGCAGACACTTCTCTCCTATCTGGATAGTATCCAGTCTCGGACTATTAAAATTATAGGAAATTCTGACATCAATTCACCGCTCGATTCACTCGAGCATAGACGAACTGTAAGCTCCCTAGCCCTTTGTGTCGCTACTATAATGGCGATTGTTCGGACGAAATCTCTAATCTCTTGTCCAAATGTATGCCCTTACCCCGTAACACGGGAGCTGCTTCACGTGCTCATAAGTATTCTTTCAACCCCATCCTCGGTCACACTGTCAAATTTCGTGATTCGTTTTTAAAACGGACTGGTCGAATGTGGCACTCGCTGCCCATCTACTCCCGCAAGACTACAACATTCAACAATTCAAAAAAATATTCGTAGCCACTTCCGTCTCTATCCCCTTGATTCCCAACAACCAATATCCTTCCCTCCTCACCGGAGCTGCGCTTTAGTACAAAAGGGCAAGCCCTCTAGTTTCGGTGTCACATAAAAAAAGGCCCTCATCCCTATACGGACGGATCCAAAACTAACCAGAGGACAGGTGCAGAAATTTATTCCCACGACCCCTACGTCCACACTTCGTTTCATCTTGCAAGACACGAGACTGTGTTCAAAGCGGAAGGACTAGCTATTAACGAGAACTCAAAAATTATTTTAGATATGCAGAATAGTCTCATAAATTGCTACATTTTCTCGGACAGCAGGGCTGGACTTCTGGCACTCCAACCCCACAGGACCACGTCCAAAATAATGTTCATTTGTAAACACAATTTGAATCGTCTAGCGGCTATAATCGAAGTATTTCTAATTTTAATACCGGATTATAGCGACCTGTTAGGAAACGACGCAGCAGACACGCTTCCGCGGCATGGATCTGCAAACATTAACTCGAGTAGGAAGTCAGTCGATGTAGCACCAACAGTGCTAAAGACTTATACTTCTACAATGACACTACAGCCCAAATCGGGCCTTGGCCTCCCGACCTTCAGGTTTTATTGTGGAAGGGTTGTTAGCCCTTCGCATAACCCTCCATCTGCGAATTTTTCATATTCATAGATTGAAGTAACTAAGGTATATCCAAGCAGGTAGTGTGCAGGAATTATATTACATCGACCAGGATTTGAACTCACGACCTTTGCATTGTAAGGCCAACACGCTACCCACTAGGCTACAGCCTAGCAGAAAACTAGCTTCAAACAAAATATTTTAGATTTTTTCTTGGCGGGGTGGCGGCATTTGGACATCTGCAGGACGGCCAAATTCTTTTGGGAAGAACCGTATAAAAATATTACAGCTCAGCTGTTACAACGTAGTCGCTATAGCGTCCGAACTATTATTGGCCTGATCACAGGTCATTGCTTGCTAAAGCTGCATGCATTCAGACTGCGGATCGACAGCCTTTGCTGAGGTTGCGTAGAAGACCAAGAATCTTTCGGACATTATCTTTGTCACTATTCGCAAATCTCCAACAGTCAGCTCCTTTGTTCATTCTTCCCAGAACCAGACGACCTCAGAGGCGTCAAACATTCGGGACTGCTTCGGTTCGCAAATCGAACCAAGTGGCTAGCACAGGAGGAGTAAGCATAAAAAACATTTCGGAATAAATAGGGGGAGTACAACGGACCCAATTAAATGTCGTCAGTGCATTATGGTTCTACGAAAGCACCCTCCTACAATCTAAACCTAATAGAGCTAATCGAAACTAAAAAAAAATCTTTCGAGCAACTCTCAATCGAAACCATTCTTCCATTTCTAATATATACTTTGCACAATTATGTCGTCTAAATGCTGATTTATCTAATCGTTTTATTATATTTTTGGCTTAAAAGTGCCTTTTCGTTATTTAACAACGATCTACATTTAGAAATTCAGTTCCTTTAGTGGTGGCAATACTCTTGCAGCTTTGCCCTCGGCTCAGTGAAGGAAAAAAAAAACAAAATTAAATATTGCCTAGACCTAATTTGATTTTTAATTGAAATGAATTAACTCAATTTTCATTTTACAAGCTTGAATTAAATAATTAATCAATCAGACAGTTGCTCAATTTACTTCTCATTCCATTTTAATTAAAAAATCTTAATCCCGAGGCAAAATTAAATCACTCCATTTTAATGTTAAACAGATATACTAACTACTAGATAAGTTTTATGAGTTTTCGAACACCTGAACTAAATCTAATTTATGTAATTCTTGTATACATTATTCATAATTAAAAAGTTTTTTTTTCCACAAAAACTGAATAACTGAATACCTAGATCATAGTATCTACTGAATTCCTAAGTAAGAGAAAATTTTATTCTGCTCGAATACCTCATAAGCCGAATTATGATGAAAAAATTCAAAATTTTTAAGGTTTCTATTTCTCTTATCAGGCACATTGTTAAGGAATTAAGTTAATTTTTTCAAGCTAAAAACCAAGAAGTTTTCCTTTTAACATAATAATTTAGAAGGCGTATCTTGAACGAGAAAGAGTTAATTATTATGAATGAAAAAATTCACGCAAGGGAGCGAAACCGGGAAGTAATGAACAATATTGATCCAGCTAAACTAAAACTAAATTCGTGCAGACTGCGGGTGAAGTTAAGGATGTAGAAAAATATCTATTTGCATACTACATTGCTTTATTGTTCCAATAACGAAGTATTGTTTTCGATAGAAAAAAACTTATTACAATGATTTTTTGTGCTTTTGTATTCCAGTGATAGAAACAGAATATTATTTAAATAAAAGAATTGTGATTGTGCGAAAAGATATTTGATATTCATTCGCGTAAATAGCATCCCCGATGACCCCGCCTTACGGGAAAAAAGGGAAGGTTTAAGGGCGCCAAGAGACGGTTGTGCTTGAAAAAAATTTAAAGCAAGTTATACTCGAACGTTTAAGCATACGAATCGTCTACCTAAAAAAGGAATTTTTGATTCATTTATTTCGAGTTTAAATCATTTTCTTTTAGATTTCGGCATCTCCATCTGGGGATTTTCGGTCTCTTATTCAAAAATTTAAAAATTTCAGATAAAATAAATTATTTTTAATTATAACAAATTATCCCCGCAGAGGGGTAGTTGCAGGATGAGGTTTTACCAATGGGAGAGTAGCGACTTCACGAACCTGAGCTAAGTAGTAGAATTCACTCGCAGCCAGTCCTGCTTGCCATAAAAATAGCAAATGGACACTCACTGGATCATGGGCTCATCACCCGTGATCTTAATACTTAACAGATACAGCGCTTCGGGTACGTACGGACTCTACGGTAACAACATTCGAAAACGGACTATGATTGACACAAGCACATCGATTGTTCTTAATGGACAAGATGTGGAAGAGGTGCACGATTTTTGTTATCTCAGAAGCATTGTCAGCATGGATGGCGAAGCCGAAAAGGATATTGAGACTCGCCTAAGTAAAGCTCATCGGGTCTTCGGTATTTTTCCCCTTTCTGGAGGTTAAGAGAGATCTACCTTCGCACGAAGCTTCGAGTTTTTGACGCATGCCTCAAATCCGTGTTGTTATATGCTTGGAATACGTGGAAAGTGACCGTTCGACTTACCAAAAAACTGCAAACTTTCGTGAACCAATACCTCCGATGCATTTTAGAAATATTCTGGCCAGAAGTGATCTCCAACGACGAACTTTGGAGTACAACTAGAGAAACAAAAAAAAGGCCTTGAGATTCAAAAGAGGAAGTTGTAGTGGATCGGTCACACTTTGAGGAAACCAGAGGGAAACATCGCCAAACAGGCTCTGGATTATAATCCTCAAGGAAGACGTCGGGTTCGTCGACCATGTAGACAATAGAAGCGAGCAGTTGAGCAGGAGGCCAGAGGAATAAACAAGTCCTGGCAACAGCTTAAGGCCGATGCTCAGGATCGTGCCTTGTGGCAGAGAGTTGTCTCTGTCCTATGCCGCTATAGAGGGTCTTAACAGGAATTTGATTGATTAATAAATAAATCATAATTATTTACACACAATCAATGCTAACGATTAAGTAAACATTACATCGCCTGAATCAGAATTCAGCAAAACTTTTCACAGTTGATAAACAGATGATAAATTTCGTATAATAAAAATATACATAACAGAACTACGATTGTGGGTAAACCCCAATCAATGAAAGAAATGATTTCATGTGGTGATTTTCCCGGTATATTATTAACCAACTTATAAAAGTATATTAAGTTTAATTACAGCATTATTTTCTCTTTTTTTTTTTTTTTGAAAATTGTCTTAACGCGTTTCACTAAACTGCGACATTTGACTGGACGGTAGCAAAGGAGGTGGAGAAATTTCATGGATTTTTTGAAAAGTATCTAAAATCGATATGGAAGTGGATTTAAATTTCAGATCAGTAACCTTTATACATACCAAAAAAATCGACACCTTGTGAAGTTGTGAAATTCTGCGATTTTGTGTGGGAGTTGATTTAAGGGGTTGTGATTCCATTTGGAGCATACAAATTATTCACTATTAAGCCTGTCGACAGGGGTATGTTTCACTTGGAAAATCGAAAACATTTGCTAACAATTTGTCCTGCGCTTCATTTTTGGATTGTAAACTGGTATAAAAATTTGACAGCAATAAACGTGTCTCAGTATTAGTAAAGTGCTCTAAAAATTTCACGGGGAGGGGGGAATCAACACTTAAATATAACAAGAGAGGTTCTACTGAAGCAAACTTGCAAGGGAGCTATCTGCGATTGGGATTTGAACACCTTTTCCCTAACGCCTTCTACCACCATCCATGCAAATGCCACAAAATGAGTTTTACGAATTTCTTGAAAATTTCGAATATGAATATAATACAGAGTATAATCAAGTGATTATGGTTTCAGTCACCCATTTTAAAAATTATTCTTATTTTTATTGTACCAGATGTAGCTCAGTAGGTAGCGTGTTGGCCTACAATACGAAGGTCGAAAGCATTGTCATGTTAACGAGGGCGAAGGGGGCGACTTCCCCGGATGCGTTCTTGAGAAGGGCGTCAAAATGCCACTATGTATCTCAGATAACGAGAACAGAAGTTCATTCTCGATTCAACCGTCGAATCGACAACAGCAGCTCTCTCTTATTCAATATCGATCCGAGCAGTTGAAAATCACAAACACTTTACTCTTATTTATTCTTTTTTCTGTGATTGTGTATATGCTATTGGAAATATAGCGATTTCACGTTTAAGACAAATTACTGTAACTCAGAAAAAATAAACGTTTTCGTAATTCTGAGAGCGGTAATAGGTAATAGTAATTCCTAGCTCAACTTGAATTCATAACTGATCATAGTTACTTCTGGTTGCTTGCCATATTGTTGCAGCATCTTAGGCATTAAAAGTATAGTTAAACCGCATTTCTTGGCGTTTACGTTAAGTACTGGATATAACGATTGTGCATCTAAAGCACTTACTATTTATCTGTATCGTGTATTCAACAAAACTTTTTACTTTCGGCTTATCCTCTCCGCAGTGCGAAAGATGCAAAGTAGCAATAAATATTCCTGCCATATCTGTTCGTTGTAGAAGCGTCTGCGCCTGCGTCTATCACATCATTGAATCATTGCCTCATTGAATCTTCCGCGAATATCATCAGCTCAATTTCAGATCAGTGCTGATCTCTAGTGTTGTTTGGGGGATGCTGGGGTTAAGAGGGAGGCTAGAATAGCGCTAGCACCGAAAAATATTAATTCGAATATCTCAACCGTGGTTCTAGCATGAAGGTTAAAAATCGGCACACGTATAGAGCGGCTTGTGGGATAAACTATAAAATAATTTCATTTTTTTATCCATTGGGATCCGAAAGGGGATGGGACTAAATACAAATTGTAGGCCGAATTGAAAATGGGGAGCATTACAAAAATTCACGTTTCAAACCATTTAATCTCAAAATCCAATATAAGTATCAAATTGAAATTTTGTTCGATTGTATAGCTCAATGGCATTTAATTTTGTTAAAAAGTTGGAGGGGGGGGGGTTAGAGGAGATTTTCACTATTACTCCCTCTGGACGCTATGTATCATCCTGCTCTAGTTATCAGCATAAAAGTGCCATTAAATCGAAGTCAAGTTCAAACTTTCAACTCACTCAATTTTAAAATTGCGGATTATGATGCTATCTGTGAGCGGCTTTCTCATATTGACTGGCATGACTTATTGGAAGGGTTGGAACTTAACGACGCTATTGCGCTCGTATTTATAATATTATTGATGATCTCATTCCAACTCAAATAATTTCAAACTCTTCCTTCCCCCGCTGGTACAACAGTGATCTTAAACAAATAATTAAAGCTAAAAAAATTGTACACATAAAGTATAAAATGTCTGGCCATTACCATGACTACATTGAATTTTCTCGACTAAGAGCTTTATTTTAAACTAAAGCTCGGTCATGTTATTTAGATTATATTAATCATGTAGAAAGCAATATTTCTAATAATGCCAAGGCATTCTGGAATTGCGTCAATTCACTTAGTAGGTCTGATAATGTTCTTCCGTCAGTTATGTTCCTTAACGATGAAGTTGCCTCAGATCCTCTTAGTGTTGCTAAGCTGTTTGCTAAATTCTTCTCAGAATCTGTTCCGAGTAACTCCAATGTTACGTTATCCATCAGTTCTGACTTGAATCTTTCTTCTATTGACATTAATATTACCGATGTTAAATTATTATTGAATCTTAATCCTAGTAAAGGAATGGGACCTGACGAAATACCTGCATTGTTTCTTTGGTCTTGTCGAATGTTTCTAGCCCAACCATTAAACATTAAACCATTAATGCTATTACATAATCTTTCAATTCGATCTGGTATTTTTCCAGACTTATGTAAAATTAGCTTCACAGTCCCGATTTATAAGTCAGGAGATAAAAGTAATGTCAAAAATTATAAACCCATATGTATTCAATCGTGTATTTCTAAATTGTTTGATAAGATTGTAGCGTCCAAGCTAACAACTCTATTTCGTCCAATTATCACTCCCAATCAACATGGCTTTCTTGAGGGTAGATCTACGTTAACGAAGCTGTTACCTTATATCGAGACAATCTATGAGACTATGCAGCAGGGCCAACAATTCCATGCTGTTTATACTGATTTTTCGAAAGTGTTTGATAAAGTTAATCACTGCCTACTCATCTCGAAGCTCAGTGCCTATGGAATTGCTGGCAATTTGTTGCTCTGGTTACGAGATTATCTGCACTATCGTACGTGTATCGTTAGCACCAAATGTTCTAAGTCGGAACCGTTTTTGGTGACATCAGGAGTTCCACAAGGTTCTCATTTGGGACCGCTACTATTTTTGTTTTTTGTTAATGATATTTCTTTGGTGTTTCGGGAAGTTAAATTTTTGTTATTTGCCGATGATCTAAAAATCTTTAAAGCAATTAAATCGACAAACGATTGCCAAACAATCCAGCATAATATTGACTTGCTTTTTGAATGGTGTAAGTCCAATCAACTCTTGCTTAATGTTACTAAATGTAATTATATCATCTTCAGAAGATCTCGCAAATGCATTTCATATGATTATCACATTGATAATGTTGGTATACCCAAGGTTTCCACTGTAAAGGACTTAGGTCTTCTCCTTGATAGCTCTTTATCATTTGTACCACTTTATAGTTCAATATGTAATTCAGCCCGTAGAATGCTTGGATTTATTACTCGGAACTCTAAAGACTTTTCCAGCATCCAATCCATTAGAACGCTTTATTGTTCGTTAGTTCGTCCGAACCTCGAATATCTGTCAGTTATTTGGAATCCACATTATGGAATACACAGCAATAATATTGAGAATATAAAACATAAATTCCTCAGATATATTGCGTATAAGATGCACATTCCGCTAGAGCAACTTGACTATGATTCTCTGCTCGTTGACCTCAATCTTGCAACCCTATCAAAGCGTCGAGATCAGTCGGAACTTATAGCTCTTTTTCGAATTCTCCACAATGAAATGGATTGCCCGCAATTCCTTGAGGCCATAAACTTTCATGTTTCAAGCCGCTCAACAAGGTCAAACGATTTATTTTATATTTGTAATCATTGTACATCATACGGACAAAATACTCCCGCAGTAAGAATGATGAGAACTGCTAACAGATTTGCTGATCTAATTGATATTTTCAATACTGATATCTCTCAATTAAAAAGAGTACAGTATTTTTGATTTTGTTTTTTTATGACTTTAATTTTTAATTATTTCATATTATTGCTTTATTGTTATTTTAAATAACTGCTTTTTTCTTCTTTTTTTTTGAATTACTATTTTATTGTTATTTTTATTTGATTTTTATTTTATTGTCACATTTTTTTTGTTTTTACATACTTATATGTTTACATTTTTTATATTACCTATATATTCATACATCTTTGAGGCCTTGACCCGTAAATAAATAAATAAATAAATAATTTCTACAGGATTCTGGTAAAAGATATAAACTTAAAATTTTCCAGGTGCATACATACATCTCTTTGATATATATAAAGCAAAAATAATAATTTGAACCAGAACTGGTATGTACCAAAGAGGGGCCTTATACTGCACGAGGTATTTCATATATATATATTCGAAAAAAAAAAACACAAAAACACTAAATTTTTAATTGAAATTGTTAGCTACAAACTTGAAAATTTGTAAAATTCATTTAGAAAAGAGTTTATTGTACCGGAAAATATGTCATCTCAAGTACTTTCGAATAGTTAATAGTGACTTTTGTATGGGAGGTGGTAAAAGCAGAGGAGGGAGGTTTGCAATTTTTATATGTAACACCGAACGTAGTATACAAATGCTGAATTTAAAGCTTTCAGACTTTTCGAAGAAATTCAAAAAATTTTGTCTAATTTTATGGCATTTGTATGGGAGGTGGCAGAGACAGTGCGAGGTTTTGGATAATTTTGAATCTGCTTATCAACATTCTAATCATATTGCTTTGTTACTCATAAGTTCGATGTAGAAATACTTTTCTTGAATTTCCAAAACAAAAATTTGTATGAGAGGTGGTAAAGCGAAGTTCAGATTTTTTTAACATTTATTGCAATTATTAAGGGACAAATCCTGGCAAAATTTTAAATTTCTACTTTTCTAGTTTCAATGAAAATTGATTTAATGCATTTACCAAAATTGTGCATTTGCACAGGAGGGGGTAGAAGGAGTATTCTAATCTAAACAAAATTTGTTGACATTAATGATATTTGTAATAGTATACTTTTGTCAAAATTTAATGTCAATGGCTTTCACGGTTTTGGAAAAAAAAAATTAATTGAAATTCCGTGAAATTTGTATAGGAGGGGACAGAAAGGTGATGTGAAGTTGATAGTTTTTCCAAAATTAGTTGCAATTGCAACAAAATTAATTATGACAAAAATTGATTCTTTTAGTTTTACTAGTTACAATGCAAAACGAATAAATGCACTTTTGAAAATTATGCATTTGTATGGGAGGGGGTAGAAGGAGTAAGGATTAGATCAATATTTTTTTACGTTTATGATATTTATATCATTATCTTCTTCAATGGCGCTACAGCCCAAATCGGGCCTTGGCCTCCTGACCTTCAAGTTCCCTAACATTTCCATTGTTTATTGCGGAAGAATTGTTAGCTCTTCGCACAACCCTCTATCTACGAATTATTCATTTTCGTAGATTGAGGTAACCAAGGTATATTCAAGCAGGTACTGTGTTGGAATTATGCGTCGACCGGGATTTGAACTCACGACCCTCACATTGTAAACCAAACACGCTACCTACTAGACTACACCCTAGCTTTATATCATTATACTATGACCTAATTTTTAACTTAATAACTGAAATGGTTTCAGAGAAAAGTCTATTTCTTTAAATTTCGAAATTTCATGAAATTTGTATTGGAGGGGGTAGAATGTGGCATATGAAAAACATAACAGGGCTACGATTGCGCGTAAAGCGCAATCTTACGATACTCTAAATGAAATAGAATTTTTTGTGATCCTAAGAAATTTCGTATTGGAAGTATTAGAAGGGATGAACTAATTTTTTCGCCATCATGCTAAAGTAGCTACAAAAATGTTTTATACAAAATACTTACTCCAAAAATTGAATGGGAACTGAGAAAATTAGTGAGTTCGATTTAGTGAAAATGCGTAGTTTGTATGGGAGGTGGTAGAAAGAGTGGGGCGATTTCAGTGATTTATTCAGGAATAACTAGGAATATTATAAAATTGACATCCCTTAAATTTCAGACTAGCGCCATTCATACTTTTCAAGAAAATCGATTTTTTGTGAAGTTGTGAAACTGTGTCATATTGTATGGGAGAGGGTAGAAGCAGTGAAGCTAATCAAATATTTTTTCTGATCTTAGTGATAATACTAATGAAGTATTTAATACAAAATAAGACCTCAATAAATGCTATATGTTCTGAGAAAATCGTCTTAGAGCATTTCATGAAAAAGTGTAGTTTGTATGGGAGGGGGTGGAAGGGGAGGGAGGACGCAAATAATTTTTCTACTGTAGACTTTAATCATTATGAAAGTAATATATCCCAAAGTTCAGACTAATAGCTTCTATACTTTTTGAGTAAATCCATTTATTGTCAAATTGCGAAATTGTGTCATTTTGTATGGGAGAGGATAGAAGGAGTGAAGCTAAGCGTCTAATTTTTTTCAGCATTACTAACAATTTTAAATAAATATTTAGTGCACAATTTAAGCTCGCTAAATTTTATACGCACTGAGTAAATTGGCTTAGAGTATTCCAGAAGGAGGGACAGGACACACATAATTTTTATATGGTAGATTGATATTATCATAAAAGTAAGATATTCCAAATTTTAGGCCAATAGCTTTTACACTTTTAGAGCAAATCCGTTTATTGTCAAATTGCGCAATTGTGTCATTTTGTATGGGAGGGGGGGGAGAAGTGGTGAAGCTAATCGTCTAATTTTTTTTTGACCCTATTAAGAATTTTAAATAAATATTTGCTGCACAATTTCAGCCCGCTAAATTGTATACGCACTGAGTAAATTGGCTTAGAGTAATTCATGACAAGTACAGTTTGTACGGGAGGTGGTAGAAGGAGGGGGAGGACACGGTAGATTGATATTATCATAAAAGTAATATATTCCAAATTTCAGGCCAATAGCTTTTATAATTAATACCCTTTAAACTTCTTCCCTCTCCCATACACAAGTTTTTTTTTACCATTTTTAAAAAATTAATTATCCCTAAACCATTAAAGGGATCAAATTGAAATTTTGTGCAATTACTTTTGAAATATTAAAAAAAAATTGCATCATTGCCCTTCTACCCCTACCACACAAAAGTAAGATTTTGACTAATTTCAACAATTCAACTAATAACCAATAAATTAATAGCTACGAACTTGCGATTTTGTGCGAACATCTTTCAAGAGAAACGAAATAAAACTGCTGCAAAAACGTTACGATTTCCTCACCTGCTCTACCCCCTCCGATATAAATGTCTGTTTTCGTGCATAAAAAGTACACCGAATTGCATAGGAATTCGAAGCAAATCTTTTTATGTGTAGGTAAAACTAACATTCTATACAGGCAATTTTGAGCGTGATTCAAGCAATCAATTAAAAACTTATCAACATCCACCCACCCTTATTATTATTTCTTTCCCAATTATTTCTAAAACAATTCAGTAATGAATAAACCACTAATTCAAATCATCAAAAAAGACTTAGCACCAAAACTGTACAATAAAAATAAAATAATGTAAATATTATCAAGAATAACTATTACACAGGTATCTATTTTGTGGCATAGTTTTATATCTGTGCTCGCCATTAGGGAGTAAATTACATCGCTTAACGTTACCGTGTTGGGTTTTATAAATATTTTCTATTCGGTGCTTACGAAAGTCATTGCAAAGGATTGCCATTAATATTCCAAGGACATAACAGTAGATAACTTTGTATTAGAAAAGAAGAGCATATCAGGTTTTCCTAAGCGAAAATCGATGACGATCCGATGAGCGGTTGAGCGTGTTTTCCTACGTAAAAAAAAAATTTTGTGTGAAAGCGGCTATGCATTTAAGTTCTTCTTAAGTTTTTTTTCGCTCTCTCGAAAAATCTATAAAACTTCATCGCCTTTAGGCTTACCATGTTTTTATTACGTCCAATGTACAATAATTATGTCTTAATTTCAGACTTCGTGATGCTATTAAGCGTACGAATTACCATTATCCACCCGCATACTTGAACCTGTTGGCAATAACTGACCTAAATAATTTCGATAGCATAAAGATCTTCTTGAAAACATGCATAAGAACACTTATGTATATTATAGAAACACATATCCCTGTTCGGTCCTATCTATGCACTATATCAGTATTATTGCGAAATAAAAAAATAAAAGCGATAAGAGGCCGTTAAGCGTTTCGAACTATTTCCTTTTCCGTAATATCCTTCAGATAATTAGCAAGAATTTTATAAGGTTGCGGTATACAAATGTTTGAGAAAAAAAGTAATGAGGTCAAAGCAATCATGGTATGATACCGCGTTAATCCTAAAATCTACATAAAACTTTAGCTAAGATACTTTTTCACACAATGGCATAGTGTATGTTCCGAAATAGTACGAGTATGTGTGTACGTAGCCATTGACTTTGAGGATCAGTTTTGTAGTCGAAAATGGAGCAGCGTGTACCCACTGTTAAATTAATATTTATTATCTGGCACTATCTATGCATATACATATTCCAGAGAGTGTACGATAATTCTATCGAAAAAGGCCAAGGTATACGGCGTATACCCGGTATGCCTCTGGGATATAGCAAAGTTGAGTACGTATAGTGTATATATGTAGGTCATAACATTGCTCTTGTGTGAATCTCTTAATTTCTGGAGCTTCCAAAGTTCAAACCTTAAAGTGGAACTGAGTGCAAAAGCGTAACAGAATATAAAAGTGGTTTCTCTGTGGAACTACATTAACAACCTACGTACGTAAGAAATTGTACATCACCCCATGTTATACCGACATTCTAGAACTTTTTGTGAATAGTACTTTACTTTTAAAAAGTTTAAAACTACTTTGTTACGGGGTAATGCATTGTTATGTTGTTAATTTCGAAAAAAAGACGTTATAATGGATGATATGTATAATTTTTAATTGAAGTTTATCCAAATAGATAGCCCAGTAAAAATGATGAATCAGAATTATTTTCATTCATTTAGAAATGATTTATCTACTACTCGTAGTCTGGAATTATTTCGCAATGCTCATCTGATTCACTGTTTCCATAATTTTATGCCTGAAAATCAAGTTGATTTCTGTTTTGAACGTACAAATCTAGGATTTAATTAATACGAAGCAACTCTTTTTGACTGCCGATAGCATAATATGATGTGATCATATCGGGTTGTTCGGAAAGTAATTTCGTTTTTTCCCGACAGAGGATTTAATTGTATTTTTTTGCACCCAACTTCACACTTAAGCCGTATAATTTTTATATGCTTTGAGAGCTCATATAGCAACGCTTGTGTGTGAAAAATTCTAATTAATTCTACGCAGTAGTTTTTGGTTGGTGCCCTTTTAAATATGGAGAGCGATAAGCAGTATTTTCGACATATCTTACTGTTTTACTACAAAAAGGGTAAAAATGCTGTTCAAGCCAGAAAGAAATTGACCGATGTGTATGGAGAAGGTGTGTTGACAGTACGCCAGTGCCAGAACTGGTTCGCTAAATTTCGATCCGGCAATTTTGATGTCGAAGATGCACCACGTTCGGGAAGGCCGGTTGAAGCTAATAAAGACGCGGTAAAGGCATTAGTTGATGCGAACCGGCGAATAACAACACGTGAGATCGGATTGAAGTTAAATTTATCAAATTCAACAGTTTATGACCACTTGAAAGGCCTGGGATTATCCTCGAAGCTCGATGTATGGGTTCCCCATGTTCTCACAGAGAGAAATCTGTGTCGCCGCATTGACGTCTGCGATTCGCTTCTCAAACGTCACGAAAATGATCCGTTTTTGAAGCGCATCATCACTGGGTACGAAAAATGGGTTGTATACAACAACGTCAAACGCAAGAGGTCATGGAGCAAAAAAGATGAACCGGCTCAAACCATTTCCAAAGCCGATATTCACCAAAAAAAGGTGATGCTGTCTGTTTGGTGGAATTTTAAAGGAATCGTTTTTTTTTTTTGAGCTTTTACCGGATAACACAACGATTAATTCGGAAGTCTACTGTCATCAGCTGGACAAACTGAATGATGCACTTCAACAGAAAAGGCCAGAACTAATCAACAGGTTAAAAACCACCTCGATCAGTTTTTTGCCAGCAAAGACCAAAAATTTTATGAGCGTGGAAATATGCTACTACCAGAAAGATGGCAAAAGGTGTTGGACCAGAACGGCCAATATATAATTTAATAAAGTATTTGTTTATTATACGAAAACTGTCTTTCATTTCCACAAAAAAAAAACGAAATTACTTTCCGAACAACCAATAATTGGAAAGTTCACTGTGTTTTTAATATACTCGTTATTAATTTTCAATATTGAATTAAACTTTTTATAGCTATTCCTACAGGGTTGAGTTTTTTTCACCCTCATACATTTTACGGATTATATTTTCGCCGACCTACATTTCTTTGACTGACATTTATCCAACTGATATTTAACCGACTTACATTTCACGGACCGAACAATAAAACATTTAAATTTACATATTTTCAATTCTTCAAAAGATGCAGCTAAAAAATAATTTCATCAAAAAAACAGCAAAATTAGGATTGGGCGTAAAGCCCAATCATATGAACTCTAGATGAAATGGAAAAGAGTTTAATGCTCCGGAAAATATGACATCTCAAATTCTTTTGAATAGTGCATTGTGACTTCTGTATGGGAGGTGATAGAAGCAGAGGTGGGAGGTTTGTAATTTTTGTATATGACTCCGAACGTGGCATGCAAAATGCTTCGTCCTGAGTTTATAATTTGTAGTTTTTATTATTTTCTAAGAAATTGGAAATAGCTTTTCTGAAATTGAAGCATTTGTATGGGAGGTGGCAGAGGAAGTGGCGGTATTTAGAAATGTGCAAAAATGAAGTGAATTTTACCAGTTTTCATGTGCGCCTTGCAAAGTATATTTTGAAAAAAGATATTTAAATGCAAAAACTGTTCATAATTTATTTATCATTTATCGAGAATAATAATTGTAACGGTAATTTCAGTAAGTCGGAAAGTATATATATTTTGTTTTTCGACTTTTGCACCTAAGTTAACTAATCACACTGATTTCACTTTGCCATTTCATCCAAAAACCACTGAAAACACATTCAAAACCTTACAGTTCACGAAATCCACCTCACTAAAGTTATTATATTTGAACGCTCGAAGCTTACAAAATAAAATTGATGACTTAAACTATGTATGTATATATTGAGTAACTTGAAGACACTGATCCACGTAATAATTATTGCCGAAACATGGCCTTAGCTCAGCCTCTACTAAATATTTCAGTATCAACAACTGCTCGTGTTATTGTTCTTGCAGACCTATTATAATTGCTGGCGGCATTGCTATCCTAGTACATGACGGCGTACAACATAAGCTTTTGTTTGAGTATAGCAATGATCATGACAGTCGTATTGCAGTAAGCATCACTCTTGCACACAATTAACTTGATATTATCGGAATTTACGAGAGCTCCGTACAATTCTATCCCTGGTCTATGAATTCCTTACTGATATTGATAATGTCCTAAAGGCTGCACGCACACCCACCATCGTAGCCAGTGATTTCAATTTCGACTTACTAAATTACAAAGACACGAACGTGAAAAGCTATAGGGATACAATTAGCATCAATAATTTTTACTACTGCAACACTCAATACATAACGAGACCTGCCACAAATACAAATATTGACCACGTACTAACGAATGACATAACACAAATCATAAACTTACAACTAACACCGTTCGAGATATTTGACCATAAAATGATATTTGTTGAAGTAGAAAATATCACTGCTTGTAAAGAGAAGGTAGCAGACATCGAAGCAATAACGCGTTTTGCAAATAAAACGAACTTCAACAGACTGCTACACAACTTAAAACTATCGCCAATCCCCATTGATACAACTTCTGAAACTACAGCTATGGCATCTTCATTCACAAATGATCTGTGTTCAAGACTAGAAATTTGCTCAAGATTTAATTTTTTTTTTTAATTATTTCATCTCAACTGTTAAAAATCTAGCTATTTCAAACCGAGATACGTTTGTTCCTTTTTATGAACGCTGTTCTATAACTTTCCTCTTCGAATTCGCGTTGACGGTGAAAGATAAGATAACGACTCATATCATTAAACTATCGATCAGACTACTCAAAGATTGCAAGGAAATGCTATCATCACCTATCTCTCTTATGTAAATTCATCTTTAGTCGAAGGAGTAGTGCCAAGCTGCTGAAAGATTAGCATAGTTGTTCCAGTACACAAATCGGGCTTTATGAATGATATATATAATTATAGACCAATTAGCTTACTGTCAAATGTCGGATAAAATTTTAGAAGTAATCGTGAAGAATCACCTCCAAGAACACTTAACGATTCACCAAACTATCTCTCAAATTCACTATGGATTTAAACCCCAATCGAACCCTAAAGGAGCATTATTTGATGTCATGACTAAACTTCAGTCTTCTTGTGATAAAAAATTGCACACGACTGCTGTTTTTATTGATTTATCTAAGGCGTTCGATACAGTAGATCACCAAATTCTACTTAAAAAGCTTTTCGCGATTGGAGTTCGTGGGACTCCCTGGTTTGAAAGCTATCTTACTTCCAGATCTCAATATGTCATGGTTGACAATGTTTGCAGTGCTCCACTCCCTATTACTAGTGGCGTTCCACAAGGAAGTGCTTTGGGTCCTATTCTGTACAACATTTATACAAACTCAATCGCAAAACTTGATCTCAATGGTGCAATATCTCTCTACGCAGACATAGCACTAATATACACTTTAACTAGTATACCAGCACTTTTCAATTCAATTCAATTCAATGCGCATAAATTAATTGCTAATTCGGAGAAAACAATGTATATTTTCTTCAATAAGCCACCAGAAACTGTATTGAACATTGTTTTCAATGGACAAACTATTAGTAGGGTTGATAGCTTCAAGTACCTTGGAGTTCACCTCGACGAACAGCTATCTCTCTCTCACCTAGATACTGTGAGAAGAAAATTGGCCCTGATTGCTGGTATATTTAGAAAAATACGCACTGATGCTCCCGAAAATTTAAAAAAAGGCACATTTTCATCTCTATTTTTGAGCCAATTAAACTATGGCATAACAATCTGGGGCTCCACCTTAAATTCTAAACTGCAATGTATCCAAAGAATTTATAACCGAGCGATAAAAAACCTATACAATATCAGCATGAGGGAGCGCACGAAAACGATTCACGAATTACACCAGTTCCCAACTGTTGAAAAACTATATCGCTTAGAGGCTTCTGCTCAAATCCATGACATTAAGCATCTTAATATCAATAGCGACATAGTCTTTACCTACTACTCCGACAATCATCGATACAATACGCGCCAAGCTGACAAAATATATCCATCTGCCATCAGTACCTCGAAATATGGGTCCAATTCCGTATTAAACAAGGCAATCTCGATCTACAATGAGCTACCAGATGATCTTCAAGAATCTATAATCCAGTTTAAATCCAAATTAAAGAAATTTTTGCTATTACAATAATATTTCAATATTTAAAATCGTCGTTCACTTTGTTAAATAATTTTATTAATGTATCTTAAATCTTTTATAAGTTAAAGTTACTGAGTTTCATGTTCACTTATTCCGCGCATCACTATTATTAAATATTTATTTATTTTAGTTTCGTACTAACTTATCCTTTTTTTTCCACTTTTGTCATATTGAACTAAAATCATTATTTCTTTTTTTTTCATATTATGAACTATCTTGTCAATATTGTAAAAATGAATATAATTACTTTCCGCACGAGCTTAGCTCATGGATTAACCTAACTAAATTTACTTTACTTTACTTTACTTTAAGTAGTAAAATGTGAATATAAGTTTTCTAAAAAATAAATATTCTCTAAATTAAGTTTTATGTGAAGAGATAAATGATCTCCCAACGGCCTCGGAACTCCAAAAGGTGTTAGCAAAAGACACCCCGACTGATATCGGACTTTCAGAGAGATCAGATGGATCCTTAACGAAAAGAAGCTTGGAAATACTTGAAATGTTACAGGTAACACACTTCCCATGGTGCAAGATAATTAAAAATAATGAAGATTTGGAATAAGAGCAAGTTTTACATGGGGATATATCCCCATTATTTGGGGGAAAGCGATGGTGGTCAGGGAACCGTCCAATTGATCAGCCTAAGTCATACCGCCTTATAAGTTTTACCTCCTTCTTCGTCAAGACGATGAAGAAAGTAGTGAACCTTCACATAAGAAGAGGGCCTAACAAAGTATGTCCGAATAAGAGTCAACATGCCGACCAGAAAAGAAAATCAACAGAGTCAGCCCTTCACGGTCTAGTTAGACAAATAGAAAAGGCTAAAAAAATACAAAAAAAATTGCCCTTTGCGCATTCCTAGATGCTGAAGGAGCTTTCGACAATACTCCACATGACGCTATAATAGCGGCAGATAGGAAAAAGGAACTTCAGTCGGCCACGATAAAATGGATACAGGTCATGCTAAGGAATCGATTGACAACCACGGATCTAGGTGGTAGCACATTGGCTGCACAAACCTACAGGGGCTGTCCACAAGGAGGAGTACTATCTCCACTTCTTTGGTCAATCGTAGTAGATGAGCTCTTTGACCTTCTAACACAACAAAACTACGAGTTAATAGGACATGCCGATGACTTTGTTATTATCATTAGAGGCAAATATGAAGTAACTTTGTCAGAAAGGTTACAATCTGTCATGGAAGTTATAGTCAGTCTGAGTACTTGAACATCAACCCAAGTAAGACTGAAATAGTACCATTAACAAATAGAAGAAAAATTTACATAACACCTCCTTCTATAAATGGAACGCCAATACCCTTTTCAGAGGAGGTCAAATATCTAGGTGTGATACTCGATAACAAAATCAACTGTAACAAATGAATAAAATGGACTCATGCCAAAGCATTAAAGGCGTTTTGGGCCTGCAAAAGCTTATTTGGCAGAAGATGGGGATTGCAGCACAAAATGTTCTACTGGTGCTATAGAACAATCATCCTCCCAATAGTCACATACGGAGCAACAGTCTGGTGGACTAAAATATTACAATAAAAGGCGCTGTTTATACCACAAAAAATTCAAAGCCTAGCTTGCCTTAGTATCACCGGTGCAATGAAAACCTGCCAACTGCGGAAAAGGAAATTTTCCTAAATATTCCTCTGATACATCTCCAAATAAAAAAAAAGGCTACCAAAGGGGAGTTACGCATACAGAATAATAACAAATACAAATGCGGAAATTTTAGAGGTCACCTCAAAATCTTAAAAAAAACGAGAATCGAGGTTCTACCCTCAACATTGTCAGATACTATGCCGAAAAAATTCAACTTTGAAACCCCATTCAAAGTAATAATCAGAGAATGCAAGGAATGGATCAACCATCTGGTACACAGATGGCTCGCTTACCTCGGAGGGGACTGGAGGCGGAGTCATAGGTCCTAACTTCCTGGTTTCAAAGCCATTTGGTAAGGAAGCTACAATCCTCCAAGTCGAACTTATTGCAATGGAGCTATGTATCCAAGAGAATATTAGGAAAGCTCATAGTAATAAAAATATTTATACCTTATCGAATAGGCAGGCAGTTCTCAAAGCCCTAGAATCCAAAAAACACGGATTGAGGCTTGTTTGGTACTGCCCTCAAGACCTACTCATCCTGGGAAAATAGGAACAAAGTACCATTAATGTGGGTCCCAGAACATATGGAGATTGAGGAAAATGAAGAGGCAGACCGCCTCGCAAAAAATAGCGCAGAAACGAATTTTATTGGACCAGAGCCATTTTGTGGAAAACCAAAATGATACTTCAACCGTATACTTAGAGAGTAAATTGAACCAGAGCATAAAATCTACTAGTATAGACTTTCAGGTTTATCAATCTCAAAGAAATTTATTCTGCCACAAAAAAACAAAGTGAAGGATATTCCAAGATTCGGTCTATTGGCGTGGCATAGTGGAGTAAGCCACCATCTCAAAAGTATGGGTCTAGCTGAAACTGACATCTGCCGACAGCGCATGTCCTATATCACTGCGAGGCAGTAGCAAGGAAAAGATTAAATCTTCTGGAAAAACGTTTCACTACAACTGATGAACTAACCAACATGGCTCCCTTAAATATACTTAGATTAGCCAAAGCACAATAAACGACAACGCACAGTAGGTCAAGTAGGTCGCGGTGCTCTCACGTGTTCCCTAAATAAAATAAATAATAAATAAATAAGTTTTATGACGATATATTTCTTTCACAAATTCTTAAATATATGAAACAAGAAATGTTTAGCTAAATTCCATCAAATAAAATTCGATATATATGCATATATGTATGTAAGTTTAGAACTTATTTCAAATTCTATAGCTAAGGGTAATAAGCTATGCGCGATTTTTCTGGATTTCTCTAAGTCATTTGATTCAATAAGTTATAAGGTATTATTGATAAAAAAAAAAACAAGTACATACACATGTGTCCGAACACAAGCACACCGATTGATTGTTTTGAATGGACAATATGTAGAAGAGGTGCAAGATTTTTGTTACCTCGGAAGCATTGTTTGCATGGACGGCGAAGTCGAAGAGGATATTGAGGCTCGTCGAAATAAAGCTCGTCAGGCCTTCGATATCCTTTCACCTTTCTGGAGGTTAAAAGAGAGATCTCTTCTCACAAAGCTGCGAGTTTTTGACGCATGCATCAAATTCGTGTTGCTTTATGGTTCTACTACGTGAAAAGTGACCGTCCGACTTTTGTAAACCAATGCTCCTGACGCATTATAAGAATATTCTGGTCAGGAGTGATCTCCAATGACTAACTTTGAAGTACAACTAGACAAACTAAAATAGGTATTGAGATTCAAAGGCGGAAGTGGCAGCGGATCGGTTACACTTTGAGGAAACTCAAGCGAAACATCGCCAAATAGCCTCTGGATTATAGTCTTCAAGGAAGACGTCGGGTTGGCCGACCATGTAGCACATGGAAGCGAGCAGTTGAGCAGGGAGCCAGAGGAATAAACAAGTCCTGGCAACAGCTTAAGACCGATGCTCGGGATCGCGCCTTGTGGACGAGAGCTGTTTTTGTCTTATGCTTCTATTGAATAAATTAAATATGCAATTAAGTAGGATTCAATGGATATAGAGCAACTTAGGAAATCGGACGCTGGTTATTGAAATCGAGCGTGGATTTAGTTGTTGATTTATTTCTGATTATGGTGTGGCGCTAGGTAGTTTTTTTTTACAGCATAATCTATGTTATAAGCAATTTCGGCCTTTATATGCCATGTATGTATAAACACAGTCATGGAGGGAAGGAATGGAATTGGGAAGGTAAGGGCATGGGACTGAGAACGACCGTAACGAGAGGAAAAGCTAGTATTTTTTTCAGTTGTACTGGCTGCTACTGACAAATATTTGCAGATGTTATGGGGAGCTGAATGATAAAAAGCGAACAGGAACCATCTACTGAGTATACAGACCTTCTAGAAGTGGAAACTGTTTCACTTTTACACTGTTTGCTGATTTTATTTCGAATAATTTTTCATCGCCAGTAGCAAATGAAAATTCGTGCTTAAAAAACCGTCTGTCTGGAGTGGGAATCGAACCCAGGGCCTACTGACCGTGAAGCAAGCACGCTGCCCACTACTCCACGGAAGCCTATATTAGATCCCATGTTATGTATCTAAATGGAGTCTGAAAGTATTATAAGTTTGCCCCAAAGTTTGTAACGCTTAGAAATAAGGCTCGGAGAAAAAAATGAATGATACAGAAAATCATAGTCAATTCTAAATTCTCAGAACCGGATGGCCGTCCCGCCGTCCATGCCCTTTCTAGCCCAAGAACGCGTTGAGCTAGAAATTTTAAATTTTGAATACGTTGTTTTTTTGCAAAAACGTAAGGATAAGTTCGTGAACTGGACACATCGCTCCACCCCAGTGACACACGAAATTTAACAATAAACGGATTTTCTCAAAAAGTGTAAAAGATATTGATCTGAAATTTAGACATTTTATTTCTATGATGATTTCAATCTACGGTATTAAAAATATTCGAACCCTCCTATTCCTTCCACCACCTCCTATACAAAGTGCACTTTCACGAAATACTATAAACCAATTTACTCATACGCATAAAATTTATTAAACTGAAATTGTGGTCTAAATATTTATTAAGAACTAGCAAACGCCCGCGACTTCGTCCGCATAAAAATCGCATTAATAAGCAATTTTTGAGAACGTAGTTAGTAATACATTATGTGGGATATATAATCTGCTTACATTAATGGCTCTTTGAACACAATGTTTTGTATTTTGTTGGAATCAGAACCATAAATTATTAAGAATGATACCATGATACTCGCATTTGAATGGAAGAGGATCGTGATCAAACCAATCCCGTGATTTGAGATCATATACGTATTGAAGAGCATTAAGGACATGTGAATAATTATAGCTTGTGTTAATTAAAAAGAAGCCCAAATAAAATAACATTCAGCTTGAAAACGTAACAGGACTACGATTGTGCGTAGAGCCCAATCATACGATACTATAGATGAAATCGAAATTTTTGTGATATTATGAAATTTTATATGGGGAGTGGCTGCATTGAGCTAATTTGTTTCACATCATGCTAGAGTAGCTATAAAAATGTTTTGTACCAAATTTAAGCTTCAAAAATTGAGTAGATACTGAGAAACTTAGTGCATTGAATTTAATGAAATTGTGCAATTTGTATGGGAGGTGGTAGAAGGAAAGGGGGGTTTTTGGTGATATTTCGAGAAATAACTATAATCATCATGCAATTGATATATTTTAAATTTCAAGTCATTCACGCTTTTCAAGAAAATCGAATTTTTGTAAAGTCGTGGAATTGTGTCACATTGTATGGGAGGGGGTAGAAGGGTAAAGCTACTCGGTTAATTTTTTCCCGATATTAATAATGATGCTAATTTAGGATAGAATACGAAATTTGAGCTCGATGAAAGTTATTTGTAGTGAGAAAATTAGTTTAGAATATTTCATGAAAAAGTGCAGTTTTTATGGGTGGTGGTGGAAGGAGTGGGGGGTTTTAAGTGAATTTTTGAGAAGCAACTATAATTAATTTGCAATTGACATATTTTAAATTTCAGATCTGCATCATTCACGCTTTTCAAGAAAATCGAATTTTTGTGAAGTCGTGGAATTGTGTCATTTGTATGGGAGGGGGTAGATGGAGTGAAGCTACTTGGTTAGTTTTTTCCCGATATTAATAATAATGCAAATTAAGGATAAAGTACAACATTTAACCGTGATGAAAGTTACACGTACTGAGAAAATTAGTGAATAGCATTTTATGAAAAAGTGCAGTTTGTATGGGAGGTGGTGAAAGGCGTATAGGGATTCAAATAATTTGTATACTATAGATCACATTTCTGATAAAAATAGTATGTTCCAAATTTCAAATGATTTGCTTCAACGGTTTTGAAGAAAATTTGATTATTATATATTTTGAAAATGAGTAATTTTGTATGGGTGGGGGTGGAAGGCGTGTGGGTATTGAAATAAGACCACACGGAGATTACATCTCGGTGCACATTTAATAAACTGTGAAAATTTCATTACAATCGGCTCAGCCGTTTTTGCGTGAAAACCGGAAAGACAGACAGACAGAGAAAATTTTTAAAAACGTTTGTTTCTGCTTAGTTATTGCTAAAATAAAGCAAAAAACTTATTTATAGCCATTTATAAACAAAACATAACAGGGCTACGATTACGCGTAAAGCGCAATCTTACGATACTCTAGATGAAATAGAATTTTTTGTGATCCCAAGAAATTTTGTATGGGGAGTGTTAGAAGGGATGATAGCATTGAACTAATTTTTTCGACATCATGCTAAAGTAGCTATGAAAATGTTTTATACAAAATGCTTACTCCAAAAACTGAATGGGAACTGAGAAAATTAGTGAGTTTGATTTAGTGAAAATGTGCAGTTTGTATGGGAGGTGGTAGAAAGAGTGGAGGAATTTTAATGATTTTTTCAGAAATAACTAGGAATATTATAAAATTGGCATCCCTTAAATTTCAGACTAGTGCCATTCATACTTTTCAAGAAAATCGATTTTTTGTGAAGTTGTGAAACTGTGTCATATTGTATGGGAGGGGGTAGAAGTAGTGAAGCAAATCAAATATTTTTTTTCTCATCTTAGTAATAATATGAATTAAATGTTTATTACAAAATATGAGCTCAACAAATGTTATATGTTCTGAGAAAATCGGCTTAGAGCATTTCAGGAAAAAGTGTAGTTTGTATGGGAGGGGGTGGAAGGAAAGGGAGGAAGCAAATAATTTTTGTACTGTAGATTTAAATCATTAAAAAATTAACATATACCAAAATTGAGACCAATAGCTTTTATACTTTTTGAGTAAATCCATTTATTGTCAAATTGCGAAATTGTGTCATTTTGTATGGGAGGGGGTAGAAGGGGTGAAGCCAATCATCTCATTTTTTTTGACCTTACTAACAATTTTAAATAAATATTTGGTGCACAATTTCAGCCCGCTGAATTTTATAAGCACTGAGGAAATTGGCTTAGAGTAATTCATGATAAGTACAGTTTGTATGGGAGGTGGTAGAAGGAGGGGGAGGACACACACAATTTTTATACGATAGATTGATATTATCATAAAAGTAATAAATTCTGAATTTCAGGCCAATAACTTTTATACTTTTTGAGCAAATCCGTTTATTGTGAAATTGCGTAATTGTGTCATTTTGTATGGGAGGGGGTAGAAGGGGTGGAGCGATTTGGTCCGTTCACGAACTTGACCTTACTTTTTTGTCAAAAACGACGTGTACAAAATTTGAACTTTCTAGCTCAATGCGTTCTCAAGCTAGAGAGCGCACGGACGGACGGACAGACGGACGGACGGACGGACGGACGGACATCCGGTTTTGAGATTTTCGAGTGATAATATTAACTTCTGTATTCATCATTTTTTTCTCCGAGCCTTATTTCTTGGCGTTACAAACCTTAGAGCGAACTTATAATACTCTCAGATTCCATCTAGAGTATAAAAACAGACAGACACTACAATTATATTTATATAGATTATTACACATCTTCTCTCACCTCCCATACAAACTGCCCAACTTCACTAAATCCTAGAAACTAATTTTCACAGCACCTATTGAATTCTTGAACCTTAAATATTGCATAAAATATTTCGATTTCAACTCTAGTAAGATGTGAAAAAATTGTTTCAATGCCTTCACCCCTTCTACTACTCCCCATACGAAATTTCTTAAAATCAAAAAATTTTTCTTTCATCTAGACTCTAGATGAAATAATAAATAAATTAAGGTAAATGTAAAATTGAAGCTCTTACCAATGCACTAAAAATAAATTCTCGACATTTGGCTCACTTCCCTTACTCTCCCCTTCCACCGCCCAAAACTATGAGCTATAACATATAGATCTACGATCTGACGAAATCTCAACTTAATATCTGTTTTGGGTTTATGGATGGGGGAACCCTGGGCAGAACGAGGTACAAAGTTGAAAGTATGTCTTATAAACTCAAAAGGGTTAATTACGGGAGCTGCAAATTTATCTATAAATTCACTATAATGTAATAATCACAAAAATATAATCACGTTAGGAAAATAAGGCCACTCGAGAAAAATTCATAAACTAACGTTTACTCGTAACTACACGACACTGAAGACAATTAAACGTGCTTCAAGCATGTACTAACTATAGTTGTTATGTATACAAGTATATATACCTTACTGTGGTTACAAAATCAACTGATGTTTCAATACAGGAGCAAAAAAACGCAGAAAGAAAACTTCACGCAACAAGGCTCAAGAAAACTAGACTAACATGGCTATCATAGATGAGCTGTAACAGGTTGGTCTAGCTCTACTTATTGCCGGTCCACCACCTTGACACCGAAAAACGTCGAACTTCATTCCGCTCCAGTACCTAGTTGTGCACAGGATTCTCCTATACCGGTTTGATATTTAAGTAAGTGTTTCATTTTTGTAAATTCCACCCATTTCCAACCGCTATTTTTATGAAACTAAAAAAACTATAATTTTTTTCGTATTTTCTTCATACATTGTAGCTTAATATATATTTCAAGTAAGAACTGCATATCTTTACAAATAGCCGAGATATTATCTATTCAGTATTTTTCATCAAAACTCTCTTGATCATACTTTTTACAAATATCGACCTGTCCCAAGGTCGATTACTATGTAACTATGTGCGATCTAATTGGCCCCAAAATATGAATTTCTTACGTTCAGAAATTCTAATTATTTATAAAAAACATAAAAGAATTATGATTGGGCGTGAAGCCCAATTATATGATACTCTAGATGAAATGCGAAAGAGTTCAATGAAGCGGAAAATATGTCACCTCCAATTCTTTTTGGATTGACACCTAATGTGGTATGCAAAATATTTCGTGCTGAATTTAAGGTTTTTAGCTTTCATTATTTTCAATTGGACATAGTTTTCCTGAAATTGAGGCATTTGTATGTGAGGTGGCAGAGGAAGTGGAGCGTTTAAGATGATTTTGAAACTGCTTATCATCATCCTTATCACCACGCTTTGATTCAATTTCAAATTCGATAGTTCTAATATATTCGAAGGAGAAATGCTTTTCTTGAATTTATAATACAGATATTTGTATGGGAGGGGGTAGATAATGCACTTAACAAAAATTATACATTTGTATGGGAGGGGGTAGAAGGAGTGTACGGATCAAACCACATTTTTTTTTTTGTTATTGCTATTTTTTTTTATACTTTGTGCAAAGTATCAATCTGATAGCTTTAACAGTTTCGAAGAAAAATATTTTAATTTAAATTTCAAAATTTCGTGAAATTTGTATGGGAGAGGGTAGAAGGAGTGAGGTGAAGTTGATAATTTTTTTAATACTAATTAGAGTTATAATAAAATTAATTCTGGCAAAAATTCGTTTTTATAACTTTGCTAGTTTCAATGAAAATCGAAAAACTGCATTTTTCAAAATTATGCATTTGTATGGGAGGGGGTAGAAGGAGTAACGGGATCAAATTAATATTCAGTCATATTAATGACATCTATTTCATAATACTTTAACCCAAATTTCAAGTCGATAGCTTAAATAGTTTCAAAGAAAAATCAATTTCTGAAAATTTCAGAATTTCGTGAAAATTGTATGGGAGGGGGTAGAAGGAGTGGGGGGATGTGGCTCGTTCACGAACTTAAAGTTTCTTTTTTGTTAAAAATGACACACAACAAATTTCAGCACTATAGCTCAAAGCGTTCGAGAGTTATAATGTAGACAGTCGGACAGACGGACAGACAGCAACTCGGAATCGAAATTTTTGAGCGACAACAAATATTTCTGTACTCTTAGCGGCTCTGTGCGATCATTATTTCTTAGCGTTACAAAGGGTAAGGCAAACACAATATACTCTCAGATTTCATCTAGAGTATAAAAATGCCCCACAATTTGTTTTTAGCCTCGCCTTTTTGGACCCCAATGGACACGAAAATTTGTATTTTGAAAATTTGTCCCACATAACTCTTCATATACGTTGATTTTCAGCTTTTTAGCTTGAGCCGTAGTTGAGATTTTCGAATTTGTGATTTTCGGGTCTAACACTCCTTACTCTTAATCTTACACCCTACGTAATGGTGTCCGCCTGAGATCGATTCTACCACACAACCGCCGATGCTGATAAGCTTGTCTCGCAAAAATTTAGCCACAATTTTTGAATATGCTTTAATTAACTTGCTTTGCTTTAATTAGAATCACTGCTAAGATTTTCAAACTGGAGGACGCGGTCACTGAACCGAGATGGATGAGGCAAGGCATTCAGGAGGCCAAGGTCCGATTTGGGCTGTAGCGCCATCGAAGTAAGTAAGTTAATTAGATTCAAACGGATTCAATTTAAGACATGAAGTCGTTAGTTTCTAGAGCTAAAAAAATCGACTTTATTTTGAACTAGCAAACACCCGCGACTTCGTCCGCATAAAACTCGCATTAATAAGCAATTTTTGAGAATGTAGTTAGTAATACATTATATGGGATATATAATCCGCTTACTTTAATGGCTCTTTGAACACAATGCTTTGTATTTTGTTGGAGTCAGAACCATAAATTATTAAGAATGATAGCATGATACTCGCATTTGAAGGGGAGAGGATCGTGATCAAATCAAAACCGTGATTCGAGATCATATGTATACGTGTTAAGGACATGTGAATAGTTGTAGCTTGTGTTAATTGAAAAAGCCCAAATAAAATGACATTAAGCTTAAAAACATAACAGGACTTCGATTGTGCGTAAAGCCCCATTATATGATACAACCGATTAAATCGAAATTTTTGTAATCTTAAGAATTTTTGTGTGGGGAGTGATAGAAGGGGTGACAGTACTAAATTAATTTTTTCACACCATGCTAGAGTAGCTATAAAAATATTTTGCACCAAATTTAAGCTTGGAAAACTGAACAGGTAAATTGATAAACTTAGTGCATTGGATTTAGTGAAATTATGCAATTTGTATGGGAGATGGTAGAAGGAGTAGGTGGTTTTTGGTAATTTTTCTAGAAACAACTATAATCACCATGCAATTGATGTGTTTTAAATTTTAGATCAGTTAGATTCACACTTTTCAAGAAAATCGAGTTTTTGCAAAGTCGTGGAATTGTGCCACATTGTATGGGAGGGGGTAGGAGGAGTAAAGCTAATCGGTTAATTTTTCTCAATAATAATAATTATGCTAATTAAAGATTTAGTACAAAATTTTAGCTCAATCAAAGCTATACGTACTGAGAAAATTGGTTTAGAATATTTCATGAAAAAGTGCAGTTTGTATAGGAGGTGGTGCAAGAAGTGGAGGGTTTTTAGTTATTTTTTGAGAAGCAACTACAATTATCATTGAATTGATATATTTTATATTTCAGAACAGTAACATTCACACTTTTCAAGAAAATCGAATTTTCGCAAAGTCGTGGATTTGTGTCAGGTTGTATGGGAGAGGGTAGAAGTAGTAAACCTAATTGGTTAGTTTTTTCCTGACATTAATGACAATGCTAATTAATGCAAAGTCTTAGCTTGATCAAAGTTATACGTACTGAGAAAATTGGAGTATAGTATTTCATGAGAAAGTTTAGTTTTTATGGGAGGTGGTGGAAGGAGTTGGGAGATTCAAACTATTTATATACTTGAAGATTGCATTTATAATAGAAATAATATATTTTAAATTTCAAATTAATAGCTTTCATAGTTTTCATGAATATTTGATTATTATAAGTTTTTGAAAATGAGTCACTTTGATTGACGTCGTCGAACACATTTCGGAAAGGTTATTGCATTACAATTTTAACCATGAATCGATTCACGCCCAAAGAACGCGCGGAAGTAGTGACAATGTTCATTAAATGCAATCGTTCAGTTTCCCAATTTTTGGGAGCGAATTTTAATGACTGATGAGGCCCATTTCACGCTATCTGGCACTGTAAATAAACAACACTGTCGCATTTGGGGGAAAGAAAGTCCTCATACTATACATCAAACTCCACTGCATGATCAGAAAGTGACTGTTTGGGCCGGTGTCTGCTCAAAAACCATCATTGGTCCGTTCTTCTTCAGAGTTGGGGAAACTGTGAATGGGGATCGGTATCGATGGATGTTGGCACACTCTCTTTTACCAGAAATGCGTGAAAAAGGTCTTAAAGGCTTTTGGTTTCAACAAGACGGCGCGACATGTCACACCGCGAAATCAACGATGAACTTCTTGCGTCAAAAGTTCCCAGGACGTGTGGTATCGAAAGGGGGGGATATGTACTGGCCACCGATATCGCCCGATTTAACGGCACCGGACTTTTTTTTGTGGGGATTTTTAAAAAGCAAAGTGTATGCCAACAAACCGAAGACTTTAGACGAGCTTAAGGACAATATTCGAGCCGAAATCACTGCGATATCACCCGAGATGCTGGCAAATGTCATGGAAAATGCCAGAAAAAGAGCTGAATTTTGTATCCGCAATAAAGGTGGTCATTTGATCGACGTTGTTTTTGGAAACTGAATGGAAAAAATTGTAAAGCTTCAAATTTTATAAAAATAAATAGTTTTCCAAAATCGATTGAGAATTGTTCAAGTTATTCAATATTTCCATCGACCAAATTTAGATGGCGCACCCTGTATTTATATAGATTCATGCATGGAATAAAAATTATTTGAAACTATGTACTGTAGTCAAATCGTAGAAAACAATATTCGTAAAAACGAATAACTGCCGGGAATCAAACCCAGAGCCGCCCGCGTGGCAGGCGAGTTTTTCTAGTGACGAAATTATCTCGGCAAAACTTAGTATGTAATCTACTCAATGTGAGTCACGTGACTTTAAATATGTGCGCAGTTTTTCCTTATTATATAGACAATAAAGTAAAATCATTTTCGTCCACAATTATTACGTGTATTTTGGCCTGTAACAGTTTGCTTTTTTCATGTCTCTCCAAGGTTTATCCTTATTATTCGAAAGGTAAGTATCCGTTTCACATTCTTCATGTACATATAATGTATAACTTATTCATTACACTAAATCTCTTTGTGCAAAACAGCATACCTAATATTGACAAAGTAAACAAAAAATACCTAGCATCGATAAGATCGCAAAAATCATCCTACAATATGTCAAATTGTCTAACTGGGTGCTTACTTTTTACGCTCTCGTGATTCCTGATAAAGCCTTAATCACCTTTTACCTTTATCTCGCGTAAAAATACCTACGAGCGATATCTACAACATTACACACGTTCACAATTACACCTCCTACTTATCGCAGCAATTCATATTTTATTAGATGAACAAGATAGGGAATTGTGCCGGGAAAAAGTGTAAACCATTAAATAATAAAAATGACAGTAAACATGTATGGCGTAACTTTCATTACCGCATGACAATTATTTTGTATGCATGGGTACGTACAAGGACTTAATAATAATTAAAATCCTGATAAAAAAACAAACGGGCTTTCATTCACAAAGGAATTCTTGTAGGAAGTAATATGCTTTTACTAGCAGTGCGATGCTTCGGGCAGTATTTCACTGAAATCATTTTGAAGTCGAGTAGTATATGCAGAAGTAGTTCGGATTTTGTTATTAATTTTACATTCCTTTGGAAGCGTATAATTACGAAATCACTAATTAGTCGTATTTTTGAGTTATATTTTTCCCATAAGAATGTCAAACTATCTTGCCGACGGCCACTCCTGGAAATTTTATATATTAATACGTAAGCATCGAAAATTGTCAGTGACTTTATTAAATTATAAAAAGAGGGGAATGAAATATCATTAAAAGGATACAGTAACATAAATGTAAAGAAACCAAAAATCATGTTTAAATGTTGCAGTTAAGGCTGGTAATATAAAGTGGGAACATGCAAGCGGGATCCCATTTCAGTATAACACGTGGCCAATGCTGTTTGACGTCGGTGATCGGACGAGTACCGGTAGATCCAGTGCACTATATTGAGCTTTTATGCAAGCTCTTTTAGACAGTACATGTGGAAATGGAAAAGTGTCTAATTAAGGAAACCTAATATTAAGCGACGGCATACATCATCGAAGCCAAAAACCAACAAACTTCCATTTGTGACCATTGCTGTTTGACTTACAACTTCAAAAATAAAATTTATGTTATATTTGAGAATGAATAATTATAAGTAAGATTAAGAATTTGTATACAACTAAATTCCAATTAATTATAATAATTCGAAAGCAAGATGAATTTTTACACACACATTCGGGCTAATTTCGACCACAGGCGATACTAACTTATATAAATCTATTATGCTCTTGCTTATGGAGAAACTCGTCCTCCATAAAGGCAGTGTACCCAGTTTTAATAGATCGGACCATGTGCTGTTAAGGGAGAGAAAAGATGGAGACAAGCGTAAATGAAATAGTGAGCGACAATGCTGAAATATATCTGCATTGGAAAGGTAATCAGGAAGCGCAAAAGTTCCTTAATACAAATTTGAAATCAATATACGGTGTACAGTGGAACTATGCTATTTGCATGGAAGGTGGTAGAAGGAGTAGAGTAGTAATATAATTAATAGTTTTGTTAGATGAAGTGTTGAATATCAGATCAGTAGCATTGACATTAAAGTGCACAATCAATCAATCAAATTCCTGTTAAGACCCCCTATAGGGGCATAGGACAGAAACAACTCTCTTCCACAAAGCGCGATTCTGAGCATCGGCCTTAAGCTGTTGCCAGGACTAGTTTATTCCTCTGGCCTCCTGCTCAACTGCTCGCTTCCATGTGTTACATGGTCGACCAACCCGACGTCTTCCTTGAGGATTATAATCCAGTGCCTGATTTGCGATGTTCCGCTCTGGTTTCCTCAAAGTATGACCGATCCACCGCCACTTTCGCCGCTGAATCTCAATACCTATTTTAGTCTGGAGAGTTGTACTCCAAAGTTCGTCGTTGGAGATTACTTCTGGCCAGAATATTCCTAAAATGCGCCGGAGGCATTGGCTTACGAAAGTCTGCAGTTTCTTGGTAAGTCGAACGGTCACTTTCCACGTAGTACAACCATACAACAAAACGGATTTGATGCATGCGTCAAAAACTCGTAGCTTCGTGCGAAGGGAGATCTCTCTCAACCTCCAGAAAGGGGAAAGGATACCGAAGGCCTGACGAGCTTTATTTAGCCGAGCCTCAACATCCTTTTCCGCTCCGCCGTCCATGCTGGCAATGCTTCCGAGATAGCAAAAATCTTGCACCTCTTCCACATCCTGTCCATTAAGAACAATCGGTGTGCTTGCGTTCGAACCCATGTGCATGTACTTGGTTTTACGCACATTTATTTTCAGTCCCGCCTCTTTGCATTTAGAATGCAACGAGCGAACATTTGACTCTAAGTCCGAACGGGTATGTGCAAGCAAACACACGTCATCAGCATAATCAAGGTGACTTAAGATGTTAAATAGTCTCCATTGAAGACCTTTACCTTCCCCACCTTCCAGTGCAGCTTTCAAGATGTCATTTATTACCGCCAGAAACAGGGCTGGTGATAATATGCAGCCTTGTCTGACACCCGTTCGCACAGGGAAGCTCTCGGACAGCTCTCCTCTATGCAAGACGCGACACCTTGCATCTTCGTAGGATTCTTTAATCATAGCTATGACCTTATCTGAAATACCTCTCCTACGCAAAGCATTCCATATGTAATCTCGCTGAACGCTGTCGAAAGCCTTCTCGAAGTCTACAAACATGAGATGTAGTGGCGAACCCATTTCGGCTGACTGCTCTAATATTATCCGTAGGGTATTTGTGTGGTCGGTACAAGACGACCCTTTACGGAATCCAGCCTGATAAACTTCGAAAGTGCTATCGACGACATCACTAATCCTATTGAAAATTACCTTAGCCATAATTTTTGATACGGCAGTAAGTAGACATATACCACGCCAATTGCCACAATCCCGAAGGTCGCCCTTCTTCGGAATTTTCACAATGACGCCCTCCTTCCATGCAGTCAGATATCTTCCCTCATTCCACACCTTAGTGAAGAGTGGGAGCTGTTATTTCCGGGTCCGCTTTGAGGAGTTCGGTTGGTAGTCCGTCTATACCTGGAGCTTTCCTTCCCGCCATTGACCGAATGGCGGAAACTATCTCTTCCTTATCTGGGGGATCGTCCCTAATAGAGGATTGTTGCGGTTGGATGTTTGGAAGTTGTTCTGTTTCCGGAATATCTTCCTCTGACAAGATGTTTAAAATATCAGAGAAGTATTCCTTCCATCGCCGCAACTGGTGTTCACTCATATTAAGGAGAGTTCCGTTGACATCTCTCACCAGGCGGTTGGCGGTGAAATTCCTGTTCGTCAACTGTTTCATTATTTTGAATAGTGAACCCATATTCCCAATGTAAGCCGCAGATTCTGCCTTGTTTGCCAGATCTTCAATGGCCTTTCTTTTGTCGCGTCTAGCAGCCTTTTTAAGCTGTATATGAGCATCGCGGTAGTTCTGCCTCAAGTCGGGCGTTCGTTGGTTGACATCGGGTTGAGAGATGATTGCCAATTTGGCTTTTTTCCGATTGCCAACCTTGTCCCATGTGTCTTGCGACATTCAGAGTTTCTCACCGCTTTGCACATATCCCACAGATTCTTCAGCATTAGTTAGAAAAGTGTTTCTGGTTGCCTCCCAATTGGTGTCCAGTGTGCTCATTTCATATTCAGCCAATGTGGATGACTTTTCGCGTAGAATAGTGGTGTATTCGCGTTTTTTGTTGGGATCTCTCAGTTTATCCACATTAAGTTTGCGCTTCATTTGAAGAATTTGTGGTCGGCGGATAACTGCTGTACACAATCTCAAGCAGGCAACCATCAAGTGGTGATCGCTCCCCACGTCAACTTCACGTTTCGCTCGCACATCGAGGAGACATCTTCTCCATCGGCGACTTATAGCCAAATGGTCGATCTGGTTCTGAGTAACATCATCAGGGGAAACCCAAGATGTTTTATGATGACTCTTGTGTGGAAAAAGGGTCCCTCCGATGACCATTTGCCGAGTACTACAAAACTCCACAAATAATTCGCCGTTTTCGGGTCTCTTAATCCAAGGTTGTGACGCGTCGACCCAAGGGTCACCATGCCTCCCCATGACGTGTTCTAGTCCAGTGTTGTCTGATGCAACCTGGGCGTTCATATCTCCTGAGATGATAATAATATCACCTCTTGGAACACGTTCGAAGATGGCACTCAGTTGGCTATAAAACTCCTCTTTGTCACCAGATGTTGCGGTATTAGTTGGTGCGTAGCACTGCAGAATTGTGACGTTTCTGACACTGGTCCTGAGCCTGACGACGATAATCCTATCCGAGATTGGTTCCCAGCTAATGAGACTGTTTCTCGCTCTCGGTGTAAGGACGAACGCCACGCCATTTCTGGCTTCACTTTCAGGGCCAATGTAAAGAATAGTGTTTCCACTAGGGGTTCGTTCTTCTCCGGATCCTGTCCACCTGACCTCGCTCAAGCCCAAGATTTGGATTTATAGTTCTCCATTTCACGGTCGATCACCGATTGGCGGTGCAAGAAACGAGTAACCCCAGCTCTTCCCCCGTCATTCAATGTTCGAACGTTCCAGAAGCCAATCATAGTCCGTTTTCGAATGCCAAAAGTCTTTACCGTAGAATCAGTCCGTATCCGAGGCGATGTATCTGTTTCTCGTATCATTTAGGTCTTAAGATCACGGGTGATAAGCCCATGATCCAGTGAGTGTCCATTTGCCATTTTTAGGGCAAGCAGGACTGGCTGTGGGTGAATTCTACAGCCCCCATCCCAGAGGGAGATAGTTAGCTCAGGTCTGTGGAGTCGCTAGGCTCCAAAGATAGTTACAGGAATTGGTAAAACCTCATCCTACAACTACCCTCTTGCGGAGTGAATTTCAAGCAAAAATAAAACCACCAGTCAACTAAGGTCACTGCAAAACTCATTCAATTATCTTTAAGCTTTTCACTCGCCAATATATCACCATCTAAATATCGACTCTCTCGTCAACCGCTTCAAAACCAGACTGATTCCTTTTCATGGGCGCTTTCTCTATTCGTTTGCCATTCCTTCGGCCACAGTCGGCCTTCTCCGCTGAATCGTACATTATTGGCCATAGTCGACCTTCTCCGTTGTCTCGGCTATTGTCGGCCATATTCAGTCTCAGCAACTCCTTTCCCATTCGAATCTTTACATCTCGTTGTTCTTTCTTTCTTGGTAAAAAACTAGCAGATGTTCATGAAGCATTTCCTCGTCCCCGAGTTTTTCCCTGTTGAACTTTCCAATCGATGTTCAGAATTATTTATTTCTCGTCTCTACATAGCCCATGCTATTGTTCGATGATCATGTGCATTCAGAGTGCACGTGTTCCTTTGTTACTGTTTATCGAGACCTATAAATCATTTCATCCTCGCCCGAGTAATCCTTCTGTTGTCCGATCGCTGTCCTTGCTTTCATAGTAGCAGGTGTTCAGAATTATTTCTTCATGAGCTGCTGAAACCTAGTGAAACTATCACTATCACCATCGTCTTCAATTAACGCGTTTGATCCGAGCGTTGAAGGAGAAATGACCACACTACACAAAGAGACACGACAAAGTGATGTTGGTGAACTGCAACTCTCGGCTACACGATACTTAGATTGGACAACCTTTTTGGAAACATTGAAATGAGACATTCTACCCTACCCACTGTATTTTCTAGACATCGCCCCTTCCGGCTACCACCTATCCCGATCGATAATGCATGGCCTGGCTGAGCAACACTTCCATTCTCAAGAAGAAGCAAAAATTGGGAAGATTCGTGGATTAGCTCAAAAAAAGAGCAGCTTTTTCGATACGGAAAGATTGGAAAAAAGTTTTGGCTAGCGATCTGCATTTCATTGAATAACAAATATTCGCAAAATAAAGATTCACAAAAAAAAAGCGGTTTTCAATTTGCTCTCCTAATATCTCTTCAGACTACTGAGCGCAATAAGTTTTTGGACCGTTTAGGTGGTATATAGCTCCACTATATTGACTTTGAAGGAGGCCAATACTAATAAGAGGGTCGGTCAGGGGGTGTGCAGAGAAAACACTTAAAAATTAATATTTCGACTGTGTAGTTGAAACTTGGAATATGTATTTGAGCCATACTTGCGGAGTATCAAAGAATATAAATTCTTCACATAACAGTAGCGGGCGCAAATTGAAGTATTTAAAAAATGGTGCACTTTTCCATATTTCAAAACCGTTACATATCAAAATTAAATACAGATATCTGTGTTTGCAGTGCAAAGGGTGTCAAGTGCGTAATTGCTAATTTTGATTAAGATGAACATAACACCTTTCTAACTACAGTCACCTGGATTTTGAAAACATAGCTCTAGAGCCACTCGTAAATTACTCTCTCTAGAATAGAGGAAGGACTTAGTCCTCTGCACCCACATGAAGAGGAAATATTCTTTAACCGAGTGCGCACATAACCCATTTTTCACAAAGTTGCCAATTAACAGGTCCAATTCGTGAAATTAATCGATCATCAAATGTTTCTTTCAGTAAATTAATTGGATCACGCGTTGTGTGGCATGTGGCGCCGTCCTGTTGAAACCACATATCTGCGACATTAATACCGTCCAATTGATGCACGATAAAGTTAATAATCATGGCTCAGTATCGCTCACCGTTGACTGTAACGTTCTGACCATCATCATTTTGAAGAAATATGGACCAATGATTCCACCGGCCCATAAAGCGCACCAAAAAGAGACTTTTTCTTCGGCTTCCCTAAAAAACTTATTGTTCCAAGAAAAAGAAAACCCCTCCGTCACCTCCAGCAATAATAATAATAATATAATTTCAGAGCGAGCAAAATTAAAATTAAATCAGCTTAGGGTGGGTGTAGCCTAGTGGGTAGCATGTAGGTCTACGATGCGAAGGAAATCCCGGTCGACAAATCATTCAAGCAAACTTGGTATATTTGGCCTACCTCAATCTGCGAAAATGAAAAATTCGTAGATTGAGAGTTAGGCGAAGGTCTAGCAACCCTTCCAAAATAACAAAGTGATGTTATGAAATCTGAAGGTCGGAAGACCAAGGTTCGATTTTGGCTGTAGTGCCAGAAAAAGAAGCTTAGGGGGAGCGATCATTACAATTTGTGTGGGAGGTGATGGAAGGTTCTGAGGGATATGGCTCAGTCACAAACTTGAATTTACCTTTTCCTAAAATTCCTCGATAGTCAGTAATATTATTATCTCAGTGCATAGCGAACTAATACTTACGGCACACAATCATGAGATGATATGATGAAAAGATCATCAAAAAAATGTGATTTAATTTCAATGTCAGACCGTTCGTTGAAAAATTTATAATAGTATGAACGAGGTGGGATTTGACGGCACCTACTTTGTCATTATCAGTAATCTCGTTCTGGTGTATAAATTATGTGACAAATAACTTCAGAATTATTATAAATTATCCTCAACTTTCATCTGTTTAGACCATTAGCATTAGCATGATTCATTTCGAACCCCCTTTTTTTATTTAACAAAACTAAATGAGCCTGACATTATCCTCTTCAGCTTTTCGCGAAATATTTTTCCATCCCTAGTTCACGTGTACAATATACCTTCTATAAATCGAATGTCCTTTTTTCAATCTCCCAGTGGAGTATCCTGTTTTATATAGATTCGACTTTATCTCACTGAGTTTATTTCCCTCTTATGTAGGTACTTAAAGACAATCCCTAGCTGGCTTCTCGAATTTCAAATCAACAACAAATTTGCTTGTCTGTTGGTCACTGCCTATCCGTCTGCGATAAGCATATATGATTTCTTCCCATCATTTTAAATTATTGGTCTATGGTAAATAATTCAAATACTGCTTACGAGCGGTTTCGTTTACTTTTGGGGTGACTTCCATTTTTTTTTTTTGGCCCTGTTTGATTTAATCCTTTTTATAAGCGTATATGATCCGTTGATATTTATTACGATTTTTTATGACAAATTTCGTTTATTTATTTAATTTAAAGTGTTATCTCATATGTCCCAATTAACTGACTACTTTGCAAAATGATTATATTTTTCAAAAAATTGTGAAATGACGTGTAAATATATCTTTAATTTCGAAACGTTTGTTCGCACGGCCACATTAACTATAATATAATTAAACATAATTAATATTTTACTTGGAAAAAAAAATTTGCTACCCTTTTTTTCGCGTTTCATGACTAAAATAGCCTAAAAATACAAAAAAAAATCCTGTCTGTACGCCTTACGTACCCTTCAAGATAGAAAGTTCATTTTTGGATGGATTGTAGATAGTTCAGGATCTCACGCGAGCACCCATTTTGGGGGGTGTAAGGACTAAGGAGAAGACGGGGGAAGCGCTTTGGCGAAAAATAAGAATTAGAATTTCTCAACCATGGTTCTAGCTAAGAAGCTGAAAATCAACACATACATGTATATGTATGTAGAGGGGTTTATGACACAAACCTTAAAGATAATTTAATTATTAAAAGGTGAGTGGATAAAAACAAATTGTCAGCTGAATTTTTTTACAAATGATTATATCTTCGAAATTACTTACCGTGAAAAATCATATTTTGAAACCATTAGGATCCAATAGAATCAGCTTAGAGGGCGGCTAATTATTGTAAGGGGGAGGGTCAAAGGGGGTGCAACGAAAAACATTTAAAAATCAATATCTCGACAATCTCTTAAGCTATGTACTTGAAACTTAGAACATATATTAAGCTACCTATACTAGCAAAATATGTGAAAAATATAACATTTGGACGTAATACACTGCGGAGCATAACTATAAACGCAGTCAAAGTATGCTCATTTTTGCAATTTATTTAGTAAAATACCGTTATTTTTTCATTGTTTATGTTAGATTAGAGAGAAAGAGTAGCAAACAACAAATGATCGCTATAATTACCGTTAGTTTAATTTTGCTTAGATTTAGCCGGAGCATAACTACGAACACAATAAATAAATGGTCATTAGTTTGTGCTATCAACTGTTGATAACAAGTCAAATTTATTCAAAAATTATTAAAATCGTTGTTGCCGTTTTTTATCATTAAAATAGCGTGCGGAGTAACACTTACAGATTGGGAAATAGGCCAAATTTGTGCATTTTTTGAAGAAGGCTTGAGCAAGCGTGGTGCAATTGCTAAAAAGCTGCCGTTCGAAATGTGCTACAAAATCCTGAAAATTATGGAAACGCAGAACAGGAGGACCAAAGTGCAAGCTCTCAGACCGAAATAAGTATCGGATAATTCAAAATGGAAGCAACTCCAAGAAGACCACTCTCCAAATCGGTAAGGATTGTGGGCCAGTTATGTCAAAGTGAACAGTACGCTGGGTTTTAAGGAGCTCAAGTCCATTTATCGTCAAAACTTAAAATCGGCACCACGTCCTTTAAAACGTCATAAGCCAGCAAGGCCAGGATTCGCCCGAACAAATATGCAAACCAACTTTCAGGTCAAATGTAGAGCACTAACTTTTTATGCACATTTTAACTGTTACTTCTTCCTTATGACCATTTTTATTGACGAGAAAAAGTGGAACTTGGATGGCCCAGATGGTTTCAATGAGTACTGGCGTGATTTGTGAAAGGATCCCCAAATTTTTTCAAAACGCGATTTCGGTGGAAGCAGTTTAATGGATTCTGAATGGAATATTGGAACTGGCGTTTCCCAGTACTCCAATAAATTCACCGGAATTCACAGAGGTGTTTCGAATGAATTTGTTGCTATTTATGAGAACCAGATGCACTGAGTTTTGGGTTTTTCAACAGAACAAGGCTAGAATACATGTGAACCGTGTCACTTATTCCTGGTTGCAGGACCATAGAGTGCAAGTGATGTCAGATCCGGTTGCGCACCAGACCTTAATCCAATAGAAACCATTTGGGAAACCCTGGGAAGGAAATTTTATATGGAAAACAGGCAGTATGAAAATATTCAACAGTTGAAAATGGCAATTATTAACGCTTGGCAGATTACTGATAGAAAAACAATAACAAATTTAATAGATAAAATGGGAAAGAGTTCAATGTACCGGAAAATATGTCACCTCCAATTCTTTTAAATAATTAATAGTGACTTTTGTATGGGAGGTGGTAGAAGAAGAGGAGGAAGGTTTGTAATTTTTGGATATGACACCTAATGTGGAATGCAAAATATTTCGTGCTGAATTTAAGGTTTGTAGCTTTCATTATTTTCAATTGGACATACTTTTCCTGAAATTGAGACATTTGTATGGGAGGTGGCAGAGGAAGTGGAGCATTTAAGATGATTTTGAAACTGCTTATCATCATCCTTATCACCTCGCTTTGACTCAATTTCAAATTCGATAGTTCTAATATATTTGAAGGAGCAATGCTTTTCTTGAATTTATAATACAGATATTTGTATGGGAGAGGATAGAAGGAGTGAAGAGGAGCTGATAATTTTTTTAGCATTTATTGCAATTATTAAAAAACAAATTCAGGCAAAATTTTAAGTTTATACTTTTTCTAGTTTTAATGGAAATCGATATAGTGCACTTAACAAAAATTATATATTTGTATGGGAGGGGGTAGAAGGAGTGCACGAATCAAAACACATTTTTTTCCCGTTATTGATATTTCTATTTTTATACTTTGTGCAAAATATCAAGTTGATATCTTTAACAGTTTCGAAGAAAAATAATTTAATTTAAATTTCAAAATTTCGTAAAATTTGTATGGGAGGGGGTAGAAGGAGTGAGGTAAAGTTCAGTCATTTTTTCAATTCTGATTAGAATTATAATAAAAGTAATTCTGGCAAAAATCCGTTTTTATAACTTTGCTAGTTTCAATGAAAATCGAAAAACTGCATTTTTCAAAATTATGCATTTGTATAGGAGGGGGTAGAAGGAGTAACGGGATCGGATCAATATTCCCTCATATTAATAACATCTATATCTCAATACTTTGACCCAAATTTTAAATCGATAGCTTAAATAGTTTCAAAGAAAAATCAATTTCTGAAAATTTCGAAATTTCGTGAACTTTGTATGGGAGGGGGTAGAAGAAGTGGGGGGATGTGGCCCGTTCACGAACTTAAAGTTTCTTTTTTCCTAAAAATGACACACAACAAATTTCAGCACGATAGCTCAAAGCGTTCGAGAGTTATGCTGTAGACAGACGGACAGACGGACAGACGGACAGACAGCAACTCGGAATCGAAGTTTTTGAGCGACAACAAATATTTCTGTACCCTTGGCGGCTCTGTGCGAGCATTATTTCTTAGCGTTACAAACGGTAAGGCAAACACAATATACTCTCAGATTTCATCTAGAGTATAAATAGCGGCATTTCACTAAATAAATTGTAAAAATGAACATATTTTGTTAGAAATCTTTACACCTCACGCCCTCAGTGGTGTGTGTGTGCGGTCGCACCGACTTTAACTACAACACACCGGTTCACTTCAACATCGCTCGCAGAGTACAACAAAGAGTAAGAACACTTTGTATAGTGCCTGGGTTAACATGTTTGTGACGTAATACCTCTGAAAAATCCGGTTTTTACCTCTGAAAATAAAGAGAGAAACGTGTCCCGCCGAGTCCGCAACACTTCTTATCTCTCATTCTAGTACATGGCGTTCTTACAGCTTTTGCTCGCGTCGTATTCAACTTGGACGGCGAGTGCGCGGGACATGGTCGGCGGGTGATCGACGATTCTCCTTCCGCTCAATGTTTTCGATATTTTTCGCTTGCTCTTGTCTAATAAATAAAAATCTTTGCGAGAATGAAATGGAAAGATCAGATTAAATGTTCACTATAAGCTTGAGAGAGAGGAAGCACACGTATCGGCGATGAAACACGAGTGTGTTTTCGGCAAATTTTCGGAGCCGGGTCGCATTTTTAGCTGAATGTTCCTACTCTTTGTTGTACTGTGATCGCTCGCTCGTTCAGTTACCATCGGACTGTTGCTGTAATCACAATGCACACAGATACTTTGTTGTCTTATCATACTTAATTGTTTTCCGTGAATTTAAATAAAGTTGTTTCTAATTACCAACCACCCTGCGTTTTTCTTTAATATACTCGCCAACAGGTTATGGGCCCAGGTGCCCGAAAAGTAGTAAACACGCAAAAGTGGTAAAAAGGGGTACAATTAAGTTAACTTAATCGGAAATTCGACCGCGTGTGCAATCGAACTAAGAAAAGGGTGCTTAAAGACACAACAATCGATTACGCCCGGACGATCTGTTCGTTCCCAAAAGTTTCAGTGCCGTGTTATGAGAATTCACTTTTCCCTTTTAAAAATTAACGAAATCCACGCGGCGACGCAATAATCGTACGCCGACGTAATAAAAGGAAAAGAAGAACACGCACACATACATAGAAACATGGTTGGTGTAGTGAACTCAACGAGAATCGAGCTGTTAACCAAAGACAACTACGAGACATGGTGCATTCAAGCAGAAGCAATGCTAACGAAAAATGAAACATGGCAGTATGCAAATGGCGAAATACTCAAACTCGAATTGAGTGGCAAAGGCGAGGATCGCATTGTCTCACAGTTGAGATTAAACAGTTGGATCACACAAGACCGCAAAGCCAAAAGCGATTTGATACTGTCTGTAAGTTCAAACCAACTTCGCCATTTGCGGAATTGTGAATCGTCCAGAGATGATTGGCAAAAATTGAAGCAAATGTATGCGTCACAAGGTCCAGCAAGAAAAGCTCATTTGCTAGAACAACTGCTCCTAGAACGTATGCATGACGGAGATGATGTGCGAGACTATCTATCTCGCTTCATGGGCATTGTTGACAAATTGAACATAATGGACGTCGAGATAAATGGCGAACTGCTGATCATCATGCTCCTTCACAGTCAGTCTACCGAGCAGTTTCGATAACTTTTGCTGTGCACTAAAATCAAGAGACAACTTGCCGGACGTCGACACAGTAATGATCAAAGTAATTGAAGAGCATGATAGCAAGTCACACAAAAACGCCGAGCCGAATACATCCGCCATGTTTTCCAAGCAACGAAATTCAAAATGGAAGCAACAGAAAGAACGAGATAACACCGAGCTTAAAAAGAACAAAATGAAGTGCAACTATTGCAAAAAGACTGGACATAAGGCAGCGGAATGTTTCAAGAAGAAGAGAGATGATCAAAACGCCAACACAGCAAACGAATTATTTCATGCAGCCGAACATGATAGTGCCTCTGCTAACGCAACAAACAACTCAACTAAGACGACGGATGACAGATGGTGCATCGACAGCGGTTGTACGTCCCATCTGTGCAAAAATCCAGAAATGTTTTCGCAAACTAAAGAATTTAAAAGTGGAGTAAAACTAGCGAGTAGTGCAACGGCGCGAGTGACTGGCAAAGGCCATGTAAATTTAACTATTTCAAACGGAAAATATGACAAATCGATCACACTCCAAAACGCGCTGTGTGTGCCGGAACTAAGGACAAACCTACTTTCAGTCGCGAAAATCATGGATAAAGAACACTCGGTACTTTTCACCGAAAATCGTGCCTACGTAAAAGACAAAAACGGCTCGATCAAAATGATAGCCGATCGTGAGGGGGACTTATTTTATTAACGACAGTGCAGTAACAACACGTGCAGTGTTTCAGTCTCCAAAGACAATAATAGTGCCATCGAATGGCACAGAAGATTAGGCCATCTAAATTGGAGTGATATGATTCTGATGTCGGAAAATAAAAGCGTGTCGGGTGCAAATTTTAAAACTGATAGCGCATTACCCGCATGTGAAACTTGTGCCGCGGGAAAACTCGCAACCCTAAAGTTCCCAAAACGTACGGATAGATCGTCTAATTTGCTCGAAGTTATATACTCGGATTTGTGTGGCCCCGTACGAAAAGAGTCAAGAGGCGGAGCGCGTTTTATATTGACATTTATAGACGACTATTCACGGTGGACCGAAGTGTATTTTCTGAAGAATAAATCCGATGTTGCAGCAAAATTCCAAGAATACAAAGATTTAGTGGAGAACCAAACTGGATGCAAAATAAAAGCTTTGCAATCAAACAATGGACGCGAGTACTGTAACTCCACCATGGACAATATTCTAAAGCAAGCAGGAATTCGACGACGATTAACGGCCCCATAAACGCTGCAACAAAATGGTGTAGCCGAGTGCAAAAACAGAACGCTTGTTGAGGCAGCTCGGTGCATACTGACAGAATCAGGACTCCCCGAATACTTTTCGCCAGAAGCTGTTGCTATGGCCAATCACATTAAAAACCGCTGTGTGACGAATGTGTTGGGAACCAAGACACCGCACGAATTATGGACAGGAAAACGTCCATTCGTCGGTTATATGGAGAAGTTCGGAACAAAAGCATATGTTTTAAATAAAGTTCCCAACAAGAGTAAATTCTCACCAAAAGGAATAGAAAGTACACTTGTAGGATACTCGGAGACATCGAAAGCTTGCCGAATCTGGATACCCACCGATAAGAAAGTCCACACAACGCGGGATGTCAAATTCATAACAAATATCATGGGAAATGGGGAAGTGGAAACCCCGAAAACGATTCATGAGCTGGAGATTGACGATAACAATCAGGAAATCTTAGACATCGTACCGCAAACGAGGGACATTCAGACGACTGATACTCAGGCTCACCATCAACACCCTCTAAACACCAAAGCTGAAGTCGATCGGAAGTATGCTTCCAACAATGACAGTGCCGCTCCTCCGATTTCTGACGATACAAGGTTACAACGAGCACCCGGAAGGCCACGTAAAATTATGACAGGCAGACCCGGGCGCCCTGCTAAACGATACAACCAAACAGTCGCAAATCCAGGATCTTCCAACCTGGACGAAACCACTGACAACGAGGACCAGCCCGACAAGGAAGACAGGCCTGACAATAAAAACCAGTGCGATAAAGGACAACAATCTAACAGTGGGTGACCAATATGAAGAAGCCATGCACGTCGGCGAAGTCTCATTTGACAAGGCAATGACGAGCCCCGATAGAGAAGAGTGGCGCGACGCGGTCTATTTGGAAATGAGAAGTCTCATACTAAACGACACCTTTGATATTGTCGCCAAACCTGCAGACACCGAAACCATGAAATGCCGAACAATATTGAGGAATAAGTACGACGCCAACGGAAATCTGAGCAGACGGAAAGCTCGAGTCGTCGCCAAGGGATACTCCCAACGCCCAGGCGTACACTTCTTCGAGACATTCTCTCCAGTCGCGCGACTTGCTTCGCTGCGACTCCTCGTGGCATTAGCCGCGAAATACAAGATGAGCATCACACAATTGGATATCGAGACAACGTATCTCAACGGCACCATCGATGCCGAAATATTCATGGAAATACCAGCACTCCTGTACGAGATGTTAGACCAAATGATCCAAAAGGAACAGGATTCTACCGTCTTAAGAAAGGCGCGTATCATGCTGAAGAACATCAGTAAGACAGGTGCTACGCATTCGCAGTGTTCAGCCGCTTTGGGGTTGAGTTCCAACGAACCTCCTAGGGCGCAATTTGTGAGGGGGTGTTAGAAGTCTTTACACCTCACACCCTCAGTGGTGTGTGTGTGCGGTTGCACCGACTTCAACTACAACACACCGGTTCACTTCAACATCGATCGCTCGTTCAGTTACCATCGGACTGTTGCTGTAATCGCAATGCACACAGATACTTTGTTGTCTTATCATACTTAATTGTTTTCCGTGATTTTAAATAAACTTGTTTCTAATTACAAACTGCCCTGCGTTTTTCTTTAATATACTCGCCAACATATTTGACTGCATTTATGTATAGCTACGCTCCGCTGTATTAGTGGGGAAAATGGAGACCATCATTTCAAACTGATATAACTCAAAACTGAGTACAGATATCAAATTCAAAATTTGTAATATTGCAGAGCTACATAGTTTTTAATTTTGGTAAAAATTTTTGTTTTGGGGTTGTAAGGCGAGGGAGGTGGTAAGCAAAAATGTCGGAAATTTTAAGTGATTTTTTTAGGGCTCTGGTGAAAGAAACAAAACTTAAATTTTCCATGTGGATACATCTATTTGATTTACAAAGAGAAAAATAAAAAGCTATTGATTTAAATAATTTACTAAAATAAATTTAATGTTAAGAATACCATAAACAACGAAAAAATTTTGTTCCGATCCACTCATCACTTTGATAGAATTTATTTTAGAACAATTGCAAAAACTCCTCAAAAAATTAATTATTCTGCCTCTCTTCCGAATGAAAGCCATTTCACTTCGAAAATATTAGTGAAAAAGATTTGAAAATTGTAATTGCTGATAGAAACGTTAATAAGAAATTTCAAATCTCTCCAAGCCCAATCATTCCTTCTACCACCTCCCATAGTAATAACGCAATTCCGGAAAAGTAACAGTTTTCTATAAAATTATCAATAACTTGACATTCAGAACAAACATTTTTCACACTAAGTGCAATTGAGTGTTAAAAATAATAACTTTAGCTCCACCTTCGGCTACCTCTCATACAAATTTTACTATTCGGTATTCTAAAGACTATGACAAAATTTATTTTCTTGTGAATTTCTTTTTAGAATATTGCATGATTGGGCTTTACTATTAATCATAATTCTTTTAAGTTTAATTACAAGTTAATGAAGCATAAGATAATTCGGTAACAAGGGTGCCTTCTTCACGTCTTGAAGAGAGTAGCACTTCTTCTACAATGGCGCTATAGCCCAAATCGGACCTTGGCCTCCTGACATTCAGGTTCTTTAAAATTTTTTTTTTTTTTTAATGTGGAAGGGTTGTTAGCTCTTCGCACAACCCTCTTTCTACGAATTTTTCATTTTCGTAGATTGAGGTGACCAAGGTATATCCAAGCAGGCAATGTGCTGGAATTATATATTGCGTCGACTGGGATTTGAGCTCATGACCTTCGCATTACAAGACCAACAGGCTACCTACTAGGCTACACCCTAGCTTGAAGAGAATAGCACTTGGCCCAATCTAAAACGCATTAATTTTGCCCATCTCAATACAACCTGCTGACTTTTGTTAATAACATGTTAACTTATTCCAAACTATTATTCATTTCAAATATGAAAAGATTTTCTCTACAAATCCTGTACAGTTTTCGTTCAGGCTTCATTCGGTTGGAAAATATAAAAAGAACCCGGAAAGATGCACTCATCCATTATTATATTCTATGCATGGTTATGTGCTTTCATGTTTCAGTGAAACGTCATAAATCTGAAAGAAAAATAATTCCAGTAGTTTGGTGAACAATGGCATGTGTGTGCTCATATGAGGAATATACAAGAAAATTATACTGCACACAACACAACAAAAGATAAAAATCGATGCATCATTTTCGATTTTCATTCGGTTTTTCAGTTCGAGTCATTTTAGTTCACAGTAATGATGCTATCATTAGTATGACCTAATTGCAATTGTTTTGAAATAGCTTCATATTTTATGAGTTATAAACAGGATCAAAATATTTTTATTGCGGACGTTTCATAGCATTGAATGTTCTTAATAATTGATGTTTGTTGTTGAAAATTTCATGAAATTTGCTGGACTTTCGAATTCAAACTCGCATAAATTATAAAGATATTTTTTTTTGGTTTTCTCAAAGCTTTTCTATACCTCTATTCATCTCCTTCAGTGTTCTTTGGAAAAATTTAGCTTTACACTTTTAAAGATTAAATATCCATTTTCGGTTAGTCTTATGCGTTCTTATATTAAATCTCAAGTTTTTGCAGTTTAATTCATTACGTTTTAATTTGAAATTTCCGAACTGAATCCATTTGCTTTCTAGATTTCAAAATACGGCGCAGATAATTCAGCTTTCTGCGAGATATTAAAAAACTTTAATTACTAATGTAAGAATGCTTAAGACTAGTCGAATTTACACATTTAATCTTAAACATAAATGAATTATATATGATTGGTCGTAAAGCCGAGTCGTACGAAACTCTTACTGAAATCGGAAAAAGTTTAATGTAGCGGAAAATATTTCACCAAAAATTGTTCACTATTCGAGAATGTCGACTTTTGTACGGGAAGCTGAGGGGAAGGTTCTTAATTTTTGTATGAGTCGAACGTGGTATGCAAAATGTTTTTCGTGCTGAACTCAAAGTTTGTATCTTTCATCATTTTCAAGAAAATTTGACATTGTTCTTCCGAAATTTGGGCAATTGTATGGGAGGTGGCAGAGAAAGTAGAAGGTTTTGGATGATTTTGAAACTGCTTATCAACATCCTTATCACTGTGCTTTGTTCCAATTGTAAAGGCAATAGATCTCATATGTTCGAGGGAGTAATGCTTTTCTTAAATTTATAATATAGAAATTTGTATGGGTGAAAGTAAAAGGAGTGAAGTGAAGTTGATATTTTTTCTATTTATTGTAAGTAAAAAATTCTGACAAAATTTTACGTTTCCACTTTCTATAGTTTTAATAACGATAACGAATAACGATAACGGATTTCATCTAGTGTATAAAAAGAATAGATCCGAGCAAAACACAGCGCAAAAAAGGGAAAACAGCTACAGAAAATTTTAAAATCGAATCATTGATATTAAAAAATTTTATTCACGAACCTGTATAGCATTCAATTGAAAGGATTCCCAATCATTTAATAATGAATAATACGACAATTTTTTCGGTCGTTCAGCGATTTCTTGGAAATTTTGTTGAACGATATTTGTTAACTGGTGATTTTTTTTTCTACTATGCTATACGTAATCAAATATTTCAAGAATTTATCTGTTGATTTACATAATTTGATATAAAGCAATCGACAATAATAGTCTCCTTCCATTTCAGTTATCTATCTAATAGGAAAGTTTCGAACTCAGTTTATCCTTGACAGCACTCTAAGACAGTCCAGATAAGAAAAATTAAGAGAATTTATCCAAAGCATAAAACATCACTTCAAAACCGATAATAATTATTCTACCCCAAAAAGTTTAAGAGAAGTTAATATAGTACGGCATTGTCAACGTATTGAAATTCAACAAGATAACATTTCAAAATCTTGTAAAGCAAATTGCAGAGAGATACTTATATGACCCCATTTTCCCGTCGTAGAAACTTTTAATGTTGCAAGAGTTTGTTTCTAAATTTGAATAGGTCATCTTCCTGGCAATAAATTTAAACATTGCCTTTATTTCCTTTGGCCGCAAACTTAAAATGACCACTGTAACTTGAGCACATATGGAGCATATTAAGTGGAAAGAATAATTGCTGGTAAAAGTTTTCCTGTGTCCCTTTTTGAGCATTAGCAGTCATTTCATCCGAAACTGGAAACGATCCGAGAGTAATTGAAAGCCATAGTGGGGCCTAACTGATTGTATCGAGACAATTTGCAGTAAATTGTGAATACAGAACTGTTGAAAAAGTTAACTTTATTATTTATAGACACATTTAATAGTTGGAATAATTGGAACGTTGGACGTATAGTGGATTTTTCGTTTAAAAAGGTTTTGTAGAACCTGATAAGAGAAAGTCTGAAGATGTAAAATGTTATTTAATATCACATCATTTCTTTCCTCAGTCGAAAGTTCCAAATTTATTTAAGAACAATATCAAGTTTTAAAGAATGATAGGGATCCGATTGTATCAAGATAGTGATGGAGTTTTAGTTGGAATTAAATTCTGTAATTCTATTTTGAGACTATTCATGAACAAACTGATGTTGTTCGTGATATTCAGGAATACGACTTTATATACATTAAATGCTGTCCTTATCTTAGTCCATCTACTTCTGGAGAAGATGATTGTTGTCGGAAATTCTGCAACTTGGAATACTTTCAGTCTATCCTAGACTAATTTGAATGTAACTTGTCTTTGATAACCCAGCAATAATTCGTCAGTGAAAGTATGACAAGTCTCGCAATTCCCGACAATAATCATCCCCCGTAAGAAATAAACATTCAAATAGATAACAATAAAACATATTTCTTAAAGCGAAAATTCAAATTGCTAATTTAATAGCAATGTATAAACAATTCCTTTATGATTCTAATAATAAGGTATTGCAATCGACATAAAGAAATTTCCTGTCCTAGAACTTTATTTTTTTGAGTTTCATGACTAAATTAGCCTCACAATGGAAAAAAAACCATAACAGAACTAGTCGCATTAGATTTAGTGAAATTGTGCAGTTTATATGGGAGGTGGTAGACGAAGGGGTTCTAAATGACTTTTTCAGAAGTAATTATAAATATCATGCTTTGATATGTTTTAAAATGAAGATCATACATAATTTTCCGAAAAAGATACTTTTACTTTATTATTATAATAATAAAGTATTGTGATCGACACAAAAAAAAAAAAAAGTTTGCTACCCTGAAATTTTTTTTTTTCGCGTTTCATGACTAAATTAGCCTAAAAATGCAAAAAAAAAAATCCGTCTGTCTGTACGCCGTCCGCCGTACGCCGTCCGCCGTCCGCCGTCCGCCGTCCGCCGTCCGCCGTACGCCGACGTGTACGCTCAGCGCACATTAACTCCCAAACCCTTCAAGATAGAAAGTTCATTTTTGGAGGGATTGTAGATAGTTGCGGATCTCAGGCGGATACCCATTTTGGGGGGTGTACAGGTTCAGGGGGAGGCGGGGGGAGCGCTTAAACCGAAAAATACGAATTCAAATATCTCAACCATGGTAACAGCTAGGAAGCTAAAACTCAATATCCATATAGAGGGGTTTGTATGACAACTTTTAAAAATAATTTAATTTTTTTATCCATTGGGGTGCGAAAAGGGGGGGCTAAGAACCAATTGTCGGCCGAATTTTTTTTTCAAATGATCATATCTTCGAAATTACTTATTGTAAAAAAATTATATTTAGAGACCGTCATGGTGGCATATAGTTCCATCGGAACCAGCTCAGAAAGCGGCTAATTATTGTAAGGGGGAGGGTCAGGGGGGGTGCAAAGAAAAACACTTAAAAATTAATATCTCAACTATCTTTTAAGCTATGTAATTGAAACTTAAAACGTATATTAAGCTATACTAGGCAAATACAAAAAAAATATAACATGTCGAAATAATAGTAGTGGGGGGAAATGGGGAACATTTCAAAAATGGCGCACTTTTCAAAATTACAAATCCTTATATCTCAAAAAATAGTACAGATATTAAATTAAAAATTTGTCAGATTGTAGAACTACATAATGGTTAATTTTGGTAAAAATTTTAAGCGGGGAGGAGTAAGGGGAGGGAGGTGATAAGCAAAAATGTCGAAAATTTTGAGTGATTTTTTTAGGGCTCTAGTGAAAGATAAAAAGTTAAAATTTTGCATGTGAATACCTATATTTAATGTACGTAGAAAAATAATATTAACTTGATCCATATTTATTATAAACCGACTCCCCCGGTCTAACGTGCACAAGGTGTTTCATGTGCATTGAAAAAAACACATAAACTGAAAATTTTTGAGTGAAATTTTAAGGTAGAAACTTGAAAGTTTGCGAAATGCATTTAAAAAAAATCTCTAAATATATGAAATATTAACTGGTCAAAAACCTTTAAAACTTCTACCCCCTCCCATACAAAATTATTTTTTCGACCATTTTCAAGAAATCAATTATCACCTAACCGTTAAAAGCTATCAAATTCAAATTTTGCGAAACAACTTACAAAAATAATTAAAATGAAATTGCGTTCAAAGTTTTAAAATCGCGCTTGCCCTTCTACCCCCTCCCATACAAAAGTATGATTTCGACTAATTTCATTAAATCAGCTAATAACCAACAAATTAAGAGCTATGAACTTGAAATTTCGTACGAGCATCTAACAACGAAAATGAAAGAAAATTGCATCACAAGTTTGACGATTCCCCTACCTCCTCTACCCCCTCCCATACAAAATTATTTTTTCGAGTATTTTTAAGAAATCAGTTATCAGCTAACTCTTAAAAGCTATCAATTTAAAATTTGGCATAAAAACTTATAAAAATAATTCAAATGAAGTTGCTTTAAAAGTTTCAAAATCGCGCTTTCGCTTCTACCCCCTCCCATACAAAACTATGATTTCGACCAATTTTATTAAATCAACTAATAACCAATAAACTAAAAGCTACGAACTTGAAATTCTATACAAGCACCTTACAAGAGACCCGAAATAAAACTGCGTATCAAATTTTACGATTCCCCTATATTATCTACCCCCTCCCATACAAATGTTCGGTTTCATGAATGTAAAATACACCGAATTTTATGAAAATTCTATGCAACTTCGTCTATGAAACACATTCTATACAGAGAATATTGGACGTGATTCAAGTGATTAATTAAAAAGCTATTAACATCCACCCACCCTCACTATTACCCCTACTCCTCCCCTCATAAAAACCCAAACTTACAGACACGAATGAAATATTGTTAACAGTCCTGCCCAAGAACTCCCTTTCACTTAGTCTTCCCTAACCACTCTAACCTGCATATTGACTTTCCACTCATCCGCAACTTGTCCCAAGAATAATAAAGTTTCGCCCGACTTGTTGGCAGTTTATTTTGTAATATTGTGAAATTGTGTTAGATTGTTTGAGAGGGGGTGTAGAAGGAGTGAAACTAATAGTCTAATTTTTTTTTTTTTTTTTGGTCTTATTAATAATTCTAAATAAATATTTAGCGCATAATTTCAGCTCGATAAATTTTATACGCACTGAGTAAATTTGCTTAGAGATGTTCATGAAAAAGTGCAGTTTATATGGGAGGTGGTGAAAGAAGGGAACGGACGTGAATAATTTGCACACAGAAGATTGATTTTAATTGATTGCTTCAATTACGTCCAATATTCTCTGTATCGAATGTCAGTTACATAGACGAAGTTGTATAAGATTTTCAGAGGGTAGACGAGGTAAGGGAATCGTAAAATTTGTGATGCAGTCTTATTTCATTTCTTTTGTAAGATGCTCGCACAAAATTTCAAGTTCTTCGCTTTTAATTTGTTGGTTAGTAGTTGATTTATTGAAATTGGTCGAAACCAGACTTTTGTATGAGATGGGGTAGAAGGGCATGCGCGATCTAAAAACTTTTAACACAGTTAGTTTCAATTATTTTCAAACGTTTCTGTGGAAAATTTCAAGTTGATAGCTTTTATTAGTTAGGTGATAATTCCTTTCTTAAAAATGACCGAAAATATAATTTTGTATGGGAGGGGGTAGAAGTTTTCAAGGCATTCAACCAATTAATATTCCATTCCTTAGGGATTTTTTTAAAATGCATTTTCAAATTTTCAAGTTTCTACCTTAGAATTTCATGCTAAAATTTTCAGTTTATATGTTTTTTTCATTGCACATAAAACACCTTGCGCACGTTAGACCAGGGGGTTCAGTTCATAACAATTGTGGATATTTTTTTATTTTCACTGTATGTACAAAAAATAGATATATCTACATGGAAAATTGAAACTTTTTATCTTTCACCAGAGGCCTACATAAATCACTCGATTTTTTCAATATTTTTGCTTACCACCTCCCTTCCCGTATACCTCCTGGCGTAAAACCAAATTTAAAAACTATGTAGTTCTACAATTTGGCAAAATTTCAATTTGATATCTGCACTCAGTTTTGAGATATGACGGTTTGAAATTTTGGAAAGTACACCATTTTTGAAATACTCCCCATTTCCCCCCACTACTATTATGTCCAAATGTTATACTTTTATCGCATTTCGCTTGTACAGCTTAAACTACTTTCCAATAACATAGCTTAAGAAATAGCCGAGATATTAATTTTTATATGTTTTTCTTTGCACCACCACCCCCGCCTGACTCTCCCTCTTAAGATAATTAGCCTCCCTCTAAGCTGATTCTAGTAAATCTATATGCGACCTTAATGGTCCAAAAATATGAATTTTTTAAGGTAAGTAATTTTGAAGATTTAATCATTTGAAAAAAAAATTTGGCGGACAATTTGTTTGTAGCCCTCCTTTGTTGACGCCATGAGTAAAAAAGTAATGATACCTTTTTCAAAGTGTGTCCCACGAACCCTTCTATATGTGTGTTGATTTTCAGCTTCCTAGCTGGAACTATGGTTGAGTTATTTGAATTCTTTGTTTTCGGTTTTAGCGTTCCCCCGCCTCCCCCTTAAACTGTTCACCTCCCAAAACGGGTGTCCACCTGAGATCCGCAACTATCTACAGGGTGTTCGGGATAAATTTGACATATTTTTAATTGATTTTATTTTTCCGTGGGTTTGAGGTATTAACACACACTACTCGTCATTTAAAAGTTTGGACCCTTCTTCATTCATATACAAGATGTCAGAAAGGATGGATGACTGGAACCCACCTGAATAATGGAAGAGAATAACTTGCATCATGATGATTCGTGCCGGCCATCAAAATAGGGATATTATGACTGCTGCCCAATGCTCCCTGAACACAGTAAAAACAATCAGGCATGAACTAGAGGCTTGCAATGGTGACTACGAGGATGTAGCAAGAAGAAAGATCCCTAGCAGACGATCTGATTGCGTTCGTACAGCAGAATTCCTCGCAAATCTGCAAGAACAGGTGTTAAAGAACCCTGGCATTGGAATTCGGGCTTTGTCACGTGTAGTCAAGCCCTGGATAACAAGGGTAGCTAATGGTAGGTCGTATGTATGGCAGCAGGATTCGGCCCCTTGCCACACTTCTAGGAAAAATCAAAAATGGTTGTCTGAAAATTTCTACGACTTCACCAGTCCAAATTTGAATTCCAGTCCAGGATTGAAGCTGTGATCGATGCTAATGGTGGTTATTTTGAGTGAATCTTGTTCATAGTATTGTAATTTACTCTGCCTGTAATTTTTTTTGTCAATTCATTAAATTTAATAAATACAAAGAAGATTTTCTTTTTCCTTACGAAACTGCCAAATTTATCCCGAACACCCTGTATGTACAATCCCCCCAAAAAATAATCTATCTTGAAGTGTTTGGGAGATATTGTGCGCTGAGCGTATTATTGGCGTACGGTGGACAGCAGAGGACGTACGGCGTACAAACAGACGGATTTTTTTTGTTGCATTCTTAGGCTATTTTAATCATGAAACGCAAAAAAAAAAGAAATAAAACAAAATTTCAGGTTAGCAAATTTTTTTTCCAAGTCGATCACAATACTTTATTATTAAAATAATAAAAAAAAAATATTTGGTACAAAATTTAATGAAAATTAGTGTTTTGGATTTAGTGAAATTTTGCAGTTTTTATGGGAGGTGGTTGAAGTAGTGGGGGGTTTCTTAGTGATTTTTTGAGAAAGAGCTAGACTCATCATGCAATTAATACATTTTAAATTGCAGATCAGTACCACTCAAACTTTTAAAGAAAATAAATTTTTTGAACATTTGTAAAAATGAGTCAGATTGTATGGGAGGGGAGAAGGAGTTAATTTTTATCGATCTTAATAATAATGCTAATTAAACATTTTAAAGAAAATTAGAGCTCGATAAATGTGAGAAAATTGTATTATAGCATTTCATGAAAAAGAGGACTTTGTATGGAAGGTGGTGGAAGGAGTGGGGGGATTTAAATAATTGTTATACCATAGATCATATTCATGATTCTAATAATTTTCAAGAAAATTTAATTACGACGTGTACAAGATTTGAACTTAGAAGGAGTATTAGGGCTTTTTATTCCTTGCTGCATTTACCATGGAAATATCTGTAGTAAATAAAGAGTGCTCCGATATTTCGACGATGCTCGAGTGAGTCTATTGAGGTCGATATAGCCACATCATCCTGATCGGAATGCATGTTTTTGAATATGGTCCAGCAAAGCTAGGTATGATTTTTGTGCTCCTATTCAAACATGCTAGTTGTACGCAAAACGTGGCCGGACATAAGCATAATGGATAGTAGCTAGTTCGGGGGCAAAACAGTATTTTTTCCACTTCCGCAGAATACACAGCCGTTTCGAAGCATCAAGAGCGACGTCGTAGATATGCTGGCTCCAATCAAGGCGATTGTTAAATTTTACACCAAGTAACGTAAAGCTTGCAGAAGGAAAAATCTGTACGCCATTAGCGACTGACGTCGGAACGTTATGCTTAAGATATAGATGAGAGGACTGCGTTTTTAAGGCATTCAACTCTACCCTGCCCCATTCCAGGATTAAACTGAGGTCAGAATTTAATGATTGTATCAATTCATTACGACATGAGGCTACCGATATCGGACGAGAGTCAAACTTGTATATATTATGTAGATTGCGGTTATCTGCGAAACATTGAATAGGATTGAGAGTAGCCGATAGAAGGCTTATGAAGACTAAAAAGAGAGCGGGAGAATGTACTGATACTTGAGGGTCGCCGAAATCAATGGAAAAGGGTGTAGAAGTTACTCCATCTAGTACCATTAATTACTCCTCAACCTCTTTGGAAGCGATTTTAAAACACGTGTCCTACTGTTTCTAAAAGGGAGGCTCAGATCAGCATTTACAGGTCATTGATGACCAATGCATAACAAGGTAACATTACCTTACTCATTCAGTCACGCAGGGACTGCTGGTTGCTAGTACTTTCTTATTAGAATAATAAAGTTAAGTTGCAGATTATCGAAGTAGAAAATTTCTACGAAGAAAATAGATGTAAAAATAACAAATACACTGGTCACATTACGTTGAATGGACCCTGTATTGAAACCATTGTACTGCAATTAATAAATTAGCATTAGCATTACTCATTGTCTAGAATAATAAATACTTCTTAAAACTAATTTCTTCTATTACGTTATGTCGAGCAGACAACAAGTGCATTCCAAGAAGGGCAAAAGAGCGTCAAGTTGAAACGGGCACCGGGTGGTCAATCATAGATTTTCTGCCCCGCATACCTTTCTACGTTGAGAAAACTTAGGTACACAATAACAGTATCATTTAGCAGAATTGTTATTAATTTTTTGATACAACAATCATTCAGTCAAAGAATTGTTGCCCACTTCATTATGCTCTAGATGAAATCTGAGAGTATATTGTCTTTGTAACACTAAGAAATAATGCTCGCATCGAGCCGCCAAGGATACAGGAATATTTGTTGACGCCAAAAACCTCGATTCCTAGTGACCGTCTGTCCGTATATCTACAGCATAACTCTCGCAAGCAATAACCTATCGTGCTGAAATTTGTCATGTATTATTTTCAGCAAATAAGTAACTTTAAGTTCATGAACGAGTCACAACCCCCTCCCCCCTCTCCCCACTCATTCTACTTCCTCCCATAAAAATTTTGGTATTGTTTGATATGATATAATACGACCGACTTGCTTTACAATTGACGAGCGACTGCTCTCTGTTTATTATAATAGTTTAGTGTTGCCATGTAGGCAAATCATACTGTAACACAAATTTCAAGAAATTTCGAAATTTGAAGAAATTGATTTTTCGCGGAAATCATTTCAGCTATTGACTTCAAAAGTATGTTATAGTATAACGCTATAAATATTATTAACGTCAAAAAATATTGATCTGATCCCTTACCTCATTCTCCCCCCTCCCATACAAATGCACAATTTTAAGAAATGCAGTTTGCATTGCAACTAGCAAAGTTAAAAGAATCAATTTTTGTCATAATTAATTTAATTACAATTGCAACCAGTTTTGGAAAAAATATTAAATTCACCTCACTCTTTCTACCCGCTCCCATAGAAATTTCACGAAATTTCGACATTTCGATTAAATTATTTTTCTCCAAAACCGTCAAAACTATGAACTTTAAATTTTGAAAAAATATTCATTACAAATATCATTGATGTCGACCTACCCCCTCCCATAGAAATGCACAATTTTGGTGAATGCATTTAATCGATTTTCATTGAAACTAGAAAAAGTACAAACATCAAATTTTGGCCAAATTTCTCCGTTAATAATTGCAATTAATGATTAAAGAAAATATGAACTTCGCTTCTCCTTCAAACATATGAGAGCTATCGACTTTAAAATTGTAACAAGGCAATGTGATTAGGATGTTGATAAGTAGATTAAAAATTATCCAAAACCTCCCACTTCCTCTGACACCTCCCATACAAATGCCATAAATTTAGACAAAAATTGTTAAATTTCCTCGAAAATTATAAAAGCAACAAACTTTAAATTCAACATGAAATGATGTTATATACAAAAATTACAAACCTCCCCCTCTGCCTTTACCACCTCCCATACAAAAATCACTATTCACTATTCGAAAGAATTTGAGAAGACATATTTTCCGGCACAATAAACTTTTTTCCCATTTCATCTAGATGGGTTTTACACCCAATTATAATTCTGTTATGCTTTTTATTCAACGCTAGACTTTTTCTCCAAAAATTTCATTAATTACGAGTATTTGGTTAAATTATCACTCGTAACGGGTAAAACCTTTTACAATGTCAAAAAATATGGTGCAAAAAACTTAGCATTTTCGGGTCAGAACGGCATGAATAAAACATAGCATTTTTACATAGGGTAGATGTTTTGTCTTTAAAATGAAACTGAGAAGGTGCCGGAAAAGGCTGAATTGCAAAAACGCTATTAGTGTCACATTGTAGGACTTCAGTTGAACACAGGAAGCAAATTTACATATTCCTACCTATTCAGTGTAGTAAATAAATTAGTCAGAAATAGTTTATTTCTGAAGTTTTCTATATTCAGCAATAACTGTGAAAACATATAAAAAGCTGAACTAAATTCCTTTATTTATTTGTTACTAGCGATTGACCGCGCAATTTTTCAGAATGTATTATATTTAGTAATACATATGGTACGCATAATCTGTTTAGTTTAATGCCTCTTGACACACAATGTTTTTTGTTTTATTGGAGTTGGAAGCATAAAGTATTAGATTGGTGGAATGACTAAATCGTGAGCATGATACATATAGCTGGCGATCAAGATATTTCGATTGAGTTAGCCAATAAGGCTTTGATATTTGGATTTTCGTAGGGTTTGGGATTCAAACCTCCCCGTTTTATTATCCAAAGTATTTTTACTGGATTACAAAAAATCTTTTACAAACAGCAGGACGCGTGCGTGGAAAAAAAAACTTTAATAGCGGTTTATAGTCACAGGACTTAACGTTGGATAAAGGTTGCTCAGTGATTAACGCGTCTGCTTTGCGATTTAGGATCACAGGATCAAAACTACATCTCGTCTTGAAACAAAAATAACGTGCATATTACTTATGACCTCTAATTCGCACTTTAAGCTAATTACAAAAAATTGGATTGGGATTTTGCGATCATAAATATTGTTTTTTTTTTTACAGAATGACTAGAGTTATAGGCAATTTCGGCCTTTATGTGCAATGCACAAACACAGTCATGGAGGGAAGGAATGGGGTTGGGCAGGTTGGGGAAGGGGAGTGCGAACGACCGTAGTGAGTGGAGAAGCTGGTATATTGCTCAGTTGTACTGGCTGCTTACTGACAACTGTTATGGGGGACTGAATGATAGAAAGCGAACAGAAACCATCTACTGAGTATCTAGGCCTTCTTGAAGTGGAACTGTTTCACTTTTACACAGTTTCCCCATTTTATTGTGAATAATTTTTTATCGCCAGTAGCAACTGAAAAATTTGCGCTTAAAAACATCCCGTCTGGAGTGGGAATCGAACCCACGACCTATTGACTGAAAAGCAAGCACGCTGCCCACTACGCCACGGAAGCCTCAATATGTTGCACTCGAGTCTGGTAAGGGAGGTGTGTTGAATTCAGTTCGTTTTATTTTATTAATTAATAATAAAGTATTGTGATCGAAAAAAATTGATTACTCTAAAACTTTGCTTTTTTTCGCGTTTTATGACTAATTTAGCCTAAAAATACAATAAGGAAGTCCGAACGCCGTACATATGGACTTATAAAGGGTGTTCCATTAAAACCGCCTATTTTTTTTTTGCGTCGGTCCTACAGCGTTTATCGGATATTATATTCCATACATAACCTCCATGTCTACACTAATTATTGAAATACAAAGATCAAAGCTTTAAAAATAAGTAGTGCGTGTTTTTTTTCCTCAAATTTGAAAATAGGCTGTATTAATGAGACAAGATGTCCCATTAAGATCGACTACTTTGAATTTAGCCCCTTTTTTTTTGTTTCTGTCGTGCAGCATTATATTTAGGGGTGCAGCTTAGTGGATAGCGTCTTGGTCTTGTAATGCGAAAGTCGTGAGCTCAAATCCCGGTCGACGCAATATATAATTTCAGCACATTGCCTGCTTGGATATACCTCAATCTACGAAAATGAAAAATTCGTTGTGCGAAGACCTAACAACCCTTCCACAATAAGTAATGAAAAACGAGGCCAAGGTCCGATTTGGGCTATAGTGCTATTGTAGATGGGGAAGCGTTATATATATTTCAAGGAATGAAAAATACAGTAGAATTTACTCCAAAAATACGAAAAGATTTTATACTTCACCTAATATCACATTAAGTAAATTACCAAGTTTTGCCGAGATAATTTCATCGGGATAGGTGATTTAGTGGAAAAACTCGCCTGTAAAGCGGGTTCGGGTTCGATTCCCGGCCGATATTCTTTTTTAGGAATATTTTTTTTACGATTTGACTCAAGTAAAAATATCATAATTTCAAATAATTTTTATTCCATGCATGAGCTCAAAATTAAATCGATTTTTTTTAGCTCGAAACTAAAGAATAACAATACACTATAAAAGTGGATCCACTTGGCTCTTATTAAAGTAGATTCAAAAATTGTGGCTAAATTTTGGCGAAACAGGTTCATCAGCATCGATGGTTCAGTGCTGAAATGCTCACCTGCCACACGGTCGACCCAGTCTCGACTTTTGGCCGATGCAACTTTTTGTTAAATGGTGTACAACTTAATAACCGGAATTTGACGCTAGATGTCCGTACTAACAAATATCATGAAAGCTCGAACTTTATATATATGTCATTTTGAAGGTACATTTGACAGCTATCAAAATCAGTCAACAAAACAATTTTATCTTGTGTGCATCATTATTATTTTTCACGATGAATAACTTCGAAAATTGGAGAAAAAGACAGCATTTGCGGGAGGTTCTGTTGGGTCATATTTTTGCAAAGAAAACTGCTGCGGAAAGTCATCGTTTGCTTGTAGAAGTTTATGGCAACGATGCTTTAGCGAAAACACAGTGTTTTGAATGGTTTCAACGCTTCAAAAGTGCCGATTTTGACATCAAAGACAAAGAACGCCCAGGACAGCCAAATAAGTTTGAAGACGAAGAATTGGAGACGCTACTCGATGAAGATTCGTGTCAAACGCAAGGCGAACTTGCCAAATCGTTGGAAGTGACTCAGCAAGCCATTTCGAAACGTTTGAAAGCCGCCGGATACATTCAGAAGCAAGGAGATTGGGTCCCCTATGAGTTGAAGCCGAGAGACGTTGAACGGCGCTTCTGTATGTCTGAAATGCTGCTTGCGCGCCATAAAAACAAATCATTTTTGCATCGGATCGTGACTGGGGATGAAAAATGGATCCGTCATGACAATCCCAAGCGCAAAAAGTCATACGTGAAGCCCGGCCAACCAGCCAAATCAACGGCGAAGCCAAATATCCATGGCGCCAAGGTTATGCTGTGTATTTGGTGGGATCACAAGGGGCCGTTATATTATGAATTGTTGAAAGTGGGCCAGACAATCACAGGTGACCTGTACCGAACACAATTAATATGTTTGAAGCGATCATCGAAAAACGCCCGGAATATGCGACCAGACACGAGGCTATAATTCTTCATCATGAAAACGCTCGGCCGCATGTTGCAAGACTCGTGATAAACTATTTGGAAAATAGTGGATGGGAAGTTTTGGCCCACCCGCCTTATAGTCCGGACCTTGCTCCGTCTGACTTTCATTTATTTCGCTCGATGCAAAACGCCCTAACCGGAATACGCTTCACTTCAGAGCAAGGCATCCGAAATTGGATAGATTCGTTTTTGGCCGCCAAACCGGCGCAATTTTTTTGGGAAGGAATTCATAAACTGGCTGAAAGATGGGGAAATGTTGTAGCTTCCGATGGACAATACTTTGAATGAAATATATTGTAAGATTTTTCCACAATAAAGCAACAAATTTCGCTAAAAAATTCCGGTTATTAAGTTGTAATATTTTTTGAAAATTCAAATTTTCCCAAAATGACAATGTTTTTTCATATCGACAACTCTATATCGCCATATCATGAGTCCAAACACAAAAATGGCTCAGCCGTTTCTAAATTAAGCCCGGACATATAGACAGACAGAAAAAAAATCTCAAAAACGCGTTTCTAAGCTTAGTTATTGTCTAAATAAAGCAAAACATAAAGTTATAACCTTTATAATCAAATAATAAACCGACTCTTCAATTATATTTAAAGGTATTGATGTATCGATTATTCAGTTTGCTTATCTCCTTTTACAGACTAGTTGAAATAACACTCTTATATATATACATATAGGATGTGGCAGAGGAAGTGGAGGATTTTAGAGGATTTTGAAACTGCTTATCAACATTCTTATCACTATGCTTTGTTTCAATGTCTATAGCTCTGATATTTTTGAAGGAGAGATGATTTCTTGAATCTATATAAATAAAAATGTAAATGGTTGGTTTGTGATTAATGAAAGATCTCCAAAAGTTCTTTTTCGATTGCTTTGAAATTTTGATACACCATTGCATTCGACTCCAGGTAGGTTTTTTTATACTTATTAAAACGATTTAACACCTGAGACGGGTAAAAAAGGATAAAAACTAATCGCCATCTGTTGGCCGGAATACGCACTATACACTTTATCGTGCGGGAATTTCGTAATTGGAAAAGTTGGCTGGAGCTTTTAATACAATTTGAAAATGACATTTCAATGAATACATAGATGGAAAAGGCGTTGGTAGCAGAGTGGATAGCATGCTGCTCTTCGTTTTAAATGTCGTGAACGTTTATATGGCTGCAAAAGATTTTAAAGTAAAAAAAAAACAATCAAAGTTCCCTTCGTGTCTTCTCAAAAAAAGTTATTTTATATTTTGTTTTTAACTTTCTTGCCTCATTTCAAACGATTTTTCTTAGTTTATCGAAATAATGCCTCGCAGGAAATCAAACACAGGTCGTAGAACTCGCGGATCGAAAGCGGTGCAACGAGTAATAGCTAATCAAACTGATGTAGAACGAGCATCAGCAACCGAGCGACACAGACAAAGAATGGATCAAATACGTGTCGAAGAAACAGCGGAACGACGTGCAGCCAGACTTGAAGATGCACGTTTGCGAGCACGACGATCGCGTTATGCAGCTTCAGATCAGAGTCGATTTGACCGGAATGAACGCGAAAGGCTGAGTTTGGCTGAAAGACGTCAATAAGCAGCAGATCAGCGTCAAATATGACAACGTGCTCAGCAATCACGCGATAACAATCGCCTTGCGTTCCGGTACAATCCAGCTATTGATTGTAGTTTGAGCCAGCATGTTCTCATCGGCACTATGACGAAAGTGTTTCCTCATTGCAAGGCTCTGAAATTTAATGGAGAAACGAAAGGAATGTGTTGCGCCGGCGGAAAAATTAAACTTCCTCAACTTGGAGAACCACCAGAGCCATTGAAAACTTTTCTTGCTGGATATACATTTCCTATCGAACATCAGAAAATATAATTCATGCTTCCAAATGACATCGTTCGGTGCAGAAACTGTAACCGCTCAATTCATGCCAACTTTCAAAGTGAAAGGACAAATTTATCATAGGGCCGGCTCCCTGCTTCCGTTCTCAGATGATGAACATAAATTCCTGCAAATGTATTTTATCGGTGATGCCAATATTGAATTGAATGCACGCTGCGGAATTACTACCGGCATAAAAAAGTCCATTGTTTCCCAACTGCAAGAGCTTCTTCACGAAAAAAATAATTTAGTGCGTTTGTTTAAAACATCAATTGACATGATGCCATCTGATACACACAAGATTGTTATTCATGCTGACAAAACGCCTTCAATGCTCCAACTATAGACGAAATGGCAATTATTATAGTTGGAGATCAATTTCAACCTAGAGATATTGTTTTTCATCGCAGAAATAACCAATTAACAAAAGTTGCAGAAACTCTTCGATGTTACGATGCACTGCAATATCCAATCATTTTTTGGGATGGTGCCGATGGATATCACTTCAACGTTAAGATGATAAAACCAGTCAGTGGCGAAGAAACAAATAAGAAATGTAGCGCAATGAACTATTATTCATATCGATTAATGATTCTTGAGAATGAAGAAAATTACGTTTTGAAATGTCGTCAATTGTTTCACCAATACATCGTAGATATGTATGCAAAAATCGAAACAGAGCGATTGTTATTCATCCGTTTGAATCACACGAAGCTTCGTTCTGAAGAATACGTTCATTTGCGAGATGCAGTTGTAAATGACGGTAATACAACTAATGTTGGAAGACAGATGATTTTGCCATCTTCATATACAGGAAGTCCGCGTCATATGCATGAGTATGCTCAAGATGCAATTGCGTATGTTCGTCACTACGGGCGTCCGGACTTATTTATCACATTTACATGTAATCCAGCTTGGAACGATATACAAAAGCTCTTACTTCCTGGGCAATCATCGGTGGATATGCATGACATCACAGCACGTGTTTTCAGACAGAAGCTGAAATCGCTGATGGATTTCATGATAAAAAATGAACTATTTGGGTCCGTTCGCTGTTGGATGTACTCAGTGGAATGGCAAAAGAGAGGATTGCCTCATGCGCATATTAATCTGGCTAAATACCAAAATCACTTCAAACGAAATCGACGATGTAATATGTGCTGAAATACCAGATTTCAACATCGATAAGGATTTGTACGAAGTTGTGACGAAAAATATGATACATGGACCTTGCGGTACAATGAATCTAAACTCACCGTGCATGATTGACGGAAAATGCTCTAAGAGATATCCTCGAGCATTATTATCTCACACAGTTACAGGAAACGATGGATATCCCTCATACAGAAGAAGATCAGTAGAAGATGGCGGTAAATTAGTAACCATGCAAATGCGAAATGGTCCCATCGAAGTAGACAACCGGTGGCTTGTTCCATATTGCCCTGAATCGGCTACAACGTTAACTGCTTTCCTCACATTATGTCAAAATGACGCATTTGCGAAAACACTGCTGTATTCGGAAGTGCCTACGTATTACACATGGAATGCAAGTACAAAATCATTTCAACGACGCAAACGAGGGGAGCGAGTCGCCGAATACGCGAAGAAAATTCAAATATGAATATGGATTTCACAGCAGAAATCTATAACAAAGCGTTGATAATGATTGAAGATTTGAGCTTACAAATCGCGAACAAAGTTCTCAATCAATTGGGAATGAACTCACCGAATCGATCTGCTACTGCTTCGTTCGATATAGAATTGCGTCGTGAATAAAATTACAACACGGGTGATCTTCGGTCGTATGTGCAATCAAATATTCCTAGCTAACGCTTCAGCAAAAAGGCATTTACGATCAAATAATGCAAACTGCCAATAATGGGGTTGGAGAAATTCTCTTCTTAGATGCGCCTGGAGGAACAGGTAAAACGTTCCTAATTAAATTGATTCTGGCAACAATTCGATCCCAAAATGACGTAGCCTTAGCTCTTGCGTCGTCCGGAATAGCTGCAACATTGCTACCAGATGGCAGAACTGCTCATTCCGCTTTGAAATTACCGTTGAACATGCAATTCATCGAAAACCCTACGTGCGACATTTCAAAAGCATCCGGCATGGCAAAAGTATTGCAGAAATGCAAACTTATTGTTTGGGATGAATGCACAATGGCACATAGAAAATCTCTCGAGGCTCTTAATCGATTGTTGCAAGATTTTCGTGGAAACATTAGACAATTTGGGAACGCAATAATATTGCTTGCAGGAGATTTCAGGCAAACATTACCTGTAATTCCACGATCGACACCAGCGGACGAAATAAATGCTTGCCTCAAATACTCTACTTTGTGGCGACACGTAAAGACGTTAAAATTAACTACAAATATGCGTGTCCACTTGCAAAACGATCGATCAGCTGAGATATTCTCACATCAATGGAAATTGAGAACGGAAAGATGCCGGTTGATCTAACCTCCGGACGAATTTCAATGCCTTATAACTTCTGCAATTTAGTGATGTCAAAAGAAGAATTGGTTGAAAAAGTATTTCCAAATATTCAAACCAATTATAAAAACCACGATTGGCTGAGTGAACGAGCTATTCTTGCCGCCAAGAACAAAGACGTGAACGAAATCAACAATATTACTCAGTTTAACAAGGTGAGGTAGTAACATACAAGTCAGTCGACACTGTTGTGGAAGCAATTCCCAATTCGATTGGCGTTTGCAATCACCATCAATAAAGCTCAGGGTCAATCTTTTGAATTATCCGGTTTATATCTACGCACGGATTGCTTCTCACATGGACAATTGTATGTTGCGTGTTCTAGAGTCGTCAAACCAGATAATCTGTATATATGTACAAATAATGGGACTGTAAAAAATATTGTTTACCCACAAGCACTGTCAAATTAAACATATGTATATTTTAAACGTGTGCTTTCTGTTTTCTTTCTTTTAATTTTAACTAGATTGAGCCACAGCAACGCGTGGCCGGGTACAGCTAGTTTATAATATAGATGTTTGTATGGGAGGGGTAGAAGGAGTGAAGTGAAGCTGATATTTTGTTTAGTATTGTTATTATTAAGGAACAAATTCTGGCAAAATTTAAAGCTTATACTTGTTCTAGTTTTAATAGAAATCGATATAATGCATTTACCAAAAATTATGCATTTGTATGGGACGGAGTAGAAGGAGTTTACAGATCAAAACAGAATTTTTGGTCATCAATGATATTTCAATTATTATATAATACTTTCCACAAAACTTCAAGTCGATAGCTTTAACAGTTTCAAAGAAAAATAATTTAATTTAAATTTCGTGAAATTTGTATGGTAGGAGGTAAAAGATGTGAGGTGCAGTTGATAGTTTTTTTCAAAACTGATTGCATTCATAATAAAATTAATTCTGGAAAAACTCCCTATTTCAATTTTACTAGTTTCAATGAAAATCGACTTAATGATTTTTTTTAAATTGTGCATTTGAATGGGAGGGTGAATTGGGTGAACATGAAATGCGCACACTGGACGCCAATTGGGAGGCAACCAGAAACACTTTTCTAACTAGTGCTGAAGAATCTGTGGGATATGTGCAAAGCGGTGAGAAACCCTGGATGTCGCAAGACACATGGGACAAGGTTGACAATCGGAAAAAAGCCAAATTGGCAATCATCTCTCAACCCGATGTCAGCCAACGAACGCCCGACTTGAGGCAGAACTACCGCGATGCTCATATACAGCTTAAAAAGGCTGTTAGACGCGACAAGAGAAAGGCCATTGAAAATCTGGCAAACAAGGCAGAATCTGCGGCTTACCTTGGGGATATGGGTTCACTATTTAAAATCATGAAACAGTTGACGAACAGGAATTTCACCGCCAACCACCTCGTGAGAGATGTCAACGGAACTCTCCTTAATATGAGTGAACACCAGTTGCGACGATGGAATGAATACTTCTCTGATATTTTAAACATCTTGTCAGATGAAGATATTCCGGAAACAGAACAACTTCCAAACATCCAACCGCAACAATCCTCTATTAGGGACGATCCCCCAGATAAGGAAGAGATAGTTTCCGCCATTCGGTCAATGGCGGGAAGGAAAGCTCCAGGTATAGACGGACTACCAACCGAACTCCTCAAGGCGGACCCGGAAATAACAGCCGATATACTCCTCCCACTCTTCACTAAGGTGTGGAATGATGGAAGATATCCAACTGAATGGAAGGAGGGCGTCATTGTGAAAATTCCGAAGAAGGGCGACCTTCGGGATTGTGGCAATTGGCGTGGTATATGTCTACTTACTGCCGTATCAAAAATTATGGCTAAGGTAATTCTCAATAGGATTAGTGATGTCGTCGAGAGCACTCTCGAAGTTTATCAGGCTGGATTCCGTAAAGGGTCGTCTTGTACCGACCACACAAATACCCTACGGATAATATTAGAGCAGTCAGCCGAAATGGGTTCGCCACTACATCTCATGTTTGTGGACTTCGAGAAGGCTTTCGACAGCGTTAAGCAAGATTACATATGGAATGCTTTGCGTAGGAGAGATATTCCAGATAAGGTCATAGCTATGATTAAAGAATCCTACGAAGATGCAAGGTGTCGCGTCTTGCATAGAGGAGAGCTGTCCGAGAGCTTT